>OZ020500.1:14870521-15533290 GCA_963971365.1 Lasioglossum villosulum | reverse complement strand
GAATCTTCATGAATCTCCATGAATCTCCATGCATCTCCATGAATCTCCATGAATCTCCATGAACCTCCTCCATGAATCTCCATGAATCTCCATGAATATCCATGAATCTCCATGAATCTCCATGAATCTCCATGAATCTCCATGAACCTCCTCCATGAATCTCCATGAATCTCCATGAATATCCATGAATCTCCATGAATCTCCATGAATCTCCATGTATCTCCATGAATTTCCAAGAATCTCCATGAATGTCCATGAATGTCCTCCATGAATCTCCATGCATCTCCATGAATCTCCATGAATCTTCATGAACCTCCTCCATGAATCTCCATGAATCTCCATGAATATCCATGAATCTCCATGAATCTCCATGAATCTCCATGTATCTCCATGAATCACCTCCATGAATCTCCATGAATGACTATGAATCTCCATGACTCTCCATGAATCTCCTTGAATCTCCATGAATCTCCATAAATCTCCAAGAATCTCCGTGAATCTCCATGAATCTCCATGAATCTCCATGTATCTCCATGAATCTATATGAATCTTCATGAATCTCCATGAATATCCTCCATGAATGTCTATGAATCTCCATGAATCTCCATGAAGCTCCATGAATCTCCTTCATCAATCTCCACGAATCTCCATGATTCTCCATGAATCTCCATGAATCTCCAAGAATCTCCTCCATGTATCTCCATGAATCTCCTCCATGAATCTCCATGAATCTCCATGAATCTCCATGAATCTCCATGAATCTCCATGAATCTCCATGAATGTCCATGAATGTCCTCCATGAATCTCCATGCATCTCCATGAATCTCCATGAATCTCCATGAACCTCCTCCATGAATCTCCATGAATCTCCATGAATCTCCATGAATCTCCATGAATCTCCATGAATCTCCTTCATGAATCTCCATGAATCTCCATGAATCTCCATGAATATCCATGAATATCCATGAATCTCCATGTATCTCCATGTATCTCCATGAATCTCCATGAATATCCATGAATCTTCATGAATCTCCTCCATGAATCTTCATGAATCGCCATGAATATCCATGCATCTCCATGAATCTCCATGAATCTACATGAACCTCCTCCATGAATCTCCATGAATCTCCATGAATATCCTCCATGAATCTCCATGAATCTCCATGAATCTCCATGAATCTCCTTCATCAATCTCCACGAATCTCCACGAATCTCCATGAATCTACATGAATCTCCATGAATCTCCATGAATCTCCATGAATCTCCATGAATCTCCATTAATATCCATGAATATCCATGAATCTCCATGTATCTCCATGAATCTCCATGAATCTCCATGAATATCCATGAATCTTCATGAATCTCCTCCATGAATCTTCATGAATCTCCATGAATCTCCATGCATCTCCATGAATCTCCATGAATCTCCATGAACCTCCTCCATGAATCTCCATGAATCTCCATGAATATCCTCCATGAATCTCCATGAATCTCCTTTATCAATCTCCACGAATCTCCATGAATTTACATGAATCTCCATGAATCTCCATGAATCTCCATGAATCTCCATGATATCCTGTATGAAACTTCATGAATCTCCATGAATCTCCATGCATCTCCATGAATCTCCATGAATCTCCATGAACCTCCTCCATGAATCTCCATGAATCTCCATGAATATCCATGAATCTCCATGAATCTCCATGAATCTGCATGTATCTCCATGAATCTACATGAATCTCCATGAATCTCCATGTATCTCCATGAATCACCTCCATGAATCTCCATGAATCTCCATGAATGACTATGAATCTCCATGAATCTCCATAAATCTCCAAGAATCTCCGTGAATCTGCATGAATCTCCATGAATCTCCATGTATCTCCATGAATCTATATGAATCTTCATGAATCTCCATGAATATCCTCCATGAATGTCTATGAATCTCCATGAATCTCCATGTTCTCCATGAATCTCCTTCATCAATCTCCACGAATCTCCATGATTCTCCATGAATCTCCATGAATCTCCATGAATCTCCTCCATGAATCTCCATGGATCTCCATGAATCTCCATGAATCTCCATGAATCTCCATGATATCGTGTATGAATCTTCATGAATCTCCATGAACCTCCATGAATCTCCCTGTATCTCCATGAATCTATATGAATCTTCATGAATCTCCATGAATCTCCATGCATCTCCATGAATCTCCATGAATCTCCATGAACCTCCTCCATGTATCTCCATGAATCTCCATGAATATCCATGAATCTCCATGCATCTCCATGAATCTCCATGAATCTCCATGAACCTCCTCCATGAATCTCCATGAATCTCCATGAATATCCATGAATCTCCATGAATCTCCATGAACCTCCTCCATGAATCTCCATGAATCTCCATGAATATCCATGAATCTCCATGAATCTCCAAGAATCTCCTCCATGTATCTCCATGAACCTCCTCCATGAATCTCCATGAATCTCCATGAATATCCATGAATCTCCACGAATCTCCATGAATCTCCATGGATCTCCATGATATCCTGTATGAATCTTCATGAATCTCCATGAATCTCCATGCATCTCCATGAATCTCCATGAATCTCCATGAACCTCCTCCATGAATCTCCATGAATCTCCATGAATATCCATGAATCTCCATGAATCTCCATGAATCTCCATGTATCTCCATGAATTTCCAAGAATCTCCATGAATGTCCATGAATGTCCTCCATGAATCTCCATGCATCTCCATGAATCTCCATGAATCTCCATGAACCTCCTCCATGAATCTCCATGAATCTCCATGAATATCCATGAATCTCCATGAATCTCCATGAATCTCCATGTATCTCCATGAATCACCTCCATGAATCTCCATGAATGACTATGAATCTCCATGACTCTGTATGAATCTCCTTGAATCTCCATGAATCTCCATAAATCTCCAAGAATCTCCGTGAATCTCCATGAATCTCCATGAATCTCCATGTATCTCCATGAATCTATATGAATCTTCATGAATCTCCATGAATATCCTCCATGAATGTCTATGAATCTCCATGAATCTCCATGAAGCTCCATGAATCTCCTTCATCAATCTCCACGAATCTCCATGATTCTCCATGAATCTCCATGAATCTCCAAGAATCTCCTCCATGTATCTCCATGAATCTCCTCCATGAATCTCCATGAATCTCCATGAATCTCCATGAATCTCCATGAATCTCCATGAATCTCCATGAATCTCCATGAATCTCCAAGAATGTCCATGAATGTCCTCCATGAATCTCCATGCATCTCCATGAATCTCCATGAACCTGCTCCATGAATCTCCATGAATCTCCATGAATCTCCATGAATCTCCTTCATGAATCTCCATGAATCTCCATGAATCTCCATGATATCCTGTATGAATCTTCATGAATCTCCATGAATCTCCATGCATCTCCATGAATCTCCATGAATCTCCATGAACCTCCTCCATGAATCTCCATGAATCTCCATGAATATCCATGAATCTCCATGAATCTGAAAGAATCTCCTCCATGTATCTCCATGAATCTCCTCCATGAATCTCCATGAATCTCCATGAATCTCCATGAATCTCCATGAATCTCCATGAATCTCCTCCATGAATCTCCATGAATCTCCTCCATGAATCTCCATGAATCACCTCCATGAATCTCCATGAATCTCCTCCATGAATCTCCATGAATCTCCATGAATCTCCATGAACCTCCTCCATGAATCTTCATGAATCTCCATGATATCCTGTATGAATCTTCATGAATCTCCATGAATCTCCATGCATCTCCATGAATCTCCATGAATCTCCATGAACCTCCTCCATGAATCTCCATGAATCTCCATGAATATCCATGAATCTCCATGAATCTCCATGAATCTCCATGTATCTCCATGAATTTCCAAGAATCTCCATGAATGTCCATGAATCTCCTCCATGAATCTCCTATATGAATCTCCATGTATCTCCATGAATCTACATGAATCTCCATGAATCTCCATGAATCTCCTAGATGAATCTCCATGAATCTCCATGAATCTACAAGAATCTCCATGAATCTCCATGAATCTCCATGAATCTCCATGAATATCCATGAATCTACATGAATCTCCATGAATCTCCATGAATCTCCTCCATGAATGTCCATGAATCTCCATGAATGTCCATGAATCTCCTCGATGAATCTCCATGAATCTTCATGCATCTCCATGAATCTCCATGAATCTCCATGTATCTCCATGAATCTACATGAATCTCCATGAATCTCAATGAATCTCCTCGATGAATCTCCATGAATCTTTATGAATCTCCTGATCCATGAATCTCTATGAATCTCCATTAATCTCCATGAATATGCTCCATGAATATCCTCCATGAATCTCCATGAATCTCCATGAATCTCCATGAATCTCCATGATATCCTGTATGAATCTTCATGAATCTCCATGAATCTCCATGCATCTCCATGAATCTCCATGAATCTCCATGAACCTCCTCCATGAATCTCCATGAATCTCCATGAATATCCATGAATCTCCATGAATCTCCATGAATCTCCATGTATCTCCATGAATTTCCAAGAATCTCCATGAATGTCCATGAATGTCCTCCATGAATCTCCATGCATCTCCATGAATCTCCATGAATCTCCATGAACCTCCTCCATGAATCTCCATGAATCTCCATGAATATCCATGAATCTCCATGAATCTCCATGAATCTCCATGTATCTCCATGAATCACCTCCATGAATCTCCATGAATGACTATGAATCTCCATGACTCTCCATGAATCTCCTTGAATCTCCATGAATCTCCATAAATCTCCAAGAATCTCCGTGAATCTCCATGAATCTCCATGAATCTCCATGTATCTCCATGAATCTATATGACTCTTCATGAATCTCCATGAATATCCTCCATGAATGTCTATGAATCTCCATGAATCTCCATGAAGCTCCATGAATCTCCTTCATCAATCTCCACGAATCTCCATGATTCTCCATGAATCTCCATGAATCTCCAAGAATCTCCTCCATGTATCTCCATGAATCTCCTCCATGAATCTCCATGAATCTCCATGAATCTCCATGAATCTCCATGAATCTCCATGAATGTCCATGAATGTCCTCCATGAATCTCCATGCATCTCCATGAATCTCCATGAATCTCCATGAACCTCCTCCATGAATCTCCATGAATCTCCATGAATCTCCATGAATCTCCATGAATCTCCATGAATCTCCTTCATGAATCTCCATGAATCTCCATGAATCTCCATGATATCCTGTATGAATCTTCATGAATCTCCATGAATCTCCATGCATCTCCATGAATCTCCATGAATCTCCATGAACCTCCTCCATGAATCTCCATGAATCTCCATGAATCTCCATGAATCTCCATGAATCTCCATGAATCTCCATGAATCTCCATGAATCTCCATGAATCTCCTCCATGAATCTCCATGAATCACCTCCATGAATCTCCATGAATCTCCTCCATGAATCTCCATCAATCTCCATGAATATCCATGAATCTACATGAATCTCCATGAATCTCCATGAATCTCCTCCATGAATCTCCATCAATCTCCATGAATATCCATGAATCTACATGAATCTCCATGAATCTCCATGAATCTCCTCCATGAATGTCCATGAATGTCCTCCATGAACCTCCATGAATCTCCATGAATCTCCTAGATGAATCTCCATGAATCTCCATGTATCTCCATGAATTTCCAAGAATCTCCATGAATGTCCATGAATCTCCTCCATGAATCTCCTATATGAATCTCCATGTATCTCCATGAATCTACATGAATCTCCATGAATCTCCATGAATCTCCTAGATGAATCTCCATGAATCTCCATGAATCTCCAGGAATCTTCATGAATCTCCTCCATGAATCTCCATGAATCTCCATGAATCTCCATGTATCTCCATGAATCTACATGAATCTCCATGAATGTCCATGAATCTCCTCGATGAATCTCCATGAATCTTCATGCATCTCCATGAATCTCCATGAATCTCCATGTATCTCCATGAATCTACATGAATCTCCATGAATCTCAATGAATCTCCTCGATGAATCTCCATGAATCTTTATGAATCTCTATGAATCTCCATTAATCTCCATGAATATCCTCCATTAATCTCCATGAATCTCCATGAATCTCCATGAATCTCCATGATATCCTGTATGAATCTTCATGAATCTCCATGAATCTCCATGCATCTCCATGAATCTCCATGAATCTCCATGAACCTCCTCCATGAATCTCCATGAATCTCCATGAATATCCATGAATCTCCATGAATCTCCATGAATCTGCATGTATCTCCATGAATCTACATGAATCTCCATGAATCTTCTCCATGAATCTCCATGAATCTCCATGAATATCCTCCATGAATCTCCATGAATCTCCATGAATGTCCATGAATCTCCTCCATGAATCTCCTATAGGAATCTCCATGAATCTCCATGAATCTCCATGAATCTCCATGAATGTCCTCCATGAATCTCCATGCATCTCCATGAATCTCCATGAATCTCCATGAACCTCCTCCATGAATCTCCATGAATCTCTATGAATATCCATGAATCTCCATGAATCTCCATGAATCTCCATGTATCTCCATGAATCACCTCCATGAATCTCCATGAATCTCCATGAATGACTATGAATCTCCATGAATCTCCATAAATCTCCAAGAATCTCCGTGAATCTCCATGAATCTCCATGAATCTCCATGTATCTCCATGAATCTATATGAATCTTCATGAATCTCCATGAATATCCTCCATGAATGTCTATGAATCTCCATGAATCTCCATGTTCTCCATGAATCTCCTTCATCAATCTCCACGAATCTCCATGATTCTCCATGAATCTCCATGAATCTCCATGAATCTCCTCCATGAATCTCCATGGATCTCCATGAATCTCCATGAATCTCCATGATATCGTGTATGAATCTTCATGAATCTCCATGAACCTCCATGAATCTCCCTGTATCTCCATGAATCTATATGAATCTCCATGAATCTCCATGAATATCCTCCATGAATCTCTATGAATCTCCATGAATCTCCATGAATCTCCATGATATCCTGTATGAATCTTCATGAATCTCCATGAATCTCCATGCATCTCCATGAATCTCCATGAATCTCCATGAACCTCCTCCATGTATCTCCATGAATCTCCATGAATATCCATGAATCTCCATGCATCTCCATGAATCTCCATGAATCTCCATGAACCTCCTCCATGAATCTCCATGAATCTCCATGAATATCCATGAATCTCCATGAATCTCCAAGAATCTCCTCCATGTATCTCCATGAACCTCCTCCATGAATCTCCATGAATCTCCATGAATATCCATGAATCTCCACGAATCTCCATGAATCTCCATGGATCTCCATGAATCTCCAGGAATCTTCATGAATCTCCTCCATGAATCTCCATGAATCTCCATGAATCTCCATGTATCTCCATGAATCTACATGAATCTCCATGAATGTCCATGAATCTCCTCGATGAATCTCCATGAATCTTCATGCATCTCCATGAATCTCCATGAATCTCCATGTATCTCCATGAATCTACATGAATCTCCATGAATCTCAATGAATCTCCTCGATGAATCTCCATGAATCTTTATGAATCTCCTGATCCATGAATCTCTATGAATCTCCATTAATCTCCATGAATATCCTCCATTAATCTCCATGAATCTCCATGAATCTCCATGAATCTCCATGATATCCTGTATGAATCTTCATGAATCTCCATGAATCTCCATGCATCTCCATGAATCTCCATGAATCTCCATGAACCTCCTCCATGAATCTCCATGAATCTCCATGAATATCCATGAATCTCCATGAATCTCCATGAATCTGCATGTATCTCCATGAATCTACATGAATCTCCATGAATCTTCTCCATGAATCTCCATGAATCTCCATGAATATCCTCCATGAATCTCCATGAATCTCCATGAATGTCCATGAATCTCCTCCATGAATCTCCTATAGGAATCTCCATGAATCTCCATGAATCTCCATGAATCTCCATGAATGTCCTCCATGAATCTCCATGCATCTCCATGAATCTCCATGAATCTCCATGAACCTCCTCCATGAATCTCCATGAATCTCTATGAATATCCATGAATCTCCATGAATCTCCATGAATCTCCATGTATCTCCATGAATCACCTCCATGAATCTCCATGAATCTCCATGAATGACTATGAATCTCCATGAATCTCCATAAATCTCCAAGAATCTCCGTGAATCTCCATGAATCTCCATGAATCTCCATGTATCTCCATGAATCTATATGAATCTTCATGAATCTCTATGAATATCCTCCATGAATGTCTATGAATCTCCATGAATCTCCATGTTCTCCATGAATCTCCTTCATCAATCTCCACGAATCTCCATGATTCTCCATGAATCTCCATGAATCTCCATGAATCTCCTCCATGAATCTCCATGGATCTCCATGAATCTCCATGAATCTCCATGATATCGTGTATGAATCTTCATGAATCTCCATGAACCTCCATGAATCTCCCTGTATCTCCATGAATCTATATGAATCTCCATGAATCTCCATGAATATCCTCCATGAATCTCTATGAATCTCCATGAATCTCCATGAATCTCCATGATATCCTGTATGAATCTTCATGAATCTCCATGAATCTCCATGCATCTCCATGAATCTCCATGAATCTCCATGAACCTCCTCCATGTATCTCCATGAATCTCCATGAATATCCATGAATCTCCATGCATCTCCATGAATCTCCATGAATCTCCATGAACCTCCTCCATGAATCTCCATGAATCTCCATGAATATCCATGAATCTCCATGAATCTCCAAGAATCTCCTCCATGTATCTCCATGAACCTCCTCCATGAATCTCCATGAATCTCCATGAATATCCATGAATCTCCACGAATCTCCATGAATCTCCATGGATCTCCATGATATCCTGTATGAATCTTCATGAATCTCCATGAATCTCCATGCATCTCCATGAATCTCCATGAATCTCCATGAACCTCCTCCATGAATCTCCATGAATCTCCATGAATATGCATGAATCTCCATGAATCTCCATGTATCTCCATGAATCACCTCCATGAATCTCCATGAATCTCTATGAATGACTATGAATCTCCATGAATCTCCATAAATTTCCAAGAATCTCCGTGAATCTCCATGAATCTCCATGAATCTCCATGTATCTCCATGAATCTATATGAATCTTCATGAATCTCCATGAATATCCTCCATGAATGTCTATGAATCTCCATGAATCTCCCTGTTCTCCATGAATCTCCTTCATCAATCTCCACGAATCTCCATGATTCTCCATGAATCTCCATGAATCTCCATGAATCTCCTACATGAATCTCCATGGATCTCCATGAATCTCCATGAATCTCCATGATATCGTGTATGAATCTTCATGAATCTCCATGAACCTCCATGAATCTCCCTGTATCTCCATGAATCTATATGAATTTCCATGAATCTCCATGAATATCCTCCATGAATCTCTATGAATCTCCATGAATCTCCATGAATCTCCATGATATCCTGTATGAATCTTCATGAATCTCCATGAATCTCCATGCATCTCCATGAATCTCCATGAATCTCCATGAACCTCCTCCATGTATCTCCATGAATCTCCATGAATATCCATGAATCTCCATGCATCTCCATGAATCTCCATGAATCTCCATGAACCTCCTCCATGAATCTCCATGAATCTCCATGAATATCCATGAATCTCCATGAATCTCCAAGAATCTCCTCCATGTATCTCCATGAACCTCCTCCATGAACCTCCATGAATCTCCATGAATATCCATGAATCTCCACGAATCTCCATGAATCTCCATGGATCTCCATGATATCCTGTATGAATCTTCATGAATCTCCATGAATCTCCATGCATCTCCATGAATCTTCATGAATCTCCATGAACCTCCTCCATGAATCTCCATGAATCTCCATGAATATCCATGAATCTCCATGAATCTCCATGAATCTCCATGTATCTCCATGAATTTCCAAGAATCTCCATGAATGTCCATGAATGTCCTCCATGAATCTCCATGCATCTCCATGAATCTCCATGAATCTTCATGAACCTCCTCCATGAATCTCCATGAATCTCCATGAATATCCATGAATCTCCATGAATCTCCATGAATCTCCATGTATCTCCATGAATCACCTCCATGAATCTCCATGAATGACTATGAATCTCCATGACTCTCCATGAATCTCCTTGAATCTCCATGAATCTCCATAAATCTCCAAGAATCTCCGTGAATCTCCATGAATCTCCATGAATCTCCATGTATCTCCATGAATCTATATGAATCTTCATGAATCTCCATGAATATCCTCCATGAATGTCTATGAATCTCCATGAATCTCCATGAAGCTCCATGAATCTCCTTCATCAATCTCCACGAATCTCCATGATTCTCCATGAATCTCCATGAATCTCCAAGAATCTCCTCCATGTATCTCCATGAATCTCCTCCATGAATCTCCATGAATCTCCATGAATCTCCATGAATCTCCATGAATCTCCATGAATCTCCATGAATCTCCATGAATCTCCATGAATGTCCATGAATGTCCTCCATGAATCTCCATGCATCTCCATGAATCTCCATGAATCTCCATGAACCTCCTCCATGAATCTCCATGAATCTCCATGAATCTCCATGAATCTCCATGAATCTCCATGAATCTCCTTCATGAATCTCCATGAATCTCCATGAATCTCCATGATATCCTGTATGAATCTTCATGAATCTCCATGAATCTCCATGCATCTCCATGAATCTCCATGAATCTCCATGAACCTCCTCCATGAATCTCCATGAATCTCCAAGAATCTCCTCCATGTATCTCCATGAACCTCCTCCATGAATCTCCTCCATGTATCTCCATGAACCTCCTCCATGAATCTCCATGAATCTCCATGAATATCCATGAATCTCCACGAATCTCCATGGATCTCCATGATATCCTGTATGAATCTTCATGAATCTCCATGAATCTCCATGCATCTCCATGAATCTCCATGAATCTCCATGAACCTCCTCCATGAATCTCCATGAATCTCCATGAATATCCATGAATCTCCATGAATCTCCATGAATCTCCATGAATCTCCATGAACCTCCTCCATGAATCTCCATGAATCTCCATGAATATCCATGAATCTCCATGAATCTCCATGAATCTCCATGTATCTCCATGAATTTCCAAGAATCTCCATGAATGTCCATGAATGTCCTCCATGAATCTCCATGCATCTCCATGAATCTCCATGAATCTTCATGAACCTCCTCCATGAATCTCCATGAATCTCCATGAATATCCATGAATCTCCATGAATCTCCATGAATCTCCATGTATCTCCATGAATCACCTCCATGAATCTCCATGAATGACTATGAATCTCCATGACTCTCCATGAATCTCCTTGAATCTCCATGAATCTCCATAAATCTCCAAGAATCTCCGTGAATCTCCATGAATCTCCATGAATCTCCATGTATCTCCATGAATCTATATGAATCTTCATGAATCTCCATGAATATCCTCCATGAATGTCTATGAATCTCCATGAATCTCCATGAAGCTCCATGAATCTCCTTCATCAATCTCCACGAATCTCCATGATTCTCCATGAACCTCCATGAATCTCCAAGAATCTCCTCCATGTATCTCCATGAATCTCCTCCATGAATCTCCATGAATCTCCATGAATCTCCATGAATCTCCATGAATCTCCATGAATCTCCATGAATCTCCATGAATGTCCATGAATGTCCTCCATGAATCTCCATGCATCTCCATGAATCTCCATGAATCTCCATGAACCTCCTCCATGAATCTCCATGAATCTCCATGAATCTCCATGAATCTCCATGAATCTCCATGAATCTCCTTCATGAATCTCCATGAATCTCCATGAATCTCCATGATATCCTGTATGAATCTTCATGAATCTCCATGAATCTCCATGCATCTCCATGAATCTCCATGAATCTCCATGAACCTCCTCCATGAATCTCCATGAATCTCCATGAATATCCATGAATCTCCATGAATCTCCAAGAATCTCCTCCATGTATCTCCATGAACCTCCTCCATGAATCTCCATGAATCTCCATGAATATCCATGAATCTCCACGAATCTCCATGGATCTCCATGATATCCTGTATGAATCTTCATGAATCTTCATGAATCTCCATGAACCTCCATGAATCTCCCTGTATCTCCATGAATCTATATGAATCTCCATGAATCTCCATGAATATCCTCCATGAATCTCTATGAATCTCCATGAATCTCCATGAATCTCCATGATATCCTGTATGAATCTTCATGAATCTCCATGAATCTCCATGCATCTCCATGAATCTCCATGAATCTCCATCAACCTCCTCCATGTATCTCCATGAATCTCCATGAATATCCATGAATCTCCATGCATCTCCATGAATCTCCATGAATCTCCATGAACCTCCTCCATGAATCTCCATGAATCTCCATGAATATCCATGAATCTCCATGAATCTCCAAGAATCTCCTCCATGTATCTCCATGAACCTCCTCCATGAATCTCCATGAATCTCCATGAATATCCATGAATCTCCACGAATCTCCATGGATCTCCATGATATCCTGTATGAATCTTCATGAATCTCCATGAATCTCCATGCATCTCCATGAATCTCCATGAATCTCCATGAACCTCTTCCATGAATCTCCATGAATCTCCATGAATATCCATGAATCTCCATGAATCTCCATGAATCTCCATGTATCTCCATGAATCACCTCCATGAATCTCCATGAATCTCCATGAATGACTATGAATCTCCATGAATCTCCATAAATTTCCAAGAATCTCCGTGAATCTTCATGAATCTCCATGAATCTCCATGTATCTCCATGAATCTATATGAATCTTCATGAATCTCCATGAATATCCTCCATGAATATCCTCCATGAATCTCCATGAATCTCCATGAATGTCCATGAATCTCCTCCATGAATCTCCTATAGGAATCTCCATGAATCTCCATGAATCTCCATGAATCTCCATGAATGTCCTCCATGAATCTCCATGCATCTCCATGAATCTCCATGAATCTCCATGAACCTCCTCCATGAATCTCCATGAATCTCTATGAATATCCATGAATCTCCATGAATCTCCATGAATCTCCATGTATCTCCATGAATCACCTCCATGAATCTCCATGAATCTCCATGAATGACTATGAATCTCCATGAATCTCCATAAATCTCCAAGAATCTCCGTGAATCTCCATGAATCTCCATGAATCTCCATGTATCTCCATGAATCTATATGAATCTTCATGAATCTCCATGAATATCCTCCATGAATGTCTATGAATCTCCATGAATCTCCATGTTCTCCATGAATCTCCTTCATCAATCTCCACGAATCTCCATGATTCTCCATGAATCTCCATGAATCTCCATGAATCTCCTCCATGAATCTCCATGGATCTCCATGAATCTCCATGAATCTCCATGATATCGTGTATGAATCTTCATGAATCTCCATGAACCTCCATGAATCTCCCTGTATCTCCATGAATCTATATGAATCTCCATGAATCTCCATGAATATCCTCCATGAATCTCTATGAATCTCCATGAATCTCCATGAATCTCCATGATATCCTGTATGAATCTTCATGAATCTCCATGAATCTCCATGCATCTCCATGAATCTCCATGAATCTCCATGAACCTCCTCCATGTATCTCCATGAATCTCCATGAATATCCATGAATCTCCATGCATCTCCATGAATCTCCATGAATCTCCATGAACCTCCTCCATGAATCTCCATGAATCTCCATGAATATCCATGAATCTCCATGAATCTCCAAGAATCTCCTCCATGTATCTCCATGAACCTCCTCCATGAATCTCCATGAATCTCCATGAATATCCATGAATCTCCACGAATCTCCATGAATCTCCATGGATCTCCATGAATCTCCAGGAATCTTCATGAATCTCCTCCATGAATCTCCATGAATCTCCATGAATCTCCATGTATCTCCATGAATCTACATGAATCTCCATGAATGTCCATGAATCTCCTCGATGAATCTCCATGAATCTTCATGCATCTCCATGAATCTCCATGAATCTCCATGTATCTCCATGAATCTACATGAATCTCCATGAATCTCAATGAATCTCCTCGATGAATCTCCATGAATCTTTATGAATCTCCTGATCCATGAATCTCTATGAATCTCCATTAATCTCCATGAATATCCTCCATTAATCTCCATGAATCTCCATGAATCTCCATGAATCTCCATGATATCCTGTATGAATCTTCATGAATCTCCATGAATCTCCATGCATCTCCATGAATCTCCATGAATCTCCATGAACCTCCTCCATGAATCTCCATGAATCTCCATGAATATCCATGAATCTCCATGAATCTCCATGAATCTGCATGTATCTCCATGAATCTACATGAATCTCCATGAATCTTCTCCATGAATCTCCATGAATCTCCATGAATATCCTCCATGAATCTCCATGAATCTCCATGAATGTCCATGAATCTCCTCCATGAATCTCCTATAGGAATCTCCATGAATCTCCATGAATCTCCATGAATCTCCATGAATGTCCTCCATGAATCTCCATGCATCTCCATGAATCTCCATGAATCTCCATGAACCTCCTCCATGAATCTCCATGAATCTCTATGAATATCCATGAATCTCCATGAATCTCCATGAATCTCCATGTATCTCCATGAATCACCTCCATGAATCTCCATGAATCTCCATGAATGACTATGAATCTCCATGAATCTCCATAAATCTCCAAGAATCTCCGTGAATCTCCATGAATCTCCATGAATCTCCATGTATCTCCATGAATCTATATGAATCTTCATGAATCTCCATGAATATCCTCCATGAATGTCTATGAATCTCCATGAATCTCCATGTTCTCCATGAATCTCCTTCATCAATCTCCACGAATCTCCATGATTCTCCATGAATCTCCATGAATCTCCATGAATCTCCTCCATGAATCTCCATGGATCTCCATGAATCTCCATGAATCTCCATGATATCGTGTATGAATCTTCATGAATCTCCATGAACCTCCATGAATCTCCCTGTATCTCCATGAATCTATATGAATCTCCATGAATCTCCATGAATATCCTCCATGAATCTCTATGAATCTCCATGAATCTCCATGAATCTCCATGATATCCTGTATGAATCTTCATGAATCTCCATGAATCTCCATGCATCTCCATGAATCTCCATGAATCTCCATGAACCTCCTCCATGTATCTCCATGAATCTCCATGAATATCCATGAATCTCCATGCATCTCCATGAATCTCCATGAATCTCCATGAACCTCCTCCATGAATCTCCATGAATCTCCATGAATATCCATGAATCTCCATGAATCTCCAAGAATCTCCTCCATGTATCTCCATGAACCTCCTCCATGAATCTCCATGAATCTCCATGAATATCCATGAATCTCCACGAATCTCCATGAATCTCCATGGATCTCCATGATATCCTGTATGAATCTTCATGAATCTCCATGAATCTCCATGCATCTCCATGAATCTCCATGAATCTCCATGAACCTCCTCCATGAATCTCCATGAATCTCCATGAATATCCATGAATCTCCATGAATCTCCATGTATCTCCATGAATCACCTCCATGAATCTCCATGAATCTCTATGAATGACTATGAATCTCCATGAATCTCCATAAATTTCCAAGAATCTCCGTGAATCTCCATGAATCTCCATGAATCTCCATGTATCTCCATGAATCTATATGAATCTTCATGAATCTCCATGAATATCCTCCATGAATGTCTATGAATCTCCATGAATCTCCCTGTTCTCCATGAATCTCCTTCATCAATCTCCACGAATCTCCATGATTCTCCATGAATCTCCATGAATCTCCATGAATCTCCTACATGAATCTCCATGGATCTCCATGAATCTCCATGAATCTCCATGATATCGTGTATGAATCTTCATGAATCTCCATGAACCTCCATGAATCTCCCTGTATCTCCATGAATCTATATGAATCTCCATGAATCTCCATGAATATCCTCCATGAATCTCTATGAATCTCCATGAATCTCCATGAATCTCCATGATATCCTGTATGAATCTTCATGAATCTCCATGAATCTCCATGCATCTCCATGAATCTCCATGAATCTCCATGAACCTCCTCCATGTATCTCCATGAATCTCCATGAATATCCATGAATCTCCATGCATCTCCATGAATCTCCATGAATCTCCATGAACCTCCTCCATGAATCTCCATGAATCTCCATGAATATCCATGAATCTCCATGAATCTCCAAGAATCTCCTCCATGTATCTCCATGAACCTCCTCCATGAACCTCCATGAATCTCCATGAATATCCATGAATCTCCACGAATCTCCATGAATCTCCATGGATCTCCATGATATCCTGTATGAATCTTCATGAATCTCCATGAATCTCCATGCATCTCCATGAATCTTCATGAATCTCCATGAACCTCCTCCATGAATCTCCATGAATCTCCATGAATATCCATGAATCTCCATGAATCTCCATGAATCTCCATGTATCTCCATGAATTTCCAAGAATCTCCATGAATGTCCATGAATGTCCTCCATGAATCTCCATGCATCTCCATGAATCTCCATGAATCTTCATGAACCTCCTCCATGAATCTCCATGAATCTCCATGAATATCCATGAATCTCCATGAATCTCCATGAATCTCCATGTATCTCCATGAATCACCTCCATGAATCTCCATGAATGACTATGAATCTCCATGACTCTCCATGAATCTCCTTGAATCTCCATGAATCTCCATAAATCTCCAAGAATCTCCGTGAATCTCCATGAATCTCCATGAATCTCCATGTATCTCCATGAATCTATATGAATCTTCATGAATCTCCATGAATATCCTCCATGAATGTCTATGAATCTCCATGAATCTCCATGAAGCTCCATGAATCTCCTTCATCAATCTCCACGAATCTCCATGATTCTCCATGAATCTCCATGAATCTCCAAGAATCTCCTCCATGTATCTCCATGAATCTCCTCCATGAATCTCCATGAATCTCCATGAATCTCCATGAATCTCCATGAATCTCCATGAATCTCCATGAATCTCCATGAATCTCCATGAATGTCCATGAATGTCCTCCATGAATCTCCATGCATCTCCATGAATCTCCATGAATCTCCATGAACCTCCTCCATGAATCTCCATGAATCTCCATGAATCTCCATGAATCTCCATGAATCTCCATGAATCTCCTTCATGAATCTCCATGAATCTCCATGAATCTCCATGATATCCTGTATGAATCTTCATGAATCTCCATGAATCTCCATGCATCTCCATGAATCTCCATGAATCTCCATGAACCTCCTCCATGAATCTCCATGAATCTCCAAGAATCTCCTCCATGTATCTCCATGAACCTCCTCCATGAATCTCCTCCATGTATCTCCATGAACCTCCTCCATGAATCTCCATGAATCTCCATGAATATCCATGAATCTCCACGAATCTCCATGGATCTCCATGATATCCTGTATGAATCTTCATGAATCTCCATGAATCTCCATGCATCTCCATGAATCTCCATGAATCTCCATGAACCTCCTCCATGAATCTCCATGAATCTCCATGAATATCCATGAATCTCCATGAATCTCCATGAATCTCCATGAATCTCCATGAACCTCCTCCATGAATCTCCATGAATCTCCATGAATATCCATGAATCTCCATGAATCTCCATGAATCTCCATGTATCTCCATGAATTTCCAAGAATCTCCATGAATGTCCATGAATGTCCTCCATGAATCTCCATGCATCTCCATGAATCTCCATGAATCTTCATGAACCTCCTCCATGAATCTCCATGAATCTCCATGAATATCCATGAATCTCCATGAATCTCCATGAATCTCCATGTATCTCCATGAATCACCTCCATGAATCTCCATGAATGACTATGAATCTCCATGACTCTCCATGAATCTCCTTGAATCTCCATGAATCTCCATAAATCTCCAAGAATCTCCGTGAATCTCCATGAATCTCCATGAATCTCCATGTATCTCCATGAATCTATATGAATCTTCATGAATCTCCATGAATATCCTCCATGAATGTCTATGAATCTCCATGAATCTCCATGAAGCTCCATGAATCTCCTTCATCAATCTCCACGAATCTCCATGATTCTCCATGAATCTCCATGAATCTCCAAGAATCTCCTCCATGTATCTCCATGAATCTCCTCCATGAATCTCCATGAATCTCCATGAATCTCCATGAATCTCCATGAATCTCCATGAATCTCCATGAATCTCCATGAATGTCCATGAATGTCCTCCATGAATCTCCATGCATCTCCATGAATCTCCATGAATCTCCATGAACCTCCTCCATGAATCTCCATGAATCTCCATGAATCTCCATGAATCTCCATGAATCTCCATGAATCTCCTTCATGAATCTCCATGAATCTCCATGAATCTCCATGATATCCTGTATGAATCTTCATGAATCTCCATGAATCTCCATGCATCTCCATGAATCTCCATGAATCTCCATGAACCTCCTCCATGAATCTCCATGAATCTCCATGAATATCCATGAATCTCCATGAATCTCCAAGAATCTCCTCCATGTATCTCCATGAACCTCCTCCATGAATCTCCATGAATCTCCATGAATATCCATGAATCTCCACGAATCTCCATGGATCTCCATGATATCCTGTATGAATCTTCATGAATCTTCATGAATCTCCATGAACCTCCATGAATCTCCCTGTATCTCCATGAATCTATATGAATCTCCATGAATCTCCATGAATATCCTCCATGAATCTCTATGAATCTCCATGAATCTCCATGAATCTCCATGATATCCTGTATGAATCTTCATGAATCTCCATGAATCTCCATGATATCCTGTATGAATCTTCATGAATCTCCATGAATCTCCATGCATCTCCATGAATCTCCATGAATCTCCATCAACCTCCTCCATGTATCTCCATGAATCTCCATGAATATCCATGAATCTCCATGCATCTCCATGAATCTCCATGAATCTCCATGAACCTCCTCCATGAATCTCCATGAATCTCCATGAATATCCATGAATCTCCATGAATCTCCAAGAATCTCCTCCATGTATCTCCATGAACCTCCTCCATGAATCTCCATGAATCTCCATGAATATCCATGAATCTCCACGAATCTCCATGGATCTCCATGATATCCTGTATGAATCTTCATGAATCTCCATGAATCTCCATGCATCTCCATGAATCTCCATGAATCTCCATGAACCTCTTCCATGAATCTCCATGAATCTCCATGAATATCCATGAATCTCCATGAATCTCCATGAATCTCCATGTATCTCCATGAATCACCTCCATGAATCTCCATGAATCTCCATGAATGACTATGAATCTCCATGAATCTCCATAAATTTCCAAGAATCTCCGTGAATCTTCATGAATCTCCATGAATCTCCATGTATCTCCATGAATCTATATGAATCTTCATGAATCTCCATGAATATCCTCCATGAATGTCTATGAATCTCCATGAATCTCCATGTTCTCCATGAATCTCCTTCATCAATCTCCACGAATCTCCATGATTCTCCATGAATCTCCATGAATCTCCATGAATCTCCTCCATGAATCTCCATGGATCTCCATGAATCTCCATGAATCTCCATGATATCGTGTATGAATCTTCATGAATCTCCATGAATCTCCATGAATCTCCATGTATCTCCATGAATCTATATGAATCTTCATGAATCTCCATGAATATCCTCCATGAATGTCTATGAATCTCCATGAATCTCCATGTTCTCCATGAATCTCCATGAATCTCCATGAATCTCCTACATGAATCTCCATGGATCTCCATGAATCTCCATGAATCTCCATGATATCGTGTATGAATCTTCATGAATCTCCATGAACCTCCATGAATCTCCCTGTATCTCCATGAATCTATATGAATCTCCATGAATCTCCATGAATATCCTCCATGAATCTCTATGAATCTCCATGAATCTCCATGAATCTCCATGATATCCTGTATGAATCTTCATGAATCTCCATGAATCTCCATGCATCTCCATGAATCTCCATGAATCTCCATGAACCTCCTCCATGTATCTCCATGAATCTCCATGAATATCCATGAATCTCCATGCATCTCCATGAATCTCCATGAATCTCCATGAACCTCCTCCATGAATCTCCATGAATCTCCATGAATATCCATGAATCTCCATGAATCTCCAAGAATCTCCTCCATGTATCTCCATGAACCTCCTCCATGAATCTCCATGAATCTCCATGAATATCCATGAATCTCCACGAATCTCCATGAATCTCCATGGATCTCCATGATATCCTGTATGAATCTTCATGAATCTCCATGAATCTCCATGCATCTCCATGAATCTCCATGAATCTCCATGAACCTCCTCCATGAATCTCCATGAATCTCCATGAATATCCATGAATCTCCATGAATCTCCATGAATCTCCATGTATCTCCATGAATTTCCAAGAATCTCCATGAATGTCCATGAATGTCCTCCATGAATCTCCATGCATCTCCATGAATCTCCATGAATCTTCATGAACCTCCTCCATGAATCTCCATGAATCTCCATGAATATCCATGAATCTCCATGAATCTCCATGAATCTCCATGTATCTCCATGAATCACCTCCATGAATCTCCATGAATGACTATGAATCTCCATGACTCTCCATGAATCTCCTTGAATCTCCATGAATCTCCATAAATCTCCAAGAATCTCCGTGAATCTCCATGAATCTCCATGAATCTCCATGTATCTCCATGAATCTATATGAATCTTCATGAATCTCCATGAATATCCTCCATGAATGTCTATGAATCTCCATGAATCTCCATGAAGCTCCATGAATCTCCTTCATCAATCTCCACGAATCTCCATGATTCTCCATGAATCTCCATGAATCTCCAAGAATCTCCTCCATGTATCTCCATGAATCTCCTCCATGAATCTCCATGAATCTCCATGAATCTCCATGAATCTCCATGAATCTCCATGAATCTCCATGAATCTCCATGAATCTCCATGAATGTCCATGAATGTCCTCCATGAATCTCCATGCATCTCCATGAATCTCCATGAATCTCCATGAACCTCCTCCATGAATCTCCATGAATCTCCATGAATCTCCATGAATCTCCATGAATCTCCATGAACCTCCTCCATGAATCTCCATGAATCTCCATGAATATCCATGAATCTCCATGAATCTCCAAGAATCTCCTCCATGTATCTCCATGAATCTCCTCCATGAATCTCCATGAATCTCCATGAATCTCCATGAATCTCCATGAATCTCCATGAATCTCCATGAATCTCCTCCATGAATCTACATGAATCTCCTCCATGAATCTCCATGAATCACCTCCATGAATCTCCATGAACCTCCTCCATGAATCTCCATGAATCTCCATGATATCCTGTATGAATCTTCATGAATCTACATGAATCTCCATGCATCTCCATGAATCTCCATGAATCTCCATGAATCTCCTCCATGAATCTCCATGAATCTCCATGATATCCTGTATGAATCTTCATGAATCTCCATGAATCTCCATGCATCTCCATGAATCTCCATGAATCTCCATGAACCTCCTCCATGTATCTCCATGAATCTCCATGAATATCCATGAATCTCCATGAATCTCCATGAATCTCCATGTATCTCCATGAATCACCTCCATGAATCTCCATGAATGGCTATGAATCTCCATGACTCTCCATGAATCTCCTTGAATCTCCATGAATCTCCATAAATCTCCAAGAATCTCCGTGAATCTCCATGAATCTCCATGAACCTCCATGAACCGCCTTCATGAATCTCCATGAATCTCCATGAATATCCATGAATCTCCATGAATCTCCATGAACCTCCTCCATGAATCTCCACGAATCTCCATGAATATCCATGAATCTCCATGAATCTGCATAAATCTCCATGTATCTCCATGAATCTACATAAATCTCCATGAATCTCCATGAATCTCCATGAATCTCCATGAATCTCCTCCATGAATCTCCGTGAATCTCCATGAATCTCCATGAATCTCCATGAATATCCATGAATCTACATGTATCTCCATGAATCTACATGAATCTCCATGAATCTCCATGAATCTCCTCCATGAATCTCCATGAATCTTCATGAATCTCCTGATCCATGAACCTCTATGAATCTCCATGAATCTCCATGACATCCTGTATGAATCTTCATGAATCTCCATGAATCTCCATGCATCTCCATGAATCTCCATGAATCTCCATGAACCTCCTCCATGAATCTCCATGAAAATCCTCCATGAATCTCCATGAATCTCCTCCATGAATCTCCATGAATCAAATCCATGAATCTCCATGAATCTCCATGAATATCCATGAATCTCCATGAATCTCCATGTATCTCCATGAATCTACATGAATATCCATGAATCTCAATGAATCTCCTCGATGAATCTCCATGAATCTTCATGAATATCCTGATCCATGAATCTCTATGAATCTCCATGAATCTCCATGAATATCCTCCATGAATCTCCATGAATCTCCATGAATCTCCATGAATCTCCATGATATCCTGTATGAATCTTCATGAATCTCCATGCATCTCCATGAATCTCCATGAATCTCCATGAACCTACTCCATGAATCTCCATGAATCTCCATGCATCTCCATGAATCTCCATGAATCTCCATGAACCTCCTCCATGAATCTCCATGAATCTCCATGAATATCCATGAATCTCCATGAATCTCCATGAATCTCCATGAATCTCCATGAATCTCCATGAATCTCCATGAATCTCCATGAATCTCCTCAATGAATCTCCATGAATCTCCTCCATGAATCTCCATGAATCACCTCCATGAATCTCCATGAATCTCCATGAATCTCCATGAATCTCCATGAACCTCCTTCATGAATCTCCATGAATCTCCATGAATATCCATGAATCTCCATGAATCTCCATGAACCTCCTCCATGAATCTCCATGAATCTCCATGAATATCCAAGGAATCTCCATCAATCTGCATAAATCTCCATGTATCTCCATGAATCTCCATGAATCTCCATGAATATCCATGAATCTCCATGCATCTCCATGAATCTCCATGAATCTCCATGAACCTACTCCATGAATCTCCATGAATCTCCATGCATCTCCATGAATCTCCATGAATCTCCATGAACCTCCTCCATGAATCTCCATGAATCTCCATGAATATCCATGAATCTCCATGAATCTCCATGAATCTCCATGAATCTCCATGAATCTCCATGAATCTCCATAAATCTCCAAGAATCTCCGTGAATCTCCATGAATCTCCATGAATCTCCATGTATCTCCATGAATCTATATGAATCTTCATGAATCTCCATGAATATCCTCCATGAATGTCTATGAATCTCCATGAATCTCCATGAAGCTCCATGAATCTCCTTCATCAATCTCCACGAATCTCCATGATTCTCCATGAATCTCCATGAATCTCCAAGAATCTCCTCCATGTATCTCCATGAATCTCCTCCATGAATCTCCATGAATCTCCATGAATCTCCATGAATCTCCATGAATCTCCATGAATCTCCATGAATCTCCATGAATGTCCATGAATGTCCTCCATGAATCTCCATGCATCTCCATGAATCTCCATGAACCTCCTCCATGAATCTCCATGAATCTCCATGAATCTCCATGAATCTCCATGAATCTCCATGAATCTCCTCCATGAATCTCCGTGAATCTCCTCCATGAATCTCCATGAATCACCTCCATGAATCTCCATGAATCTCCATGAATCTCCATGAATCTCCATGAACCTCCTTCATGAATCTCCATGAATCTCCATGAATATCCATGAATCTCCATGAATCTCCATGAACCTCCTCCATGAATCTCCATGAATCTCCATGAATATCCAAGGAATCTCCATCAATCTGCATAAATCTCCATGTATCTCCATGAATCTCCATGAATCTCCATGAATATCCATGAATCTCCATGCATCTCCATGAATCTCCATGAATCTCCATGAACCTACTCCATGAATCTCCATGAATCTCCATGCATCTCCATGAATCTCCATGAATCTCCATGAACCTCCTCCATGAATCTCCATGAATCTCCATGAATATCCATGAATCTCCATGAATCTCCATGAATCTCCATGAACCTCCTCCATGAATCTCCATGAATCTCCATGAATCTCCATGAATCTCCATGAATCTCCATGAATGTCCATGAATGTCCTCCATGAATCTCCATGCATCTCCATGAATCTCCATGAATCTCCATGAACCTCCTCCATGAATCTCCATGAATCTCCATGAATCTCCATGAATCTCCTTCATGAATCTCCATGAATCTCCATGAATCTCCATGAACCTCCTCCATGAATCTCCATGAATCTCCATGAATCTCCATGAATCTCCATGAATCTCCATGAATCTCCTCCATGAATCTCCGTGAATCTCCTCCATGAATCTCCATGAATCACCTCCATGAATCTCCATGAATCTCCATGAATCTCCATGAATCTCCATGAACCTCCTTCATGAATCTCCATGAATCTCCATGAATATCCATGAATCTCCATGAATCTCCATGAACCTCCTCCATGAATCTCCATGAATCTCCATGAATATCCAAGGAATCTCCATCAATCTGCATAAATCTCCATGTATCTCCATGAATCTCCATGAATCTCCATGAATATCCATGAATCTCCATGCATCTCCATGAATCTCCATGAATCTCCATGAACCTACTCCATGAATCTCCATGAATCTCCATGCATCTCCATGAATCTCCATGAATCTCCATGAACCTCCTCCATGAATCTCCATGAATCTCCATGAATATCCATGAATCTCCATGAATCTCCATGAATCTCCATGAATCTCCATGAATCTCCATGAATCTCCATAAATCTCCAAGAATCTCCGTGAATCTCCATGAATCTCCATGAATCTCCATGTATCTCCATGAATCTATATGAATCTTCATGAATCTCCATGAATATCCTCCATGAATGTCTATGAATCTCCATGAATCTCCATGAAGCTCCATGAATCTCCTTCATCAATCTCCACGAATCTCCATGATTCTCCATGAATCTCCATGAATCTCCAAGAATCTCCTCCATGTATCTCCATGAATCTCCTCCATGAATCTCCATGAATCTCCATGAATCTCCATGAATCTCCATGAATCTCCATGAATCTCCATGAATCTCCATGAATGTCCATGAATGTCCTCCATGAATCTCCATGCATCTCCATGAATCTCCATGAATCTCCATGAACCTCCTCCATGAATCTCCATGAATCTCCATGAATCTCCATGAATCTCCTTCATGAATCTCCATGAATCTCCATGAATCTCCATGAACCTCCTCCATGAATCTCCATGAATCTCCATGAATCTCCATGAATCTCCATGAATCTCCATGAATCTCCTCCATGAATCTCCGTGAATCTCCTCCATGAATCTCCATGAATCACCTCCATGAATCTCCATGAATCTCCTCCATGAATCTCCATGAATCTCCATGAATCTCCATGAACCTCCTCCATGAATCTCCATGAATCTCCATGATATCCTGTATGAATCTTCATGAATCTCCATGAATCTCCATGCATCTCCATGAATCTCCATGAATCTCCATGCATCTCCATGAATCTCCATGAATCTCCATGAACCTCCTCCATGAATCTCCATGAATCTCCATGAATCTCCATGAATCTCCATGAATCTCCATGAACCTCCTCCATGAATCTCCATGAATCTCCATGAATATCCATGAATCTCCATGAATCTCCAAGAATCTCCTCCATGTATCTCCATGAATCTCCTCCATGAATCTCCATGAATCTCCATGAATCTCCATGAATCTCCATGAATCTCCATGAATCTCCATGAATCTCCTCCATGAATCTACATGAATCTCCTCCATGAATCTCCATGAATCACCTCCATGAATCTCCATGAACCTCCTCCATGAATCTCCATGAATCTCCATGATATCCTGTATGAATCTTCATGAATCTACATGAATCTCCATGCATCTCCATGAATCTCCATGAATCTCCATGAATCTCCTCCATGAATCTCCATGAATCTCCATGATATCCTGTATGAATCTTCATGAATCTCCATGAATCTCCATGCATCTCCATGAATCTCCATGAATCTCCATGAACCTCCTCCATGTATCTCCATGAATCTCCATGAATATCCATGAATCTCCATGAATCTCCATGAATCTCCATGTATCTCCATGAATCACCTCCATGAATCTCCATGAATGGCTATGAATCTCCATGACTCTCCATGAATCTCCTTGAATCTCCATGAATCTCCATAAATCTCCAAGAATCTCCGTGAATCTCCATGAATCTCCATGAACCTCCATGAACCGCCTTCATGAATCTCCATGAATCTCCATGAATATCCATGAATCTCCATGAATCTCCATGAACCTCCTCCATGAATCTCCACGAATCTCCATGAATATCCATGAATCTCCATGAATCTGCATAAATCTCCATGTATCTCCATGAATCTACATAAATCTCCATGAATCTCCATGAATCTCCATGAATCTCCATGAATCTCCTCCATGAATCTCCGTGAATCTCCATGAATCTCCATGAATCTCCATGAATATCCATGAATCTACATGTATCTCCATGAATCTACATGAATCTCCATGAATCTCCATGAATCTCCTCCATGAATCTCCATGAATCTTCATGAATCTCCTGATCCATGAACCTCTATGAATCTCCATGAATCTCCATGACATCCTGTATGAATCTTCATGAATCTCCATGAATCTCCATGCATCTCCATGAATCTCCATGAATCTCCATGAACCTCCTCCATGAATCTCCATGAAAATCCTCCATGAATCTCCATGAATCTCCTCCATGAATCTCCATGAATCAAATCCATGAATCTCCATGAATCTCCATGAATATCCATGAATCTCCATGAATCTCCATGTATCTCCATGAATCTACATGAATATCCATGAATCTCAATGAATCTCCTCGATGAATCTCCATGAATCTTCATGAATATCCTGATCCATGAATCTCTATGAATCTCCATGAATCTCCATGAATATCCTCCATGAATCTCCATGAATCTCCATGAATCTCCATGAATCTCCATGATATCCTGTATGAATCTTCATGAATCTCCATGCATCTCCATGAATCTCCATGAATCTCCATGAACCTACTCCATGAATCTCCATGAATCTCCATGCATCTCCATGAATCTCCATGAATCTCCATGAACCTCCTCCATGAATCTCCATGAATCTCCATGAATATCCATGAATCTCCATGAATCTCCATGAATCTCCATGAATCTCCATGAATCTCCATGAATCTCCATGAATCTCCATGAATCTCCTCAATGAATCTCCATGAATCTCCTCCATGAATCTCCATGAATCACCTCCATGAATCTCCATGAATCTCCATGAATCTCCATGAATCTCCATGAACCTCCTTCATGAATCTCCATGAATCTCCATGAATATCCATGAATCTCCATGAATCTCCATGAACCTCCTCCATGAATCTCCATGAATCTCCATGAATATCCAAGGAATCTCCATCAATCTGCATAAATCTCCATGTATCTCCATGAATCTCCATGAATCTCCATGAATATCCATGAATCTCCATGCATCTCCATGAATCTCCATGAATCTCCATGAACCTACTCCATGAATCTCCATGAATCTCCATGCATCTCCATGAATCTCCATGAATCTCCATGAACCTCCTCCATGAATCTCCATGAATCTCCATGAATATCCATGAATCTCCATGAATCTCCATGAATCTCCATGAATCTCCATGAATCTCCATGAATCTCCATAAATCTCCAAGAATCTCCGTGAATCTCCATGAATCTCCATGAATCTCCATGTATCTCCATGAATCTATATGAATCTTCATGAATCTCCATGAATATCCTCCATGAATGTCTATGAATCTCCATGAATCTCCATGAAGCTCCATGAATCTCCTTCATCAATCTCCACGAATCTCCATGATTCTCCATGAATCTCCATGAATCTCCAAGAATCTCCTCCATGTATCTCCATGAATCTCCTCCATGAATCTCCATGAATCTCCATGAATCTCCATGAATCTCCATGAATCTCCATGAATCTCCATGAATCTCCATGAATGTCCATGAATGTCCTCCATGAATCTCCATGCATCTCCATGAATCTCCATGAATCTCCATGAACCTCCTCCATGAATCTCCATGAATCTCCATGAATCTCCATGAATCTCCTTCATGAATCTCCATGAATCTCCATGAATCTCCATGAACCTCCTCCATGAATCTCCATGAATCTCCATGAATCTCCATGAATCTCCATGAATCTCCATGAATCTCCTCCATGAATCTCCGTGAATCTCCTCCATGAATCTCCATGAATCACCTCCATGAATCTCCATGAATCTCCTCCATGAATCTCCATGAATCTCCATGAATCTCCATGAACCTCCTCCATGAATCTCCATGAATCTCCATGATATCCTGTATGAATCTTCATGAATCTCCATGAATCTCCATGCATCTCCATGAATCTCCATGAATCTCCATGAACATCCTCCATGAATCTCCATGAATCTCCATGAATATCCATGAATCTCCATGAATCTCCATGAATCTCCATGTATCTCCATGAATTTCCAAGAATCTCCATGAATGTCCATGAATCTCCTCCATGAATCTCCTATATGAATCTCCATGTATCTCCATGAATCTACATGAATCTCCATGAATCTCCATGAATCTCCATGAATGTCCATGAATCTCCTCCATGAATCTCTTATATGAATCTCCATGAATCTCCATGAATCTCCATGAATCTCCATGAATCTCCTCCATGAATCTCCATGAATCTCCATGATATCCTGTATGAATCTTCATGAATCTCCATGAATCTCCATGCATCTCCATGAATCTCCATGAATCTCCATGAACCTCCTCCATGTATCTCCATGAATCTCCATGAATATCCATGAATCTCCATGAATCTCCATGAATCTCCATGCATCTCCATGAATCTCCATGAATCTCCATGAACCTCCTCCATGAATCTCCATGAATCTCCATGAATATCCATGAATCTCCATGAATCTCCAAGAATCTCCTCCATGTATCTCCAGGAACCTCCTCCGTGAATCTCCATGAATCTCCATGAATATCCATGAATCTCCACGAATCTCCATGAATCTCCATGGATCTCCATGATATCCTGTATGAATCTTCATGAATCTCCATGAATCTCCATGCATCTCCATGAATCTCCATGAATCTCCATGAATCTCCATGAACCTCCTCCATGAATCTCCATGAATCTCCATGAATATCCATGAATCTCCATGAATCTCCATGTATCTCCATGAATTTCCAAGAATCTCCATGAATGTCCATGAATGTCCTCCATGAATCTCCATGAATCTCCATGTATCTCCATGAATTTCCAAGAATCTCCATGAATGTCCATGAATGTCCTCCATGAATCTCCATGCATCTCCATGAATCTCCATGAATCTCCATGAACCTCCTCCATGAATCTCCATGAATCTCCATGAATATCCATGAATCTCCATGAATCTCCATGAATCTCCATGTATCTCCATGAATCACCTCCATGAATCTCCATGAATGGCTATGAATCTCCATGACTCTCCATGAATCTCCTTGAATCTCCATGAATCTCCATAAATCGCCAAGAATCTCCGTGAATCTCCATGAATCTCCATGAACCTCCATGAACCTCCTTCATGAATCTCCATGAATCTCCATGAATATCCATGAATCTCCATGAATCTCCATGAACCTCCTCCATGAATCTCCACGAATCTCCATGAATATCCATGAATCTCCATGAATCTGCATAAATCTCCATGTATCTCCATGAATCTACATAAATCTCCATGAATCTCCATGAATCTCCATGAATCTCCATGAATCTCCTCCATGAATCTCCGTGAATCTCCATGAATCTCCATGAATCTCCATGAATATCCATGAATCTACATGTATCTCCATGAATCTACATGAATCTCCATGAATCTCCATGACTCTCCTCGATGAATCTCCATGAATCTTCATGAATCTCCTGATCCATGAACCTCTACGAATCTCCATGAATCTCCATGACATCCTGTATGAATCTTCATGAATCTCCATGAATCTCCATGCATCTCCATGAATCTCCATGAATCTCCATGAACCTCCTCCATGAATCTCCATGAAAATCCTCCATGAATCTCCATGAATCTCCTCCATGAATCTCCATGAATCAAATCCATGAATCTCCATGAATCTCCATGAATATCCATGAATCTCCATGAATCTCCATGTATCTCCATGAATCTACATGAATATCCATGAATCTCAATGAATCTCCTCGATGAATCTCCATGAATCTTCATGAATCTCCTGATCCATGAATCTCTATGAATCTCCATGAATCTCCATGAATATCCTCCATGAATCTCCATGAATCTCCATGAATCTCCATGAATCTCCATGAATCTCCATGAATCTCCATGATATTCTGTATGAATCTTCATGAATCTCCATGGATCTCCATGAATCTCCATGAATCTCCATGAACCTCCTCCATGAATCTCCATGAATCTCCATGAATCTCCATGAATATCCATGAATCTCCATGAATTACCAATGATTCTGCATGTATCTCCATGAATCTACATAAATCTCCATGAATCTCCATGAATCTTCTCCATGAATCTCCATGAATCTCCATGAATCTCCATGAATATCCTCCATGAATCTCCATGAATCTCCATGAATGTCCATGAATCTCCTCCATGAATCTCCTATAGGAATCTCCATGAATCTCCATGAATCTCCATGAATCTCCATGAATGTCCTCCATGAATCTCCATGAATCTCCATGTATCTCCATGAATCACCTCCATGAATCTCCATGAATGACTATGAATCTCCATGACTCTCCATGAATCTCCTTGAATCTCCATGAATCTCCATAAATCTCCAAGAATCTCCGTGAATCTCCATGAATATCCATGAATCTCCATGTATCTCCATGAATCTATATGAATCTTCATGAATCTCCATGAATATCCTCCATGAATGTCTATGAATCTCCATGAATCTCCATGAAGCTCCATGAATCTCCTTCATCAATCTCCACGAATCTCCATGATTCTCCATGAATCTCCATGAATCTCCAAGAATCTCCTCCATGTATCTCCATGAATCTCCTCCATGAATCTCCATGAATCTCCATGAATCTCCTCCATGAATCTCCATGAATCTCCATGATATCCTGTATGAATCTTCATGAATCTCCATGAATCTCCATGCATCTCCATGAATCTCCATGAATCTCCATGAACCTCCTCCATGTATCTCCATGAATCTCCATGAATATCCATGAATCTCCATGAATCTCCATGAATCTCCATGCATCTCCATGAATCTCCATGAATCTCCATGAACCTCCTCCATGAATCTCCATGAATCTCCATGAATATCCATGAATCTCCATGAATCTCCAAGAATCTCCTCCATGTATCTCCAGGAACCTCCTCCGTGAATCTCCATGAATCTCCATGAATATCCATGAATCTCCACGAATCTCCATGAATCTCCATGGATCTCCATGATATCCTGTATGAATCTTCATGAATCTCCATGAATCTCCATGCATCTCCATGAATCTCCATGAATCTCCATGAATCTCCATGAACCTCCTCCATGAATCTCCATGAATCTCCATGAATATCCATGAATCTCCATGAATCTCCATGTATCTCCATGAATTTCCAAGAATCTCCATGAATGTCCATGAATGTCCTCCATGAATCTCCATGAATCTCCATGTATCTCCATGAATTTCCAAGAATCTCCATGAATGTCCATGAATGTCCTCCATGAATCTCCATGCATCTCCATGAATCTCCATGAATCTCCATGAACCTCCTCCATGAATCTCCATGAATCTCCATGAATATCCATGAATCTCCATGAATCTCCATGAATCTCCATGTATCTCCATGAATCACCTCCATGAATCTCCATGAATGGCTATGAATCTCCATGACTCTCCATGAATCTCCTTGAATCTCCATGAATCTCCATAAATCTCCAAGAATCTCCGTGAATCTCCATGAATCTCCATGAACCTCCATGAACCTCCTTCATGAATCTCCATGAATCTCCATGAATATCCATGAATCTCCATGAATCTCCATGAACCTCCTCCATGAATCTCCACGAATCTCCATGAATATCCATGAATCTCCATGAATCTGCATAAATCTCCATGTATCTCCATGAATCTACATAAATCTCCATGAATCTCCATGAATCTCCATGAATCTCCATGAATCTCCTCCATGAATCTCCGTGAATCTCCATGAATCTCCATGAATCTCCATGAATATCCATGAATCTACATGTATCTCCATGAATCTACATGAATCTCCATGAATCTCCATGAATCTCCTCGATGAATCTCCATGAATCTTCATGAATCTCCTGATCCATGAACCTCTATGAATCTCCATGAATCTCCATGACATCCTGTATGAATCTTCATGAATCTCCATGAATCTCCATGCATCTCCATGAATCTCCATGAATCTCCATGAACCTCCTCCATGAATCTCCATGAAAATCCTCCATGAATCTCCATGAATCTCCTCCATGAATCTCCATGAATCAAATCCATGAATCTCCATGAATCTCCATGAATATCCATGAATCTCCATGAATCTCCATGTATCTCCATGAATCTACATGAATATCCATGAATCTCAATGAATCTCCTCGATGAATCTCCATGAATCTTCATGAATCTCCTGATCCATGAATCTCTATGAATCTCCATGAATCTCCATGAATATCCTCCATGAATCTCCATGAATCTCCATGAATCTCCATGAATCTCCATGATATCCTGTATGAATCTTCATGAATCTCCATGCATCTCCATGAATCTCCATGAATCTCCATGAACCTACTCCATGAATCTCCATGAATCTCCATGCATCTCCATGAATCTCCATGAATCTCCATGAACCTCCTCCATGAATCTCCATGAATCTCCATGAATATCCATGAATCTCCATGAATCTCCATGAATCTCCATGAATCTCCATGAATCTCCATGAATCTCCATGAATCTCCATGAATCTCCTCAATGAATCTCCATGAATCTCCTCCATGAATCTCCATGAATCACCTCCATGAATCTCCATGAATCTCCATGAATCTCCATGAATCTCCATGAACCTCCTTCATGAATCTCCATGAATCTCCATGAATATCCATGAATCTCCATGAATCTCCATGAACCTCCTCCATGAATCTCCATGAATCTCCATGAATATCCAAGGAATCTCCATCAATCTGCATAAATCTCCATGTATCTCCATGAATCTCCATGAATCTCCATGAATATCCATGAATCTCCATGCATCTCCATGAATCACCATGAATCTCCATGAACCTACTCCATGAATCTCCATGAATCTCCATGCATCTCCATGAATCTCCATGAATCTCCATGAACCTCCTCCATGAATCTCCATGAATCAAATCCATGAATCTCCATGAATCTCCATGAATATCCATGAATCTCCATGAATCTCCATGTATCTCCATGAATCTACATGAATATCCATGAATCTCAATGAATCTCCTCGATGAATCTCCATGAATCTCCATGAATCACCTCCATGAATCTCCATGAATGGCTATGAATCTCCATGACTCTCCATGAATCTCCTTGAATCTCCATGAATCTCCATAAATCTCCAAGAATCTCCGTGAATCTCCATGAATCTCCATGAACCTCCATGAACCTCCTTCATGAATCTCCATGAATCTCCATGAATATCCATGAATCTCCATGAATCTCCATGAATCTCCATGTATCTCCATGAATCACCTCCATGAATCTCCATGAATGGCGATGAATCTCCATGACTCTCCATGAATCTCCTTGAATCTCCATGAATCTCCATAAATCTCCAAGAATCTCCGTGAATCTCCATGAATCTCCATGAACCTCCATGAACCTCCTTCATGAATCTCCATGAATCTCCATGAATATCCATGAATCTCCATGAATCTCCATGAACCTCCTCCATGAATCTCCACGAATCTCCATGAATATCCATGAATCTCCATGAATCTGCATAAATCTCCATGTATCTCCATGAATCTACATAAATCTCCATGAATCTCCATGAATCTCCATGAATGTCCTCCATGAATCTCCATGCATCTCCATGAATCTCCATGAATCTCCATGAACCTCCTCCATGAATCTCCATGAATCTCCATGAATATCCATGAATCTCCATGAATCTCCATGAATCTCCATGTATCTCCATGAATCACCTCCATGAATCTCCATGAATGGCTATGAATCTCCATGACTCTCCATGAATCTCCTTGAATCTCCATGAATCTCCATAAATCTCCAAGAATCTCCGTGAATCTCCATGAATCTCCATGAACCTCCATGAACCTCCTTCATGAATCTCCATGAATCTCCATGAATATCCATGAATCTCCATGAATCTCCATGAACCTCCTCCATGAATCTCCACGAATCTCCATGAATATCCATGAATCTCCATGAATCTGCATAAATCTCCATGTATCTCCATGAATCTACATAAATCTCCATGAATCTCCATGAATCTCCATGAATCTCCATGAATCTCCTCCATGAATCTCCGTGAATCTCCATGAATCTCCATGAATCTCCATGAATATCCATGAATCTACATGTATCTCCATGAATCTACATGAATCTCCATGAATCTCCATGAATCTCCTCGATGAATCTCCATGAATCTTCATGAATCTCCTGATCCATGAACCTCTATGAATCTCCATGAATCTCCATGACATCCTGTATGAATCTTCATGAATCTCCATGAATCTCCATGCATCTCCATGAATCTCCATGAATCTCCATGAACCTCCTCCATGAATCTCCATGAAAATCCTCCATGAATCTCCATGAATCTTCATGAATCAAATCCATGAATCTCCATGAATCTCCATGAATATCCATGAATCTCCATGAATCTCCATGTATCTCCATGAATCTACATGAATATCCATGAATCTCAATGAATCTCCTCGATGAATCTCCATGAATCTTCATGAATCTCCTGATCCATGAATCTCTATGAATCTCCATGAATCTCCATGAATATCCTCCATGAATCTCCATGAATCTCCATGAATCTCCATGAATCTCCATGATATCCTGTATGAATCTTCATGAATCTCCATGCATCTCCATGAATCTCCATGAATCTCCATGAACCTACTCCATGAATCTCCATGAATCTCCATGCATCTCCATGAATCTCCATGAATCTCCATGAACCTCCTCCATGAATCTCCATGAATCTCCATGAATATCCATGAATCTCCATGAATCTCCATGAATCTCCATGAATCTCCATGAATCTCCATGAATCTCCATGAATCTCCATGAATCTCCTCAATGAATCTCCATGAATCTCCTCCATGAATCTCCATGAATCACCTCCATGAATCTCCATGAATCTCCATGAATCTCCATGAATCTCCATGAACCTCCTTCATGAATCTCCATGAATCTCCATGAATATCCATGAATCTCCATGAATCTCCATGAACCTCCTCCATGAATCTCCATGAATCACCATGAATCTCCATGAACCTACTCCATGAATCTCCATGAATCTCCATGCATCTCCATGAATCTCCATGAATCTCCATGAACCTCCTCCATGAATCTCCATGAATCTCCATGAATATCCATGAATCTCCATGAATCTCCATGAATCTCCATGAATCTCCATGAATCTCCATGAATCTCCATAAATCTCCAAGAATCTCCGTGAATCTCCATGAATCTCCATGAATCTCCATGTATCTCCATGAATCTATATGAATCTTCATGAATCTCCATGAATATCCTCCATGAATGTCTATGAATCTCCATGAATCTCCATGAAGCTCCATGAATCTCCTTCATCAATCTCCACGAATCTCCATGATTCTCCATGAATCTCCATGAATCTCCAAGAATCTCCTCCATGTATCTCCATGAATCTCCATGAATCTCCATGAATCTCCATGAATCTCCATGAATCTCCATGAATCTCCATGAATCTCCATGAATCTCCATGAATGTCCATGAATGTCCTCCATGAATCTCCATGCATCTCCATGAATCTCCATGAATCTCCATGAACCTCCTCCATGAATCTCCATGAATCTCCATGAATCTCCATGAATCTCCTTCATGAATCTCCATGAATCTCCATGAATCTCCATGAACCTCCTCCATGAATCTCCATGAATCTCCATGAATATCCATGAATCTCCATGAATCTCCAAGAATCTCCTCCATGTATCTCCATGAATCTCCTCCATGAATCTCCATGAATCTCCATGAATCTCCATGAATCTCCATGAATCTCCATGAATCTCCATGAATCTCCATGAATCTCCTCCATGAATCTCCGTGAATCTCCTCCATGAATCTCCATGAATCACCTCCATGAATCTCCATGAATCTCCTCCATGAATCTCCATGAATCTCCATGAATCTCCATGAACCTCCTCCATGAATCTCCATGAATCTCCATGATATCCTGTATGAATCTTCATGAATCTCCATGAATCTCCATGCATCTCCATGAATCTCCATGAATCTCCATGAACATCCTCCATGAATCTCCATGAATCTCCATGAATATCCATGAATCTCCATGAATCTCCATGAATGTCCATGAATGTCCTCCATGAATCTCCATGCATCTCCATGAATCTCCATGAATCTCCATGAACCTCCTCCATGAATCTCCATGAATCTCCATGAATCTCCATGAATCTCCTTCATGAATCTCCATGAATCTCCATGAATCTCCATGAACCTCCTCCATGAATCTCCATGAATCTCCATGAATATCCATGAATCTCCATGAATCTCCAAGAATCTCCTCCATGTATCTCCATGAATCTCCTCCATGAATCTCCATGAATCTCCATGAATCTCCATGAATCTCCATGAATCTCCATGAATCTCCATGAATCTCCATGAATCTCCTCCATGAATCTCCGTGAATCTCCTCCATGAATCTCCATGAATCACCTCCATGAATCTCCATGAATCTCCTCCATGAATCTCCATGAATCTCCATGAATCTCCATGAACCTCCTCCATGAATCTCCATGAATCTCCATGATATCCTGTATGAATCTTCATGAATCTCCATGAATCTCCATGCATCTCCATGAATCTCCATGAATCTCCATGAACATCCTCCATGAATCTCCATGAATCTCCATGAATATCCATGAATCTCCATGAATCTCCATGAATCTCCATGTATCTCCATGAATTTCCAAGAATCTCCATGAATGTCCATGAATCTCCTCCATGAATCTCCTATATGAATCTCCATGTATCTCCATGAATCTACATGAATCTCCATGAATCTCCATGAATCTCCATGAATGTCCATGAATCTCCTCCATGAATCTCTTATATGAATCTCCATGAATCTCCATGAATCTCCATGAATCTCCATGAATCTCCTCCATGAATCTCCATGAATCTCCATGATATCCTGTATGAATCTTCATGAATCTCCATGAATCTCCATGCATCTCCATGAATCTCCATGAATCTCCATGAACCTCCTCCATGTATCTCCATGAATCTCCATGAATATCCATGAATCTCCATGAATCTCCATGAATCTCCATGCATCTCCATGAATCTCCATGAATCTCCATGAACCTCCTCCATGAATCTCCATGAATCTCCATGAATATCCATGAATCTCCATGAATCTCCAAGAATCTCCTCCATGTATCTCCAGGAACCTCCTCCGTGAATCTCCATGAATCTCCATGAATATCCATGAATCTCCACGAATCTCCATGAATCTCCATGGATCTCCATGATATCCTGTATGAATCTTCATGAATCTCCATGAATCTCCATGCATCTCCATGAATCTCCATGAATCTCCATGAATCTCCATGAACCTCCTCCATGAATCTCCATGAATCTCCATGAATATCCATGAATCTCCATGAATCTCCATGTATCTCCATGAATTTCCAAGAATCTCCATGAATGTCCATGAATGTCCTCCATGAATCTCCATGAATCTCCATGTATCTCCATGAATTTCCAAGAATCTCCATGAATGTCCATGAATGTCCTCCATGAATCTCCATGCATCTCCATGAATCTCCATGAATCTCCATGAACCTCCTCCATGAATCTCCATGAATCTCCATGAATATCCATGAATCTCCATGAATCTCCATGAATCTCCATGTATCTCCATGAATCACCTCCATGAATCTCCATGAATGGCTATGAATCTCCATGACTCTCCATGAATCTCCTTGAATCTCCATGAATCTCCATAAATCTCCAAGAATCTCCGTGAATCTCCATGAATCTCCATGAACCTCCATGAACCTCCTTCATGAATCTCCATGAATCTCCATGAATATCCATGAATCTCCATGAATCTCCATGAACCTCCTCCATGAATCTCCACGAATCTCCATGAATATCCATGAATCTCCATGAATCTGCATAAATCTCCATGTATCTCCATGAATCTACATAAATCTCCATGAATCTCCATGAATCTCCATGAATCTCCATGAATCTCCTCCATGAATCTCCGTGAATCTCCATGAATCTCCATGAATCTCCATGAATATCCATGAATCTACATGTATCTCCATGAATCTACATGAATCTCCATGAATCTCCATGAATCTCCTCGATGAATCTCCATGAATCTTCATGAATCTCCTGATCCATGAACCTCTATGAATCTCCATGAATCTCCATGACATCCTGTATGAATCTTCATGAATCTCCATGAATCTCCATGCATCTCCATGAATCTCCATGAATCTCCATGAACCTCCTCCATGAATCTCCATGAAAATCCTCCATGAATCTCCATGAATCTCCTCCATGAATCTCCATGAATCAAATCCATGAATCTCCATGAATCTCCATGAATATCCATGAATCTCCATGAATCTCCATGTATCTCCATGAATCTACATGAATATCCATGAATCTCAATGAATCTCCTCGATGAATCTCCATGAATCTTCATGAATCTCCTGATCCATGAATCTCTATGAATCTCCATGAATCTCCATGAGTATCCTCCATGAATCTCCATGAATCTCCATGAATCTCCATGAATCTCCATGAATCTCCATGATATCCTGTATGAATCTTCATGAATCTCCATGCATCTCCATGAATCTCCATGAATCTCCATGAACCTCCTCCATGAATCTCCATGAATCTCCATGAATATCCATGAATCTCCATGAATTACCAATGATTCTGCATGTATCTCCATGAATCTACATAAATCTCCATGAATCTCCATGAATCTCCATGAATATCCATGAATCTCCATGAATTACCAATGATTCTGCATGTATCTCCATGAATCTACATAAATCTCCATGAATCTCCATGAATCTTCTCCATGAATCTCCATGAATCTCCATGAATCTCCATGAATATCCTCCATGAATCTCCATGAATCTCCATGAATGTCCATGAATCTCCTCCATGAATCTCCTATAGGAATCTCCATGAATCTCCATGAATCTCCATGAATCTCCATGAATGTCCTCCATGAATCTCCATGAATCTCCATGTATCTCCATGAATCACCTCTATGAATCTCCATGAATGACTATGAATCTCCATGACTCTCCATGAATCTCCTTGAATCTCCATGAATCTCCATGAATCTCCATAAATCTCCAAGAATATCCGTGAATCTCCATGAATCTCCATGAATCTCCATGTATCTCCATGAATCTATATGAATCTTCATGAATCTCCATGAATATCCTCCATGAATGTCTATGAATCTCCATGAATCTCCATGAAGCTCCATGAATCTCCTTCATCAATCTCCACGAATCTCCATGATTCTCCATGAATCTCCATGAATCTCCAAGAATCTCCTCCATGTATCTCCATGAATCTCCTCCATGAATCTCCATGAATCTCCATGAATCTCCTCCATGAATCTCCATGAATCTCCATGATATCCTGTATGAATCTTCATGAATCTCCATGAATCTCCATGCATCTCCATGAATCTCCATGAATCTCCATGAACCTCCTCCATGTATCTCCATGAATCTCCATGAATATCCATGAATCTCCATGAATCTCCATGAATCTCCATGCATCTCCATGAATCTCCATGAATCTCCATGAACCTCCTCCATGAATCTCCATGAATCTCCATGAATATCCATGAATCTCCATGAATCTCCAAGAATCTCCTCCATGTATCTCCAGGAACCTCCTCCGTGAATCTCCATGAATCTCCATGAATATCCATGAATCTCCACGAATCTCCATGAATCTCCATGGATCTCCATGATATCCTGTATGAATCTTCATGAATCTCCATGAATCTCCATGCATCTCCATGAATCTCCATGAATCTCCATGAATCTCCATGAACCTCCTCCATGAATCTCCATGAATCTCCATGAATATCCATGAATCTCCATGAATCTCCATGTATCTCCATGAATTTCCAAGAATCTCCATGAATGTCCATGAATGTCCTCCATGAATCTCCATGAATCTCCATGTATCTCCATGAATTTCCAAGAATCTCCATGAATGTCCATGAATGTCCTCCATGAATCTCCATGCATCTCCATGAATCTCCATGAATCTCCATGAACCTCCTCCATGAATCTCCATGAATCTCCATGAATATCCATGAATCTCCATGAATCTCCATGAATCTCCATGTATCTCCATGAATCACCTCCATGAATCTCCATGAATGGCTATGAATCTCCATGACTCTCCATGAATCTCCTTGAATCTCCATGAATCTCCATAAATCTCCAAGAATCTCCGTGAATCTCCATGAATCTCCATGAACCTCCATGAACCTCCTTCATGAATCTCCATGAATCTCCATGAATATCCATGAATCTCCATGAATCTCCATGAACCTCCTCCATGAATCTCCACGAATCTCCATGAATATCCATGAATCTCCATGAATCTGCATAAATCTCCATGTATCTCCATGAATCTACATAAATCTCCATGAATCTCCATGAATCTCCATGAATCTCCATGAATCTCCTCCATGAATCTCCGTGAATCTCCATGAATCTCCATGAATCTCCATGAATATCCATGAATCTACATGTATCTCCATGAATCTACATGAATCTCCATGAATCTCCATGACATCCTGTATGAATCTTCATGAATCTCCATGAATCTCCATGCATCTCCATGAATCTCCATGAATCTCCATGAACCTCCTCCATGAATCTCCATGAAAACCCTCCATGAATCTCCATGAATCTCCTCCATGAATCTCCATGAATCAAATCCATGAATCTCCATGAATCTCCATGAATATCCATGAATCTCCATGAATCTCCATGTATCTCCATGAATCTACATGAATATCCATGAATCTCAATGAATCTCCTCGATGAATCTCCATGAATCTTCATGAATCTCCTGATCCATGAATCTCTATGAATCTCCATGAATCTCCATGAATATCCTCCATGAATCTCCATGAATCTCCATGAATCTCCATGAATCTCCATGATATCCTGTATGAATCTTCATGAATCTCCATGCATCTCCATGAATCTCCATGAATCTCCATGAACCTACTCCATGAATCTCCATGAATCTCCATGCATCTCCATGAATCTCCATGAATCTCCATGAACCTCCTCCATGAATCTCCATGAATCTCCATGAATATCCATGAATCTCCATGAATCTCCATGAATCTCCATGAATCTCCATGAATCTCCATGAATCTCCATGAATCTCCATGAATCTCCTCAATGAATCTCCATGAATCTCCTCCATGAATCTCCATGAATCACCTCCATGAATCTCCATGAATCTCCTCCATGAATCTCCATGAATCTCCATGAATCTCCATGAACCTCCTTCATGAATCTCCATGAATCTCCATGAATATCCATGAATCTCCATGAATCTCCATGAACCTCCTCCATGAATCTCCATGAATCTCCATGAATATCCAAGGAATCTCCATCAATCTGCATAAATCTCCATGTATCTCCATGAATCTACATAAATCTCCATGAATCTCCATGAATCTCCATGAATCTCCATGAATCTCCTCCATGAATCTCCGTGAATCTCCATGAATCTCCATGAATCTCCATGAATCTCCATGAATATCCATGAATCTACATGTATCTCCATGAATCTACATGAATCTCCATGAATCTCCATGAATCTCCTCGATGAATCTCCATGAATCTTCATGAATCTCCTGATCCATGAACCTCTATGAATCTCCATGAATCTCCATGACATCCTGTATGAATCTTCATGAATCTCCATGAATCTCCATGAACCTCCTCCATGAATCTCCATGAAAATCCTCCATGAATCTCCATGAATCTCCTCCATGAATCTCCATGAATATCCATGAATCTACATGTATCTCCATGAATCTACATGTATCTCCATGAATCTACATGAATATCCATGAATCTCAATGAATCTCCTCGATGAATCTCCATGAATCTTCATGAATCTCCTGATCCATGAATCTCTATGAATCTCCATGAATCTCCATGAATATCCTCCATGAATCTCCATGAATATCCATGAATCTACATGTATCTCCATGAATCAACATGAATCTCCATGAATCTCCTCGATGAATCTCCATGAATCTTCATGAATCTCCTGATCCATGAACCTCTATGAATCTCCATGAATCTCCATGACATCCTGTATGAATCTTCATGAATCTCCATGAATCTCCATGAACCTCCTCCATGAATCTCCATGAAAATCCTCCATGAATCTCCATGATTCTCCTCCATGAATCTCCATGAATATCCATGAATCTACATGTATCTCCATGAATCTACATGAATATCCATGAATCTCAATGAATCTCCTCGATGAATCTCCATGAATCTTCATGAATCTCCTGATCCATGAATCTCTATGAATCTCCATGAATCTCCATGAATATCCTCCATGAATCTCCATGAATCTCCATGACTCTCCATGAATCTCCTTGAATCTCCATGAATCTCCATAAATCTCCAAGAATCTCCGTGAATCTCCATGAATCTCCATGAACCTCCATGAACCTCCTTCATGAATCTCCATGAATCTCCATGAATATCCATGAATCTCCATGAATCTCCATGAACCTCCTCCATGAATCTCCACGAATCTCCATGAATATCCATGAATCTCCATGAATCTGCATAAATCTCCATGTATCTCCATGAATCTACATAAATCTCCATGAATCTCCATGAATCTCCATGAATCTCCATGAATCTCCTCCATGAATCTCCGTGAATCTCCATGAATCTCCATGAATCTCCATGAATATCCATGAATCTACATGTATCTCCATGAATCTACATGAATCTCCATGAATCTCCATGACATCCTGTATGAATCTTCATGAATCTCCATGAATCTCCATGCATCTCCATGAATCTCCATGAATCTCCATGAACCTCCTCCATGAATCTCCATGAAAACCCTCCATGAATCTCCATGAATCTCCTCCATGAATCTCCATGAATCTCCATGAATATCCATGAATCTCCATGAATCTCCATGAACCTCCTCCATGAATCTCCACGAATCTCCATGAATATCCATGAATCTCCATGAATCTACATGTATCTCCATGAATCTACATGAATCTCCATGAATCTCCATGAATCTCCTCGATGAATCTCCATGAATCTTCATGAATCTCCTGATCCATGAACCTCTATGAATCTCCATGAATCTCCATGACATCCTGTATGAATCTTCATGAATCTCCATGAATCTCCATGCATCTCCATGAATCTCCATGAATCTCCATGAACCTCCTCCATGAATCTCCATGAAAACCCTCCATGAATCTCCATGAATCTCCTCCATGAATCTCCATGAATCAAATCCATGAATCTCCATGAATCTCCATGAATATCCATGAATCTCCATGAATCTCCATGTATCTCCATGAATCTACATGAATATCCATGAATCTCAATGAATCTCCTCGATGAATCTCCATGAATCTTCATGAATCTCCTGATCCATGAATCTCTATGAATCTCCATGAATCTCCATGAATATCCTCCATGAATCTCCATGAATCTCCATGAATCTCCATGAATCTCCATGATATCCTGTATGAATCTTCATGAATCTCCATGCATCTCCATGAATCTCCATGAATCTCCATGAACCTACTCCATGAATCTCCATGAATCTCCATGCATCTCCATGAATCTCCATGAATCTCCATGAACCTCCTCCATGAATCTCCATGAATCTCCATGAATATCCATGAATCTCCATGAATCTCCATGAATCTCCATGAATCTCCATGAATCTCCATGAATCTCCATGAATCTCCATGAATCTCCTCAATGAATCTCCATGAATCTCCTCCATGAATCTCCATGAATCACCTCCATGAATCTCCATGAATCTCCTCCATGAATCTCCATGAATCTCCATGAATCTCCATGAACCTCCTTCATGAATCTCCATGAATCTCCATGAATATCCATGAATCTCCATGAATCTCCATGAACCTCCTCCATGAATCTCCATGAATCTCCATGAATATCCAAGGAATCTCCATCAATCTGCATAAATCTCCATGTATCTCCATGAATCTACATAAATCTCCATGAATCTCCATGAATCTCCATGAATCTCCATGAATCTCCTCCATGAATCTCCGTGAATCTCCATGAATCTCCATGAATCTCCATGAATCTCCATGAATATCCATGAATCTACATGTATCTCCATGAATCTACATGAATCTCCATGAATCTCCATGAATCTCCTCGATGAATCTCCATGAATCTTCATGAATCTCCTGATCCATGAACCTCTATGAATCTCCATGAATCTCCATGACATCCTGTATGAATCTTCATGAATCTCCATGAATCTCCATGAACCTCCTCCATGAATCTCCATGAAAATCCTCCATGAATCTCCATGAATCTCCTCCATGAATCTCCATGAATATCCATGAATCTACATGTATCTCCATGAATCTACATGTATCTCCATGAATCTACATGAATATCCATGAATCTCAATGAATCTCCTCGATGAATCTCCATGAATCTTCATGAATCTCCTGATCCATGAATCTCTATGAATCTCCATGAATCTCCATGAATATCCTCCATGAATCTCCATGAATATCCATGAATCTACATGTATCTCCATGAATCAACATGAATCTCCATGAATCTCCTCGATGAATCTCCATGAATCTTCATGAATCTCCTGATCCATGAACCTCTATGAATCTCCATGAATCTCCATGACATCCTGTATGAATCTTCATGAATCTCCATGAATCTCCATGAACCTCCTCCATGAATCTCCATGAAAATCCTCCATGAATCTCCATGATTCTCCTCCATGAATCTCCATGAATATCCATGAATCTACATGTATCTCCATGAATCTACATGAATATCCATGAATCTCAATGAATCTCCTCGATGAATCTCCATGAATCTTCATGAATCTCCTGATCCATGAATCTCTATGAATCTCCATGAATCTCCATGAATATCCTCCATGAATCTCCATGAATCTCCATGAATCTCCATGAATCTCCATGAATCTCCATGATATCCTGTATGAATCTTCATGAATCTCCATGCATCTCCATGAATCTCCATGAATCTCCATGAACCTACGCCATGAATCTCCATGAATCTCCATGAATATCCATGAATCTCCATGAATCTGCATAAATTTCCATGTATCTCCATGAATCTACATAAATCTCCATGAATCTCCATGAATCTCCATGAATCTCCATGAATCTCCTCCATGAATCTCCATGAATCTCCATGAATCTCCATGAATCTCCATGAATATCCATGAATCTACATGTATCGCCATGAATCAACATGAATCTCCATGAATCTCCATGAATCTCCTCGATGAATCTCCATGAATCTCCATGAATCTCCATGAACCGCCTCCATGAATCTCCATGAATCTCCATGAATATCCATGAATCTCCATGAATCTACATGAATCTCCATGAATCTCCATGAATCTCCTCGATGAATCTCCATGAATCTTCATGAATCTCCTAATCCATGAACCTTTATGAATCTCCATGAATCTCCATGAATGTCCTCCATGAATCTCCATGAATCTCCATGAATGTCCATGAATCTCCTCCATGAATCTCCTCCATGAATCTCCATGAATATCCATGAATCTCCATGAATCTCCATGAATATCCATGAATCTCCATGAATCTCCATGAATCTCCATGTAACTCCATGAATCTCCATGAATCACCTCCATGAATCTCCATGAATCTCCATGAATGTCTATGAATCTCCATGAATCTCCATGAATCTCCATGAATCTCCTTCATCAATCTCCACGAATCTCCATGATTCTCCATGAATCTCCATGAATCTCCATGAATCTCCATGAATCTCCATGAATATCCATGAATCTCCATGAATCTCCATGAATCTCCATGTAACTCCATGAATCTCCATGAATCACCTCCATGAATCTCCATGAATCTCCATGAATGTCTATGAATCTCCGTGAATCTCCATGAATCTCCATGAATCTCCTTCATCAATCTCCACGAATCTCCATGATTCTCCATGAATCTCCATGAATCTCCTCGATGAATCTCCATGGATCTCCATGAATCTCCATGAATCTCCATGATATCCTGTATGAATCTTAATCAATCTCCATGAATCTCCATGCATCTCCATGAATCTCCATGAATCTCCATGAACCTCCTCCATGAATCTCCATGATTCTCCATGAATATCCATGAATCTCCATGATATCGGGTATGAATCTTCATGAATCTCCATGAACCTCCATGAATCTCCATGTATCTCCATGAATCTATATGAATCTCTATGAATCTCCATGAACCTTCTCCGTGAATCTCCATGAATCTCCATGATATCCTGTATGAATCTTAATCAATCTCCATGAATCTCCATGCATCTCCATGAATGTCTATGAATCTCCATGAATCTCCATGAATCTCCATGAATCTCCTTCATCAATCTCCACGAATCTCCATGATTCTCCATGAATCTCCTCCATGAATCTCCATGAATCTCCATGAATCTCCATGAATCTCCATGAATATCCATGAATCTCCATGAATCTCCATGAATCTCCATGTAACTCCATGAATCTCCATGAATCACCTCCATGAATCTCCATGAATCTCCATGAATGTCTATGAATCTCCGTGAATCTCCATGAATCTCCATGAATCTCCTTCATCAATCTCCACGAATCTCCATGATTCTCCATGAATATCCATGAATCTCCATGATATCGTGTATGAATCTTCATGAATCTCCATGAACCTCCATGAATCTCCATGTATCTCCATGAATCTATATGAATCTCTATGAATCTCCATGAACCTTCTCCGTGAATCTCCATGAATCTCCATGATATCCTGTATGAATCTTAATCAATCTCCATGAATCTCCATGCATCTCCATGAATCTCCATGAATCTCCATGAACCTCCTCCATGAATCTCCATGAATCTCCATGTATCTCCATGAATCTACATGAATCTCCATGAATCTCCATGAACCTCCTCCATGAATCTCCATGAATCTCCATGAATATCCATGAATCTCCATGAATCTCCATGAATCTCCATGTATCTCCATGAATCTACATGAATCTCCATGAATCTCCATGAATCTCCTCCATGAATCACCTCTATGAATCTCCATGAATCTCCTCCATGAATCTCCATGAATCTCCATGAATCTCCATGTATCTCCATGAATCTACATGAATCTCCATGAATCTCAATGAATCTCCTCGATGAATCTCCATGAATCTTCATGAATCTCCTGATCCATGGATCTCTATGAATCTCCATGAATCTCCATGAATATCCTCCATGAATCTCCATTAATCTCCATGAATCTCCATGAATCTCCATGATATCCTGTATGAATCTTCATGAATCTTCATGAATCTAAATGCATCTCCATGAATCTCCATGAATCTCCATGAACCTCCTCCATGAATCTCCATGAATCTCCATGAATCTCCATGAACCTCCTCCATGAATCTCCATGAATCTCCATGAATATCCATGAATCTCCATGAATCTGCATAAATCTCCATGTATCTCCATGAATCTACATGAATCTCCATGAATATCCTCGATGAATCTCCTAATCCATGAACCTCTATGAATCTCCATGAATCTCCATGAATCACCATGAATCTTCATGAATCTCCATGAATCTCCTTCATCAATCTCCACGAATCTCCACGAATCTCCATGAATCTCCATGAATCTCCATGAATCTCCATGAATCTCCTCCATGAATCTCCATGAATCTCCATGAATCTCCATGAATCTCCATGAATATCCATGAATCTACATGTATCTCCATGAAGCTACATGAATCTCCATGAATCTCCATGAATCTCCTCGATGAATCTCCATGAATCTTCATGAATCTCCTGATCCATGAACCTCTATGAATCTCCATGAATCTCCATGAATATCCTCCATGAATCTCCATGAATCTCCATGAATCTCCATGATATCCTGTATGAATCTTCATGAATCTCCATGAATCTCCATGCATCTCCATGAATCTCCATGAACCTCCATGAACCTCCTCCATGAATCTCCATGAAAATCCTCCATGAATCTCCATGAATCTCCATGAACCGCCTCCATGAATCTCCATGAATCTCCATGAATATCCATGAATCTACATGTTTCTCCATGAATCTACATGAATCTCCATGAATCTCCATGAATCTCCTCGATGAATCTCCATGAATCTTCATGAATCTCCTGATCCATGAACCTCTATGAATCTCCATGAATCTCCATGAATATCCTCCATGAATCTCCATGAATCTCCATGAATCTCCATGATATCCTGTATGAATCTTCATGAATCTCCATGAATCTCCATGCATCTCCATGAATCTTCATGAATCTCCATGAACCTCCTCCATGAATCTCCATGAAAATCCTCCATGAATCTCCATGAATCTCCATGAATCTCCATGAACCGCCTCCATGAATATCCATGAATCTACATGTATCTCCATGAATCTACATGAATCTCCATGAATCTCCATGAATCTCCATGAATCTCCTCCATGAATCTCCATGAATCTCCATGAATATCCATGAATCTCCATGAATCTCCATGAATCTCCATGTATCTCCATGAATCTTCATGCATCTCCATGCATCTCCATGCATCTCCATGAATCTCCATGAATCTCCATGAACCGCCTCCATGGATCTCCATGAATCTCCATGAATCTCCTTGAATCTCCATGAACCTCCTCCATGAATCTCCATGAATCTCCATGAATATCCATGAATCTCCATGAATCTCCACGAATCTCCATGTATCTCCATGAATCTACATGAATCTCCATGAATCTCCATGAATCTCCTCCATGAATCTCCATGAATATCCATGAATCTACATGTATCTCCATGAATCTACATGAATCTCCATGAATCTCCATGAATCTCCTCGATGAATCTCCATGAATCTTCATGAATCTCCTGATCCATGAACCTCTATGAATCTCCATGAATCTCCATGAATATCCTCCATGAATCTCCATGAATCTCCATGAATCTCCATGATATCCTGTATGAATCTTCATGAATCTCCATGAATCTCCATGCATCTCCATGAATCTCCATGAATCTCCATGAACCTCCTCCATGAATCTCCATGAAAATCCTCCATGAATCTCCATGAATCTCCATGAATCTCCATGAACCGCCTCCATGAATCTCCATGAATCTCCATGAATATCCTCGATGAATCTCCATGAATCTTCATGAATCTCCTAATCCATGAACCTCTATGAATCTCCATGAATCTCCATGAATATCCTCCATAAATCTCTATGAATCTCCATGAATGTCCATGAATCTCCTACATGAATCTCCATGAATCTCCATGTATCTCCATGAATCTACAAGAATCTCCATGAATCTCCATGAATCTCCTCCATGAATCTCCATGAATCTCCATGAATATCCATGAATCTCCATGAATCTCCTCCATGAATCTCCATGAATCACCTCCATGAATCTCCATGAATCTCTATGAATGTCTATGAATCTCCATGAATCTCCATGAATCTCCATGAATCTCCATGAATTTCCATGAATCTCCATGAATCTCCATGAATCTCCATGATATCCTGTATGAATCTTCATGAATCTCCATGAATCTCCTCGATGAATCTCCATGAATCTTCATGAATCTCCTGATCCATGAATGTCTATGAATCTCCATGGATCTCCATGAATATCCTCCATGAATCTCCATGAATCTCCATGAATCACCTCCATGAATCTCCATGAATCTCTATGAATGTCTATGAATCTCCATGAATCTCCATGAATCTCCATGAATCTCCATGAATTTCCAAGAATCTCCATGAATGTCCATGAATGTCCTCCATGAACCTCCATGCATCTCCATGAATATCCATGAATCTTCATGAATCTCCTCCATGAATCTCCATGAATCTCCATGCATCTCCATGAATCTCCATGAATCTCCATGAACCTCCTCCATGAATCTCCATGAATCTCCATGATATCCTGTATGAATCTTCATGAATCTCCATGAATCTCCATGCATCTCCATGAATCTCCATGAATCTCCATGAATCTCCATGAATCTCCATGAACCTCCTCCATGAATCTCCATGAATATTCATGAATCTACATGAATCTCCATGAATCTCCATGTATCTCCATGAATCTACAAGAATTTCCATGAATCTCCATGAATCTCCTCCATGAATCTCCATGAATCACCTCCATGAATCTTCATGAATCTCCATGAATGTCTATGAATCTCCATGTATCTCCATGAATCTCCATGAATCTTCATGAATCTCCTGATCCATGAATTTCCATGAATCTCCATGAATCTCCATGAATCTCCATGATATCCTGTATGAATCTTCATGAATCTCCATGAATCTCCATGCATCTCCATGAATCTCCATGAATCTCCATGAACCTCCTCCATGAATCTCCATGAATCTTCATGAATCTCCATGAATATCCATGAATCACCATGAATCTCCATGAATCTCCTCCATGAATCTCCATGAATCACCTCCATGAATCACCTCCATGAATCTCCATGAATCTCCATGAATGTCTATGAATCTCCATGACTCTCCATGAATCTCCTTGAATCTACATGAATCTCCGTGAATCTCCATGAATCTCAATGAATCTCCATGAATCTCCATGATATCCTGTATGAATCTTCATGAATCTCCTAGATGAATCTCCATGAATCTCCATGAATCTCCATGAATGTCCATGAATCTCCTCCATGAATCTCCTGTATGAATCTCCATGAATCTCCACGAATCTCCATGAATCTCCATGAATCTCCATGAATCTCCATGATATCCTGTATGAATCTTCAAGAATCTCCATGAATCTCCATGCATCTCCATGAATTTCCAAGAATCTCCATGAATGTCCATGAATGTCCTCCATGAACCTCCATGCATCTCCATGAATATCCATGAATCTTCATGAATCTCCTCCATGAATCTCCATGAATCTCCATGCATCTCCATGAATCTCCATGAATCTCCATGAACCTCCTCCATGAATCTCCATGAATCTCCATGATATCCTGTATGAATCTTCATGAATCTCCATGAATCTCCATGCATCTCCATGAATCTCCATGAATCTCCATGAATCTCCATGAATCTCCATGAACCTCCTCCATGAATCTCCATGAATATCCATGAATCTACATGAATCTCCATGAATCTCCATGTATCTCCATGAATCTACAAGAATTTCCATGAATCTCCATGAATCTCCTCCATGAATCTCCATGAATCACCTCCATGAATCTTCATGAATCTCCATGAATGTCTATGAATCTCCATGTATCTCCATGAATCTCCATGAATCTCCATGAATATCCTCCATGAATCTCCATGAATCTCCATGAATCACCTCCATGAATCTCCATGAATCTCTATGAATGTCTATGAATCTCCATGAATCTCCATGAATCTCCATGAATCTCCATGAATTTCCATGAATCTCCATGAATCTCCATGAATCTCCATGATATCCTGTATGAATCTTCATGAATCTCCATGAATCTCCATGCATCTCCATGAATCTCCATGAATCTCCATGAACCTCCTCCATGAATCTCCATGAATCTTCATGAATCTCCATGAATATCCATGAATCACCATGAATCTCCATGAATCTCCTCCATGAATCTCCATGAATCACCTCCATGAATCACCTCCATGAATCTCCATGAATCTCCATGAATGTCTATGAATCTCCATGACTCTCCATGAATCTCCTTGAATCTACATGAATCTCCGTGAATCTCCATGAATCTCAATGAATCTCCATGAATCTCCATGATATCCTGTATGAATCTTCATGAATCTCCTAGATGAATCTCCATGAATCTCCATGAATCTCCATGAATGTCCATGAATCTCCTCCATGAATCTCCTGTATGAATCTCCATGAATCTCCACGAATCTCCATGAATCTCCATGAATCTCCATGAATCTCCATGATATCCTGTATGAATCTTCAAGAATCTCCATGAATCTCCATGCATCTCCATGAATCTCCATGAATCTCCATGAACCTCCTCCATGAATCTCCATGAATCTCCATGAACCTCCTCCATGAATCTCCATGAATCTCCATTAATATTAATGAATCTCCATGAATCTCCATGTATCTCCATGAATCTCCATGAATCTCGTCGATGAATCTCCATGAATCTTCATGCATCTCCATGAATCTCCATGAATCTCCATGAATCTCCTCGATGAATCTCCATGAATCTTCATGCATCTCCATGAATCTCCATGAATCTCCATGAATCTCCATGAATCTCAATGAATCTCCTCGATGAATCTCCATGAATCTTCATGAATCTCCTTATCCATGAATCCCTATGAATCTCCATGTATCTCCATGATCCTCCTCCATGAATCTCCATGAATCACCATGAATCTCCATGTATCTCCATGAACCTCCTCCATGAATCTCCATGAATATCCATGAATCTCCATGAATCTCCATGAATATCCATGAATCTCCATGAATCTGCATGAATCTCCATGAATCTACATGAATCTCCATGAATCTCCATGAATCTCCTCGATGAATCTCCATGAATCTCCATGAGTATCCATGAATCTCCATGAACTTCCAAGAATCTCCATGAATGTCCATGAATCTCCTCCATGAATCTCCATGAATCTCCATGAATCTCCATGAATCTCCATGAATCACCTCCATGAATCTCCATGAATCTCTATGAATGTCTATGAATCTCAATGAATCTCCATGAATCTCCATGAATTTCCAAGAATCTCCATGAATGTCCATGAATGTCCTCCATGAACCTCCATGCATCTCCATGAATATCCATGAATCTTCATGAATCTCCTCCATGAATCTTCATGAATCTCCATGCATCTCCATGAATCTCCATGAATCTCCATGAACCTCCTCCATGAATCTCCATGAATCTCCATGAATATCCATGAATCTCCATGAATCTCCATGAATCTCCATGTATCTCCATGAATTTCCAAGAATCTCCATGAATGTCCATGAATGTCCACCATGAATCTCCATGCATCTCCATGAATCTCCATGAATCTCTATCAACCTCCTCCATGAATATCCTCCATGAATCTCCATGAATCTCCATGAATCTCCATGAATCACCTCCATGAATCTCCATGAATCTCTATGAATGTCTATGAATCTCCATGAATCTACATGAATCTCCATGAATCACCTCCATGAATCTCCATGAATCTTCATGAATCTCCTAATCCATGAACCTCTATGAATCTCCATGAATCTCCATGAATATCCTCCATAAATCTCTATGAATCTCCATGAATGTCCATGAATCTCCTACATGAATCTCCATGAATCTCCATGTATCTCCATGAATCTACAAGAATCTCCATGAATCTCCATGAATCTCCTCCATGAATCTCCATGAATCTCCATGAATATCCATGAATCTCCATGAATCTCCTCCATGAATCTCCATGAATCTCCTCGATGCATCTCCATGAATCTCCATGAATCTCCATGAACCTCCTCCATGAATCTCCATGAAACTCCATGAATCTCCATGAATCTCCATGAATCTCCATGTATGTCTATAAATCTCCATGAATCTCCATGAATCTCCTCCATGAATCTCCATGAATCTCCAAGAATCTCCTCCATGAATCTCCATGAATCTCCATGTATCTCCATGAATCTACATGAATCTCCATGAATCACCTCCATGAATCTCCATGAATCTCCATGAATGTCTATGAATCTCCATGAATCTCCATGAGTCTCCATGAATCTCCACGAATTTCCAAGAATCTCCATGAATGTCCATGAATCTCCTCCATGAATCTCCACGAATCTCCATGAATATCCATGAATCTCCATGAATCTCCTCCATGAATCTCCATGAATCTCCATGTATCTCCATGAATCTCCATGAATCTCCATGTATCTCCATGAATCTACAAGAATTTCCATGAATCTCCATGAATCTCCTCCATGAATCTCCATGAATCACCTCCATGAATCTTCATGAATCTCCATGAATGTCTATGAATCTCCATGTATCTCCATGAATCTCCATGAATCTTCATGAATCTCCTGATCCATGAATTTCCATGAATCTCCATGAATCTCCATGAATCTCCATGATATCCTGTATGAATCTTCATGAATCTCCATGAATCTCCATGCATCTCCATGAATCTCCATGAATCTCCATGAACCTCCTCCATGAATCTCCATGAATCTTCATGAATCTCCATGAATATCCATGAATCACCATGAATCTCCATGAATCTCCTCCATGAATCTCCATGAATCACCTCCATGAATCACCTCCATGAATCTCCATGAATCTCCATGAATGTCTATGAATCTCCATGACTCTCCATGAATCTCCTTGAATCTACATGAATCTCCGTGAATCTCCATGAATCTCAATGAATCTCCATGAATCTCCATGATATCCTGTATGAATCTTCATGAATCTCCTAGATGAATCTCCATGAATCTCCATGAATCTCCATGAATGTCCATGAATCTCCTCCATGAATCTCCTGTATGAATCTCCATGAATCTCCACGAATCTCCATGAATCTCCATGATATCCTGTATGAATCTTCAAGAATCTCCATGAATCTCCATGCATCTCCATGAATTTCCAAGAATCTCCATGAATGTCCATGAATGTCCTCCATGAACCTCCATGCATCTCCATGAATATCCATGAATCTTCATGAATCTCCTCCATGAATCTCCATGAATCTCCATGCATCTCCATGAATCTCCATGAATCTCCATGAACCTCCTCCATGAATCTCCATGAATCTCCATGATATCCTGTATGAATCTTCATGAATCTCCATGAATCTCCATGCATCTCCATGAATCTCCATGAATCTCCATGAATCTCCATGAATCTCCATGAACCTCCTCCATGAATCTCCATGAATATCCATGAATCTACATGAATCTCCATGAATCTCCATGTATCTCCATGAATCTACAAGAATTTCCATGAATCTCCATGAATCTCCTCCATGAATCTCCATGAATCACCTCCATGAATCTTCATGAATCTCCATGAATGTCTATGAATCTCCATGTATCTCCATGAATCTCCATGAATCTCCATGAATATCCTCCATGAATCTCCATGAATCTCCATGAATCACCTCCATGAATCTCCATGAATCTCTATGAATGTCTATGAATCTCCATGAATCTCCATGAATCTCCATGAATCTCCATGAATTTCCATGAATCTCCATGAATCTCCATGAATCTCCATGATATCCTGTATGAATCTTCATGAATCTCCATGAATCTCCATGCATCTCCATGAATCTCCATGAATCTCCATGAACCTCCTCCATGAATCTCCATGAATCTTCATGAATCTCCATGAATATCCATGAATCACCATGAATCTCCATGAATCTCCTCCATGAATCTCCATGAATCACCTCCATGAATCACCTCCATGAATCTCCATGAATCTCCATGAATGTCTATGAATCTCCATGACTCTCCATGAATCTCCTTGAATCTACATGAATCTCCGTGAATCTCCATGAATCTCAATGAATCTCCATGAATCTCCATGATATCCTGTATGAATCTTCATGAATCTCCTAGATGAATCTCCATGAATCTCCATGAATCTCCATGAATGTCCATGAATCTCCTCCATGAATCTCCTGTATGAATCTCCATGAATCTCCACGAATCTCCATGAATCTCCATGAATCTCCATGAATCTCCATGATATCCTGTATGAATCTTCAAGAATCTCCATGAATCTCCATGCATCTCCATGAATCTCCATGAATCTCCATGAACCTCCTCCATGAATCTCCATGAATCTCCATGAACCTCCTCCATGAATCTCCATGAATCTCCATGAATATTAATGAATCTCCATGAATCTCCATGTATCTCCATGAATCTCCATGAATCTCGTCGATGAATCTCCATGAATCTTCATGCATCTCCATGAATCTCCATGAATCTCCATGAATCTCCTCGATGAATCTCCATGAATCTTCATGCATCTCCATGAATCTCCATGAATCTCCATGAATCTCCATGAATCTCAATGAATCTCCTCGATGAATCTCCATGAATCTTCATGAATCTCCTTATCCATGAATCTCTATGAATCTCCATGTATCTCCATGAACCTCCTCCATGAATCTCCATGAATCACCATGAATCTCCATGTATCTCCATGAACCTCCTCCATGAATCTCCATGAATATCCATGAATCTCCATGAATCTCCATGAATATCCATGAATCTCCATGAATCTGCATGAATCTCCATGAATCTACATGAATCTCCATGAATCTCCATGAATCTCCTCGATGAATCTCCATGAATCTCCATGAGTATCCATGAATCTCCATGAACTTCCAAGAATCTCCATGAATGCCCATGAATCTCCTCCATGAATCTCCATGAATCTCCATGAATCTCCATGAATCTCCATGAATCACCTCCATGAATCTCCATGAATCTCTATGAATGTCTATGAATCTCAATGAATCTCCATGAATCTCCATGAATCTCCATGAATTTCCAAGAATCTCCATGAATGTCCATGAATGTCCTCCATGAACCTCCATGCATCTCCATGAATATCCATGAATCTTCATGAATCTCCTCCATGAATCTTCATGAATCTCCATGCATCTCCATGAATCTCCATGAATCTCCATGAACCTCCTCCATGATTCTCCATGAATCTCCATGAATATCCATGAATCTCCATGAATCTCCATGAATCTCCATGTATCTCCATGAATTTCCAAGAATCTCCATGAATGTCCATGAATGTCCACCATGAATCTCCATGCATCTCCATGAATCTCCATGAATCTCTATCAACCTCCTCCATGAATATCCTCCATGAATCTCCATGAATCTCCATGAATCTCCATGAATCACCTCCATGAATCTCCATGAATCTCTATGAATGTCTATGAATCTCCATGAATCTACATGAATCTCCATGAATCACCTCCATGAATCTCCATGAATCTCTATGAATGTCTATGAATCTCCATGAATCTCCATGAATCTCCATGAATCTCCATGAATCTCCATGCATCTCCATGAATCTCCATGAATCTCCATGAACCTCCTCCATGAATCTCCATGATTCTCCATGAATATCCATGAATCTCCATGAATCTCCATGAATCTCCATGTATCTCCATGAATCACCTCCATGAATCTCCATGAATATCCATGAATCTCCATGAATCTCCACGAATCTCCACGAATCTCCATGAATCTCCATGAATCTCCATGAATCTCCATGAATCTCCTCGATGCATCTCCATGAATCTCTATGAATCTCCATGAACCTCCTCCATGAATCTCCATGAAACTCCATGAATCTCCATGAATCTCCATGAATCTCCATGTATGTCTATAAATCTCCATGAATCTCCATGAATCTCCTCCATGAATCTCCATGAATCTCCAAGAATCTCCTCCATGAATCTCCATGAATCTCCATGTATCTCCATGAATCTACATGAATCTCCATGAATCACCTCCATGAATCTCCATGAATCTCCATGAATGTCTATGAATCTCCATGAATCTCCATGAGTCTCCATGAATCTCCACGAATTTCCAAGAATCTCCATGAATGTCCATGAATCTCCTCCATGAATCTCCACGAATCTCCATGAATATCCATGAATCTCCATGAATCTCCTCCATGAATCTCCTGTATGAATCTCCATGACTCTCCATGAATATCCTCCATGAATCTCCATGAATCTCCATGAATCGCCATGAATTTCCAGGTATCTCCATGAATTTCCAAGAATCTCCGTGAATGTCCATGAATGTCCTCCACGAATCTCCTCCATGAATCTCCATGAATATCCATGAATCTCCATGAATCTCCATGAATCACCTCCATGAATCTCCATGAATCTCCATGAATCTCCATGTATCTCCATGAATCTACATGAATCTCCATGAATCTCCATGAATCTCCTCCATGAATCTCCATGAATCACCTCCATGAATCACCTCCATGAATCTCCATGAATCTCTATGAATCACCTTCATCAATCTCCATGAATCACCTTCATCAATCTCTACGAATCTCCATGAATCTCCATGATTCTCCACGAATCTCCTCCATGAGTCTCCAATGAATCTCCATGAATCTCCATGAATCTCTATGAATCTTCATGAATTTCCATGAATCTCCATGAACCCTCATGAACCTCCTCTCTAAATATCCATGAATCTCCATGAATCTTCATGAATCTCCATGAATCTCCATGAATCTCCACAAATCTCCGTGAATCTCCATGAATCTCCTCCATGAATCTCCACGAATCTCCATGAATGTCCACGAATCTCCGCGAATCTCCACGAGTCTCCATGAATTTCCATGAATTTCCAAGAATCTCCATGAATGTCCACGAATCTCCTCCACGAATCTCCTCCATGAATCTCCATGAATATCCATGAATCTCCATGAATCTCCATGAATCACCTCCATGAATCTCCATGAATCTCCATGAATCTCCATGTATCTCCATGAATCTACATGAATCTCCATGAATCTCCATGAATCTCCTCCATGAATCTCCATGAATCACCTCCATGAATCACCTCCATGAATCTCCATGAATCTCCATGAATGTCTATGAATCTCCATGACTCTCCATGAATCTCCTTGAATCTACATGAATCTCCGTGAATCTTAATGAATCTCCTAGATGAATCTCCATGAATCTCCATGAATCTCCATGAATGTCCATGAATCTCCTCCATGAATCTCCTGTATGAATCTCCATGAATCCCCATGAATCTCCATGAATCTCAATGAATCTCCACGAATCTCCATGAATCTCCATGAATCTCCATGATATCCTGTATGAATCTTCATGAATCTCCATGAATCTCCATGAATATTAATGAATCTCCATGAATCTCCATGTATCTCCATGAATCTCCATGAATCTCGTCGATGAATCTCCATGAATCTTCATGCATCTCCATGAATCTCCATGAATCTCCGTGAATCTCCTCGATGAATCTCCATGAATCTCTATGAATGTCTATGAATCTCAATGAATCTCCATGAATCTCCATGAATCTCCATGAATTTCCAAGAATCTCCATGAATGTCCATGAATGTCCTCCATGAACCTCCATGCATCTCCATGAATATCCATGAATCTTCATGAATCTCCTCCATGAATCTCCATGAATCTCCATGCATCTCCATGAATCTCCATGAATCTCCATGAACCTCCTACATGAATCTCCATGAACCTCCTCCATGAATCTCCATGAATCTCCATGAATCTCCATGTATCTCCATGAACCTCCTCCATGAATCTCCATGAATATCCATGAATCTCCATGAATCTCCATGAATATCCATGAATCTCCATGAATCTGCATGAATCTCCATGAATCTACATGAATCTCCATGAATCTCCATGAATCTCCTCGATGAATCTCCATGAATCTTCATGCATCTCCATGAATCTCCATGAATCTCCATGAATCTCCTCGATGAATCTCCATGAATTTTCATGCATCTCCATGAATCTCCATGAATCTCCATGAATCTCCATGAATCTCAATGAATCTCCTCGATGAATCTCCATGAATCTTCATGAATCTCCTTATCCATGAATCTCTATGAATCTCCATGTATCTCCATGAACCTCTCCATGAATCTCCATGAATCACCATGAATCTCCATGTATCTCCATGAACCTCCTCCATGAATCTCCATGAATATCCATGAATCTCCATGAATCTCCATGAATATCCATGAATCTCCATGAATCTGCATGAATCTCCATGAATCTACATGAATCTCCATGAATCTCCATGAATCTCCTCGATGAATCTCCATGAATCTCCATGAGTATCCATGAATCTCCATGAACTTCCAAGAATCTCCATGAATGTCCATGCATCTCCTCCATGAATCTCCATGAATCTCCATGAATCTCCATGAATCTCCATGAATCACCTCCATGAATCTCCATGAATCTCTATGAATGTCTATGAATCTCAATGAATCTCCATGAATCTCCATGAATCTCCATGAATTTCCAAGAATCTCCATGAATGTCCATGAATGTCCTCCATGAACCTCCATGCATCTCCATGAATATCCATGAATCTTCATGAATCTCCTCCATGAATCTCCATGAATCTCCATGCATCTCCATGAATCTCCATGAATCTCCATGAACCTCCTCCATGAATCTCCATGAATCTCCATGAATATCCATGAATCTCCATGAATCTCCATGAATCTCCATGTATCTCCATGAATTTCCAAGAATCTCCATGAATGTCCATGAATGTCCACCATGAATCTCCATGCATCTCCATGAATCTCCATGAATCTCCATCAACCTCCTCCATGAATATCCTCCATGAATCTCCATGAATCTCCATGAATCACCTCCATGAATCTCCATGAATCTCTATGAATGTCTATGTAATCTCCATGAATCTACATGAATCTCCATGAATCTCCATGAATCACCTCCATGAATCTCCATGAATCTCTATGAATGTCTATGAATCTCCATGAACCTCCTCCATGAATCTCCATGAATCACCATGAATCTCCATGTATCTCCATGAACCTCCTCCATGAATCTCCATGAATATCCATGAATCTCCATGAATCTCCATGAATATCCATGAATCTCCATGAATCTGCATGAATCTCCATGAATCTACATGAATCTCCATGAATCTCCATGAATCTCCTCGATGAATCTCCATGAATCTCCATGAGTATCCATGAATCTCCATGAACTTCCAAGAATCTCCATGAATGTCCATGAATCTCCTCCATGAATCTCCATGAATCTCCATGAATCTCCATGAATCTCCATGAATCACCTCCATGAATCTCCATGAATCTCTATGAATGTCTATGAATCTCAATGAATCTCCATGAATCTCCATGAATCTCCATGAATTTCCAAGAATCTCCATGAATGTCCATGAATGTCCTCCATGAACCTCCATGCATCTCCATGAATATCCATGAATCTTCATGAATCTCCTCCATGAATCTTCATGAATCTCCATGCATCTCCATGAATCTCCATGAATCTCCATGAACCTCCTCCATGAATCTCCATGAATCTCCATGAATATCCATGAATCTCCATGAATCTCCATGAATCTCCATGTATCTCCATGAATTTCCAAGAATCTCCATGAATGTCCATGAATGTCCACCATGAATCTCCATGCATCTCCATGAATCTCCATGAATCTCCATCAACCTCCTCCATGAATATCCTCCATGAATCTCCATGAATCTCCATGAATCTCCATGAATCACCTCCATGAATCTCCATGAATCTCTATGAATGTCTATGAATCTCCATGAATCTACATGAATCTCCATGAATCACCTCCATGAATCTCCATGAATCTCTATGAATGTCTATGAATCTCCATGAATCTCCATGAATCTCCATGAATCTCCATGAATCTCCATGCATCTCCATGAATCTCCATGAATCTCCATGAACCTCCTCCATGAATCTCCATGATTCTCCATGAATATCCATGAATCTCCATGAATCTCCATGAATCTCCATGTATCTCCATGAATCACCTCCATGAATCTCCATGAATCTCCATGAATCTCCATGAATCTCCATGAATCTCCATGAATCACCATGAATCTCCATGAATCTCCATGAATCTCCTTCATCAATCTCCACGAATCTCCACGAATCTCCATGAATCTCCATGAATCTCCATGAATCTCCATGAATCTCCTCGATGCATCTCCATGAATCTCCATGAATCTCCATGAACCTCCTCCATGAATCTCCATGAAACTCCATGAATCTCCATGAATCTCCATGAATCTCCATGTATGTCTATAAATCTCCATGAATCTCCATGAATCTCCTCCATGAATCTCCATGAATCTCCAAGAATCTCCTCCATGAATCTCCATGAATCTCCATGTATCTCCATGAATCTACATGAATCTCCATGAATCACCTCCATGAATCTCCATGAATCTCCATGAATGTCTATGAATCTCCATGAATCTCCATGAGTCTCCATGAATCTCCACGAATTTCCAAGAATCTCCATGAATGTCCATGAATCTCCTCCATGAATCTCCACGAATCTCCATGAATATCCATGAATCTCCATGAATCTCCTCCATGAATCTCCTGTATGAATCTCCATGACTCTCCATGAATCTCCATGAATCTCCATGAATCTCCATGAATCACCTCCATGAATCTCCATGAATCTCTATGAATGTCTATGAATCTCAATGAATCTCCATGAATCTCCATGAATCTCCATGAATTTCCAAGAATCTCCATGAATGTCCATGAATGTCCTCCATGAACCTCCATGCATCTCCATGAATATCCATGAATCTTCATGAATCTCCTCCATGAATCTCCATGAATCTCCATGCATCTCCATGAATCTCCATGAATCTCCATGAACCTCCTCCATGAATCTCCATGAATCTCCATGAATATCCATGAATCTCCATGAATCTCCATGAATCTCCATGTATCTCCATGAATTTCCAAGAATCTCCATGAATGTCCATGAATGTCCACCATGAATCTCCATGCATCTCCATGAATCTCCATGAATCTCCATCAACCTCCTCCATGAATATCCTCCATGAATCTCCATGAATCTCCATGAATCACCTCCATGAATCTCCATGAATCTCTATGAATGTCTATGTAATCTCCATGAATCTACATGAATCTCCATGAATCTCCATGAATCACCTCCATGAATCTCCATGAATCTCTATGAATGTCTATGAATCTCCATGAACCTCCTCCATGAATCTCCATGAATCACCATGAATCTCCATGTATCTCCATGAACCTCCTCCATGAATCTCCATGAATATCCATGAATCTCCATGAATCTCCATGAATATCCATGAATCTCCATGAATCTGCATGAATCTCCATGAATCTACATGAATCTCCATGAATCTCCATGAATCTCCTCGATGAATCTCCATGAATCTCCATGAGTATCCATGAATCTCCATGAACTTCCAAGAATCTCCATGAATGTCCATGAATCTCCTCCATGAATCTCCATGAATCTCCATGAATCTCCATGAATCTCCATGAATCACCTCCATGAATCTCCATGAATCTCTATGAATGTCTATGAATCTCAATGAATCTCCATGAATCTCCATGAATCTCCATGAATTTCCAAGAATCTCCATGAATGTCCATGAATGTCCTCCATGAACCTCCATGCATCTCCATGAATATCCATGAATCTTCATGAATCTCCTCCATGAATCTTCATGAATCTCCATGCATCTCCATGAATCTCCATGAATCTCCATGAACCTCCTCCATGAATCTCCATGAATCTCCATGAATATCCATGAATCTCCATGAATCTCCATGAATCTCCATGTATCTCCATGAATTTCCAAGAATCTCCATGAATGTCCATGAATGTCCACCATGAATCTCCATGCATCTCCATGAATCTCCATGAATCTCCATCAACCTCCTCCATGAATATCCTCCATGAATCTCCATGAATCTCCATGAATCTCCATGAATCACCTCCATGAATCTCCATGAATCTCTATGAATGTCTATGAATCTCCATGAATCTACATGAATCTCCATGAATCACCTCCATGAATCTCCATGAATCTCTATGAATGTCTATGAATCTCCATGAATCTCCATGAATCTCCATGAATCTCCATGAATCTCCATGCATCTCCATGAATCTCCATGAATCTCCATGAACCTCCTCCATGAATCTCCATGATTCTCCATGAATATCCATGAATATCCATGAATCTCCATGAATCTCCATGTATCTCCATGAATCACCTCCATGAATCTCCATGAATATCCATGAATCTCCATGAATCTCCATGAATCTCCATGAATCACCATGAATCTCCATGAATCTCCATGAATCTCCTTCATCAATCTCCACGAATCTCCACGAATCTCCATGAATCTCCATGAATCTCCATGAATCTCCATGAATCTCCTCGATGCATCTCCATGAATCTCCATGAATCTCCATGAACCTCCTCCATGAATCTCCATGAAACTCCATGAATCTCCATGAATCTCCATGAATCTCCATGTATGTCTATAAATCTCCATGAATCTCCATGAATCTCCTCCATGAATCTCCATGAATCTCCAAGAATCTCCTCCATGAATCTCCATGAATCTCCATGTATCTCCATGAATCTACATGAATCTCCATGAATCACCTCCATGAATCTCCATGAATCTCCATGAATGTCTATGAATCTCCATGAATCTCCATGAGTCTCCATGAATCTCCACGAATTTCCAAGAATCTCCATGAATGTCCATGAATCTCCTCCATGAATCTCCACGAATCTCCATGAATATCCATGAATCTCCATGAATCTCCTCCATGAATCTCCTGTATGAATCTCCATGACTCTCCATGAATATCCTCCATGAATCTCCATGAATCTCCATGAATCGCCATGAATTTCCAGGTATCTCCATGAATTTCCAAGAATCTCCGTGAATGTCCATGAATGTCCTCCATGAATCTCCACGAATCTCCATGAATCTCTATGAATCACCTTCATCAATCTCCATGAATCACCTTCATCAATCTCTACGAATCTCCATGAATCTCCATGATTCTCCACGAATCTCCTCCATGAGTCTCCAATGAATCTCCATGAATCTCCATGAATCTCTATGAATCTTCATGAATTTCCATGAATCTCCATGAACCCTCATGAACCTCCTCTCTAAATATCCATGAATCTCCATGAATCTTCATGAATCTCCATGAATCTCCATGAATCTCCACAAATCTCCATGAATCTCCATGAATCTCCTCCATGAATCTCCACGAATCTCCATGAATGTCCACGAATCTCCGCGAATCTCCATGAGTCTCCATGAATTTCCATGAATTTCCAAGAATCTCCATGAATGTCCACGAATCTCCTCCACGAATCTCCTCCATGAATCTCCATGAATATCCATGAATCTCCATGAATCTCCATGAATCACCTCCATGAATCTCCATGAATCTCCATGAATCTCCATGTATCTCCATGAATCTACATGAATCTCCATGAATCTCCATGAATCTCCTCCATGAATCTCCATGAATCACCTCCATGAATCACCTCCATGAATCTCCATGAATCTCCATGAATGTCTATGAATCTCCATGACTCTCCATGAATCTCCTTGAATCTACATGAATCTCCGTGAATCTTAATGAATCTCCTAGATGAATCTCCATGAATCTCCATGAATCTTCATGAATCTCCTCCATGAATCTCCATGAATCTCCATGCATCTCCATGAATCTCCATGAATCTCCATGAACCTCCTACATGAATCTCCATGAACCTCCTCCATGAATCTCCATGAATCTCCATGAATCTCCATGTATCTCCATGAACCTCCTCCATGAATCTCCATGAATATCCATGAATCTCCATGAATCTCCATGAATATCCATGAATCTCCATGAATCTGCATGAATCTCCATGAATCTACATGAATCTCCATGAATCTCCATGAATCTCCTCGATGAATCTCCATGAATCTTCATGCATCTCCATGAATCTCCATGAATCTCCATGAATCTCCTCGATGAATCTCCATGAATTTTCATGCATCTCCATGAATCTCCATGAATCTCCATGAATCTCCATGAATCTCAATGAATCTCCTCGATGAATCTCCATGAATCTTCATGAATCTCCTGATCCATGAATCTCTATGAATCTCCATGTATCTCCATGAACCTCTCCATGAATCTCCATGAATCACCATGAATCTCCATGTATCTCCATGAACCTCCTCCATGAATCTCCATGAATATCCATGAATCTCCATGAATCTCCATGAATATCCATGAATCTCCATGAATCTGCATGAATCTCCAAGAATCTACATGAATCTCCATGAATCTCCATGAATCTCCTCGATGAATCTCCATGAATCTCCATGAGTATCCATGAATCTCCATGAACTTCCAAGAATCTCCATTAATGTCCATGAATCTCCTCCATGAATCTCCATGAATCTCCATGAATCTCCATGAATCTCCATGAATCACCTCCATGAATCTCCATGAATCTCTATGAATGTCTATGAATCTCAATGAATCTCCATGAATCTCCATGAATCTCCATGAATTTCCAAGAATCTCCATGAATGTCCATGAATGTCCTCCATGAACCTCCATGCATCTCCATGAATATCCATGAATCTTCATGAATCTCCTCCATGAATCTCCATGAATCTCCATGCATCTCCATGAATCTCCATGAATCTCCATGAACCTCCTCCATGAATCTCCATGAATCTCCATGAATATCCATGAATCTCCATGAATCTCCATGAATCTCCATGTATCTCCATGAATTTCCAAGAATCTCCATGAATGTCCATGAATGTACACCATGAATCTCCATGCATCTCCATGAATCTCCATGAATCTCCATCAACCTCCTCCATGAATATCCTCCATGAATCTCCATGAATCTCCATGAATCACCTCCATGAATCTCCATGAATCTCTATGAATGTCTATGAATCTCCATGAATCTACATGAATCTCCATGAATCTCCATGAATCACCTCCATGAATCTCCATGAATCTCTATGAATGTCTATAAATCTCCATGAATCTCCATGAATCTCCATGAATCTCCATGAATCTCCATGCATCTCCATGAATCTCCATGAATCTCCATGAACCTCCTCCATGAATCTCCATGATTCTCCATGAATATCCATGAATCTCCATGAATCTCCATGAATCTCCATGTATCTCCATGAATCACCTCCATGAATCTCCATGAATATCCATGAATCTCCATGAATCTCCATGAATCTCCATGAATCACCATGAATCTCCATGAATCTCCATGAATCTCCTTCATCAATCTCCACGAATCTCCACGAATCTCCATGAATCTCCATGAATCTCCATGAATCTCCATGAATCTCCTCCATGAATCTCCATGAATCTCCATGAATCTCCATGAATCTCCATGAATATCCATGAATCTCCATGAATCTCCATGAATCTCCATGTATCTCCATGAATCTACATGAATCTCCATGAATCTCCTCGATGCATCTCCATGAATCTCCATGAATCTCCATGAACCTCCTCCATGAATCTCCATGAAACTCCATGAATCTCCATGAATCTCCATGAATCTCCATGTATGTCTATAAATCTCCATGAATCTCCATGAATCTCCATGAATCTCCAAGAATCTCCTCCATGAATCTCCATGAATCTCCATGTATCTCCATGAATCTCCATGAATCTCCATGAATCACCTCCATGAATCTCCATGAATCTCCATGAATGTCTATGAATCTCCATGAATCTCCATGAGTCTCCATGAATCTCCACGAATTTCCAAGAATCTCCATGAATGTCCATGAATCTCCTCCATGAATCTCCACGAATCTCCATGAATATCCATGAATCTCCATGAATCTCCTCCATGAATCTCCTGTATGAATCTCCATGACTCTCCATGAATATCCTCCATGAATCTCCATGAATCTCCATGAATCGCCATGAATTTCCAGGTATCTCCATGAATTTCCAAGAATCTCCGTGAATGTCCATGAATGTCCTCCATGAATCTCCACGAATCTCCATGAATCTCTATGAATCACCTTCATCAATCTCCATGAATCACCTTCATCAATCTCTACGAATCTCCATGAATCTCCATGATTCTCCACGAATCTCCTCCATGAGTCTCCATGAATCTCCATGAATCTCCATGAATCTCTATGAATCTTCATGAATTTCCATGAATCTCCATGAACCCTCATGAACCTCCTCTCTAAATATCCATGAATCTCCATGAATCTTCATGAATCTCCATGAATCTCCATGAATCTCCACAAATCTCCGTGAATCTCCATGAATCTCCTCCATGAATCTCCACGAATCTCCATGAATGTCCACGAATCTCCGCGAATCTCCATGAGTCTCCATGAATTTCCATGAATTTCCAAGAATCTCCATGAATGTCCACGAATCTCCTCCACGAATCTCCTCCATGAATCTCCATGAATATCCATGAATCTCCATGAATCTCCATGAATCACCTCCATGAATCTCCATGAATCTCCATGAATCTCCATGTATATCCATGAATCTACATGAATCTCCATGAATCTCCATGAATCTCCTCCATGAATCTCCATGAATCACCTCCATGAATCACCTCCATGAATCTCCATGAATCACCATGAATGTCTATGAATCTCCATGACTCTCCATGAATCTCCTTGAATCTACATGAATCTCCGTGAATCTTAATGAATCTCCTAGATGAATCTCCATGAATCTCCATGAATCTCCATGAATGTCCATGAATCTCCTCCATGAATCTCCTGTATGAATCTCCATGAATCCCCATGAATCTCCATGAATCTCAATGAATCTCCACGAATCTCCATGAATCTCCATGAATCTCCATGAATCTCCATGATATCCTGTATGAATCTTCATGAATCTCCATGAATCTCCATGCATCTCCATGAATCTCCATGAATCTCCATGAACCTCCTCCATGAATCTCCATGAATCTCCATGAACCTCCTCCATGAATCTCCATGAATCTCCATGAATATTAATGAATCTCCATGAATATTAATGAATCTCCATGAATCTCCATGTATCTCCATGAATCTCCATGAATCTCGTCGATGAATCTCCATGAATCTTCATGCATCTCCATGAATCTCCATGAATCTCAATGAATCTCCTCGATGAATCTCCATGAATCTTCATGAATCTCCTGATCCATGAATCTCTATGAATCTCCATGTATCTCCATGAACCTCCTCTGTAGGAAACTGTCGGTACACATAAGGGAAACCCGAACGCCTAGCATTGCACACGGCCGGCGCGGCGGGCCGTTGAAATGAAAACGACGATCGGAGTTTATAAAACGACGATCGCGGATAGACAAATGACGAATGGCCCGTTGCCGGCGACCGGCAACGGCCCAGGAGGCAGTCTTGGTAGAATCGATGAAGTAGGAAGACGTGTTCGATAAAATAAAGAAACCAATACCGATTACTTGTTGGACTACGTTCAATTTTTAGCTTTTCCTACACCTCCATGAATCTCCATGAATCACCATGAATCTCCATGTATCTCCATGAACCTCCTCCATGAATCTCCATGAATATCCATGAATCTCCATGAATCTCCATGAATATCCATGAATCTCCATGAATCTGCATGAATCTCCATGAATCTACATGAATCTCCATGAATCTCCATGAATCTCCTCGATGAATCTCCATGAATCTCCATGAGTCTCCATGAATCTCCATGAATCTCCATGATATCCTGTATGAATCTTCATGAATCTCCATGAATCTCCATGCATCTCCATGAATCTCCATGAATCTCCATGAACCTCCTCCATGAATCTCCATGAATCTCCATGAACCTCCTCCATGAATCTCCATGAATCTCCATGAATATTAATGAATCTCCATGAATCTCCATGTATCTCCATGAATCTCCATGAATCTCGTCGATGAATCTCCATGAATCTTCATGCATCTCCATGAATCTCCATGAATCTCCATGAATCTCCTCGATGAATCTCCATGAATCTTCATGCATCTCCATGAATCTCCATGAATCTCCATGAATCTCCATGAATCTCAATGAATCTCCTCGATGAATCTCCATGAATCTTCATGAATCTCCTGATCCATGAATCTCTATGAATCTCCATGTATCTCCATGAACCTCCTCCATGAATCTCCATGAATCACCATGAATCTCCATGTATCTCCATGAACCTCCTCCATGAATCTCCATGAATATCCATGAATCTCCATGAATCTCCATGAATATCCATGAATCTCCATGAATCTGCATGAATCTCCATGAATCTACATGAATCTCCATGAATCTCCATGAATCTCCTCGATGAATCTCCATGAATCTCCATGAGTCTCCATGAATCTCCATGAACTTCCAAGAATCTCCATGAATGTCCATGAATCTCCTCCATGAATCTCCATGAATCTCCATGAATCTCCATGTATCTCCATGAATCTCCATGAATCTCGTCGATGAATCTCCATGAATCTTCATGCATCTCCATGAATCTCCATGAATCTCCATGAATCTCCTCGATGAATCTCCATGAATCTTCATGCATCTCCATGAATCTCCATGAATCTCCATGAATCTCCATGAATCTCAATGAATCTCCTCGATGAATCTCCATGAATCTTCATGAATCTCCTGATCCATGAATCTCTATGAATCTCCATGTATCTCCATGAACCTCCTCCATGAATCTCCATGAATCACCATGAATCTCCATGTATCTCCATGAACCTCCTCCATGAATCTCCATGAATATCCATGAATCTCCATGAATCTCCATGAATATCCATGAATCTCCATGAATCTGCATGAATCTCCATGAATCTACATGAATCTCCATGAATCTCCATGAATCTCCTCGATGAATCTCCATGAATCTCCATGAGTCTCCATGAATCTCCATGAACTTCCAAGAATCTCCATGAATGTCCATGAATCTCCTCCATGAATCTGCATGAATCTCCATGAATCTACATGAATCTCCATGAATCTCCATGAATCTCCTCGATGAATCTCCATGAATCTCCATGAGTCTCCATGAATCTCCATGAACTTCCAAGAATCTCCATGAATGTCCATGAATCTCCTCCATGAATCTTCATGAATCTCCATGAATCTCCATGCATCTCCATGAATCTCCATGAATCTCCATGAACCTCCTCCATGAATCTCCATGAATCTCCATGAACCTCCTCCATGAATCTCCATGAATCTCCATGAATATTAATGAATCTCCATGAATCTCCATGTATCTCCATGAATCTCCATGAATCTCGTCGATGAATCTCCATGAATCTTCATGCATCTCCATGAATCTCCATGAATCTCAATGAATCTCCTCGATGAATCTCCATGAATCTTCATGAATCTCCTGATCCATGAATCTCTATGAATCTCCATGTATCTCCATGAACCTCCTCTGTAGGAAACTGTCGGTACACATAAGGGAAACCCGAACGCCTAGCATTGCACACGGCCGGCGCGGCGGGCCGTTGAAATGAAAACGACGATCGGAGTTTATAAAACGACGATCGCGGATAGACAAATGACGAATGGCCCGTTGCCGGCGACCGGCAACGGCCCAGGAGGCAGTCTTGGTAGAATCGATGAAGTAGGAAGACGTGTTCGATAAAATAAAGAAACCAATACCGATTACTTGTTGGACTACGTTCAATTTTTAGCTTTTCCTACACCTCCATGAATCTCCATGAATCACCATGAATCTCCATGTATCTCCATGAACCTCCTCCATGAATCTCCATGAATATCCATGAATCTCCATGAATCTCCATGAATATCCATGAATCTCCATGAATCTGCATGAATCTCCATGAATCTACATGAATCTCCATGAATCTCCATGAATCTCCTCGATGAATCTCCATGAATCTCCATGAGTCTCCATGAATCTCCATGAATCTCCATGATATCCTGTATGAATCTTCATGAATCTCCATGAATCTCCATGCATCTCCATGAATCTCCATGAATCTCCATGAACCTCCTCCATGAATCTCCATGAATCTCCATGAACCTCCTCCATGAATCTCCATGAATCTCCATGAATATTAATGAATCTCCATGAATCTCCATGTATCTCCATGAATCTCCATGAATCTCGTCGATGAATCTCCATGAATCTTCATGCATCTCCATGAATCTCCATGAATCTCCATGAATCTCCTCGATGAATCTCCATGAATCTTCATGCATCTCCATGAATCTCCATGAATCTCCATGAATCTCCATGAATCTCAATGAATCTCCTCGATGAATCTCCATGAATCTTCATGAATCTCCTGATCCATGAATCTCTATGAATCTCCATGTATCTCCATGAACCTCCTCCATGAATCTCCATGAATCACCATGAATCTCCATGTATCTCCATGAACCTCCTCCATGAATCTCCATGAATATCCATGAATCTCCATGAATCTCCATGAATATCCATGAATCTCCATGAATCTGCATGAATCTCCATGAATCTACATGAATCTCCATGAATCTCCATGAATCTCCTCGATGAATCTCCATGAATCTCCATGAGTCTCCATGAATCTCCATGAACTTCCAAGAATCTCCATGAATGTCCATGAATCTCCTCCATGAATCTCCATGAATCTCCATGAATCTCCATGTATCTCCATGAATCTCCATGAATCTCGTCGATGAATCTCCATGAATCTTCATGCATCTCCATGAATCTCCATGAATCTCCATGAATCTCCTCGATGAATCTCCATGAATCTTCATGCATCTCCATGAATCTCCATGAATCTCCATGAATCTCCATGAATCTCAATGAATCTCCTCGATGAATCTCCATGAATCTTCATGAATCTCCTGATCCATGAATCTCTATGAATCTCCATGTATCTCCATGAACCTCCTCCATGAATCTCCATGAATCACCATGAATCTCCATGTATCTCCATGAACCTCCTCCATGAATCTCCATGAATATCCATGAATCTCCATGAATCTCCATGAATATCCATGAATCTCCATGAATCTGCATGAATCTCCATGAATCTACATGAATCTCCATGAATCTCCATGAATCTCCTCGATGAATCTCCATGAATCTCCATGAGTCTCCATGAATCTCCATGAACTTCCAAGAATCTCCATGAATGTCCATGAATCTCCTCCATGAATCTCCATGAATCTCCATGAATCTCCATGAATCTCCATGAATCACCTCCATGAATCTCCATGAATCTCTATGAATGTCTATGAATCTCAATGAATCTCCATGAATCTCCATGAATCTCCATGAATTTCCAAGAATCTCCATGAATGTCCATGAATGTCCTCCATGAACCTCCATGCATCTCCATGAATATCCATGAATCTTCATGAATCTCCTCCATGAATCTCCATGAATCTCCATGCATCTCCATGAATCTCCATGAATCTCCATGAACCTCCTCCATGAATCTCCATGAATCTCCATGAATATCCATGAATCTCCATGAATCTCGATGAATCTCCATGTATCTCCATGAATTTCCAAGAATCTCCATGAATGTCCATGAATGTCCACCATGAATCTCCATGCATCTCCATGAATCTCCATGAATATCCATGAATCTCCATGAATCTCCATGAATCTCCATGTATCTCCATGAATTTCCAAGAATCTCCATGAATGTCCATGAATGTCCACCATGAATCTCCATGCATCTCCATGAATCTCCATGAATCTCCATGAATCTCCATGAATTTCCAAGAATCTCCATGAATGTCCATGAATGTCCACCATGAATCTCCATGCATCTCCATGAATCTCCATGAATCTCCATGAACCTCCTCCATGAATATCCTCCATGAATCTCCATGAATCTCCATGAATCACCTCCATGAATCTCCATGAATCTCTATGAATGTCTATGAATCTCCATGAATCTACATGAATCTCCATGAATCTCCATGAATCACCTCCATGAATCTCCATGAATCTCTATGAATGTCAATGAATCTCCATGAATATCCATGAATCTTCATGAATCTCCTCCATGAATCTCCATGAATCTCCATGCATCTCCATGAATCTCCATGAATCTCCATGAACCTCCTCCATGAATCTCCATGAATCTCCATGAATATCCATGAATCTCCATGAATCTCCATGAATCTCCATGTATCTCCATGAATTTCCAAGAATCTCCATGAATGTCCATGAATGTCCACCATGAATCTCCATGCATCTCCATGAATCTCCATGAATCTCCATGAACCTCCTCCATGAATCTCCATGAATCTCCATGAATATCCATGAGTCTCCATGAATCTGCATGAATCTCCATGTATCTCCATGAATCTACATGAATCTCCATGAATCTCCATGAATAACCTCCATGAATCTCCATGAATCTCCATGAATGTCCATGAATCTCCTACATGAATCTCCTATATGAATCTCCATGAATCTCCACGAATCTCCATGAATCTCCATGAATATCCATGAATCTCCATGAATCTCCATGAATCTCCATGTATCTCCATGAATTTCCAAGAATCTCCATGAATGTCCATGAATGTCCACCATGAATCTCCATGCATCTCCATGAATCTCCATGAATCTCCATGAACCTCCTCCATGAATCTCCATGAATCTCCATGAATATCCATGAGTCTCCATGAATCTGCATGAATCTCCATGTATCTCCATGAATCTACATGAATCTCCATGAATCTCCATGAATAACCTCCATGAATCTCCATGAATCTCCATGAATGTCCATGAATCTCCTACATGAATCTCCTATATGAATCTCCATGAATCTCCACGAATCTCCATGAATCTCCATGAATATCCATGAATCTCCATGAATCTCCATGAATCTCCATGCATCTCCATCAATCTCCATGAATCTCCAAGAGCCTCCTCCATGAATCTCCATGAATATCCATGAATCTCCATGAATCTCCATGTATCTCCATGAATCTACAAGAATCTCCATGAATCTCCATGAATCTCCATGAATCACGTCCATGAATCTCCATGAATCTCAACGAATCTCAATGAATCTCCATGAATCTCCTCGATGAATCTCCATGAATCTTCATGAATCTCCTAATCCATGAACCTCTATGAATCTCCATTAATCTCCATGAATATCCTCCATAAATCTCTATGAATCTCCATGAATGTCCATGAATCTCCTACATGAATCTCCATGAATCTCCATGTATCTCCATGAATCTACAAGAATCTCCATGAATCTCCATGAATCTCCTCCATGAATCTCCTCCATGAATCTCCATGAATCTCCAGGAATCTCCAGGAATCTACATGAATCTCCATGAATCTCAATGAATCTCCTCGATGAATCTCCATGAATCTTCATGAATCTCCTGATCCATGAATGTCTATGAATCTCCATGAATCTCCATGAATATCCTCCATGAATCTCCATGAATCTCCATGAATCACCTCCATGAATCTCCATGAATCTCTATGAATGTCTATGAATCTCCATGAATCTCCATGAATCTCCATGAATCTCCATGAATTTCCAAGAATCTCCATGAATGTCCATGAATGTCCTCCATGAACCTCCATGCATCTCCATGAATATCCATGAATCTTCATGAATCTCCTCCATGAATCTCCATGAATCTCCATGCATCTCCATGAATCTCCATGAATCTCCATGAACCTCCTCCATGAATCTCCATGAATCTCCATGATATCCTGTATGAATCTTCATGAATCTCCATGAATCTCCATGCATCTCCATGAATCTCCATGAATCTCCATGAATCTCCATGAATCTCCATGAACCTCCTCCATGAATCTCCATGAATATCCATGAATCTACATGAATCTCCATGAATCTCCATGTATCTCCATGAATCTACAAGAATTTCCATGAATCTCCATGAATCTCCTCCATGAATCTCCATGAATCACCTCCATGAATCTTCATGAATCTCCGTGAATGTCTATGAATCTCCATGTATCTCCATGAATCTCCATGAATCTCCATGAATATCCTCCATGAATCTCCATGAATCTCCATGAATCACCTCCATGAATCTCCATGAATCTCTATGAATGTCTATGAATCTCCATGAATCTCCATGAATCTCCATGAATCTCCATGAATTTCCATGAATCTCCATGAATCTCCATGAATCTCCATGATATCCTGTATGAATCTTCATGAATCTCCATGAATCTCCATGAATCTCCATGAATCTCCATGAATCTCCATGAACCTCCTCCATGAATCTCCATGAATCTTCATGAATCTCCATGAATCTCCATGAATATCCATGAATCACCATGAATCTCCATGAATCTCCTCCATGAATCTCCATGAATCACCTCCATGAATCACCTCCATGAATCTCCATGAATCTCCATGAATGTCTATGAATCTCCATGACTCTCCATGAATCTCCTTGAATCTACATGAATCTCCGTGAATCTCCATGAATCTCAATGAATCTCCATGAATCTCCATGATATCCTGTATGAATCTTCATGAATCTCCTAGATGAATCTCCATGAATCTCCATGAATCTCCATGAATGTCCATGAATCTCCTCCATGAATCTCCTGTATGAATCTCCATGAATCCCCATGAATCTCCATGAATCTCAATGAATCTCCACGAATCTCCATGAATCTCCATGAATCTCCATGAATCTCCATGATATCCTGTATGAATCTTCATGAATCTCCATGAATCTCCATGCATCTCCATGAATCTCCATGAATCTCCATGAACCTCCTCCATGAATCTCCATGAATCTCCATGAACCTCCTCCATGAATCTCCATGAATCTCCATGAATATTAATGAATCTCCATGAATCTCCATGTATCTCCATGAATTTCCAAGAATCTCCATGAATGTCCATGAATGTCCACCATGAATCTCCATGCATCTCCATGAATCTCCATGAATCTCCATGAATCTCCTCGATGAATCTCCATGAATCTTCATGCATCTCCATGAATCTCCATGAATCTCCATGAATCTCCATGAATCTCCATGAATCTCAATGAATCTCCTCGATGAATCTCCATGAATCTTCATGAATCTCCAGATCCATGAATCTCTATGAATCTCCATGTATCTCCATGAATGTCCATGAATCTCCTACATGAATCTCCTATATGAATCTCCATGAATCTCCACGAATCTCCATGAATCTCCATGAATATCCATGAATCTCCATGAATCTCCATGTATCTCCATGAATTTCCAAGAATCTCCATGAATGTCCATGAATGTCCACCATGAATCTCCATGCATCTCCATGAATCTCCATGAATCTCCATGAACCTCCTCCATGAATCTCCATGAATCTCCATGAATATCCATGAGTCTCCATGAATCTGCATGAATCTCCATGTATCTCCATGAATCTACATGAATCTCCATGAATCTCCATGAATAACCTCCATGAATCTCCATGAATCTCCATGAATGTCCATGAATCTCCTACATGAATCTCCTATATGAATCTCCATGAATCTCCACGAATCTCCATGAATCTCCATGAATCTCCATGAATCTCCATGAATCTCCATGAATGTCCATGAATGTCCACCATGAATCTCCATGCATCTCCATGAATCTCCATGAATATCCATGAATCTCCATGAATCTCCATGAATCTCCATGTATCTCCATGAATTTCCAAGAATCTCCATGAATGTCCATGAATGTCCACCATGAATCTCCATGCATCTCCATGAATCTCCATGAATCTCCATGAATCTCCATGAATTTCCAAGAATCTCCATGAATGTCCATGAATGTCCTCCATGAACCTCCATGCATCTCCATGAATATCCATGAATCTTCATGAATCTCCTCCATGAATCTCCATGAATCTCCATGCATCTCCATGAATCTCCATGAATCTCCATGAACCTCCTCCATGAATCTCCATGAATCTCCATGAATATCCATGAATCTCCATGAACCTCCTCCATGAATATCCTCCATGAATCTCCATGAATCTCCATGAATCACCTCCATGAATCTCCATGAATCTCTATGAATGTCTATGAATCTCCATGAATCTACATGAATCTCCATGAATCTCCATGAATCACCTCCATGAATCTCCATGAATCTCTATGAATGTCTATGAATCTCCATGAATCTCCATGAATTTCCATGAATCTCCATGAATTTCCAAGAATCTCCATGAATGTCCATGAATGTCCACCATGAATCTCCATGCATCTCCATGAATCTCCATGAATCTCCATGAACCTCCTCCATGAATCTCCATGAATCTCCATGAATATCCATGAGTCTCCATGAATCTGCATGAATCTCCATGTATCTCCATGAATCTACATGAATCTCCATGAATCTCCATGAATAACCTCCATGAATCTCCATGAATCTCCATGAATGTCCATGAATCTCCTACATGAATCTCCTATATGAATCTCCATGAATCTCCACGAATCTCCATGAATCTCCATGAATATCCATGAATCTCCATGAATCTCCATGAATCTCCATGTATCTCCATGAATTTCCAAGAATCTCCATGAATGTCCATGAATGTCCACCATGAATCTCCATGCATCTCCATGAATCTCCATGAATCTCCATGAACCTCCTCCATGAATCTCCATGAATCTCCATGAATATCCATGAGTCTCCATGAATCTGCATGAATCTCCATGTATCTCCATGAATCTACATGAATCTCCATGAATCTCCATGAATAACCTCCATGAATCTCCATGAATCTCCATGAATGTCCATGAATCTCCTACATGAATCTCCTATATGAATCTCCATGAATCTCCACGAATCTCCATGAATCTCCATGAATATCCATGAATCTCCATGAATCTCCATGAATCTCCATGCATCTCCATCAATCTCCATGAATCTCCAAGAGCCTCCTCCATGAATCTCCATGAATATCCATGAATCTCCATGAATCTCCATGTATCTCCATGAATCTACAAGAATCTCCATGAATCTCCATGAATCTCCTCCATGAATCTCCATGAATCACCTCCATGAATCTCCATGAATCTCAACGAATCTCAATGAATCTCCATGAATCTCCTCGATGAATCTCCATGAATCTTCATGAATCTCCTAATCCATGAACCTCTATGAATCTCCATTAATCTCCATGAATATCCTCCATAAATCTCTATGAATCTCCATGAATGTCCATGAATCTCCTACATGAATCTCCATGAATCTCCATGTACCTCCATGAATCTACAAGAATCTCCATGAATCTCCATGAATCTCCTCCATGAATCTCCTCCATGAATCTCCATGAATCTCCATGAATATCCATGAATCTCCATGAATCTCCTCCATGAATCTCCATGAATCACCTCTATGAATCTCCATGAATCTCTATGAATGTCTATGAATCTCCATGAATCTCCATGAATCTCCATGAATCTCCATGAATTTCCAAGAATCTCCATGAATGTCCATGAATGTGCTCCATGAACCTCCATGCATCTCCATGAATATCTTTGAATCTTCATGAATCTCCTCCATGAATCTCCATGAATCTCCAGGAATCTCCAGGAATCTACATGAATCTCCATGAATCTCAATGAATCTCCTCGATGAATCTCCATGAATCTTCATGAATCTCCTGATCCATGAATGTCTATGAATCTCCATGAATCTCCATGAATATCCTCCATGAATCTCCATGAATCTCCATGAATCACCTCCATGAATCTCCATGAATCTCTATGAATGTCTATGAATCTCCATGAATCTCCATGAATCTCCATGAATCTCCATGAATTTCCAAGAATCTCCATGAATGTCCATGAATGTCCTCCATGAACCTCCATGCATCTCCATGAATATCCATGAATCTTCATGAATCTCCTCCATGAATCTCCATGAATCTCCATGCATCTCCATGAATCTCCATGAATCTCCATGAACCTCCTCCATGAATCTCCATGAATCTCCATGATATCCTGTATGAATCTTCATGAATCTCCATGAATCTCCATGCATCTCCATGAATCTCCATGAATCTCCATGAATCTCCATGAACCTCCTCCATGAATCTCCATGAATATCCATGAATCTACATGAATCTCCATGAATCTCCATGTATCTCCATGAATCTACAAGAATTTCCATGAATCTCCATGAATCTCCTCCATGAATCTCCATGAATCACCTCCATGAATCTTCATGAATCTCCGTGAATGTCTATGAATCTCCATGTATCTCCATGAATCTCCATGAATCTCCATGAATATCCTCCATGAATCTCCATGAATCTCCATGAATCACCTCCATGAATCTCCATGAATCTCTATGAATGTCTATGAATCTCCATGAATCTCCATGAATCTCCATGAATCTCCATGAATTTCCATGAATCTCCATGAATCTCCATGAATCTCCATGATATCCTGTATGAATCTTCATGAATCTCCATGAATCTCCATGCATCTCCATGAATCTCCATGAATCTCCATGAACCTCCTCCATGAATCTCCATGAATCTTCATGAATCTCCATGAATCTCCATGAATATCCATGAATCACCATGAATCTCCATGAATCTCCTCCATGAATCTCCATGAATCACCTCCATGAATCACCTCCATGAATCTCCATGAATCTCCATGAATCTCCATGAATCTCCATGAACCTCCTCCATGAATCTCCATGAATCTTCATGAATCTCCATGAATCTCCATGAATATCCATGAATCACCATGAATCTCCATGAATCTCCTCCATGAATCTCCATGAATCACCTCCATGAATCACCTCCATGAATCTCCATGAATCTCCATGAATGTCCATGAATCTCCTCCATGAATCTCCTGTATGAATCTCCATGAATCCCCATGAATCTCCATGAATCTCAATGAATCTCCACGAATCTCCATGAATCTCCATGAATCTCCATGAATCTCCATGATATCCTGTATGAATCTTCATGAATCTCCATGAATCTCCATGCATCTCCATGAATCTCCATGAATCTCCATGAACCTCCTCCATGAATCTCCATGAATCTCCATGAACCTCCTCCATGAATCTCCATGAATCTCCATGAATATTAATGAATCTCCATGAATCTCCATGTATCTCCATGAATTTCCAAGAATCTCCATGAATGTCCATGAATGTCCACCATGAATCTCCATGCATCTCCATGAATCTCCATGAATCTCCATGAATCTCCTCGATGAATCTCCATGAATCTTCATGCATCTCCATGAATCTCCATGAATCTCCATGAATCTCCATGAATCTCAATGAATCTCCTCGATGAATCTCCATGAATCTTCATGAATCTCCAGATCCATGAATCTCTATGAATCTCCATGTATCTCCATGAATGTCCATGAATCTCCTACATGAATCTCCTATATGAATCTCCATGAATATCCATGAATCTCCATGAATCTCCATGTATCTCCATGAATCTACAAGAATCTCCATGAATCTCCATGAATCTCCTCCATGAATCTCCATGAATCACCTCCATGAATCTCCATGAATCTCAACGAATCTCAATGAATCTCCATGAATCTCCTCGATGAATCTCCATGAATCTTCATGAATCTCCTAATCCATGAACCTCTATGAATCTCCATTAATCTCCATGAATATCCTCCATAAATCTCTATGAATCTCCATGAATGTCCATGAATCTCCTACATGAATCTCCATGAATCTCCATGTATCTCCATGAATCTACAAGAATCTCCATGAATCTCCATGAATCTCCTCCATGAATCTCCTCCATGAATCTCCATGAATCTCCATGAATATCCATGAATCTCCATGAATCTCCTCCATGAATCTCCATGAATCACCTCTATGAATCTCCATGAATCTCTATGAATGTCTATGAATCTCCATGAATCTCCATGAATCTCCATGAATCTCCATGAATTTCCAAGAATCTCCATGAATGTCCATGAATGTGCTCCATGAACCTCCATGCATCTCCATGAATATCCATGAATCTTCATGAATCTCCTCCATGAATCTCCATGAATCTCCAGGAATCTCCAGGAATCTACATGAATCTCCATGAATCTCAATGAATCTAGTCGATGAATCTCCATGAATCTTCATGAATCTCCTGATCCATGAATGTCTATGAATCTCCATGAATCTCCATGAATATCCTCCATGAATCTCCATGAATCTCCATGAATCACCTCCATGAATCTCCATGAATCTCTATGAATGTCTATGAATCTCCATGAATCTCCATGAATCTCCATGAATCTCCATGAATTTCCAAGAATCTCCATGAATGTCCATGAATGTCCTCCATGAACCTCCATGCATCTCCATGAATATCCATGAATCTTCATGAATCTCCTCCATGAATCTCCATGAATCTCCATGCATTTCCATGAATCTCCATGAATCTCCATGAACCTCCTCCATGAATCTCCATGAATCTCCATGATATCCTGTATGAATATTCATGAATCTCCATGAATCTCCATGCATCTCCATGAATCTCCATGAATCTCCATGAATCTCCATGAATCTCCATGAACCTCCTCCATGAATCTCCATGAATATCCATGAATCTACATGAATCTCCATGAATCTCCATGTATCTCCATGAATCTACAAGAATTTCCATGAATCTCCATGAATCTCCTCCATGAATCTCCATGAATCACCTCCATGAATCTTCATGAATCTCCGTGAATGTCTATGAATCTCCATGTATCTCCATGAATCTCCATGAATCTCCATGAATATCCTCCATGAATCTCCATGAATCTCCATGAATCACCTCCATGAATCTCCATGAATCTCTATGAATGTCTATGAATCTCCATGAATCTCCATGAATCTCCATGAATCTCCATGAATTTCCATGAATCTCCATGAATCTCCATGAATCTCCATGATATCCTGTATGAATCTTCATGAATCTCCATGAATCTCCATGCATCTCCATGAATCTCCATGAATCTCCATGAACCTCCTCCATGAATCTCCATGAATCTTCATGAATCTCCATGAATCTCCATGAATATCCATGAATCACCATGAATCTCCATAAATCTCCTCCATGAATCTCCATGAATCACCTCCATGAATCACCTCCATGAATCTCCATGAATCTCCATGAATGTCTATGAATCTCCATGACTCTCCATGAATCTCCTTGAATCTACATGAATCTCCGTGAATCTCCATGAATCTCAATGAATCTCCATGAATCTCCATGATATCCTGTATGAATCTTCATGAATCTCCTAGATGAATCTCCATGAATCTCCATGAATCTCCATGAATGTCCATGAATCTCCTCCATGAATCTCCTGTATGAATCTCCATGAATCCCCATGAATCTCCATGAATCTCAATGAATCTCCACGAATCTCCATGAATCTCCATGAATCTCCATGAATCTCCATGATATCCTGTATGAATCTTCATGAATCTCCATGAATCTCCATGCATCTCCATGAATCTCCATGAATCTCCATGAACCTCCTCCATGAATCTCCATGAATATCCATGAACCTCCTCCATGAATCTCCATGAATCTCCATGAATATTAATGAATCTCCATGAATCTCCATGTATCTCCATGAATCTCGTCGATGAATCTCCATGAATCTTCATGCATCTCCATGAATCTCCATGAATCTCCATGAATCTCCTCGATGAATCTCCATGAATCTTCATGCATCTCCATGAATCTCCATGAATCTCCATGAATCTCCATGAATCTCAATGAATCTCCTCGATGAATCTCCATGAATCTTCATGAATCCCCAGATTCATGAATCTCTATGAATCTCCATGTATCTCCATGAACCTCCTCCATGAATCTCCATGAATCACCATGAATCTCCATGTATCTCCATGAACCTCCTCCATGAATCTCCATGAATATCCATGAATCTCCATGAATCTCCATGAATATCCATGAATCTCCATGAATCTGCATGAATCTCCATGAATCTACATGAATCTCCATGAATCTCCATGAATCTCCTCGATGAATCTCCACGAATCTCCATGAGTATCCATGAATCTCCATGAACTTCCAAGAATCTCCATGAATGTCCATGAATCTCCTCCATGAATCTCCATGAATCTCCATGAATCTCCATGAATCTCCATGAATCACCTCCATGAATCTCCATGAATCTCTATGAATGTCTATGAATCTCAATGAATCTCCATGAATCTCCATGAATCTCCATGAATTTCCAAGAATCTCCATGAATGTCCATGAATGTCCTCCATGAACCTCCATGCATCTCCATGAATATCCATGAATCTTCATGAATCTCCTCCATGAATCTCCATGAATCTCCATGCATCTCCATGAATCTCCATGAATCTCCATGAACCTCCTCCATGAATCTCCATGAATCTCCATGAATATCCATGAATCTCCATGAATCTCCATGAATCTCCATGTATCTCCATGAATTTCCAAGAATCTCCATGAATGTCCATGAATGTCCACCATGAATCTCCATGCATCTCCATGAATCTCCATGAATCTCCATGAACCTCCACCATGAATATCCTCCATGAATCTCCATGAATCTCCATGAATCACCTCCATGAATCTCCATGAATCTCTATCAATGTCTATGAATCTCCATGAATCTACATGAATCTCCATGAATCTCCATGAATCACCTCCATGAATCTCCATGAATCTCTATGAATGTCTATGAATCTCCATGAATCTCCATGAATCTCCATGAATCTCCATGAATTTCCAAGAATCTCCATGAATGTCCATGAATGTCCTCCATGAATCTCCATGCATCTCCATGAATCTCCATAAATCTCCATGAACCTCCTCCATGAATCTCCATGAATCTCCATGAATATACATGAGTCTCCATGAATCTGCATGAATCTCCATGTATCTCCATGAATCTACATGAATCTCCATGAATCTCCATGAATAACCTCCATGAATCTCCATGAATCTCCATGAATGTCCATGAATCTCCTACATGAATCTCCTATATGAATCTCCATGAATCTCCACGAATCTCCATGAATCTCCATGAATATCCATGAATCTCCATGAATCTCCATGAATCTCCATGTATCTCCATGAATTTCCAAGAATCTCCATGAATGTCCATGAATCTGCATGAATCTCCATGTATCTCCATGAATCTACATGAATCTCCATGAATCTCCATGAATAACCTCCATGAATCTCCATGAATCTCCATGAATGTCCATGAATCTCCTACATGAATCTCCTATATGAATCTCCATGAATCTCCACGAATCTCCATGAATCTCCATGAATATCCATGAATCTCCATGAATCTCCATGAATCTCCATGAATCTCCATGCATCTCCATCAATCTCCATGAATCTCCAAGAGCCTCCTCCATGAATCTCCATGAATATCCATGAATCTCCATGAATCTCCATGTATCTCCATGAATCTACAAGAATCTCCATGAATCTCCATGAATCTCCTCCATGAATCTCCATGAATCACCTCCATGAATCTCCATGAATCTCAACGAATCTCAATGAATCTCCATGAATCTCCTCGATGAATCTCCATGAATCTTCATGAATCTCCTAATCCATGAACCTCTATGAATCTCCATTAATCTCCATGAATATCCTCCATAAATCTCTATGAATCTCCATGAATGTCCATGAATCTCCTACATGAATCTCCATGAATCTCCATGTATCTCCATGAATCTACAAGAATCTCCATGAATCTCCATGAATCTCCTCCATGAATCTCTATGAATGTCTATGAATCTCCATGAATCTCCATGAATCTCCATGAATCTCCATGAATTTCCAAGAATCTCCATGAATGTCCATGAATGTGCTCCATGAACCTCCATGCATCTCCATGAATATCCATGAATCTTCATGAATCTCCTCCATGAATCTCCATGAATCTCCAGGAATCTCCAGGAATCTACATGAATCTCCATGAATCTCAATGAATCTCCTCGATGAATCTCCATGAATCTTCATGAATGTCCTGATCCATGAATGTCTATGAATCTCCATGAATCTCCATGAATATCCTCCATGAATCTCCATGAATCTCCATGAATCACCTCCATGAATCTCCATGAATCTCTATGAATGTCTATGAATCTCCATGAATCTCCATGAATCTCCATGAATCTCCATGAATTTCCAAGAATCTCCATGAATGTCCATGAATGTCCTCCATGAACCTCCATGCATCTCCATGAATATCCATGAATCTTCATGAATCTCCTCCATGAATCTCCATGAATCTCCATGCATCTCCATGAATCTCCATGAATCTCCATGAACCTCCTCCATGAATCTCCATGAATCTCCATGATATCCTGTATGAATCTTCATGAATCTCCATGAATCTCCATGCATCTCCATGAATCTCCATGAATCTCCATGAATCTCCATGAATCTCCATGAACCTCCTCCATGAATCTCCATGAATCTCCATGAATATTAATGAATCTCCATGAATCTCCATGTATCTCCATGAATCTCGTCGATGAATCTCCATGAATCTTCATGCATCTCCATGAATCTCCATGAATCTCCATGAATCTCCTCGATGAATCTCCATGAATCTTCATGCATCTCCTTGAATCTCCATGAATCTCCATGAATCTCCATGAATCTCAATGAATCTCCTCGATGAATCTCCATGAATCTTCATGAATCTCCAGATCCATGAATCTCTATGAATCTCCATGTATCTCCATGAACCTCCTCCATGAATCTCCATGAATCACCATGAATCTCCATGTATCTCCATGAACCTCCTCCATGAATCTCCATGAATATCCATGAATCTCCATGAATCTCCATGAATATCCATGAATCTCCATGAATCTGCATGAATCTCCATGAATCTACATGAATCTCCATGAATCTCCATGAATCTCCTCGATGAATCTCCACGAATCTCCATGAATCTCCATGAACCTCCTCCATGAATCTCCATGAATCTTCATGAATCTCCTCCATGAATCTCCATGAATCTCCATGCATCTCCATGAATCTCCATGAATCTCCATGAACCTCCTCCATGAATCTCCATGAATCTCCATGAATATCCATGAATCTCCATGAATCTCCATGAATCTCCATGTATCTCCATGAATTTCCAAGAATCTCCATGAATGTCCATGAATGTCCACCATGAATCTCCATGCATCTCCATGAATCTCCATGAATCTCCATGAACCTCCTCCATGAATATCCTCCATGAATCTCCATGAATCTCCATGAATCTCCATGAATCTCCTCGATGAATCTCCATGAATCTTCATGCATCTCCATGAATCTCCATGAATCTCCATGAATCTCCATGAATCTCAATGAATCTCCTCGATGAATCTCCATGAATCTCCATGTATCTCCATGAATCTCGTCGATGAATCTCCATGAATCTTCATGCATCTCCATGAATCTCCATGAATCTCCATGAATCTCCTCGATGAATCTCCATGAATCTTCATGCATCTCCATGAATCTCCATGAATCTCCATGAATCTCAATGAATCTCCTCGATGAATCTCCATGAATCTTCATGAATCTCCAGATTCATGAATCTCTATGAATCTCCATGTATCTCCATGAACCTCCTCCATGAATCTCCATGAATCACCATGAATCTCCATGTATCTCCATGAACCTCCTACATGAATATCCATGAATCTCCATGAATCTCCATGAATATCCATGAATCTCCATGAATCTGCATAAATCTCCATGAATCTACATGAATCTCCATGAATCTCCATGAATCTCCTCGATGAATCTCCACGAATCTCCATGAGTATCCATGAATCTCCATGAACTTCCAAGAATCTCCATGAATGTCCATGAATCTCCTCCATGAATCTCCATGAATCTCCATGAATCTCCATGAATCTCCATGAATCACCTCCATGAATCTCCATGAATCTCTATGAATGTCTATGAATCTCAATGAATCTCCATGAATCTCCATGAATCTCCATGAATTTCCAAGAATCTCCATGAATGTCCATGAATGTCCTCCATGAACCTCCATGCATCTCCATGAATATCCATGAATCTTCATGAATCTCCTCCATGAATCTCCATGAATCTCCATGCATCTCCATGAATCTCCATGAATCTCCATGAACCTCCTCCATGAATCTCCATGAATCTCCATGAATATCCATGAATCTCCATGAATCTCCATGAATCTCCATGTATCTCCATGAATTTCCAAGAATCTCCATGAATGTCCATGAATGTCCACCATGAATCTCCATGCATCTCCATGAATCTCCATGAATCTCCATGAACCTCCACCATGAATATCCTCCATGAATCTCCATGAATCTCCATGAATCACCTCCATGAATCTCCATGAATCTCTATGAATGTCTATGAATCTCCATGAATCTACATGAATCTCCATGAATCTCCATGAATCACCTCCATGAATCTCCATGAATCTCTATGAATGTCTATGAATCTCAATGAATCTCCATGAATCTCCATGAATCTCCATGAATTTCCAAGAATCTCCATGAATGTCCATGAATGTCCTCCATGAATCTCCATGCATCTCCATGAATCTCCATGAATCTCCATGAACCTCCTCCATGAATCTCCATGAATCTCCATGAATATCCATGAGTCTCCATGAATCTGCATGAATCTCCATGTATCTCCATGAATCTACATGAATCTCCATGAATCTCCATGAATAACCTCCATGAATCTCCATGAATCTCCATGAATGTCCATGAATCTCCTACATGAATCTCCTATATGAATCTCCATGAATCTCCACGAATCTCCATGAATCTCCATGAATATCCATGAATCTCCATGAATCTCCATGAATCTCCATGTATCTCCATGAATTTCCAAGAATCTCCATGAATGTCCATGAATGTCCACCATGAATCTCCATGCATCTCCATGAATCTCCATGAATCTCCATGAACCTCCTCCATGAATCTCCATGAATCTCCATGAATATCCATGAGTCTCCATGAATCTGCATGAATCTCCATGTATCTCCATGAATCTACATGAATCTCCATGAATCTCCATGAATAACCTCCATGAATCTCCATGAATCTCCATGAATGTCCATGAATCTCCTACATGAATCTCCTATATGAATCTCCATGAATCTCCACGAATCTCCATGAATCTCCATGAATATCCATGAATCTCCATGAATCTCCATGAATCTCCATGCATCTCCATCAATCTCCATGAATCTCCAAGAGCCTCCTCCATGAATCTCCATGAATATCCATGAATCTCCATGAATCTCCATGTATCTCCATGAATCTACAAGAATCTCCATGAATCTCCATGAATCTCCTCCATGAATCTCCATGAATCACCTCCATGAATCTCCATGAATCTCAACGAATCTCAATGAATCTCCATGAATCTCCTCGATGAATCTCCATGAATCTTCATGAATCTCCTAATCCATGAACCTCTATGAATCTCCATTAATCTCCATGAATATCCTCCATAAATCTCTATGAATCTCCATGAATGTCCATGAATCTCCTACATGAATCTCCATGAATCTCCATGTATCTCCATGAATCTACAAGAATCTCCATGAATCTCCATGAATCTCCTCCGTGAATCTCCTCCATGAATCTCCATGAATCTCCATGAATATCCATGAATCTCCATGAATCTCCTCCATGAATCTCCATGAATCACCTCTATGAATCTCCATGAATCTCTATGAATGTCTATGAATCTCCATGAATCTCCATGAATTTCCAAGAATCTCCATGAATGTCCATGAATGTGCTCCATGAACCTCCATGCATCTCCATGAATATCCATGAATCTTCATGAATCTCCTCCATGCATCTCCATGAATATCCATGAATCTTCATGAATCTCCTCCATGAATCTCCATGAATCTCCAGGAATCTCCAGGAATCTACATGAATCTCCATGAATCTCAATGAATCTCCTCGATGAATCTCCATGAATCTTCATGAATCTCCTGATCCATGAATGTCTATGAATCTCCATGAATCTCCATGAATATCCTCCATGAATCTCCATGAATCTCCATGAATCACCTCCATGAATCTCCATGAATCTCTATGAATGTCTATGAATCTCCATGAATCTCCATGAATCTCCATGAATCTCCATGAATTTCCAAGAATCTCCATGAATGTCCATGAATGTCCTCCATGAACCTCCATGCATCTCCATGAATATCCATGAATCTTCATGAATCTCCTCCATGAATCTCCATGAATCTCCATGCATCTCCATGAATCTCCATGAATCTCCATGAACCTCCTCCATGAATCTCCATGAATCTCCATGATATCCTGTATGAATCTTCATGAATCTCCATGAATCTCCATGCATCTCCATGAATCTCCATGAATCTCCATGAATCTCCATGAATCTCCATGAACCTCCTCCATGAATCTCCATGAATATCCATGAATCTACATGAATCTCCATGAATCTCCATGTATCTCCATGAATCTACAAGAATTTCCATGAATCTCCATGAATCTCCTCCATGAATCTCCATGAATCACCTCCATGAATCTTCATGAATCTCCGTGAATGTCTATGAATCTCCATGTATCTCCATGAATCTCCATGAATCTCCATGAATATCCTCCATGAATCTCCATGAATCTCCATGAATCACCTCCATGAATCTCCATGAATCTCTATGAATGTCTATGAATCTCCATGAATCTCCATGAATCTCCATGAATCTCCATGAATTTCCATGAATCTCCATGAATCTCCATGAATCTCCATGATATCCTGTATGAATCTTCATGAATCTCCATGAATCTCCATGCATCTCCATGAATCTCCATGAATCTCCATGAACCTCCTCCATGAATCTCCATGAATCTTCATGAATCTCCATGAATCTCCATGAATATCCATGAATCACCATGAATCTCCATGAATCTCCTCCATGAATCTCCATGAATCACCTCCATGAATCACCTCCATGAATCTCCATGAATCTCCATGAATGTCTATGAATCTCCATGACTCTCCATGAATCTCCTTGAATCTACATGAATCTCCGTGAATCTCCATGAATCTCAATGAATCTCCACGAATCTCCATGATATCCTGTATGAATCTTCATGAATCTCCTAGATGAATCTCCATGAATCTCCATGAATTTCCATGAATGTCCATGAATCTCCTCCATGAATCTCCTGTATGAGTCTCCATGAATCCCCATGAATCTCCATGAATCTCAATGAATCTCCACGAATCTCCATGAATCTCCATGAATCTCCATGAATCTCCATGATATCCTGTATGAATCTTCATGAATCTCCATGAATCTCCATGCATCTCCATGAATCTCCATGAATCTCCATGAACCTCCTCCATGAATCTCCATGAATCTCCATGAACCTCCTCCATGAATCTCCATGAATCTCCATGAATATTAATGAATCTCCATGAATCTCCATGTATCTCCATGAATCTCGTCGATGAATCTCCATGAATCTTCATGCATCTCCATGAATCTCCATGAATCTCCATGAACCTCCTCCATGAATCTCCATGAATCTCCATGAACCTCCTCCATGAATCTCCATGAATCTCCATGAATCTCCATGAACCTCCTCCATGAATCTCCATGAATCTCCATGATATCCTGTATGAATCTTCATGAATCTCCATGAATCTCCATGCATCTCCATGAATCTCCATGAATCTCCATGAATCTCCATGAATCTCCATGAACCTCCTCCATGAATCTCCATGAATATCCATGAATCTACATGAATCTCCATGAATCTCCATGTATCTCCATGAATCTACAAGAATTTCCATGAATCTCCATGAATCTCCTCCATGAATCTCCATGAATCACCTCCATGAATCTTCATGAATCTCCGTGAATGTCTATGAATCTCCATGTATCTCCATGAATCTCCATGAATCTCCATGAATATCCTGCATGAATCTCCATGAATCTCCATGAATCACCTCCATGAATCTCCATGAATCTCTATGAATGTCTATGAATCTCCATGAATCTCCATGAATCTCCATGAATCTCCATGAATTTCCATGAATCTCCATGAATCTCCATGAATCTCCATGATATCCTGTATGAATCTTCATGAATCTCCATGAATCTCCATGCATCTCCATGAATCTCCATGAATCTCCATGAACCTCCTCCATGAATCTCCATGAATCTTCATGAATCTCCATGAATCTCCATGAATATCCATGAATCACCATGAATCTCCATGAATCTCCTCCATGAATCTCCATGAATCACCTCCATGAATCACCTCCATGAATCTCCATGAATCTCCATGAATGTCTATGAATCTCCATGACTCTCCATGAATCTCCTTGAATCTACATGAATCTCCGTGAATCTCCATGAATCTCAATGAATCTCCATGAATCTCCATGATATCCTGTATGAATCTTCATGAATCTCCTAGATGAATCTCCATGAATCTCCATGAATTTCCATGAATGTCCATGAATCTCCTCCATGAATCTCCTGTATGAGTCTCCATGAATCCCCATGAATCTCCATGAATCTCAATGAATCTCCACGAATCTCCATGAATCTCCATGAATCTCCATGAATCTCCATGATATCCTGTATGAATCTTCATGAATCTCCATGAATCTCCATGCATCTCCATGAATCTCCATGAATCTCCATGAACCTCCTCCATGAATCTCCATGAATCTCCATGACTCTCCATGAATCTCCTTGAATCTACATGAATCTCCGTGAATCTCCATGAATCTCAATGAATCTCCATGAATCTCCATGATATCCTGTATGAATCTTCATGAATCTCCTAGATGAATCTCCATGAATCTCCATGAATTTCCATGAATGTCCATGAATCTCCTCCATGAATCTCCTGTATGAGTCTCCATGAATCCCCATGAATCTCCATGAATCTCAATGAATCTCCACGAATCTCCATGAATCTCCATGAATCTCCATGAATCTCCATGATATCCTGTATGAATCTTCATGAATCTCCATGAATCTCCATGCATCTCCATGAATCTCCATGAATCTCCATGAACCTCCTCCATGAATCTCCATGAATCTCCATGAATCTCCTCCATGAATCTCCATGAATCTCCATGAATATTAATGAATCTCCATGAATCTCCATGTATCTCCATGAATCTCGTCGATGAATCTCCATGAATCTTCATGCATCTCCATGAATCTCCATGAATCTCCATGAATCTCCTCGATGAATCTCCATGAATCTTCATGCATCTCCATGAATCTCCATGAATCTCCATGAATCTCCATGAATCTCAATGAATCTCCTCGATGAATCTCCATGAATCTTCATGAATCTCCAGATCCATGAATCTCTATGAATCTCCATGTATCTCCATGAACCTCCTCCATGAATCTCCATGAATCACCATGAATCTCCATGTATCTCCATGAACCTCCTCCATGAATCTCCATGAATATCCATGAATCTCCATGAATCTCCATGAATATCCATGAATCTCCATGAATCTGCATGAATCTCCATGAATCTACATGAATCTCCATGAATCTCCATGAATCTCCTCGATGAATCTCCACGAATCTCCATGAGTATCCATGAATCTCCATGAACTTCCAAGAATCTCCATGAATGTCCATGAATCTCCTACATGAATCTCCATGAATCTCCATGAATCTCCATGAATCTCCATGAATCACCTCCATGAATCTCCATGAATCTCTATGAATGTCTATGAATCTCAATGAATCTCCATGAATCTCCATGAATCTCCATGAATTTCCAAGAATCTCCATGAATGTCCATGAATGTCCTCCATGAACCTCCATGCATCTCCATGAATATCCATGAATCTTCATGAATCTCCTCCATGAATCTCCATGAATCTCCATGCATCTCCATGAATCTCCATGAATCTCCATGCATCTCCATGAATCTCCATGAATCTCCATGAACCTCCTCCATGAATCTCCATGAATCTCCATGAATATCCATGAATCTCCATGAATCTCCATGAATCTCCATGTATCTCCATGAATTTCCAAGAATCTCCATGAATGTCCATGAATGTCCACCATGAATCTCCATGCATCTCCATGAATCTCCATGAATCTCCATGAACCTCCTCCATGAATATCCTCCATGAATCTCCATGAATCTCCATGAATTTCCAAGAATCTCCATGAATGTCCATGAATGTCCTCCATGAACCTCCATGCATCTCCATGAATATCCATGAATCTTCATGAATCTCCTCCATGAATCTCCATGAATCTCCATGCATCTCCATGAATCTCCATGAATCTCCATGAACCTCCTCCATGAATCTCCATGAATCTCCATGAATATCCATGAATCTCCATGAATCTCCATGAATCTCCATGTATCTCCATGAATTTCCAAGAATCTCCATGAATGTCCATGAATGTCCACCATGAATCTCCATGCATCTCCATGAATCTCCATGAATCTCCATGAACCTCCTCCATGAATATCCTCCATGAATCTCCATGAATCTCCATGAATCACCTCCATGAATCTCCATGAATCTCTATGAATGTCTATGAATCTCCATGAATCTACATGAATCTCCATGAATCTCCATGAATCACCTCCATGAATCTCTATGAATCTCTATGAATGTCTATGAATCTCCATGAATCTCCATGAATCTCCATGAATCTCCATGAATTTCCAAGAATCTCCATGAATGTCCATGAATGTCCTCCATGAACCTCCATGCATCTCCATGAATATCCATGAATCTTCATGAATCTCCTCCATGAATCTCCATGAATCTCCATGCATCTCCATGAATCTCCATGAATCTCCATGAACCTCCTCCATGAATCTCCATGAATCTCCATGAATATCCATGAATCTCCATGAATCTCCATGTATCTCCATGAATTTCCAAGAATCTCCATGAATGTCCATGAATGTCCACCATGAATCTCCATGCATCTCCATGAATCTCCATGAATCTCCATGAACCTCCTCCATGAATCTCCATGAATCTCCATGAATATCCATGAATCTCCATGAATCTGCATGAATCTCCATGTATCTCCATGAATCTCCATTAATCTCCATGATATCCTGTATGAATCTTCATGAATCTCCATGAATCTCCATGCATCTCCATGAATCTCCATGAATCTCCATGAACCTCGTCCATGATTCTCCATGAATCTTCATGAATCTCCATGAATCTCCATGAATATCCATGAATCACCATGAATCTCCATGAATCTCCTCCATGAATCTCCATGAATCACCTCCATGAATCACCTCCATGAATCTCCATGAATCTCCATGAATGTCTATGAATCTCCATGACTCTCCATGAATCTCCTTGAATCTACACGAATCTCCGTGAATCTTAATGAATCTCCTAGATGAATCTCCATGAATCTCCATGAATCTCCATGAATGTCCATGAATCTCCTCCATGAATCTCCTGTATGAATCTCCATGAATCCCCATGAATCTCCATGAATCTCAATGAATCTCCACGAATCTCCATGAATCTCCATGAATCTCCATGAATCTCCATGATATCCTGTATGAATCTTCATGAATCTCCATGAATCTCCATGCATCTCCATGAATCTCCATGAATCTCCATGAACCTCCTCCATGAATCTCCATGAATCTCCATGAACCTCCTCCATGAATCTCCATGAATCTCCATGAATATTAATGAATCTCCATGAATCTCCATGTATCTCCATGAATCTCCATGAATCTCGTCGATGAATCTCCATGAATCTTCATGCATCTCCATGAATCTCCATGAATCTCCATGAATCTCCTCGATGAATCTCCATGAATCTCCATGAACCTCCTCCATGAATCTCCATGAATCTCCATGAACCTCCTCCATGAATCTCCATGAATCTCCATGAATATTAATGAATCTCCATGAATCTCCATGTATCTCCATGAATCTCCATGAATCTCGTCGATGAATCTCCATGAATCTTCATGCATCTCCATGAATCTCCATGAATCTCCATGAATCTCCATGAATCTCAATGAATCTCCTCGATGAATCTCCATGAATATTAATGAATCTCCATGAATCTCCATGTATCTCCATGAATCTCCATGAATCTCGTCGATGAATCTCCATGAATCTTCATGCATCTCCATGAATCTCCATGAATCTCCATGAATCTCCATGAATCTCAATGAATCTCCTCGATGAATCTCCATGAATCTTCATGAATCTCCTGATCCATGAATCTCTATGAATCTCCATGTATCTCCATGAACCTCCTCCATGAATCTCCATGAATCTCCATGAACCTCCTCCATGAATCTCCATGAATCTCCATGAATATCCATGAATCTCCATGAATCTGCATGAATCTCCATGTATCTCCATGAATCTCCATTAATCTCCATGATATCCTGTATGAATCTTCATGAATCTCCATGAATCTCCATGCATCTCCATGAATCTCCATGAATCTCCATGAACCTCGTCCATGATTCTCCATGAATCTTCATGAATCTCCATGAATCTCCATGAATATCCATGAATCACCATGAATCTCCATGAATCTCCTCCATGAATCTCCATGAATCACCTCCATGAATCACCTCCATGAATCTCCATGAATCTCTATGAATGTCTATGAATCTCCATGAATCTCCATGAATCTCCATGAATCTCCATGAATTTCCAAGAATCTCCATGAATGTCCATGAATGTCCTCCATGAACCTCCATGCATCTCCATGAATATCCATGAATCTTCATGAATCTCCTCCATGAATCTCCATGAATCTCCATGCATCTCCATGAATCTCCATGAATCTCCATGAACCTCCTCCATGAATCTCCATGAATCTCCATGATATCCTGTATGAATCTTCATGAATCTCCATGAATCTCCATGCATCTCCATGAATCTCCATGAATCTCCATGAATCTCCATGAATCTCCATGAACCTCCTCCATGAATCTCCATGAATATCCATGAATCTACATGAATCTCCATGAATCTCCATGTATCTCCATGAATCTACAAGAATTTCCATGAATCTCCATGAATCTCCTCCATGAATCTCCATGAATCACCTCCATGAATCTTCATAAATCTCCGTGAATGTCTATGAATCTCCATGTATCTCCATGAATCTCCATGAATCTCCATGAATATCCTCCATGAATCTCCATGAATCTCCATGAATCACCTCCATGAATCTCCATGAATCTCTATGAATGTCTATGAATCTCCATGAATCTCCATGAATCTCCATGAATCTCCATGAATTTCCATGAATCTCCATGAATCTCCATGAATCTCCATGATATCCTGTATGAATCTTCATGAATCTCCATGAATCTCCATGCATCTCCATGAATCTCCATGAATCTCCATGAACCTCCTCCATGAATCTCCATGAATCTTCATGAATCTCCATGAATCTCCATGAATATCCATGAATCACCATGAATCTCCATGAATCTCCTCCATGAATCTCCATGAATCACCTCCATGAATCACCTCCATGAATCTCCATGAATCTCCATGAATGTCTATGAATCTCCATGACTCTCCATGAATCTCCTTGAATCTACATGAATCTCCGTGAATCTCCATGAATCTCAATGAATCTCCATGAATCTCCATGATATCCTGTATGAATCTTCATGAATCTCCTAGATGAATCTCCATGAATCTCCATGAATTTCCATGAATGTCCATGAATCTCCTCCATGAATCTCCTGTATGAGTCTCCATGAATCCCCATGAATCTCCATGAATCTCAATGAATCTCCACGAATCTCCATGAATCTCCATGAATCTCCATGAATCTCCATGATATCCTGTATGAATCTTCATGAATCTCCATGAATCTCCATGCATCTCCATGAATCTCCATGAATCTCCATGAACCTCCTCCATGAATCTCCATGAATCTCCATGAACCTCCTCCATGAATCTCCATGAATCTCCATGAATATTAATGAATCTCCATGAATCTCCATGTATCTCCATGAATCTCGTCGATGAATCTCCATGAATCTTCATGCATCTCCATGAATCTCCATGAATCTCCATGAACCTCCTCCATGAATCTCCATGAATCTCCATGAACCTCCTCCATGAATCTCCATGAATCTCCATGAATCTCCATGAACCTCCTCCATGAATCTCCATGAATCTCCATGATATCCTGTATGAATCTTCATGAATCTCCATGAATCTCCATGCATCTCCATGAATCTCCATGAATCTCCATGAATCTCCATGAATCTCCATGAACCTCCTCCATGAATCTCCATGAATATCCATGAATCTACATGAATCTCCATGAATCTCCATGTATCTCCATGAATCTACAAGAATTTCCATGAATCTCCATGAATCTCCTCCATGAATCTCCATGAATCACCTCCATGAATCTTCATGAATCTCCGTGAATGTCTATGAATCTCCATGTATCTCCATGAATCTCCATGAATCTCCATGAATATCCTGCATGAATCTCCATGAATCTCCATGAATCACCTCCATGAATCTCCATGAATCTCTATGAATGTCTATGAATCTCCATGAATCTCCATGAATCTCCATGAATCTCCATGAATTTCCATGAATCTCCATGAATCTCCATGAATCTCCATGATATCCTGTATGAATCTTCATGAATCTCCATGAATCTCCATGCATCTCCATGAATCTCCATGAATCTCCATGAACCTCCTCCATGAATCTCCATGAATCTTCATGAATCTCCATGAATCTCCATGAATATCCATGAATCACCATGAATCTCCATGAATCTCCTCCATGAATCTCCATGAATCACCTCCATGAATCACCTCCATGAATCTCCATGAATCTCCATGAATGTCTATGAATCTCCATGACTCTCCATGAATCTCCTTGAATCTACATGAATCTCCGTGAATCTCCATGAATCTCAATGAATCTCCATGAATCTCCATGATATCCTGTATGAATCTTCATGAATCTCCTAGATGAATCTCCATGAATCTCCATGAATTTCCATGAATGTCCATGAATCTCCTCCATGAATCTCCTGTATGATTCTCAATGAATCCCCATGAATCTCCATGAATCTCAATGAATCTCCACGAATCTCCATGAATCTCCATGAATCTCCATGAATCTCCATGATATCCTGTATGAATCTTCATGAATCTCCATGAATCTCCATGCATCTCCATGAATCTCCATGAATCTCCATGAACCTCCTCCATGAATCTCCATGAATCTCCATGACTCTCCATGAATCTCCTTGAATCTACATGAATCTCCGTGAATCTCCATGAATCTCAATGAATCTCCATGAATCTCCATGATATCCTGTATGAATCTTCATGAATCTCCTAGATGAATCTCCATGAATCTCCATGAATTTCCATGAATGTCCATGAATCTCCTCCATGAATCTCCTGTATGAGTCTCCATGAATCCCCATGAATCTCCATGAATCTCAATGAATCTCCACGAATCTCCATGAATCTCCATGAATCTCCATGAATCTCCATGATATCCTGTATGAATCTTCATGAATTTCCATGAATCTCCATGCATCTCCATGAATCTCCATGAATCTCCATGAACCTCCTCCATGAATCTCCATGAATCTCCATGAATCTCCTCCATGAATCTCCATGAATCTCCATGAATATTAATGAATCTCCATGAATCTCCATGTATCTCCATGAATCTCGTCGATGAATCTCCATGAATCTTCATGCATCTCCATGAATCTCCATGAATCTCCATGAATCTCCTCGATGAATCTCCATGAATCTTCATGCATCTCCATGAATCTCCATGAATCTCCATGAATCTCCATGAATCTCAATGAATCTCCTCGATGAATCTCCATGAATCTTCATGAATCTCCAGATCCATGAATCTCTATGAATCTCCATGTATCTCCATGAACCTCCTCCATGAATCTCCATGAATCACCATGAATCTCCATGTATCTCCATGAACCTCCTCCATGAATCTCCATGAATATCCATGAATCTCCATGAATCTCCATGAATATCCATGAATCTCCATGAATCTGCATGAATCTCCATGAATCTACATGAATCTCCATGAATCTCCATGAATCTCCTCGATGAATCTCCACGAATCTCCATGAGTATCCATGAATCTCCATGAACTTCCAAGAATCTCCATGAATGTCCATGAATCTCCTACATGAATCTCCATGAATCTCCATGAATCTCCATGAATCTCCATGAATCACCTCCATGAATCTCCATGAATCTCTATGAATGTCTATGAATCTCAATGAATCTCCATGAATCTCCATGAATCTCCATGAATTTCCAAGAATCTCCATGAATGTCCATGAATGTCCTCCATGAACCTCCATGCATCTCCATGAATATCCATGAATCTTCATGAATCTCCTCCATGAATCTCCATGAATCTCCATGCATCTCCATGAATCTCCATGAATCTCCATGCATCTCCATGAATCTCCATGAATCTCCATGAACCTCCTCCATGAATCTCCATGAATCTCCATGAATATCCATGAATCTCCATGAATCTCCATGAATCTCCATGTATCTCCATGAATTTCCAAGAATCTCCATGAATGTCCATGAATGTCCACCATGAATCTCCATGCATCTCCATGAATCTCCATGAATCTCCATGAACCTCCTCCATGAATATCCTCCATGAATCTCCATGAATCTCCATGAATTTCCAAGAATCTCCATGAATGTCCATGAATGTCCTCCATGAACCTCCATGCATCTCCATGAATATCCATGAATCTTCATGAATCTCCTCCATGAATCTCCATGAATCTCCATGCATCTCCATGAATCTCCATGAATCTCCATGAACCTCCTCCATGAATCTCCATGAATCTCCATGAATATCCATGAATCTCCATGAATCTCCATGAATCTCCATGTATCTCCATGAATTTCCAAGAATCTCCATGAATGTCCATGAATGTCCACCATGAATCTCCATGCATCTCCATGAATCTCCATGAATCTCCATGAACCTCCTCCATGAATATCCTCCATGAATCTCCATGAATCTCCATGAATCACCTCCATGAATCTCCATGAATCTCTATGAATGTCTATGAATCTCCATGAATCTACATGAATCTCCATGAATCTCCATGAATCACCTCCATGAATCTCTATGAATCTCTATGAATGTCTATGAATCTCCATGAATCTCCATGAATCTCCATGAATCTCCATGAATTTCCAAGAATCTCCATGAATGTCCATGAATGTCCTCCATGAACCTCCATGCATCTCCATGAATATCCATGAATCTTCATGAATCTCCTCCATGAATCTCCATGAATCTCCATGCATCTCCATGAATCTCCATGAATCTCCATGAACCTCCTCCATGAATCTCCATGAATCTCCATGAATATCCATGAATCTCCATGAATCTCCATGTATCTCCATGAATTTCCAAGAATCTCCATGAATGTCCATGAATGTCCACCATGAATCTCCATGCATCTCCATGAATCTCCATGAATCTCCATGAACCTCCTCCATGAATCTCCATGAATCTCCATGAATATCCATGAATCTCCATGAATCTGCATGAATCTCCATGTATCTCCATGAATCTCCATTAATCTCCATGATATCCTGTATGAATCTTCATGAATCTCCATGAATCTCCATGCATCTCCATGAATCTCCATGAATCTCCATGAACCTCGTCCATGATTCTCCATGAATCTTCATGAATCTCCATGAATCTCCATGAATATCCATGAATCACCATGAATCTCCATGAATCTCCTCCATGAATCTCCATGAATCACCTCCATGAATCACCTCCATGAATCTCCATGAATCTCCATGAATGTCTATGAATCTCCATGACTCTCCATGAATCTCCTTGAATCTACACGAATCTCCGTGAATCTTAATGAATCTCCTAGATGAATCTCCATGAATCTCCATGAATCTCCATGAATGTCCATGAATCTCCTCCATGAATCTCCTGTATGAATCTCCATGAATCCCCATGAATCTCCATGAATCTCAATGAATCTCCACGAATCTCCATGAATCTCCATGAATCTCCATGAATCTCCATGATATCCTGTATGAATCTTCATGAATCTCCATGAATCTCCATGCATCTCCATGAATCTCCATGAATCTCCATGAACCTCCTCCATGAATCTCCATGAATCTCCATGAACCTCCTCCATGAATCTCCATGAATCTCCATGAATATTAATGAATCTCCATGAATCTCCATGTATCTCCATGAATCTCCATGAATCTCGTCGATGAATCTCCATGAATCTTCATGCATCTCCATGAATCTCCATGAATCTCCATGAATCTCCTCGATGAATCTAGATGAATCTCCATGAACCTCCTCCATGAATCTCCATGAATCTCCATGAACCTCCTCCATGAATCTCCATGAATCTCCATGAATATTAATGAATCTCCATGAATCTCCATGTATCTCCATGAATCTCCATGAATCTCGTCGATGAATCTCCATGAATCTTCATGCATCTCCATGAATCTCCATGAATCTCCATGAATCTCCTCGATGAATCTCCATGAATCTTCATGCATCTCCATGAATCTCCATGAATCTCCATGAATCTCCATGAATCTCAATGAATCTCCTCGATGAATCTCCATGAATCTTCATGAATCTCCTGATCCATGAATCTCTATGAATCTCCATGTATCTCCATGAACCTCCTCCATGAATCTCCATGAATCTCCATGAACCTCCTCCATGAATCTCCATGAATCTCCATGAATATCCATGAATCTCCATGAATCTGCATGAATCTCCATGTATCTCCATGAATCTCCATTAATCTCCATGATATCCTGTATGAATCTTCATGAATCTCCATGAATCTCCATGCATCTCCATGAATCTCCATGAATCTCCATGAACCTCGTCCATGATTCTCCATGAATCTTCATGAATCTCCATGAATCTCCATGAATATCCATGAATCACCATGAATCTCCATGAATCTCCTCCATGAATCTCCATGAATCACCTCCATGAATCACCTCCATGAATCTCCATGAATCTCCATGAATGTCTATGAATCTCCATGACTCTCCATGAATCTCCTTGAATCTACACGAATCTCCGTGAATCTTAATGAATCTCCTAGATGAATCTCCATGAATCTCCATGAATCTCCATGAATGTCCATGAATCTCCTCCATGAATCTCCTGTATGAATCTCCATGAATCCCCATGAATCTCCATGAATCTCAATGAATCTCCACGAATCTCCATGAATCTCCATGAATCTCCATGAATCTCCATGATATCCTGTATGAATCTTCATGAATCTCCATGAATCTCCATGAACCTCCTCCATGAATCTCCATGAATCTCCATGAACCTCCTCCATGAATCTCCATGAATCTCCATGAATATTAATGAATCTCCATGAATCTCCATGTATCTCCATGAATCTCCATGAATCTCGTCGATGAATCTCCATGAATCTTCATGCATCTCCATGAATCTCCATGAATCTCCATGAATCTCCTCGATGAATCTCCATGAATCTTCATGCATCTCCATGAATCTCCATGAATCTCCATGAATCTCCATGAATCTCAATGAATCTCCCCGATGAATCTCCATGAATCTTCATGAATCTCCTGATCCATGAATCTCTATGAATCTCCATGTATCTCCATGAACCTCCTCCATGAATCTCCATGAATCACCATGAATCTCCATGTATCTCCATGAACCTCCTCCATGAATCTCCATGAATATCCATGAATCTCCATGAATCTCCATGAATATCCATGAATCTCCATGAATCTGCATGAATCTCCATGAATCTACATGAATCTCCATGAATCTCCATGAATCTCCATGAATTTCCAAGAATCTCCATGAATGTCCATGAATGTGCTCCATGAACCTCCATGCATCTCCATGAATATCCATGAATCTTCATGAATCTCCTCCATGAATCTCCATGAATCTCCAGGAATCTCCAGGAATCTACATGAATCTCCATGAATCTCAATGAATCTCCTCGATGAATCTCCATGAATCTTCATGAATCTCCTGATCCATGAATGTCTATGAATCTCCATGAATCTCCATGAATATCCTCCATGAATCTCCATGAATCTCCATGAATCACCTCCATGAATCTCCATGAATCTCTATGAATGTCTATGAATCTCCATGAATCTCCATGAATCTCCATGAATCTCCATGAATTTCCAAGAATCTCCATGAATGTCCATGAATGTCCTCCATGAACCTCCATGCATCTCCATGAATATCCATGAATCTTCATGAATCTCCTCCATGAATCTCCATGAATCTCCATGCATCTCCATGAATCTCCATGAATCTCCATGAACCTCCTCCATGAATCTCCATGAATCTCCATGATATCCTGTATGAATCTTCATGAATCTCCATGAATCTCCATGCATCTCCATGAATCTCCATGAATCTCCATGAATCTCCATGAATCTCCATGAACCTCCTCCATGAATCTCCATGAATATCCATGAATCTACATGAATCTCCATGAATCTCCATGTATCTCCATGAATCTACAAGAATTTCCATGAATCTCCATGAATCTCCTCCATGAATCTCCATGAATCACCTCCATGAATCTTCATGAATCTCCGTGAATGTCTATGAATCTCCATGTATCTCCATGAATCTCCATGAATCTCCATGAATATCCTCCATGAATCTCCATGAATCTCCATGAATCACCTCCATGAATCTCCATGAATCTCTATGAATGTCTATGAATCTCCATGAATCTCCATGAATCTCCATGAATCTCCATGAATTTCCATGAATCTCCATGAATCTCCATGAATCTCCATGATATCCTGTATGAATCTTCATGAATCTCCATGAATCTCCATGCATCTCCATGAATCTCCATGAATCTCCATGAACCTCCTCCATGAATCTCCATGAATCTCCATGAATCTCCTCCATGAATCTCCATGAATCTCCATGAATATTAATGAATCTCCATGAATCTCCATGTATCTCCATGAATCTCGTCGATGAATCTCCATGAATCTTCATGCATCTCCATGAATCTCCATGAATCTCCATGAATCTCCTCGATGAATCTCCATGAATCTTCATGCATCTCCATGAATCTCCATGAATCTCCATGAATCTCCATGAATCTCAATGAATCTCCTCGATGAATCTCCATGAATCTTCATGAATCTCCAGATCCATGAATCTCTATGAATCTCCATGTATCTCCATGAACCTCCTCCATGAATCTCCATGAATCACCATGAATCTCCATGTATCTCCATGAACCTCCTCCATGAATCTCCATGAATATCCATGAATCTCCATGAATCTCCATGAATATCCATGAATCTCCATGAATCTGCATGAATCTCCATGAATCTACATGAATCTCCATGAATCTCCATGAATCTCCTCGATGAATCTCCACGAATCTCCATGAGTATCCATGAATCTCCATGAACTTCCAAGAATCTCCATGAATGTCCATGAATCTCCTACATGAATCTCCATGAATCTCCATGAATCTCCATGAATCTCCATGAATCACCTCCATGAATCTCCATGAATCTCTATGAATGTCTATGAATCTCAATGAATCTCCATGAATCTCCATGAATCTCCATGAATTTCCAAGAATCTCCATGAATGTCCATGAATGTCCTCCATGAACCTCCATGCATCTCCATGAATATCCATGAATCTTCATGAATCTCCTCCATGAATCTCCATGAATCTCCATGCATCTCCATGAATCTCCATGAATCTCCATGCATCTCCATGAATCTCCATGAATCTCCATGAACCTCCTCCATGAATCTCCATGAATCTCCATGAATATCCATGAATCTCCATGAATCTCCATGAATCTCCATGTATCTCCATGAATTTCCAAGAATCTCCATGAATGTCCATGAATGTCCACCATGAATCTCCATGCATCTCCATGAATCTCCATGAATCTCCATGAACCTCCTCCATGAATATCCTCCATGAATCTCCATGAATCTCCATGAATTTCCAAGAATCTCCATGAATGTCCATGAATGTCCTCCATGAACCTCCATGCATCTCCATGAATATCCATGAATCTTCATGAATCTCCTCCATGAATCTCCATGAATCTCCATGCATCTCCATGAATCTCCATGAATCTCCATGAACCTCCTCCATGAATCTCCATGAATCTCCATGAATATCCATGAATCTCCATGAATCTCCATGAATCTCCATGTATCTCCATGAATTTCCAAGAATCTCCATGAATGTCCATGAATGTCCACCATGAATCTCCATGCATCTCCATGAATCTCCATGAATCTCCATGAACCTCCTCCATGAATATCCTCCATGAATCTCCATGAATCTCCATGAATCACCTCCATGAATCTCCATGAATCTCTATGAATGTCTATGAATCTCCATGAATCTACATGAATCTCCATGAATCTCCATGAATCACCTCCATGAATCTCTATGAATCTCTATGAATGTCTATGAATCTCCATGAATCTCCATGAATCTCCATGAATCTCCATGAATTTCCAAGAATCTCCATGAATGTCCATGAATGTCCTCCATGAACCTCCATGCATCTCCATGAATATCCATGAATCTTCATGAATCTCCTCCATGAATCTCCATGAATCTCCATGCATCTCCATGAATCTCCATGAATCTCCATGAACCTCCTCCATGAATCTCCATGAATCTCCATGAATATCCATGAATCTCCATGAATCTCCATGTATCTCCATGAATTTCCAAGAATCTCCATGAATGTCCATGAATGTCCACCATGAATCTCCATGCATCTCCATGAATCTCCATGAATCTCCATGAACCTCCTCCATGAATCTCCATGAATCTCCATGAATATCCATGAATCTCCATGAATCTGCATGAATCTCCATGTATCTCCATGAATCTCCATTAATCTCCATGATATCCTGTATGAATCTTCATGAATCTCCATGAATCTCCATGCATCTCCATGAATCTCCATGAATCTCCATGAACCTCGTCCATGATTCTCCATGAATCTTCATGAATCTCCATGAATCTCCATGAATATCCATGAATCACCATGAATCTCCATGAATCTCCATGAATCACCTCCATGAATCACCTCCATGAATCTCCATGAATCTCCATGAATGTCTATGAATCTCCATGACTCTCCATGAATCTCCTTGAATCTACACGAATCTCCGTGAATCTTAATGAATCTCCTAGATGAATCTCCATGAATCTCCATGAATCTCCATGAATGTCCATGAATCTCCTCCATGAATCTCCTGTATGAATCTCCATGAATCCCCATGAATCTCCATGAATCTCAATGAATCTCCACGAATCTCCATGAATCTCCATGAATCTCCATGAATCTCCATGATATCCTGTATGAATCTTCATGAATCTCCATGAATCTCCATGCATCTCCATGAATCTCCATGAATCTCCATGAACCTCCTCCATGAATCTCCATGAATCTCCATGAACCTCCTCCATGAATCTCCATGAATCTCCATGAATATTAATGAATCTCCATGAATCTCCATGTATCTCCATGAATCTCCATGAATCTCGTCGATGAATCTCCATGAATCTTCATGCATCTCCATGAATCTCCATGAATCTCCATGAATCTCCTCGATGAATCTAGATGAATCTCCATGAACCTCCTCCATGAATCTCCATGAATCTCCATGAACCTCCTCCATGAATCTCCATGAATCTCCATGAATATTAATGAATCTCCATGAATCTCCATGTATCTCCATGAATCTCCATGAATCTCGTCGATGAATCTCCATGAATCTTCATGCATCTCCATGAATCTCCATGAATCTCCATGAATCTCCTCGATGAATCTCCATGAATCTTCATGCATCTCCATGAATCTCCATGAATCTCCATGAATCTCCATGAATCTCAATGAATCTCCTCGATGAATCTCCATGAATCTTCATGAATCTCCTGATCCATGAATCTCTATGAATCTCCATGTATCTCCATGAACCTCCTCCATGAATCTCCATGAATCTCCATGAACCTCCTCCATGAATCTCCATGAATCTCCATGAATATCCATGAATCTCCATGAATCTGCATGAATCTCCATGTATCTCCATGAATCTCCATTAATCTCCATGATATCCTGTATGAATCTTCATGAATCTCCATGAATCTCCATGCATCTCCATGAATCTCCATGAATCTCCATGAACCTCGTCCATGATTCTCCATGAATCTTCATGAATCTCCATGAATCTCCATGAATATCCATGAATCACCATGAATCTCCATGAATCTCCTCCATGAATCTCCATGAATCACCTCCATGAATCACCTCCATGAATCTCCATGAATCTCCATGAATGTCTATGAATCTCCATGACTCTCCATGAATCTCCTTGAATCTACACGAATCTCCGTGAATCTTAATGAATCTCCTAGATGAATCTCCATGAATCTCCATGAATCTCCATGAATGTCCATGAATCTCCTCCATGAATCTCCTGTATGAATCTCCATGAATCCCCATGAATCTCCATGAATCTCAATGAATCTCCACGAATCTCCATGAATCTCCATGAATCTCCATGAATCTCCATGATATCCTGTATGAATCTTCATGAATCTCCATGAATCTCCATGAACCTCCTCCATGAATCTCCATGAATCTCCATGAACCTCCTCCATGAATCTCCATGAATCTCCATGAATATTAATGAATCTCCATGAATCTCCATGTATCTCCATGAATCTCCATGAATCTCGTCGATGAATCTCCATGAATCTTCATGCATCTCCATGAATCTCCATGAATCTCCATGAATCTCCTCGATGAATCTCCATGAATCTTCATGCATCTCCATGAATCTCCATGAATCTCCATGAATCTCCATGAATCTCAATGAATCTCCCCGATGAATCTCCATGAATCTTCATGAATCTCCTGATCCATGAATCTCTATGAATCTCCATGTATCTCCATGAACCTCCTCCATGAATCTCCATGAATCACCATGAATCTCCATGTATCTCCATGAACCTCCTCCATGAATCTCCATGAATATCCATGTATCTCCATGAATCTCCATGAATATCCATGAATCTCCATGAATCTGCATGAATCTCCATGAATCTACATGAATCTCCATGAATCTCCATGAATCTCCATGAATTTCCAAGAATCTCCATGAATGTCCATGAATGTGCTCCATGAACCTCCATGCATCTCCATGAATATCCATGAATCTTCATGAATCTCCTCCATGAATCTCCATGAATCTCCAGGAATCTCCAGGAATCTACATGAATCTCCATGAATCTCAATGAATCTCCTCGATGAATCTCCATGAATCTTCATGAATCTCCTGATCCATGAATGTCTATGAATCTCCATGAATCTCCATGAATATCCTCCATGAATCTCCATGAATCTCCATGAATCACCTCCATGAATCTCCATGAATCTCTATGAATGTCTATGAATCTCCATGAATCTCCATGAATCTCCATGAATCTCCATGAATTTCCAAGAATCTCCATGAATGTCCATGAATGTCCTCCATGAACCTCCATGCATCTCCATGAATATCCATGAATCTTCATGAATCTCCTCCATGAATCTCCATGAATCTCCATGCATCTCCATGAATCTCCATGAATCTCCATGAACCTCCTCCATGAATCTCCATGAATCTCCATGATATCCTGTATGAATCTTCATGAATCTCCATGAATCTCCATGCATCTCCATGAATCTCCATGAATCTCCATGAATCTCCATGAATCTCCATGAACCTCCTCCATGAATCTCCATGAATATCCATGAATCTACATGAATCTCCATGAATCTCCATGTATCTCCATGAATCTACAAGAATTTCCATGAATCTCCATGAATCTCCTCCATGAATCTCCATGAATCACCTCCATGAATCTTCATGAATCTCCGTGAATGTCTATGAATCTCCATGTATCTCCATGAATCTCCATGAATCTCCATGAATATCCTCCATGAATCTCCATGAATCTCCATGAATCACCTCCATGAATCTCCATGAATCTCTATGAATGTCTATGAATCTCCATGAATCTCCATGAATCTCCATGAATCTCCATGAATTTCCATGAATCTCCATGAATCTCCATGAATCTCCATGATATCCTGTATGAATCTTCATGAATCTCCATGAATCTCCATGCATCTCCATGAATCTCCATGAATCTCCATGAACCTCCTCCATGAATCTCCATGAATCTTCATGAATCTCCATGAATCTCCATGAATATCCATGAATCACCATGAATCTCCATGAATCTCCTCCATGAATCTCCATGAATCTCCTCCATGAATCTCCATGAATCTCCATGAATATTAATGAATCTCCATGAATCTCCATGTATCTCCATGAATCTCGTCGATGAATCTCCATGAATCTTCATGCATCTCCATGAATCTCCATGAATCTCCATGAATCTCCTCGATGAATCTCCATGAATCTTCATGCATCTCCATGAATCTCCATGAATCTCCATGAATCTCCATGAATCTCAATGAATCTCCTCGATGAATCTCCATGAATCTTCATGAATCTCCAGATCCATGAATCTCTATGAATCTCCATGTATCTCCATGAACCTCCTCCATGAATCTCCATGAATCACCATGAATCTCCATGTATCTCCATGAACCTCCTCCATGAATCTCCATGAATATCCATGAATCTCCATGAATCTCCATGAATATCCATGAATCTCCATGAATCTGCATGAATCTCCATGAATCTACATGAATCTCCATGAATCTCCATGAATCTCCTCGATGAATCTCCACGAATCTCCATGAGTATCCATGAATCTCCATGAACTTCCAAGAATCTCCATGAATGTCCATGAATCTCCTACATGAATCTCCATGAATCTCCATGAATCTCCATGAATCTCCATGAATCACCTCCATGAATCTCCATGAATCTCTATGAATGTCTATGAATCTCAATGAATCTCCATGAATCTCCATGAATCTCCATGAATTTCCAAGAATCTCCATGAATGTCCATGAATGTCCTCCATGAACCTCCATGCATCTCCATGAATATCCATGAATCTTCATGAATCTCCTCCATGAATCTCCATGAATCTCCATGCATCTCCATGAATCTCCATGAATCTCCATGCATCTCCATGAATCTCCATGAATCTCCATGAACCTCCTCCATGAATCTCCATGAATCTCCATGAATATCCATGAATCTCCATGAATCTCCATGAATCTCCATGTATCTCCATGAATTTCCAAGAATCTCCATGAATGTCCATGAATGTCCACCATGAATCTCCATGCATCTCCATGAATCTCCATGAATCTCCATGAACCTCCTCCATGAATATCCTCCATGAATCTCCATGAATCTCCATGAATTTCCAAGAATCTCCATGAATGTCCATGAATGTCCTCCATGAACCTCCATGCATCTCCATGAATATCCATGAATCTTCATGAATCTCCTCCATGAATCTCCATGAATCTCCATGCATCTCCATGAATCTCCATGAATCTCCATGAACCTCCTCCATGAATCTCCATGAATCTCCATGAATATCCATGAATCTCCATGAATCTCCATGAATCTCCATGTATCTCCATGAATTTCCAAGAATCTCCATGAATGTCCATGAATGTCCACCATGAATCTCCATGCATCTCCATGAATCTCCATGAATCTCCATGAACCTCCTCCATGAATATCCTCCATGAATCTCCATGAATCTCCATGAATCACCTCCATGAATCTCCATGAATCTCTATGAATGTCTATGAATCTCCATGAATCTACATGAATCTCCATGAATCTCCATGAATCACCTCCATGAATCTCTATGAATCTCTATGAATGTCTATGAATCTCCATGAATCTCCATGAATCTCCATGAATCTCCATGAATTTCCAAGAATCTCCATGAATGTCCATGAATGTCCTCCATGAACCTCCATGCATCTCCATGAATATCCATGAATCTTCATGAATCTCCTCCATGAATCTCCATGAATCTCCATGCATCTCCATGAATCTCCATGAATCTCCATGAACCTCCTCCATGAATCTCCATGAATCTCCATGAATATCCATGAATCTCCATGAATCTCCATGTATCTCCATGAATTTCCAAGAATCTCCATGAATGTCCATGAATGTCCACCATGAATCTCCATGCATCTCCATGAATCTCCATGAATCTCCATGAACCTCCTCCATGAATCTCCATGAATCTCCATGAATATCCATGAATCTCCATGAATCTGCATGAATCTCCATGTATCTCCATGAATCTCCATTAATCTCCATGATATCCTGTATGAATCTTCATGAATCTCCATGAATCTCCATGCATCTCCATGAATCTCCATGAATCTCCATGAACCTCGTCCATGATTCTCCATGAATCTTCATGAATCTCCATGAATCTCCATGAATATCCATGAATCACCATGAATCTCCATGAATCTCCATGAATCACCTCCATGAATCACCTCCATGAATCTCCATGAATCTCCATGAATGTCTATGAATCTCCATGACTCTCCATGAATCTCCTTGAATCTACACGAATCTCCGTGAATCTTAATGAATCTCCTAGATGAATCTCCATGAATCTCCATGAATCTCCATGAATGTCCATGAATCTCCTCCATGAATCTCCTGTATGAATCTCCATGAATCCCCATGAATCTCCATGAATCTCAATGAATCTCCACGAATCTCCATGAATCTCCATGAATCTCCATGAATCTCCATGATATCCTGTATGAATCTTCATGAATCTCCATGAATCTCCATGCATCTCCATGAATCTCCATGAATCTCCATGAACCTCCTCCATGAATCTCCATGAATCTCCATGAACCTCCTCCATGAATCTCCATGAATCTCCATGAATATTAATGAATCTCCATGAATCTCCATGTATCTCCATGAATCTCCATGAATCTCGTCGATGAATCTCCATGAATCTTCATGCATCTCCATGAATCTCCATGAATCTCCATGAATCTCCTCGATGAATCTAGATGAATCTCCATGAACCTCCTCCATGAATCTCCATGAATCTCCATGAACCTCCTCCATGAATCTCCATGAATCTCCATGAATATTAATGAATCTCCATGAATCTCCATGTATCTCCATGAATCTCCATGAATCTCGTCGATGAATCTCCATGAATCTTCATGCATCTCCATGAATCTCCATGAATCTCCATGAATCTCCTCGATGAATCTCCATGAATCTTCATGCATCTCCATGAATCTCCATGAATCTCCATGAATCTCCATGAATCTCAATGAATCTCCTCGATGAATCTCCATGAATCTTCATGAATCTCCTGATCCATGAATCTCTATGAATCTCCATGTATCTCCATGAACCTCCTCCATGAATCTCCATGAATCTCCATGAACCTCCTCCATGAATCTCCATGAATCTCCATGAATATCCATGAATCTCCATGAATCTGCATGAATCTCCATGTATCTCCATGAATCTCCATTAATCTCCATGATATCCTGTATGAATCTTCATGAATCTCCATGAATCTCCATGCATCTCCATGAATCTCCATGAATCTCCATGAACCTCGTCCATGATTCTCCATGAATCTTCATGAATCTCCATGAATCTCCATGAATATCCATGAATCACCATGAATCTCCATGAATCTCCTCCATGAATCTCCATGAATCACCTCCATGAATCACCTCCATGAATCTCCATGAATCTCCATGAATGTCTATGAATCTCCATGACTCTCCATGAATCTCCTTGAATCTACACGAATCTCCGTGAATCTTAATGAATCTCCTAGATGAATCTCCATGAATCTCCATGAATCTCCATGAATGTCCATGAATCTCCTCCATGAATCTCCTGTATGAATCTCCATGAATCCCCATGAATCTCCATGAATCTCAATGAATCTCCACGAATCTCCATGAATCTCCATGAATCTCCATGAATCTCCATGATATCCTGTATGAATCTTCATGAATCTCCATGAATCTCCATGAACCTCCTCCATGAATCTCCATGAATCTCCATGAACCTCCTCCATGAATCTCCATGAATCTCCATGAATATTAATGAATCTCCATGAATCTCCATGTATCTCCATGAATCTCCATGAATCTCGTCGATGAATCTCCATGAATCTTCATGCATCTCCATGAATCTCCATGAATCTCCATGAATCTCCTCGATGAATCTCCATGCATCTCCATGAATCTCCATGAATCTCCATGAATCTCCATGAATCTCAATGAATCTCCCCGATGAATCTCCATGAATCTTCATGAATCTCCTGATCCATGAATCTCTATGAATCTCCATGTATCTCCATGAACCTCCTCCATGAATCTCCATGAATCACCATGAATCTCCATGTATCTCCATGAACCTCCTCCATGAATCTCCATGAATATCCATGTATCTCCATGAATCTCCATGAATATCCATGAATCTCCATGAATCTGCATGAATCTCCATGAATCTACATGAATCTCCATGAATCTCCATGAATCTCCATGAATTTCCAAGAATCTCCATGAATGTCCATGAATGTGCTCCATGAACCTCCATGCATCTCCATGAATATCCATGAATCTTCATGAATCTCCTCCATGAATCTCCATGAATCTCCAGGAATCTCCAGGAATCTACATGAATCTCCATGAATCTCAATGAATCTCCTCGATGAATCTCCATGAATCTTCATGAATCTCCTGATCCATGAATGTCTATGAATCTCCATGAATCTCCATGAATATCCTCCATGAATCTCCATGAATCTCCATGAATCACCTCCATGAATCTCCATGAATCTCTATGAATGTCTATGAATCTCCATGAATCTCCATGAATCTCCATGAATCTCCATGAATTTCCAAGAATCTCCATGAATGTCCATGAATGTCCTCCATGAACCTCCATGCATCTCCATGAATATCCATGAATCTTCATGAATCTCCTCCATGAATCTCCATGAATCTCCATGCATCTCCATGAATCTCCATGAATCTCCATGAACCTCCTCCATGAATCTCCATGAATCTCCATGATATCCTGTATGAATCTTCATGAATCTCCATGAATCTCCATGCATCTCCATGAATCTCCATGAATCTCCATGAATCTCCATGAATCTCCATGAACCTCCTCCATGAATCTCCATGAATATCCATGAATCTACATGAATCTCCATGAATCTCCATGTATCTCCATGAATCTACAAGAATTTCCATGAATCTCCATGAATCTCCTCCATGAATCTCCATGAATCACCTCCATGAATCTTCATGAATCTCCGTGAATGTCTATGAATCTCCATGTATCTCCATGAATCTCCATGAATCTCCATGAATATCCTCCATGAATCTCCATGAATCTCCATGAATCACCTCCATGAATCTCCATGAATCTCTATGAATGTCTATGAATCTCCATGAATCTCCATGAATCTCCATGAATCTCCATGAATTTCCATGAATCTCCATGAATCTCCATGAATCTCCATGATATCCTGTATGAATCTTCATGAATCTCCATGAATCTCCATGCATCTCCATGAATCTCCATGAATCTCCATGAACCTCCTCCATGAATCTCCATGAATCTTCATGAATCTCCATGAATCTCCATGAATATCCATGAATCACCATGAATCTCCATGAATCTCCTCCATGAATCTCCATGAATCACCTCCATGAATCACCTCCATGAATCTCCATGAATCTCCATGAATGTCTATGAATCTCCATGACTCTCCATGAATCTCCTTGAATCTACATGAATCTCCGTGAATCTCCATGAATCTCCATGAATCACCATGAATCTCCATGTATCTCCATGAACCTCCTCCATGAATCTCCATGAATATCCATGAATCTCCATGAATCTCCATGAATATCCATGAATCTCCATGAATCTGCATGAATCTCCATGAATCTACATGAATCTCCATGAATCTCCATGAATCTCCATGAATTTCCAAGAATCTCCATGAATGTCCATGAATGTGCTCCATGAACCTCCATGCATCTCCATGAATCTCCATGAACCTCCTCCATGAATCTCCATGAATCTCCATGAATATCCATGAATCTCCATGAATCTGCATGAATCTCCATGTATCTCCATGAATCTCCATTAATCTCCATGATATCCTGTATGAATCTTCATGAATCTCCATGAATCTCCATGCATCTCCATGAATCTCCATGAATCTCCATGAACCTCGTCCATGATTCTCCATGAATCTTCATGAATCTCCATGAATCTCCATGAATATCCATGAATCACCATGAATCTCCATGAATCTCCTCCATGAATCTCCATGAATCACCTCCATGAATCACCTCCATGAATCTCCATGAATCTCCATGAATGTCTATGAATCTCCATGACTCTCCATGAATCTCCTTGAATCTACACGAATCTCCGTGAATCTTAATGAATCTCCTAGATGAATCTCCATGAATCTCCATGAATCTCCATGAATGTCCATGAATCTCCTCCATGAATCTCCTGTATGAATCTCCATGAATCCCCATGAATCTCCATGAATCTCAATGAATCTCCACGAATCTCCATGAATCTCCATGAATCTCCATGAATCTCCATGATATCCTGTATGAATCTTCATGAATCTCCATGAATCTCCATGAACCTCCTCCATGAATCTCCATGAATCTCCATGAACCTCCTCCATGAATCTCCATGAATCTCCATGAATATTAATGAATCTCCATGAATCTCCATGTATCTCCATGAATCTCCATGAATCTCGTCGATGAATCTCCATGAATCTTCATGCATCTCCATGAATCTCCATGAATCTCCTCGATGAATCTCCATGAATCTCCCCGATGAATCTCCATGAATCTTCATGAATCTCCTGATCCATGAATCTCTATGAATCTCCATGTATCTCCATGAACCTCCTCCATGAATCTCCATGAATCACCATGAATCTCCATGTATCTCCATGAACCTCCTCCATGAATCTCCATGAATATCCATGAATCTCCATGAATCTCCATGAATATCCATGAATCTCCATGAATCTGCATGAATCTCCATGAATCTACATGAATCTCCATGAATCTCCATGAATCTCCATGAATTTCCAAGAATCTCCATGAATGTCCATGAATGTGCTCCATGAACCTCCATGCATCTCCATGAATATCCATGAATCTTCATGAATCTCCTCCATGAATCTCCATGAATCTCCAGGAATCTCCAGGAATCTACATGAATCTCCATGAATCTCAATGAATCTCCTCGATGAATCTCCATGAATCTTCATGAATCTCCTGATCCATGAAGGTCTATGAATCTCCATGAATCTCCATGAATATCCTCCATGAATCTCCATGAATCTCCATGAATCACCTCCATGAATCTCCATGAATCTCTATGAATGTCTATGAATCTCCATGAATCTCCATGAATCTCCATGAATCTCCATGAATTTCCAAGAATCTCCATGAATGTCCATGAATGTCCTCCATGAACCTCCATGCATCTCCATGAATATCCATGAATCTTCATGAATCTCCTCCATGAATCTCCATGAATCTCCATGCATCTCCATGAATCTCCATGAATCTCCATGAACCTCCTCCATGAATCTCCATGAATCTCCATGATATCCTGTATGAATCTTCATGAATCTCCATGAATCTCCATGCATCTCCATGAATCTCCATGAATCTCCATGAATCTCCATGAATCTCCATGAACCTCCTCCATGAATCTCCATGAATATCCATGAATCTACATGAATCTCCATGAATCTCCATGTATCTCCATGAATCTACAAGAATTTCCATGAATCTCCATGAATCTCCTCCATGAATCTCCATGAATCACCTCCATGAATCTTCATGAATCTCCGTGAATGTCTATGAATCTCCATGTATCTCCATGAATCTCCATGAATCTCCATGAATATCCTCCATGAATCTCCATGAATCTCCATGAATCACCTCCATGAATCTCTATGAATGTCTATGAATCTCCATGAATCTCCATGAATCTCCATGAATCTCCATGAATTTCCATGAATCTCCATGAATCTCCATGAATCTCCATGATATCCTGTATGAATCTTCATGAATCTCCATGAATCTCCATGCATCTCCATGAATCTCCATGAATCTCCATGAACCTCCTCCATGAATCTCCATGAATCTTCATGAATCTCCATGAATCTCCATGAATATCCATGAATCACCATGAATCTCCATGAATCTCCTCCATGAATCTCCATGAATCACCTCCATGAATCACCTCCATGAATCTCCATGAATCTCCATGAATGTCTATGAATCTCCATGACTCTCCATGAATCTCCTTGAATCTACATGAATCTCCGTGAATCTCCATGAATCTCAATGAATCTCCATGAATCTCCATGATATCCTGTATGAATCTTCATGAATCTCCTAGATGAATCTCCATGAATCTCCATGAATCTCCATGAATGTCCATGAATCTCCTCCATGAATCTCCTGTATGAGTCTCCATGAATCCCCATGAATCTCCATGAATCTCAATGAATCTCCACGAATCTCCATGAATCTCCATGAATCTCCATGAATCTCCATGATATCCTGTATGAATCTTCATGAATCTCCATGAATCTCCATGCATCTCCATGAATCTCCATGAATCTCCATGAACCTCCTCCATGAATCTCCATGAATCTCCATGAACCTCCTCCATGAATCTCCATGAATCTCCATGAATATTAATGAATCTCCATGAATCTCCATGTATCTCCATGAATCTCGTCGATGAATCTCCATGAATCTTCATGCATCTCCATGAATCTCCATGAATCTCCATGAATCTCCTCGATGAATCTCCATGAATCTTCATGCATCTCCATGAATCTCCATGAATCTCCATGAATCTCCATGAATCTCAATGAATCTCCTCGATGAATCTCCATGAATCTTCATGAATCTCCAGATCCATGAATCTCTATGAATCTCCATGTATCTCCATGAACCTCCTCCATGAATCTCCATGAATCACCATGAATCTCCATGTATCTCCATGAACCTCCTCCATGAATCTCCATGAATATCCATGAATCTCCATGAATCTCCATGAATATCCATGAATCTCCATGAATCTGCATGAATCTCCATGAATCTACATGAATCTCCATGAATCTCCATGAATCTCCTCGATGAATCTCCACGAATCTCCATGAGTATCCATGAATCTCCATGAACTTCCAAGAATCTCCATGAATGTCCATGAATCTCCTCCATGAATCTCCATGAATCTCCATGAATCTCCATGAATCTCCATGAATCACCTCCATGAATCTCCATGAATCTCTATGAATGTCTATGAATCTCAATGAATCTCCATGAATCTCCATGAATCTCCATGAATTTCCAAGAATCTCCATGAATGTCCATGAATGTCCTCCATGAACCTCCATGCATCTCCATGAATATCCATGAATCTTCATGAATCTCCTCCATGAATCTCCATGAATCTCCATGCATCTCCATGAATCTCCATGAATCTCCATGAACCTCCTCCATGAATCTCCATGAATCTCCATGAATATCCATGAATCTCCATGAATCTCCATGAATCTCCATGTATCTCCATGAATTTCCAAGAATCTCCATGAATGTCCATGAATGTCCACCATGAATCTCCATGCATCTCCATGAATCTCCATGAATCTCCATGAACCTCCTCCATGAATATCCTCCATGAATCTCCATGAATCTCCATGAATTTCCAAGAATCTCCATGAATGTCCTCCATGAACCTCCATGCATCTCCATGAATATCCATGAATCTTCATGAATCTCCTCCATGAATCTCCATGAATCTCCATGCATCTCCATGAATCTCCATGAATCTCCATGAACCTCCTCCATGAATCTCCATGAATCTCCATGAATATCCATGAATCTCCATGAATCTCCATGAATCTCCATGTATCTCCATGAATTTCCAAGAATCTCCATGAATGTCCATGAATGTCCACCATGAATCTCCATGCATCTCCATGAATCTCCATGAATCTCCATGAACCTCCTCCATGAATATCCTCCATGAATCTCCATGAATCTCCATGAATCACCTCCATGAATCTCCATGAATCTCTATGAATGTCTATGAATCTCCATGAATCTACATGAATCTCCATGAATCTCCATGAATCACCTCCATGAATCTCTATGAATCTCTATGAATGTCTATGAATCTCCATGAATCTCCATGAATCTCCATGAATCTCCATGAATTTCCAAGAATCTCCATGAATGTCCATGAATGTCCTCCATGAACCTCCATGCATCTCCATGAATATCCATGAATCTTCATGAATCTCCTCCATGAATCTCCATGAATCTCCATGCATCTCCATGAATCTCCATGAATCTCCATGAACCTCCTCCATGAATCTCCATGAATCTCCATGAATATCCATGAATCTCCATGAATCTCCATGTATCTCCATGAATTTCCAAGAATCTCCATGAATGTCCATGAATGTCCACCATGAATCTCCATGCATCTCCATGAATCTCCATGAATCTCCATGAACCTCCTCCATGAATCTCCATGAATCTCCATGAATATCCATGAATCTCCATGAATCTGCATGAATCTCCATGTATCTCCATGAATCTCCATTAATCTCCATGATATCCTGTATGAATCTTCATGAATCTCCATGAATCTCCATGCATCTCCATGAATCTCCATGAATCTCCATGAACCTCGTCCATGATTCTCCATGAATCTTCATGAATCTCCATGAATCTCCATGAATATCCATGAATCACCATGAATCTCCATGAATCTCCTCCATGAATCTCCATGAATCACCTCCATGAATCACCTCCATGAATCTCCATGAATCTCCATGAATGTCTATGAATCTCCATGACTCTCCATGAATCTCCTTGAATCTACACGAATCTCCGTGAATCTTAATGAATCTCCATGAATCTCCATGAATCTCCATGAATGTCCATGAATCTCCTCCATGAATCTCCTGTATGAATCTCCATGAATCCCCATGAATCTCCATGAATCTCAATGAATCTCCACGAATCTCCATGAATCTCCATGAATCTCCATGAATCTCCATGATATCCTGTATGAATCTTCATGAATCTCCATGAATCTCCATGCATCTCCATGAATCTCCATGAATCTCCATGAACCTCCTCCATGAATCTCCATGAATCTCCATGAACCCCCTCCATGAATCTCCATGAATCTCCGTGAATATTAATGAATCTCCATGAATCTCCATGTATCTCCATGAATCTCCATGAATCTCGTCGATGAATCTCCATGAATCTTCATGCATCTCCATGAATCTCCATGAATCTCCATGAATCTCCTCGATGAATCTCCATGAATCTCCATGAACCTCCTCCATGAATCTCCATGAATCTCCATGAACCTCCTCCATGAATCTCCATGAATCTCCATGAATATTAATGAATCTCCATGAATCTCCATGTATCTCCATGAATCTCCATGAATCTCGTCGATGAATCTCCATGAATCTTCATGCATCTCCATGAATCTCCATGAATCTCCATGAATCTCCTCGATGAATCTCCATGAATCTTCATGCATCTCCATGAATCTCCATGAATCTCCATGAATCTCCATGAATCTCAATGAATCTCCTCGATGAATCTCCATGAATCTTCATGAATCTCCTGATCCATGAATCTCTATGAATCTCCATGTATCTCCATGAACCTCCTCCATGAATCTCCATGAATCTCCATGAACCTCCTCCATGAATCTCCATGAATCTCCATGAATATCCATGAATCTCCATGAATCTGCATGAATCTCCATGTATCTCCATGAATCTCCATTAATCTCCATGATATCCTGTATGAATCTTCATGAATCTCCATGAATCTCCATGCATCTCCATGAATCTCCATGAATCTCCATGAACCTCGTCCATGATTCTCCATGAATCTTCATGAATCTCCATGAATCTCCATGAATATCCATGAATCACCATGAATCTCCATGAATCTCCTCCATGAATCTCCATGAATCACCTCCATGAATCACCTCCATGAATCTCCATGAATCTCCATGAATGTCTATGAATCTCCATGACTCTCCATGAATCTCCTTGAATCTACACGAATCTCCGTGAATCTTAATGAATCTCCTAGATGAATCTCCATGAATCTCCATGAATCTCCATGAATGTCCATGAATCTCCTCCATGAATCTCCTGTATGAATCTCCATGAATCCCCATGAATCTCCATGAATCTCAATGAATCTCCACGAATCTCCATGAATCTCCATGAATCTCCATGAATCTCCATGATATCCTGTATGAATCTTCATGAATCTCCATGAATCTCCATGCATCTTCATGAATCTCCATGAATCTCCATGAACCTCCTCCATGAATCTCCATGAATCTCCATGAACCTCCTCCATGAATCTCCATGAATCACCATGAATCTCCATGTATCTCCATGAACCTCCTCCATGAATCTCCATGAATATCCATGAATCTCCATGAATCTCCATGAATATCCATGAATCTCCATGAATCTGCATGAATCTCCATGAATCTACATGAATCTCCATGAATCTCCATGAATCTCCTCGATGAATCTCCATGAATCTCCATGAGTCTCCATGAATGTGCTCCATGAACCTCCATGCACCTCCATGAATATCCATGAATCTTCATGAATCTCCTCCATGAATCTCCATGAATCTCCAGGAATCTCCAGGAATCTACATGAATCTCCATGAATCTCAATGAATCTCCTCGATGAATCTCCATGAATCTTCATGAATCTCCTGATCCATGAATGTCTATGAATCTCCATGAATCTCCATGAATATCCTCCATGAATCTCCATGAATCTCCATGAATCACCTCCATGAATCTCCATGAATCTCTATGAATGTCTATGAATCTCCATGAATCTCCATGAATCTCCATGAATCTCCATGAATTTCCAAGAATCTCCATGAATGTCCATGAATGTCCTCCATGAACCTCCATGCATCTCCATGAATATCCATGAATCTTCATGAATCTCCTCCATGAATCTCCATGAATCTCCATGCATCTCCATGAATCTCCATGAATCTCCATGAACCTCCTCCATGAATCTCCATGAATCTCCATGATATCCTGTATGAATCTTCATGAATCTCCATGAATCTCCATGCATCTCCATGAATCTCCATGAATCTTCATGAATCTCCATGAATCTCCATGAACCTCCTCCATGAATCTCCATGAATATCCATGAATCTACATGAATCTCCATGAATCTCCATGTATCTCCATGAATCTACAAGAATTTCCATGAATCTCCATGAATCTCCTCCATGAATCTCCATGAATCACCTCCATGAATCTTCATGAATCTCCGTGAATGTCTATGAATCTCCATGTATCTCCATGAATCTCCATGAATCTCCATGAATATCCTCCATGAATCTCCATGAATCTCCATGAATCACCTCCATGAATCTCCATGAATCTCTATGAATGTCTATGAATCTCCATGAATCTCCATGAATCTCCATGAATCTCCATGAATTTCCATGAATCTCCATGAATCTCCATGAATCTCCATGATATCCTGTATGAATCTTCATGAATCTCCATGAATCTCCATGCATCTCCATGAATCTCCATGAATCTCCATGAACCTCCTCCATGAATCTCCATGAATCTTCATGAATCTCCATGAATCTCCATGAATATCCATGAATCACCATGAATCTCCATGAATCTCCTCCATGAATCTCCATGAATCACCTCCATGAATCACCTCCATGAATCTCCATGAATCTCCATGAATGTCTATGAATCTCCATGACTCTCCATGAATCTCCTTGTATCTACATGAATCTCCGTGAATCTCCATGAATCTCAATGAATCTCCATGAATCTCCATGATATCCTGTATGAATCTTCATGAATCTCCTAGATGAATCTCCATGAATCTCCATGAATCTCCATGAATGTCCATGAATCTCCTCCATGAATCTCCTGTATGAATCTCCATGAATCCCCATGAATCTCCATGAATCTCAATGAATCTCCACGAATCTCCATGAATCTCCATGAATCTCCATGAATCTCCATGATATCCTGTATGAATCTTCATGAATCTCCATGAATCTCCATGCATCTCCATGAATCTCCATGAATCTCCATGAACCTCCTCCATGAATCTCCATGAATCTCCATGAACCTCCTCCATGAATCTCCATGAATCTCCATGAATATTAATGAATCTCCATGAATCTCCATGTATCTCCATGAATCTCGTCGATGAATCTCCATGAATCTTCATGCATCTCCATGAATCTCCATGAATCTCCATGAATCTCCTCGATGAATCTCCATGAATCTTCATGCATCTCCATGAATCTCCATGAATCTCCATGAATCTCCATGAATCTCAATGAATCTCCTCGATGAATCTCCATGAATCTTCATGAATCTCCAGATCCATGAATCTCTATGAATCTCCATGTATCTCCATGAACCTCCTCCATGAATCTCCATGAATCACCATGAATCTCCATGTATCTCCATGAACCTCCTCCATGAATCTCCATGAATATCCATGAATCTCCATGAATCTCCATGAATATCCATGAATCTCCATGAATCTGCATGAATCTCCATGAATCTACATGAATCTCCATGAATCTCCATGAATCTCCTCGATGAATCTCCACGAATCTCCATGAGTATCCATGAATCTCCATGAACTTCCAAGAATCTCCATGAATGTCCATGAATCTCCTCCATGAATCTCCATGAATCTCCATGAATCTCCATGAATCTCCATGAATCACCTCCATGAATCTCCATGAATCTCTATGAATGTCTATGAATCTCAATGAATCTCCATGAATCTCCATGAATCTCCATGAATTTCCAAGAATCTCCATGAATGTCCATGAATGTCCTCCATGAACCTCCATGCATCTCCATGAATATCCATGAATCTTCATGAATCTCCTCCATGAATCTCCATGAATCTCCATGTATCTCCATGAATTTCCAAGAATCTCCATGAATGTCCATGAATGTCCACCATGAATCTCCATGCATCTCCATGAATCTCCATGAATCTCCATGAACCTCCTCCATGAATATCCTCCATGAATCTCCATGAATCTCCATGAATCACCTCCATGAATCTCCATGAATCTCTATGAATGTCTATGAATCTCCATGAATCTACGTGAATCTCCATGAATCTCCATGAATCACCTCCATGAATCTCCATGAATCTCTATGAATGTCTATGAATCTCCATGAATCTCCATGAATCTCCATGAATCTCCATGAATTTCCAAGAATCTCCATGAATGTCCATGAATGTCCTCCATGAACCTCCATGCATCTCCATGAATCTCCATGAATCTCCTCCATGAATCTCCATGAATATCCATGAATCTCCATGAATCTCCATGAATATCCATGAATCTCCATGAATCTGCATGAATCTCCATGAATCTACATGAATCTCCATGAATCTCCATGAATCTCCTCGATGAATCTCCACGAATCTCCATGAGTATCCATGAATCTCCATGAATCTCCATGAATCTCCATGAATCACCTCCATGAATCTCCATGAATCTCTATGAATGTCTATGAATCTCAATGAATCTCCATGAATCTCCATGAATCTCCATGAATCTTCATGAATCTCCTCCATGAATCTCCATGAATCTCCATGCATCTCCATGAATCTCCATGAATCTCCATGAACCTCCTCCATGAATCTCCATGAATCTCCATGAATATCCATGAATCTCCATGAATCTCCATGAATCTCCATGTATCTCCATGAATTTCCAAGAATCTCCATGAATGTCCATGAATGTCCACCATGAATCTCCATGCATCTCCATGAATCTCCATGAACCTCCTCCATGAATATCCTCCATGAATCTCCATGATTCTCCATGAATCACCTGCATGAATCTCCATGAATCTCTATGAATGTCTATGAATCTCCATGAATCTACATGAATCTCCATGAATCTCCATGAATCACCTCCATGAATCTCTATGAATCTCTATGAATGTCTATGAATCTCCATGAATCTCCATGAATCTCCATGAATCTCCATGAATTTCCAAGAATCTCCATGAATGTCCATGAATGTCCTCCATGAACCTCCATGCATCTCCATGAATATCCATGAATCTTCATGAATCTCCTCCATGAATCTCCATGAATCTCCATGCATCTCCATGAATCTCCATGAATCTCCATGAACCTCCTCCATGAATCTCCATGAATCTCCATGAATATCCATGAATCTCCATGAATCTCCATGTATCTCCATGAATTTCCAAGAATCTCCATGAATGTCCATGAATGTCCACCATGAATCTCCATGCATCTCCATGAATCTCCATGAATCTCCATGAACCTCCTCCATGAATCTCCATGAATCTCCATGAATATCCATGAATCTCCATGAATCTGCATGAATCTCCATGTATCTCCATGAATCTCCATTAATCTCCATGATATCCTGTATGAATCTTCATGAATCTCCATGAATCTCCATGCATCTCCATGAATCTCCATGAATCTCCATGAACCTCGTCCATGATTCTCCATGAATCTTCATGAATCTCCATGAATCTCCATGAATATCCATGAATCACCATGAATCTCCATGAATCTCCTCCATGAATCTCCATGAATCACCTCCATGAATCACCTCCATGAATCTCCATGAATCTCCATGAATGTCTATGAATCTCCATGACTCTCCATGAATCTCCTTGAATCTACACGAATCTCCGTGAATCTTAATGAATCTCCTAGATGAATCTCCATGAATCTCCATGAATCTCCATGAATGTCCATGAATCTCCTCCATGAATCTCCTGTATGAATCTCCATGAATCCCCATGAATCTCCATGAATCTCAATGAATCTCCACGAATCTCCATGAATCTCCATGAATCTCCATGAATCTCCATGATATCCTGTATGAATCTTCATGAATCTCCATGAATCTCCATGCATCTCCATGAATCTCCATGAATCTCCATGAACCTCCTCCATGAATCTCCATGAATCTCCATGAACCTCCTCCATGAATCTCCATGAATCTCCATGAATATTAATGAATCTCCATGAATCTCCATGTATCTCCATGAATCTCCATGAATCTCGTCGATGAATCTCCATGAATCTCCATGCATCTCCATGAATCTCCATGAATCTCCATGAACCTCGTCCATGATTCTCCATGAATCTTCATGAATCTCCATGAATCTCCATGAATATCCATGAATCACCATGAATCTCCATGAATCTCCTCCATGAATCTCCATGAATCACCTCCATGAATCACCTCCATGAATCTCCATGAATCTCCATGAATGTCTATGAATCTCCATGACTCTCCATGAATCTCCTTGAATCTACACGAATCTCCGTGAATCTTAATGAATCTAATAGATGAATCTCCATGAATCTCCATGAATCTCCATGAATGTCCATGAATCTCCTCCATGAATCTCCTGTATGAATCTCCATGAATCCCCATGAATCTCCATGAATCTCAATGAATCTCCACGAATCTCCATGAATCTCCATGAATCTCCATGAATCTCCATGATATCCTGTATGAATCTTCATGAATCTCCATGAATCTCCATGCATCTCCATGAATCTCCATGAATCTCCATGAACCTCCTCCATGAATCTCCATGAATCTCCATGAACCTCCTCCATGAATCTCCATGAATCTCCATGAATATTAATGAATCTCCATGAATCTCCATGTATCTCCATGAATCTCCATGAATCTCGTCGATGAATCTCCATGAATCTTCATGCATCTCCATGAATCTCCATGAATCTCCATGAATCTCCTCGATGAATCTCCATGAATCTTCATGCATCTCCATGAATCTCCATGAATCTCCATGAATCTCCATGAATCTCAATGAATCTCCTCGATGAATCTCCATGAATCTTCATGAATCTCCTGATCCATGAATCTCTATGAATCTCCATGTATCTCCATGAACCTCCTCCATGAATCTCCATGAATCACCATGAATCTCCATGTATCTCCATGAACCTCCTCCATGAATCTCCATGAATATCCATGAATCTCCATGAATATCCATGAATCTCCATGAATCTGCATGAATCTCCATGAATCTACATGAATCTCCATGAATCTCCATGAATCTCCATGAATCTCCTCGATTAATCTCCATGAATCTCCATGAGTCTCCATGAATCTCCATGAACTTCCAAGAATCTCCATGAATGTCCATGAATCTCCTCCATGAATCTCCATGAATCTCCATGAATCTCCATGAATCTCCATGAATCACCTCCATGAATCTCCATGAATCTCTATGAATGTCTATGAATCTCAATGAATCTCCATGAATCTCCATGAATCTCCATGAATTTCCAAGAATCTCCATGAATCTCCATGAATATCCATGAATCTCCATGAATCTCCATGAATCTCCATGTATCTCCATGAATTTCCAAGAATCTCCATGAATGTCCATGAATGTCCACCATGAATCTCCATGCATCTCCATGAATCTCCATGAATCTCCATGAACCTCCTCCATGAATATCCTCCATGAATCTCCATGAATCTCCATGAATCACCTCCATGAATCTCCATGAATCTCTGTGAATGTCTATGAATCTCCATGAATCTACATGAATCTCCATGAATCTCCATGAATCACCTCCATGAATCTCCATGAATCTCTATGAATGTCTATGAATCTCCATGAATCTCCATGAATCTCCATGAATCTCCATGAATTTCCAAGAATCTCCATGAATGTCCATGAATGTCCTCCATGAACCTCCATGCATCTCCATGAATATCCATGAATCTTCATGAATCTCCTCCATGAATCTCCATGAATCTCCATGCATCTCCATGAATCTCCATGAATCTCCATGAACCTCCTCCATGAATCTCCATGAATCTCCATGAATATCCATGAATCTCAATGAATCTCCATGAATCTCCATGAATCTCCATGAATTTCCAAGAATCTCCATGAATGTCCATGAATGTCCTCCATGAACCTCCATGCATCTCCATGAATATCCATGAATCTTCATGAATCTCCTCCATGAATCTCCATGAATCTCCATGCATCTCCATGAATCTCCATGAATCTCCATGAACCTCCTCCATGAATCTCCATGAATCTCCATGAATATCCATGAATCTCCATGAATCTCCATGAATCTCCATGTATCTCCATGAATTTCCAAGAATCTCCATGAATGTCCATGAATGTCCACCATGAATCTCCATGCATCTCCATGAATCTCCATGAATCTCCATGAACCTCCTCCATGAATATCCTCCATGAATCTCCATGAATCTCCATGAATCTCCATGAATCTCTATGAATGTCTATGAATCTCCATGAATCTACATGAATCTCCATGAATCTCCATGAATCACCTCCATGAATCTCCATGAATCTCTATGAATGTCTATGAATCTCCATGAATCTCCATGAATCTCCATGAATCTCCATGAATTTCCAAGAATCTCCATGAATGTCCATGAATGTCCTCCATGAACCTCCATGCATCTCCATGAATATCCATGAATCTTCATGAATCTCCTCCATGAATCTCCATGAATCTCCATGCATCTCCATGAATCTCCATGAATCTCCATGAACCTCCTCCATGAATCTCCATGAATCTCCATGAATATCCATGAATCTCCATGAATCTCCATGAATCTCCATGTATCTCCATGAATTTCCAAGAATCTTCATGAATGTCCATGAATGTCCACCATGAATCTCCATGCATCTCCATGAATCTCCATGAATCTCCATGCACCTCCTCCATGAATCTCCATGAATCTCCATGAATATCCATGAATCTCCATGAATCTGCATGAATCTCCATGTATCTCCATGAATCTACATGAATCTCCATGAATCTCCATGAATAACCTCCATGAATCTCCATGAATCTCCATGAATGTCCATGAATCTCCTACATGAATCTCCATGAATCTCCATGAATCACCTCCATGAATCTCCATGAATCTCTATGAATGTCTATGAATCTCCATGAATCTCCATGAATCTCCATGAATCTCCATGAATTTCCAGGAATCTCCATGAATGTCCATGAATGTCCTCCATGAACCTCCATGCATCTCCATGAATATCCATGAATCTCCATGAATCTCGTCCGTGAATCTCCATGAATCTCCTTCATGAATCTCCACGAATCTCCATGAATGTCCATGAATCTCCATGAATCTCCATGAGTCTCCATGAATCTCCATGAATTTCCAAGAATCTCCATGAATGTCCATGAATCTCCTCCATGAATCTCCATGAATCTCCATGAATATCCATGAATCTCCATGAATCGCCTCCATGAATCTCCATGAATCACCTCCATGAATCTCCATGAATCTCTATGAATGTCTATGAATCTCCATGAATCTCCATGAATCTCCATGAATCTCCATGAATTTCCAAGAATCTCCATGAATGTCCATGAATGTGCTCCATGAACCTCCATGCATCTCCATGAATATCCATGAATCTTCATGAATCTCCTCCATGAATCTCCATGAATCTCCAGGAATCTCCAGGAATCTACATGAATCTCCATGAATCTCAATGAATCTCCTCGATGAATCTCCATGAATCTTCATGAATCTCCTGATCCATGAATGTCTATGAATCTCCATGAATCTCCATGAATATCCTCCATGAATCTCCATGAATCTCCATGAATCACCTCCATGAATCTCCATGAATCTCTATGAATGTCTATGAATCTCCATGAATCTCCATGAATCTCCATGAATCTCCATGAATTTCCAAGAATCTCCATGAATGTCCATGAATGTCCTCCATGAACCTCCATGCATCTCCATGAATATCCATGAATCTTCATGAATCTCCTCCATGAATCTCCATGAATCTCCATGCATCTCCATGAATCTCCATGAACCTCCTCCATGAATCTCCATGAATCTCCTCCATGAATCTAAATGAATCTCCATGAATCTCCATGAATCTCCATGAATCTCCATGTATCTCCATGAATCTACATGAATCTCCATGAATCTCAATGAACCTCCTCGATGAATCTCCATGAATCTCCATGAATATCCATGAATCTCCATGAATCTCCATGAATCTCCATGTATCTCCATGAATCTACATGAATCTCCATGAATCTCCAAGAATCTCCTCGATGAATCTCCATGAATCTTCATGAATCTCCTGATCCATGAACCTCTATGAATCTCCATGAATCTCCATGAATATCCTCCATGAATCTCCATGTATCTCCATGAATGTCCATGAATCTCCTCCATGAATCTTCTGTATGAATCTCCATGAATCTCCATGAATCTCCATGAATCTCCATGAATCTCCTTCATCAATCTCCACGAATCTGCATGAATCTCCATGATTCTCCATGAATCTCCATGAATCTCCACCATGAATCTCCATGAATCTCCAAGAATCTCCTCCATGAATCTCCATGAATCTCCATGAATCTACATGAACCTCCATGAATCTCCATGAATCTCCATGAATCTCGACGATGAATCTCCATGAATCTTCATGAATCTCCTGATCCATGAACCTCTATGAATCTCCATGAATCTCCATGAATATCCTCCATGAATCTCCATGTATCCCCATGAATGTCCATGAATCTCCTCCATGAATCTTCTGTATGAATCTGCATGAATCTCCATGAATCTCCATGAATCTCCATCATCAATCTCCACGAATCTCCATGAATCTCCATGATTCTCCATGAATCTCCATGAATCTCCATGAATCTCCATGAATCTCCATGAATCTCCATGAATCTCCATGAATCTCCATGAATCTCCTTCATCAATCTCCACGAATCTCCATGAATCTCTATGAATCTTCATGAATTTCCATGAATCTCCATGAACCCTCATGAACCTCCTCTCTAAATCTCCATGAATCTCCATGAATCTTCATGAATCTCCATGAATCTCAAAGGAATCTCCACGAATCTTCATGAATCTCCTGACCCATGAACCTCCATGAATCTCCATGAATGTCCATGAACCTCCTCCATGAATTTCCTGTATGAATCTCCATGAATCTCCATGAATCTCCACGAATCTCCATGAATCTCCTTCATCAATCTCCACGAATCTCCATGAATCTCCATGAATCTCCGCCATGAATCTCCATGAATCTCCATGAATATCGATGAATCTCCATGAATCTCCATGAATCTCCATGTATCTCCATGAATCTACATGAATCTCCATGAATCTCAATGAATCTCCTCGATGAATCTCCATGAATCTTCATGAATCTCCTGATCCATGAATCTCTATGAATCTCCATGAATCTCCACGAATCTCCATGAATCTCCTTCATCAATCTCCACGAATCTCCATGAATCTCCATGAATCTCCTCCATGAATCTCCATGAATCTCCAAGAATCTCCTCCATGAATCTCCATGAATCTACATGAACCTCCATGAATCTCCATGAATCACCCATGAATCTCGTCGATGAATCTCCATGAATCTTCATGAATCTCCTGATCCATGAACCTCTATGAATCTCCATGAATCTCCATGAATATCCTCCATGAATCTCCATGTATCTCCATGAATGTCCATGAATCTCCTCCATGAATCTTCTGTATGAATCTCCATGACTCTCCATGAATCTCCATGAATCTCCATGAATCTTCATGAATCTCCATCATCAATCTCCACGAATCTCCATGAATCTCCATGATTCTCCATGAATCTGCATGAATCTCCTCCATGAATCTCCATGAATCTCCAAGAATCTCCTCCATGAATCTCCATGAATCTCCATGCATATCCATGAATCTCCATGAATCTGCATGAATATCCACGAATCTCCATGAATCTCCATGAATCTCCATGAATCTCCATGAATCTCCTCCATGAATCTCCATGTATCTCCATGAATTTCCAAGAATCTCCATGAATGTCCATGAATGTCCTCCATGAATCTCCATGAATCTCCATGAATCTCCATGAATCTTCATGAATCTCCATGAATCTCCATGAATCTCCACGAATCTTCATGAATCTCCTGATCCATGAACCTCTATGAATCTCCATGAATCTCCATGAAGATCCTACATGAATCTCCATGAATCTCCATGAATGTCCATGAATCTCCTCCATGAATTTCCTGTATGAATCTCCATGAATCTCCATGAATCTCCACGAATCTCCATGAATCTCCTTCATCAATCTCCACGAATCTCCATGAATCTCCATGAATCTCCATGAATCTCCATGAATATCCATGAATCTCCATGAATCTCCATGAATCTCCATGTATCTCCATGAATCTACATGAATCTCCATGAATCTCAATGAATCTCCTCGATGAATCTCCATGAATCTTCATGAATCTCCTGATCCATGAATCTCTATGAATCTCCATGAATCTCCATAAATCTCCAAGAATCTCCGTGAATCTCCATGAATCTCCATGAATCTCCATGAATCTCCTCCATGAATCTCCATGAATCTCCAAGAATCTCCTCCATGAATCTCCATGAATCTCCATGAATCTCCATGTATCTCCATGAATCTACATGAATCTCCATGAATCTCAATGAATCTCCTCGATGTATCTCCATGAATCTTCATGAATCTCCTGAGCCATGAATCTCCATGAATCTCCATGAACCTCCTCCATGAATCTCCATGAATCTCCATGCATATCCATGAATCTCCATGAATCTGCATGAATATCCACGAATCTCCATGAATCTCCATGAATCTCCATGAATCTCCATGAATCTCCTCCATGAATCTCCATGAATCTCCATGAATCTCCACGAATCTTCATGAATCTCCTGATCCATGAACCTCTATGAATCTCCATGAATCTCCATGAAGATCCTCCATGAATCTCCATGAATCTCCATGAATGTCCATGAATCTCCTCCATGAATTTCCTGTATGAATCTCCATGAATCTCCATGAATCTCCACGAATCTCCATGAATCTCCTTCATCAATCTCCACGAATCTCCATGAATCTCCATGAATCTCCGCCATGAATCTCCATGAATCTCCATGAATATCCATGAATCTCCATGAATCTTCATGAATCTCCATGTATCTCCATGAATCTACATGAATCTCCATGAATCTCAATGAATCTCCTCGATGAATCTCCATGAATCTTCATGAATCTCCTGATCCATGAATCTCTATGAATCTCCATGAATCTCCATAAATCTCCAAGAATCTCCGTGAATCTCCATGAATCTCCATGAATCTCCAAGAATCACCTCCATGAATCTCCATGAATCTCCAAGAATCTCCTCCATGAATCTCCATGAATCTCCATGAATCTCCATGTATCTCCATGAATCTACATGAATCTCCATGAATCTCAATGAATCTCCTCGATGAATCTCCATGAATCTTCATGAATCTCCTGAGCCATGAATCTCCATGAATCTCCATGAACCTCCTCCATGAATCTCCATGAATCTCCATGCATATCCATGAATCTCCATGAATCTGCATGAATATCCACGAATCTCCATGAATCTCCATGAATCTCCTTCATCAATCTCCACGAATCTGCATGAATCTCCATGATTCTCCATGAATCTCCATGAATCTCCACCATGAATCTCCATGAATCTCCAAGAATCTCCTCCATGAATCTCCATGAATCTCCATGAATCTACATGAACCTCCATGAATCTCCATGAATCTCCATGAATCTCGTCGATGAATCTCCATGAATCTTCATGAATCTCCTGATCCATGAACCTCTATGAATCTCCATGAATCTCCATGAATATCCTCCATGAATCTCCATGTATCTCCATGAATGTCCATAAGTCTCCTCCATGAATCTTCTGTATGAATCTCCATGAATCTCCATGAATATCCATGAATCTCAATGAATCTCCATGAATCTCCATGAATCTCCATGAATTTCCAAGAATCTCCATGAATATCCATGAATGTCCTCCATGAACCTCCATGCATCTCCATGAATATCCATGAATCTTCATGAATCTCCTCCATGAATCTCCATGAATCTCCATGTATCTCCATGAATCTCCATGAATCTCCATGAATCTCCATGTATCTCCATGAATTTCCAAGAATCTCCATGAATGTCCATGAATGTCCACCATGAATCTCCATGCATCTCCATGAATCTCCATGAATCTCCATGAACCTCCTCCATGAATATCCTCCATGAATCTCCATGAATCTCCATGAATCTCCATGAATCTCTATGAATGTCTATGAATCTCCATGAATCTACATGAATCTCCATGAATCTCCATGAATCACCTCCATGAATCTCCATGAATCTCTATGAATGTCTATGAATCTCCATGAATCTCCATGAATCTCCATGAATCTCCATGAATTTCCAAGAATCTCCATGAATGTCCATGAATGTCCTCCATGAACCTCCATGCATCTCCATGAATGTCCATGAATCTTCATGAATCTCCTCCATGAATCTCCATGAATCTCCATGCATCTCCATGAATCTCCATGAATCTCCATGAACCTCCTCCATGAATCTCCATGAATCTCCATGAATATCCATGAATCTCCATGAATCTCCATGAATCTCCATGTATCTCCATGAATTTCCAAGAATCTTCATGAATGTCCATGAATGTCCACCATGAATCTCCATGCATCTCCATGAATCTCCATGAATCTCCATGAACCTCCTCCATGAATCTCCATGAATCTCCATGAATATCCATGAATCTCCATGAATCTGCATGAATCTCCATGTATCTCCATGAATCTACATGAATCTCCATGAATCTCCATGAATAACCTCCATGAATCTCCATGAATCTCCATGAATGTCCATGAATCTCCTACATGAATCTCCATGAATCTCCATGAATCACCTCCATGAATCTCCATGAATCTCTATGAATGTCTATGAATCTCCATGAATCTCCATGAATCTCCATGAATCTCCATGAATTTCCAGGAATCTCCATGAATGTCCATGAATGTCCTCCATGAACCTCCATGCATCTCCATGAATATCCATGAATCTCCATGAATCTCGTCCGTGAATCTCCATGAATCTCCTTCATGAATCTCCACGAATCTCCATGAATGTCCATGAATCTCCATGAATCTCCATGAGTCTCCATGAATCTCCATGAATTTCCAAGAATCTCCATGAATGTCCATGAATCCCCTCCATGAATCTCCATGAATCTCCATGAATATCCATGAATCTCCATGAATCGCCTCCATGAATCTCCATGAATCACCTCCATGAATCTCCATGAATCTCTATGAATGTCTATGAATCTCCATGAATCTCCATGAATCTCCATGAATCTCCATGAATTTCCAAGAATCTCCATGAATGTCCATGAATGTGCTCCATGAACCTCCATGCATCTCCATGAATATCCATGAATCTTCATGAATCTCCTCCATGAATCTCCATGAATCTCCAGGAATCTCCAGGAATCTACATGAATCTCCATGAATCTCAATGAATCTCCTCGATGAATCTCCATGAATCTTCATGAATCTCCTGATCCATGAATGTCTATGAATCTCCATGAATCTCCATGAATATCCTCCATGAATCTCCATGAATCTCCATGAATCACCTCCATGAATCTCCATGAATCTCTATGAATGTCTATGAATCTCCATGAATCTCCATGAATCTCCATGAATCTCCATGAATTTCCAAGAATCTCCATGAATGTCCATGAATGTCCTCCATGAACCTCCATGCATCTCCATGAATATCCATGAATCTTCATGAATCTCCTCCATGAATCTCCATGAATCTCCATGCATCTCCATGAATCTCCATGAACCTCCTCCATGAATCTCCATGAATCTCCTCCATGAATCTCCATGAATCTCCATGATATCCTGTATGAATCTTCATGAATCTCCATGAATCTCCATGCATCTCCATGAATCTCCATGAATCTCCATGAATCTCCATGAATCTCCATGAACCTCCTCCATGAATCTCCATGAATATCCATGAATCTAAATGAATCTCCATGAATCTCCATGAATCTCCATGAATCTCCATGTATCTCCATGAATCTACATGAATCTCCATGAATCTCAATGAACCTCCTCGATGAATCTCCATGAATCTCCATGAATATCCATGAATCTCCATGAATCTCCATGAATCTCCATGTATCTCCATGAATCTACATGAATCTCCATGAATCTCCAAGAATCTCCTCGATGAATCTCCATGAATCTTCATGAATCTCCTGATCCATGAACCTCTATGAATCTCCATGAATCTCCATGAATATCCTCCATGAATCTCCATGTATCTCCATGAATGTCCATGAATCTCCTCCATGAATCTTCTGTATGAATCTCCATGAATCTCCATGAATCTCCATGAATCTCCATGAATCTCCTTCATCAATCTCCACGAATCTGCATGAATCTCCATGATTCTCCATGAATCTCCATGAATCTCCATGAATCTCCTTCATCAATCTCCACGAATCTGCATGAATCTCCATGATTCTCCATGAATCTCCATGAATCTCCACCATGAATCTCCATGAATCTCCAAGAATCTCCTCCATGAATCTCCATGAATCTCCATGAATCTACATGAACCTCCATGAATCTCCATGAATCTCCATGAATCTCGACGATGAATCTCCATGAATCTTCATGAATCTCCTGATCCATGAACCTCTATGAATCTCCATGAATCTCCATGAATATCCTCCATGAATCTCCATGTATCTCCATGAATGTCCATGAATCTCCTCCATGAATCTTCTGTATGAATCTGCATGAATCTCCATGAATATCCATGAATCTCCATCATCAATCTCCACGAATCTCCATGAATCTCCATGATTCTCCATGAATCTCCATGAATCTCCATGAATCTCCATGAATCTCCATGAATCTCCATGAATCTCCATGAATCTCCTTCATCAATCTCCACGAATCTCCATGAATCTCCATGAATCTCTATGAATCTTCATGAATTTCCATGAATCTCCATGAACCCTCATGAACCTCCTCTCTAAATCTCCATGAATCTCCATGAATCTTCATGAATCTCCATGAATCTCAAAGGAATCTCCACGAATCTTCATGAATCTCCTGACCCATGAACCTCCATGAATCTCCATGAATGTCCATGAATCTCCTCCATGAATTTCCTGTATGAATCTCCATGAATCTCCATGAATCTCCACGAATCTCCATGAATCTCCTTCATCAATCTCCACGAATCTCCATGAATCTCCATGAATCTCCGCCATGAATCTCCATGAATCTCCATGAATATCGATGAATCTCCATGAATCTCCATGAATCTCCATGTATCTCCATGAATCTACATGAATCTCCATGAATCTCAATGAATCTCCTCGATGAATCTCCATGAATCTTCATGAATCTCCTGATCCATGAATCTCTATGAATCTCCATGAATCTCCACGAATCTCCATGAATCTCCTTCATCAATCTCCACGAATCTCCATGAATCTCCATGAATCTCCTCCATGAATCTCCATGAATCTCCAAGAATCTCCTCCATGAATCTCCATGAATCTACATGAACCTCCATGAATCTCCATGAATCACCCATGAATCTCGTCGATGAATCTCCATGAATCTTCATGAATCTCCTGATCCATGAACCTCTATGAATCTCCATGAATCTCCATGAATATCCTCCATGAATCTCCATGTATCTCCATGAATGTCCATGAATCTCCTCCATGAATCTTCTGTATGAATCTCCATGACTCTCCATGAATCTCCATGAATCTCCATGAATCTTCATGAATCTCCATCATCAATCTCCACGAATCTCCATGAATCTCCATGATTCTCCATGAATCTGCATGAATCTCCTCCATGAATCTCCATGAATCTCCATGTATCTCCATGAATTTCCAAGAATCTCCATGAATGTCCATGAATGTCCTCCATGAATCTCCATGAATCTCCATGAATCTCCATGAATCTTCATGAATCTCCATGAATCTCCATGAATCTCCACGAATCTTCATGAATCTCCTGATCCATGAACCTCTATGAATCTCCATGAATCTCCATGAAGATCCTCCATGAATCTCCATGAATCTCCATGAATGTCCATGAATCTCCTCCATGAATTTCCTGTATGAATCTCCATGAATCTCCATGAATCTCCACGAATCTCCATGAATCTCCTTCATCAATCTCCACGAATCTCCATGAATCTCCATGAATCTCCATGAATCTCCATGAATATCCATGAATCTCCATGAATCTCCATGAATCTCCATGTATCTCCATGAATCTACATGAATCTCCATGAATCTCAATGAATCTCCTCGATGAATCTCCATGAATCTTCATGAATCTCCTGATCCATGAATCTCTATGAATCTCCATGAATCTCCATAAATCTCCAAGAATCTCCGTGAATCTCCATGAATCTCCATGAATCTCCAAGAATCTCCTCCATGAATCTCCATGAATCTCCATGAATCTCCATGTATCTCCATGAATCTACATGAATCTCCATGAATCTCAATGAATCTCCTCGATGTATCTCCATGAATCTTCATGAATCTCCTGAGCCATGAATCTCCATGAATCTCCATGAACCTCCTCCATGAATCTCCATGAATCTCCATGCATATCCATGAATCTCCATGAATCTGCATGAATATCCACGAATCTCCATGAGTCTCCATGAATCTCCATGAATCTCCATGAATCTCCTCCATGAATCTCCATGTATCTCCATGAATCTCCATGAATCTCCATGAATATCCATGAATCTCCATGAATCTCCATGAATCTCCATGTATCTCCATGAATCTCCATGAATCTCCATGAATCTCCATCATCAATCTCCACGAATCTCCATGAATCTCCATGATTCTCCATGAATCTCCATGAATCTCCTCCATGAATCTCCATGAATCACCAAGAATCTCCTCCATGAATCTCCATGAATCTCCATGAATCTACATGAATCTCCATGAATCTCCATGAATCTCCATGAATCTCCATGAATCTTCATGAATCTCCATGAACCCTCATGAACCTCCTCTCTAAATCTCCATGAATCTCCATGAATCTTCAAGAATCTCCATGAATCTCCATGAATCTCCACGAATCTTCATGAATCTCCTGATCCATGAACCTCTATGAATCTCCATGAATCTCCATGAAGATCCTCCATGAATCTCCATGAATCTCCATGAATGTCCATGAATCTCCTCCATGAATTTCCTGTATGAATCTCCATGAATCTCCATGAATCTCCACGAATCTCCATGAATCTCCTTCATCAATCTCCACGAATCTCCATGAATCTCCATGAATCTCCGCCATGAATCTCCATGAATCTCCATGAATATCCATGAATCTCCATGAATCTTCATGAATCTCCATGTATCTCCATGAATCTACATGAATCTCCATGAATCTCAATGAATCTCCTCGATGAATCTCCATGAATCTTCATGAATCTCCTGATCCATGAATCTCTATGAATCTCCATGAATCTCCATAAATCTCCAAGAATCTCCGTGAATCTCCATGAATCTCCATGAATCTCCAAGAATCTCCTCCATGAATCTCCATGAATCTCCAAGAATCTCCTCCATGAATCTCCATGAATCTCCATGAATCTCCATGTATCTCCATGAATCTACATGAATCTCCATGAATCTCAATGAATCTCCTCGATGAATCTCCATGAATCTTCATGAATCTCCTGAGCCATGAATCTCCATGAATCTCCATGAACCTCCTCCATGAATCTCCATGAATCTCCATGCATATCCATGAATCTCCATGAATCTGCATGAATATCCACGAATCTCCATGAATCTCCATGAATCTCCTTCATCAATCTCCACGAATCTGCATGAATCTCCATGATTCTCCATGAATCTCCATGAATCTCCACCATGAATCTCCATGAATCTCCAAGAATCTCCTCCATGAATCTCCATGAATCTCCATGAATCTACATGAACCTCCATGAATCTCCATGAATCTCCATGAATCTCGTCGATGAATCTCCATGAATCTTCATGAATCTCCTGATCCATGAACCTCTATGAATCTCCATGAATCTCCATGAATATCCTCCATGAATCTCCATGTATCTCCATGAATGTCCATGAGTCTCCTCCATGAATCTTCTGTATGAATCTCCATGAATCTCCATGAATCTCCATGATTCTCCATGAATCTCCATGAATCTCCTCCATGAATCTCCATGAATCTCCAAGAATCTCCTCCATGAATCTCCATGAATCTCCATGAATCTACATGAATCTCCATGAATCTCCATGAATCTCCTCGATGAATCTCCATGAATCTTCATGAATCTCCTGATCCATGAACCTCTATGAATCTCCATGAATCTCCATGAATATCCTCCATGAATCTCCATGAATCTCCATGAATCTCCTTCATCAATCTCCACGAATCTCCATGAATCTCCATGAATCTCCATGAATCTCCATGAATCTCTATGAATCTTCATGAATTTCCATGAATCTCCATGAACCCTCATGAACCTCCTCTCTAAATCTCCATGAATCTCCATGAATCTTCATGAATCTCCATGAATCTCCATGAATCTCCACGAATCTTCATGAATCTCCTGATCCATGAACCTCTATGAATCTCCATGAATCTCCATGAAGATCCTCCATGAATCTCCATGAATCTCCATGAATGTCCATGAATCTCCTCCATGAATTTCCTGTATGAATCTCCATGAATCTCCATGAATCTCCACGAATCTCCATGAATCTCCTTCATCAATCTCCACGAATCTCCATGAATCTCCATGAATCTCCATGAATCTCCATGAATATCCATGAATCTCCATGAATCTCCATGAATCTCCATGTATCTCCATGATTCTACATGAATCTCCATGAATCTCAATGAATCTCCTCGATGAATCTCCATGAATCTTCATGAATCTCCTGATCCATGAAACTCTATGAATCTCCATGAATCTCCATAAATATCCTCCATGAATCACCATGTATCTCCATGAATGTCCATGAATCTCCTCCATGAATCTTCTGTATGAATCTCCATGAATCTCCATGAATCTCCAAGAATCTCCTCCATGAATTTCCATGAATCTCCATGAATCTACATGAATCTCCATGAATATCCTCCATGAATATCCACGAATCTTCATGAATCTCCTGATCCATGAACCTCTATGAATCTCCATGAATCTCCATGAAGATCCTCCATGAATCTCCATGAATCTCCATGAATGTCCATGAATCTCCTCCATGAATTTCCTGTATGAATCTCCATGAATCTCCATGCATCTCCATGAATCTCCATGAATATCCATGAATCTCCATGAATCTCCATGTATCTCCATGAATCTACATGAATCTCCATGAATCTCCAAGAATCTCCTCGATGAATCTCCATGAATCTTCATGAATCTCCTGATCCATGAACCTCTATGAATCTCCATGAATCTCCATGAATATCCTCCATGAATCTCCATGTATCTCCATGAATGTCCATGAATCTCCTCCATGAATCTTCTGTATGAATCTCCATGAATCTCCATGAATCTCCATGAATCTCCATGAATCTCCATGAATCTCCATGAATCTCCATGAATCTCCATGAATCTCCATGAATCTCCATGAATCTCCATGAATCTCCTTCATCAATCTCCACGAATCTGCATGAATCTCCATGATTCTCCATGAATCTCCATGAATCTCCACCATGAATCTCCATGAATCTCCAAGAATCTCCTCCATGAATCTCCATGAATCTCCATGAATCTACATGAACCTCCATGAATCTCCATGAATCTCCATGAATCTCGACGATGAATCTCCATGAATCTTCATGAATCTCCTGATCCATGAACCTCTATGAATCTCCATGAATCTCCATGAATATCCTCCATGAATCTCCATGTATCTCCATGAATGTCCATGAATCTCCTCCATGAATCTTCTGTATGAATCTCCATGAATCTCCATGAATCTCCATGAATCTCCATGAATCTCCATGAATCTCCATCATCAATCTCCACGAATCTCCATGAATCTCCATGATTCTCCATGAATCTCCATGAATCTCCATGAATCTCCATGAATATCCATGAATCTCCATGAATCTCCATGAATCTCCATGAATCTCCATGAATCTCCTTCATCAATCTCCACGAATCTCCATGAATCTCCATGAATCTCCATGAATCTCCATGAATATCCACGAATCTCCATGAATCTCCATGAATCTCCATGAATCTCCATGAATCTCCTCCATGAATCTCCATGTATCTCCATGAATTTCCAAGAATCTCCATGAATGTCCATGAATGTCCTCCATGAATCTCCATGAATCTCCATGAATCTCCATGAATCTTCATGAATCTCCATGAATCTCCATGAATCTCCACGAATCTTCATGAATCTCCTGATCCATGAACCTCTATGAATCTCCATGAATCTCCATGAAGATCCTCCATGAATCTCCATGAATCTCCATGAATGTCCATGAATCTCCTCCATGAATTTCCTGTATGAATCTCCATGAATCTCCATGAATCTCCACGAATCTCCATGAATCTCCTTCATCAATCTCCACGAATCTCCATGAATCTCCATGAATCTCCATGAATCTCCATGAATATCCATGAATCTCCATGAATCTCCATGAATCTCCATGTATCTCCATGAATCTACATGAATCTCCATGAATCTCAATGAATCTCCTCGATGAATCTCCATGCATCTTCATGAATCTCCTGATCCATGAATCTCTATGAATCTCCATGAATCTCCATAAATCTCCAAGAATCTCCGTGAATCTCCATGAATCTCCATGAATCTCCATGAATCTCCTCCATGAATCTCCATGAATCTCTTAGAATCTCCTCCATGAATCTCCATGAATCTCCATGAATCTCCATGTATCTCCATGAATCTACATGAATCTCCATGAATCTCCACGAATCTCCATGAATCTCCTTCATCAATCTCCACGAATCTCCATGAATCTCCATGAATCTCCATGAATCTCCATGAATATCCATGAATCTCCATGAATATCCATGAATCTCCATGTATCTCCATGAATCTACATGAATCTCCATGAATCTCAATGAATCTCCATGAATCTCCATGAATCTCCTCCATGAATCTCCATGAATCTCCAAGAATCTCCTCCATGAATCTCCATGAATCTCCATGAATCTCCATGTATCTCCATGAATCTACATGAATCTCCATGAATCTCAATGAATCTCCTCGATGTATCTCCATGAATCTTCATGAATCTCCTGAGCCATGAATCTCCATGAATCTCCATGAACCTCCTCCATGAATCTCCATGAATCTCCATGCATATCCATGAATCTCCATGAATCTGCATGAATATCCACGAATCTCCATGAATCTCCATGAATCTCCATGAATCTCCATGAATCTCCTCCATGAATCTCCATGTATCTCCATGAATCTCCATGAATCTCCATGAATATCCATGAATCTCCATGAATCTCCATGAATCTCCATGTATCTCCATGAATCTCCATGAATCTCCATGAATCTCCATCATCAATCTCCACGAATCTCCATGAATCTCCATGATTCTCCATGAATCTCCATGAATCTCCTCCATGAATCTCCATGAATCACCAAGAATCTCCTCCATGAATCTCCATGAATCTCCATGAATCTACATGAATCTCCATGAATCTCCATGAATCTCCATGAATCTTCATGAATCTCCTGATCCATGAACCTCTATGAATCTCCATGAATCTCCATGAATATCCTCCATGAATCTCCATGAATCTCCATGAATGTCCATGAATCTCCTGTATGAATCTCCATGAATCTCCATGAATCTCCATGATTCTCCATGAATCTCCATGAATCTCCATGAATCTCCTCCATGAATCTTCTGTATGAATCTCCATGAATCTCCATGAATCTCCATGAATCTCCATGAATCTTCATGAATCTCCATGAACCCTCATGAACCTCCTCTCTAAATCTCCATGAATCTCCATGAATCTTCAAGAATCTCCATGAATCTCCATGAATCTCCACGAATCTTCATGAATCTCCTGATCCATGAACCTCTATGAATCTCCATGAATCTCCATGAAGATCCTCCATGAATCTCCATGAATCTCCATGAATGTCCATGAATCTCCTCCATGAATTTCCTGTATGAATCTCCATGAATCTCCACGAATCTCCATGAATCTCCTTCATCAATCTCCACGAATCTCCATGAATCTCCATGAATCTCCGCCATGAATCTCCATGAATCTCCATGAATATCCATGAATCTCCATGAATCTTCATGAATCTCCATGTATCTCCATGAATCTACATGAATCTCCATGAAACTCAATGAATCTCCTCGATGAATCTCCATGAATCTTCATGAATCTCCTGATCCATGAATCTCTATGAATCTCCATGAATCTCCATAAATCTCCAAGAATCTCCGTGAATCTCCATGAATCTCCAAGAATCTCCTCCATGAATCTCCATGAATCTCCAAGAATCTCCTCCATGAATCTCCATGAATCTCCATGAATCTCCATGTATCTCCATGAATCTACATGAATCTCCATGAACCTCAATGAATCTCCTCGATGAATCTCCATGAATCTTCATGAATCTCCTGAGCCATGAATCTCCATGAATCTCCATGAACCTCCTCCATGAATCTCCATGAATCTCCATGCATATCCACGAATCTCCATGAATCTGCATGAATATCCACGAATCTCCATGAATCTCCATGAATCTCCTTCATCAATCTCCACGAATCTGCATGAATCTCCATGATTCTCCATGAATCTCCATGAATCTCCACCATGAATCTCCATGAATCTCCAAGAATCTCCTCCATGAATCTCCATGAATCTCCATGAATCTACATGAACCTCCATGAATCTCCATGAATCTCCATGAATCTCGTCGATGAATCTCCATGAATCTTCATGAATCTCCTGATCCATGAACCTCTATGAATCTCCATGAATCTCCATGAATATCCTCCATGAATCTCCATGTATCTCCATGAATGTCCATGAGTCTCCTCCATGAATCTTCTGTATGAATCTCCATGAATCTCCATGAATCTCCATGAATCTCCATCATCAATCTCCACGAATCTCCATGAATCTCCATGATTCTCCATGAATCTCCATGAATCTCCTCCATGAATCTCCATGAATCTCCAAGAATCTCCTCCATGAATCTCCATGAATCTCCATGAATCTACATGAATCTCCATGAATCTCCATGAATCTCCTCGATGAATCTCCATGAATCTTCATGAATCTCCTGATCCATGAACCTCTATGAATCTCCATGAATCTCCATGAATATCCTCCATGAATCTCCATGAATCTCCATGAATCTCCTTCATCAATCTCCACGAATCTCCATGAATCTCCATGAATCTCCATGAATCTCCATGAATCTCCTTCATCAATCTCCACGAATCTCCATGAATCTCCATGAATCTCCATGAATCTCCATGAATCTCTATGAATCTTCATGAATTTCCATGAATCTCCATGAACCCTCATGAACCTCCTCTCTAAATCTCCATGAATCTCCATGAATCTCCATGAATCTCCATGAATCTCCATGAATCTCCACGAATCTTCATGAATCTCCTGATCCATGAACCTCTATGAATCTCCATGAATCTCCATGAAGATCCTCCATGAATCTCCATGAATCTCCATGAATGTCCATGAATCTCCTCCATGAATTTCCTGTATGAATCTCCATGAATCTCCATGAATCTCCACGAATCTCCATGAATCTCCTTCATCAATCTCCACGAATCTCCATGAATCTCCATGAATCTCCATGAATCTCCATGAATATCCATGAATCTCCATGAATCTCCATGAATCTCCATGTATCTCCATGATTCTACATGAATCTCCATGAATCTCAATGAATCTCCTCGATGAATCTCCATGAATCTTCATGAATCTCCTGATCCATGAAACTCTATGAATCTCCATGAATCTCCATAAATATCCTCCATGAATCACCATGTATCTCCATGAATGTCCATGAATCTCCTCCATGAATCTTCTGTATGAATCTCCATGAATCTCCATGAATCTCCAAGAATCTCCTCCATGAATCTCCATGAATCTACATGAATCTCCATGAATATCCTCCATGAATATCCACGAATCTTCATGAATCTCCTGATCCATGAACCTCTATGAATCTCCATGAATCTCCATGAAGATCCTCCATGAATCTCCATGAATCTCCATGAATGTCCATGAATCTCCTCCATGAATTTCCTGTATGAATCTCCATGAATCTCCATGCATCTCCATGAATCTCCATGAATCTCCATGAATCTCCTTCATCAATCTCCACGAATCTCCACGAATCTCCATGAATCTCCATGAATCTCCAAGAATCTCCTCCATGAATCTCCATGAATCTCCATGAATCTACATGAATCTCCAAGAATCTCCTCCATGAATCTCCATGAATCTCCATGAATCTCCATGTATCTCCATGAATCTTCATGAATCTCCATGAATCTCAATGACCCTCCTCGATTAATCTCCATGAATCTCCATGAATATCCATGAATCTCCATGAATCTCCATGTATCTCCATGAATCTACATGAATCTCCATGAATCTCCAAGAATCTCCTCGATGAATCTCCATGAATCTTCATGAATCTCCTGATCCATGAACCTCTATGAATCTCCATGAATCTCCATGAATATCCTCCATGAATCTCCATGTATCTCCATGAATGTCCATGAATCTCCTCCATGAATCTTCTGTATGAATCTCCATGAATCTCCATGAATCTCCATGAATCTCCATGAATCTCCATGAATCTCCATGAATCTCCATGAATCTCCATGAATCTCCTTCATCAATCTCCACGAATCTGCATGAATCTCCATGATTCTCCATGAATCTCCATGAATCTCCACCATGAATCTCCATGAATCTCCAAGAATCTCCTCCATGAATCTCCATGAATCTCCATGAATCTACATGAACCTCCATGAATCTCCATGAATCTCCATGAATCTCGACGATGAATCTCCATGAATCTTCATGAATCTCCTGATCCATGAACCTCTATGAATCTCCATGAATCTCCATGAATATCCTCCATGAATCTCCATGTATCTCCATGAATGTCCATGAATCTCCTCCATGAATCTTCTGTATGAATCTCCATGAATCTCCATGAATCTCCATGAATCTCCATGAATCTCCATGAATCTCCATCATCAATCTCCACGAATCTCCATGAATCTCCATGATTCTCCATGAATCTCCATGAATCTCCATGAATCTCCATGAATATCCATGAATCTCCATGAATCTCCATGAATCTCCATGAATCTCCATGAATCTCCATGAATCTCCTTCATCAATCTCCACGAATCTCCATGAATCTCCATGAATCTCTATGAATCTTCATGAATTTCCATGAATCTCCATGAACCCTCATGAACCTCCTCTCTAAATCTCCATGAATCTCCATGAATCTTCATGAATCTCCATGAATCTCAAAGGAATCTCCACGAATCTTCATGAATCTCCTGACCCATGAACCTCCATGCATCTCCATGAATGTCCATGAATCTCCTCCATGAATTTCCTGTATGAATCTCTATGAATCTCCATGAATCTCCACGAATCTCCATGAATCTCCTTCATCAATCTCCACGAATCTCCATGAATCTCCATGAATCTCGGCCATGAATCTCCATGAATCTCCATGAATATCGATGAATCTCCATGAATTTCCATGAATCTCCATGTATCTCCATGAATCTACATGAATCTCCATGAATCTCAATGAATCTCCTCGATGAATCTCCATGAATCTTCATGAATCTCCTGATCCATGAATCTCTATGAATCTCCATGAATCTCCACGAATCTCCATGAATCTCCTTCATCAATCTCCACGAATCTCCATGAATCTCCATGAATCTCCGCCATGAATCTCCATGAATCTCCATGAATATCGATGAATCTCCATGAATCTCCATGAATCTCCATGTATCTCCATGAATCTACATGAATCTCCATGAATCTCAATGAATCTCCTCGATGAATCTCCATGAATCTTCATGAATCTCCTGATCCATGAATCTCTATGAATCTCCATGAATCTCCATAAATCTCCAAGAATCTCCGTGAATCTCCATGAATCTCCATGAATCTCCATGAATCTCCTCCATGAATCTCCATGAATCTCCAAGAATCTCCTCCATGAATCTCCATGAATCTACATGAACCTCCATGAATCTCCATGAATCACCCATGAATCTCGTCGATGAATCTCCATGAATCTTCATGAATCTCCTGATCCATGAACCTCTATGAATCTCCATGAATCTCCATGAATATCCTCCATGAATCTCCATGTATCTCCATGAATGTCCATGAATCTCCTCCATGAATCTTCTGTATGAATCTCCATGAATCTCCATGAATCTCCATGAACCTCCATGAATCTTCATGAATCTCCATCGTCAATCTCCACGAATCTCCATGAATCTCCATGATTCTCCATGAATCTGCATGAATCTCCTCCATGAATCTCCATGAATCTCCAAGAATCTCCTCCATGAATCTCCATGAATCTCCATGCATATCCATGAATCTCCATGAATCTGCATGAATATCCACGAATCTCCATGAATCTCCATGAATCTCCATGAATCTCCATGAATCTCCTCCATGAATCTCCATGTATCTCCATGAATTTCCAAGAATCTCCATGAATGTCCATGAATGTCCTCCATGAATCTCCATGAATCTCCATGAATCTCCATGAATCTTCATGAATCTCCATGAATCTCCATGAATCTCCACGAATCTTCATGAATCTCCTGATCCATGAACCTCTATGAATCTCCATGAATCTCCATGAAGATCCTCCATGAATCTCCATGAATCTCCATGAATGTCCATGAATCTCCTCCATGAATTTCCTGTATGAATCTCCATGAATCTCCATGAATCTCCACGAATCTCCATGAATCTCCTCCATCAATCTCCACGAATCTCCATGAATCTCCATGAATCTCCATGAATCTCCATGAATATCCATGAATCTCCATGAATCTCCATGAATCTCCATGTATCTCCATGAATCTACATGAATCTCCATGAATCTCAATGAATCTCCTCGATGAATCTCCATGAATCTTCATGAATCTCCTGATCCATGAATCTCTATGAATCTCCATGAATCTCCATAAATCTCCAAGAATTTCCGTGAATCTCCATGAATCTCCATGAATCTCCATGTATCTCCATGAATCTACATGAATCTCCATGAATCTCAATGAATCTCCTCGATGAATCTCCATGAATCTTCATGAATCTCCTGATCCATGAATCTCTATGAATCTCCATGAATCTCCACGAATCTCCATGAATCTCCTTCATCAATCTCCACGAATCTCCATGAATCTCCATGAATCTCCGCCATGAATCTCCATGAATCTCCATGAATATCGATGAATCTCCATGAATCTCCATGAATCTCCATGTATCTCCATGAATCTACATGAATCTCCATGAATCTCAATGAATCTCCTCGATGAATCTCCATGAATCTTCATGAATCTCCTGATCCATGAATCTCTATGAATCTCCATGAATCTCCATAAATCTCCAAGAATCTCCGTGAATCTCCATGAATCTCCATGAATCTCCATGAATCTCCTCCATGAATCTCCATGAATCTCCAAGAATCTCCTCCATGAATCTCCATGAATCTACATGAACCTCCATGAATCTCCATGAATCACCCATGAATCTCGTCGATGAATCTCCATGAATCTTCATGAATCTCCTGATCCATGAACCTCTATGAATCTCCATGAATCTCCATGAATATCCTCCATGAATCTCCATGTATCTCCATGAATGTCCATGAATCTCCTCCATGAATCTTCTGTATGAATCTCCATGAATCTCCATGAATCTCCATGAACCTCCATGAATCTTCATGAATCTCCATCGTCAATCTCCACGAATCTCCATGAATCTCCATGATTCTCCATGAATCTGCATGAATCTCCTCCATGAATCTCCATGAATCTCCAAGAATCTCCTCCATGAATCTCCATGAATCTCCATGCATATCCATGAATCTCCATGAATCTGCATGAATATCCACGAATCTCCATGAATCTCCATGAATCTCCATGAATCTCCATGAATCTCCTCCATGAATCTCCATGTATCTCCATGAATTTCCAAGAATCTCCATGAATGTCCATGAATGTCCTCCATGAATCTCCATGAATCTCCATGAATCTCCATGAATCTTCATGAATCTCCATGAATCTCCATGAATCTCCACGAATCTTCATGAATCTCCTGATCCATGAACCTCTATGAATCTCCATGAATCTCCATGAAGGTCCTCCATGAATCTCCATGAATCTCCATGAATGTCCATGAATCTCCTCCATGAATTTCCTGTATGAATCTCCATGAATCTCCATGAATCTCCACGAATCTCCATGAATCTCCTCCATCAATCTCCACGAATCTCCATGAATCTCCATGAATCTCCATGAATCTCCATGAATATCCATGAATCTCCATGAATCTCCATGAATCTCCATGTATCTCCATGAATCTACATGAATCTCCATGAATCTCAATGAATCTCCTCGATGAATCTCCATGAATCTTCATGAATCTCCTGATCCATGAATCTCTATGAATCTCCATGAATCTCCATAAATCTCCAAGAATTTCCGTGAATCTCCATGAATCTCCATGAATCTCCATGAATCTCCTCCATGAATCTCCATGAATCTCCAAGAATCTCCTCCATGAATCTCCATGAATCTCCATGAATCTCCATGTATCTCCATGAATCTACATGAATCTCAATGAATCTCCTCGATGTATCTCCATGAATCTTCATGAATCTCCTGAGCCATGAATCTCCATGAATCTCCATGAACCTCCTCCATGAATCTCCATGAATCTCCATGCATATCCATGAATCTCCACGAATCTGCATGAATATCCACGAATCTCCATGAATCTCCATGAATCTCCATGAATCTCCATGAATCTCCTCCATGAATCTCCATGTATCTCCATGAATCTCCATGAATCTCCATGAATATCCATGAATCTCCATGAATCTCCATGAATCTCCATGTATCTCCATGAATCTCCATGAATCTCCATGAATCTCCATCATCAATCTCCACGAATCTCCATGAATCTCCATGATTCTCCATGAATCTCCATGAATCTCCTCCATGAATCTCCATGAATCACCAAGAATCTCCTACATGAATCTCCATGAATCTCCATGAATCTACATGAATCTCCATGAATCTCCATGATTCTCCTCGATGAATCTCCATGAATCTTCATGAATCTCCTGATCCATGAACCTCTATGAATCTCCATGAATCTCCATGAATATCCTCCATGAATCTCCATGAATCTCCATGAATCTCCTGTATGAATCTCCATGAATCTCCATGAATCTCCATGAATCTCCATGATTCTCCATGAATCTCCATGAATCTCCATGAATCTCCTCCATGAATCTTCTGTATGAATCTCCATGAATCTCCATGAATCTCCATGAATCTCCATGAATCTTCATGAATCTCCATGAACCCTCATGAACCTCCTCTCTAAATCTCCATGAATCTCCATGAATCTTCAAGAATCTCCATGAATCTCCATGAATCTCCACGAATCTTCATGAATCTCCTGATCCATGAACCTCTATGAATCTCCATGAATCTCCATGAAGATCCTCCATGAATCTCCATGAATCTCCATGAATGTCCATGAATCTCCTCCATGAATTTCCTGTATGAATCTCCATGAATCTCCATGAATCTCCACGAATCTCCATGAATCTCCTTCATCAATCTCCACGAATCTCCATGAATCTCCACGAATCTCCGCCATGAATCTCCATGAATCTCCATGAATATCCATGAATCTCCATGAATCTTCATGAATCTCCATGTATCTCCATGAATCTACATGAATCTCCATGAATCTCAATGAATCTCCTCGATGAATCTCCATGAATCTTCATGAATCTCCTGATCCATGAATCTCTATGAATCTCCATGAATCTCCATAAATCTCCAAGAATCTCCGTGAATCTCCATGAATCTCCATGAATCTCCAAGAATCTCCTCCATGAATCTCCATGAATCTCCAAGAATCTCCTCCATGAATCTCCATGAATCTCCATGAATCTCCATGTATCTCCATGAATCTACATGAATCTCCATGAATCTCAATGAATCTCCTCGATGAATCTCCATGAATCTTCATGAATCTCCTGAGCCATGAATCTCCATGAATCTCCATGAACCTCCTCCATGAATCTCCATGAATCTCCATGCATATCCATGAATCTCCATGAATCTGCATGAATATCCACGAATCTCCATGAATCTCCACGAATCTCCATGAATCTCCATGAATCTCCATGAATCTCCATGTATCTCCATGAATCTCCATGAATCTCCATGAATATCCTCCATGAATATCCATGAATCTTCATGAATCTCCTCCATGAATCTTCATGAATCTCCATGAATCTCCATGCATCTCCATGAATCTCCATGAACCTCCTCCATGAACCTCCTCCATGAATCTCCATGAATCTCCATGAATATCCTCCATGAATCTCCATGAATCTCCATGAATCTCCATGTATCTAAATGAATCTACATGAATCTCCATGAATCTCCATGAATCTCCTCCATGAATCTCCATGAATCACCATGAATCTCCTTCATCAATCTCCACGAATCTCCATGAATCTTCATGAATCTCCATGAATCTCCATGCATCTCCATGAATCTCCATGTATCTCCATGAATCTACATGAATCTCCTTCATCAATCTCCACGAATCTCCACGAATCTCCACGAATCTCCATGAATCTCCATGAATCTCCATGAATCTCCTCCATGAATCTCCATGAATCTCCATGATATCCTGTATGAATCTTCATGAATCTCCATGAATCTCCATGAATCTCCATGAATCTCCATGAATCTCCATGAATCTCCATGAATCTCCATGAATCTCCTTCATCAATCTCCACGATTCTGCATGAATCTCCATGATTCTCCATGAATCTCCATGAATCTCCACCATGAATCTCCATGAATCTCCAAGAATCTCCTCCATGAATCTCCATGAATCTCCATGAATCTACATGAACCTCCATGAATCTCCATGAATCTCCATGAATCTCGTCGATGAATCTCCATGAATCTTCATGAATCTCCTGATCCATGAACCTCTATGAATCTCCATGAATCTCCATGAATATCCTCCATGAATCTCCATGTATCTCCATGAATGTCCATGAGTCTCCTCCATGAATCTTCTGTATGAATCTCCATGAATCTCCATGAATCTCCATGAATCTCCATCATCAATCTCCACGAATCTCCATGAATCTCCATGATTCTCCATGAATCTCCATGAATCTCCTCCATGAATCTCCATGAATCTCCAAGAATCTCCTCCATGAATCTCCATGAATCTCCATGAATCTACATGAATCTCCATGAATCTCCATGAATCTCCTCGATGAATCTCCATGAATCTTCATGAATCTCCTGATCCATGAACCTCTATGAATCTCCATGAATCTCCATGAATATCCTCCATGAATCTCCATGAATCTCCATGAATCTCCTTCATCAATCTCCACGAATCTCCATGAATCTCCATGAATCTCCATGAATCTCCATGAATCTCTATGAATCTTCATGAATTTCCATGAATCTCCATGAACCCTCATGAACCTCCTCTCTAAATCTCCATGAATCTCCATGAATCTTCATGAATCTCCATGAATCTCCATGAATCTCCACGAATCTTCATGAATCTCCTGATCCATGAACCTCTATGAATCTCCATGAATCTCCATGAATCTCCTCGATGAATCTCCATGAATCTTCATGAATCTCCTGATCCATGAAACTCTATGAATCTCCATGAATCTCCATAAATATCCTCCATGAATCACCATGTATCTCCATGAATGTCCATGAATCTCCTCCATGAATCTTCTGTATGAATCTCCATGAATCTCCATGAATCTCCAAGAATCTCCTCCATGAATCTCCATGAATCTCCATGAATCTACATGAATCTCCATGAATCTCCTTCATCAATCTCCACGAATCTCCATGAATCTCCATGAATCTCCATGAATCTCCATGAATATCCATGAATCTCCATGAATCTCCATGAATCTCCATGTATCTCCATGAATCTACATGAATCTCCATGAATCTCAATGAATCTCCTCGATGAATCTCCATGAATCTTCATGAATCTCCTGATCCATGAAACTCTATGAATCTCCATGAATCTCCATAAATATCCTCCATGAATCACCATGTATCTCCATGAATGTCCATGAATCTCCTCCATGAATCTTCTGTATGAATCTCCATGAATCTCCATGAATCTCCAAGAATCTCCTCCATGAATCTCCATGAATCTCCATGAATCTCCATGAATCTCCATGAATGTCCATGAATCTCCTCCATGAATTTCCTGTATGAATCTCCATGAATCTCCATGAATCTCCACGAATCTCCATGAATCTCCTTCATCAATCTCCACGAATCTCCATGAATCTCCATGAATCTCCATGAATCTCCATGAATATCCATGAATCTCCATGAATCTCCATGAATCTCCATGTATCTCCATGAATCTACATGAATCTCCATGAATCTCAATGAATCTCCTCGATGAATCTCCACGAATCTTCATGAATCTCCTGATCCATGAACCTCTATGAATCTCCATGAATCTCCATAAATATCCTCCATGAATCACCATGTATCTCCATGAATGTCCATGAATCTCCTCCATGAATTTCCTGTATGAATCTCCATGAATCTCCATGCATCTCCATGAATCTCCATGAATCTCCATGAATCTCCTTCATCAATCTCCACGAATCTCCACGAATCTCCATGAATCTCCATGAATCTCCAAGAATCTCCTCCATGAATCTCCATGAATCTCCATGAATCTACATGAATCTCCAAGAATCTCCTCCATGAATCTCCATGAATCTCCATGAATCTCCATGTATCTCCATGAATCTTCATGAATCTCCATGAATCTCAATGAACCTCCTCGATGAATCTCCATGAATCTCCATGAATATCCATGAATCTCCATGAATCTCCATGTATCTCCATGAATCTACATGAATCTCCATGAATCTCCAAGAATCTCCTCGATGAATCTCCATGAATCTTCATGAATCTCCTGATCCATGAACCTCTATGAATCTCCATGAATCTCCATGAATATCCTCCATGAATCTCCATGTATCTCCATGAATGTCCATGAATCTCCTCCATGAATCTTCTGTATGAATCTCCATGAATCTCCATGAATCTCCATGAATCTCCATGAATCTCCATGAATCTCCATGAATCTCCATGAATCTCCATGAATCTCCATGAATCTCCTTCATCAATCTCCACGAATCTGCATGAATCTCCATGATTCTCCATGAATCTCCATGAATCTCCACCATGAATCTCCATGAATCTCCAAGAATCTCCTCCATGAATCTCCATGAATCTCCATGAATCTACATGAACCTCCATGAATCTCCATGAATCTCCATGAATCTCGACGATGAATCTCCATGAATCTTCATGAATCTCCTGATCCATAAACCTCTATGAATCTCCATGAATCTCCATGAATATCCTCCATGAATCTCCATGTATCTCCATGAATGTCCATGAATCTCCTCCATGAATCTTCTGTATGAATCTCCATGAATCTCCATGAATCTCCATGAATCTCCATGAATCTCCATGAATCTCCATCATCAATCTCCACGAATCTCCATGAATCTCCATGATTCTCCATGAATCTCCATGAATCTCCATGAATCTCCATGAATATCCATGAATCTCCATGAATCTCCATGAATCTCCATGTATCTCCATGAATCTACATGAATCGCCATGAATCTCAATGAATCTCCTCGATGAATCTCCATGAATCTCCATGAATCTACATGAATCTCCATGAATATCGTCCATGAATATCCACGAATCTTCATGAATCTCCTGATCCATGAACCTCTATGAATCTCCATGAATCTCCATGAAGATCCTCCATGAATCTCCATGAATCTCCATGAATGTCCATGAATCTCCTCCATGAATTTCCATGTATCTCCATGAATGTCCATGAATCTCCTTCATGAATCTTCTGTATGAATCTCCATGAATCTCCATGAATCTCCATGAATCTCCATGTATCTCCATGAATCTACATGAATCTCCATGAATCTCCTTCATCAATCTCCACGAATCTCCACGAATCTCCATGAATCTACATGAATCTCCAAGAATCTCCTCCATGAATCTCCATGAATCTCCATGAATCTACATGAATCTCCATGAATATCGTCCATGAATATCCACGAATCTTCATGAATCTCCTGATCCATGAACCTCTATGAATCTCCATGAATCTCCATGAAGATCCTCCATGAATCTCCATGAATCTCCATGAATGTCCATGAATCTCCTCCATGAATTTCCTGTATGAATCTCCATGAATCTCCATGCATCTCCATGAATCTCCATGAATCTCCATGAATCTCCATCATCAATCTCCACGAATCTCCATGAATCTCCATGATTCTCCATGAATCTCCATGAATCTCCATGAATCTCCATGAATATCCATGAATCTCCATGAATCTCCATGAATCTCCATGTATCTCCATGAATCTACATGAATCGCCATGAATCTCAATGAATCTCCTCGATGAATCTCCATGAATCTCCATGAATCTACATGAATCTCCATGAATATCGTCCATGAATATCCACGAATCTTCATGAATCTCCTGATCCATGAACCTCTATGAATCTCCATGAATCTCCATGAAGATCCTCCATGAATCTCCATGAATCTCCATGAATGTCCATGAATCTCCTCCATGAATTTCCATGTATCTCCATGAATGTCCATGAATCTCCTTCATGAATCTTCTGTATGAATCTCCATGAATCTCCATGAATCTCCATGAATCTCCATGTATCTCCATGAATCCACATGAATCTCCATGAATCTCCTTCATCAATCTCCACGAATCTCCACGAATCTCCATGAATCTCCATGAATCTCCAAGAATCTCCTCCATGAATCTCCATGAATCTCCATGAATCTACATGAATCTCCATGAATATCGTCCATGAATATCCACGAATCTTCATGAATCTCCTGATCCATGAACCTCTATGAATCTCCATGAATCTCCATGAAGATCCTCCATGAATCTCCATGAATCTCCATGAATGTCCATGAATCTCCTCCATGAATTTCCTGTATGAATCTCCATGAATCTCCATGCATCTCCATGAATCTCCTTCATCAATCTCCACGAATCTCCACGAATCTCCATGAATCTCCATGAATCTCCAAGAATCTCCTCCATGAATCTCCATGAATCTCCATGAATCTACATGAATCTCCAAGAATCTCCTCCATGAATCTCCATGAATCTCCATGAATCTCCATGTATCTCCATGAATCTACATGAATCTCCATGAATCTCAATGAACCTCCTCGATGAATCTCCATGAATCTCCATGAATATCCATGAATCTCCATGAATCTCCATGAATCTCCATGTATCTCCATGAATCTACATGAATCTCCATGAATCTCCAAGAATCTCCTCGATGAATCTCCATGAATCTTCATGAATCTCCTGATCCATGAACATCTATGAATCTCCATGAATCTCCATGAACATCCTCCATGAATCTCCATGTATCTCCATGAATGTCCATGAATCTCCTCCATGAATCTTCTGTATGAATCTCCATGAATCTCCATGAATCTCCATGAATCTCCATGAATCTCCATGAATCTCCATGAATCTCCATGAATCTCCATGAATCTCCATGAATCTCCTTCATCAATCTCTACGAATCTGCATGAATCTCCATGATTCTCCATGAATCTCCATGAATCTCCACCATGAATCTCCATGAATCTCCAAGAATCTCCTCCATGAATCTCCATGAATCTCCATGAATCTACATGAACCTCCATGAATCTCCATGAATCTCCATGAATCTCGACGATGAATCTCCATGAATCTTCATGAATCTTCTGATCCATGAACCTCTATGAATCTCCATGAATCTCCATGAATATCCTCCATGAATCTCCATGTATCTCCATGAATGTCCATGAATCTCCTCCATGAATCTTCTGTATGAATCTCCATGAATCTCCATGAATCTCCATCATCAATCTCCACGAATCTCCATGAATCTCCATGATTCTCCATGAATCTCCATGAATCTCCATGAATCTCCATGAATCTCCATGAATCTCCATGAATCTCCATGAATCTCCTTCATCAATCTCCACGAATCTCCATGAATCTCCATGAATCTCCATGAATCTCCATGAATCTCTATGAATCTTCATGAATTTCCATGAATCTCCATGAACCCTCATGAACCTCCTCTCTAAATCTCCATGATTCTCCATGAATCTTCATGAATCTCCATGAATCTCAAAGGAATCTCCACGAATCTTCATGAATCTCCTGATCCATGAACCTCCATGAATCTCCATGAATGTCCATGAATCTCCTCCATGAATTTCCTGTATGAATCTCCATGAATCTCCATGAATCTCCACGAATCTCCATGAATCTCCTTCATCAATCTCCACGAATCTCCATGAATCTCCATGAATCTCCGCCATGAATCTCCATGAATCTCCATGAATATCGATGAATCTCCATGAATCTCCATGAATCTCCATGTATCTCCATGAATCTGCATGAATCTCCATGAATCTCAATGAATCTCCTAGATGAATCTCCATGAATCTTCATGAATCTCCTGATCCATGAATCTCTATGAATCTCCATGAATCTCCATAAATCTCCAAGAATCTCCGTGAATCTCCATGAATCTCCATGAATCTCAATGAATCTCCTCCATGAATCTCCATGTATCTCCATGAATCTACATGAGTCTCCATGAATCTCAATGAATCTCCTCGATGAATCTCCATGAATCTTCATGAATCTCCTGAGCCATGAATCTCCATGAATCTCCATGAACCTCCTCCATGAATCTCCATGAATCTCCATGCATATCCATGAATCTCCATGAATCTGCATGAATATCCACGAATCTCCATGAATCTCAATGAATCTCCATGAATCTCCATGAATCTCCTCCATGAATCTCCATGTATCTCCATGAATCTCCATGAATCTCCATGAATATCCATGAATCTCCATGAATCTCCATGAATCTCCATGTATCTCCATGAATCTCCATGAATCTCCATGAATATCCTCCATGAATATCCATGAATCTTCATGAATCTCCTCCATGAATCTTCATGAATCTCCATGAATCTCCATGCATCTCCATGAATCTCCATGAACCTCCTCCATGAACCTCCTCCATGAATCTCCATGAATCTCCATGAATCTCCATGAATATCCTCCATGAATCTCCATGAATCTCCATGAATCTCCATGTATCTCCATGAATCTCCATGTATCTCCATGAATCTACATGAATCTCCTTCATCAATCTCCACGAATCTCCACGAATCTCCACAAATCTCCATGAATCTCCATGAATCTCCATGAATCTCCATGAATCTCCTCCATGAATCTCCATGAATCACCTCAGTGAATCTCCATGAATCTCCATGAATCTCCATGAATATCCATGAATCTCCATGAATCTCCATGAATCTCCATGTATCTCCATGAATCTACATGAATCTCCATGAATCTCCATGAATCTCCTCCATGAATCTCCATGAATCACCTCCATGAATCTCCATGAATCTCCGTGCATGTCTATGAATCTCCATGACTCTCAATGAATCTCCTTGAATCTCCATGAATCTCCTTCATCAATCTCCACGAATCTCCATGAATCTCCATGAATCTCCATGAATCTCCATGAATCTCTATGAATCTTCATGAATTTCCATGAATCTCCATGAACCCTCATGAACCTCCTCTCTAAATCTCCATGAATCTCCATGAATCTTCATGAATCTCCATGAATCTCCATGAATCTCCACGAATCTTCATGAATCTCCTGATCCATGAACCTCTATGAATCTCCATGAATCTCCATGAAGATCCTCCATAAATCTCCATGAATCTCCATGAATGTCCATGAATCTCCTCCATGAATTTCCTGTATGAATCACCATGAATCTCCATGAATCTCCATGAATCTCCATGAATCTCCGCCATGAATCTCCATGAATCTCCATGAATATCCATGAATCTCCATGAATCTCCATGAATCTCCATGTATCTCCATGAATCTACACGAATCTCCATGAATATCCATGAATCTCCGTGAATATCCATGAATCTCCATGAATCTCCATGAATCTCCATGTATCTCCATGAATTTCCAAGAATCTCCATGAATGTCCATGAATGTCCTCCATGAATCTCCATGCATCTCCATGAATCTCCATGAATCTCCATGAACCTCCTCCATGAATCTCCATGAATCTCCATGAATCTCCATGCATCTCCATGAATCTCCATGAATCTCCATGAATCTCCATGAATGTCTATGAATCTCCATGACTCTCCATGAATCTCCTTGAATCTCCATGAATCTCCATAAATCTCCAAGAATCTCCGTGAATCTCCATGAATCTCAATGAATCTCCTCGATGAATCTCCATGAATCTTCATGAATCTCCTGATCCATGAATCTCTATGAATCTCCATGATTCTCCATGAATATCCTCCATGAATCTCCATGAATCACCATGAATCTCCTTCATCAATCTCCACGAATCTCCATGAATCTCCATGAATCTCCATGAATCTCCATGAATCTCCATGAATCTCCATGAATCTCCATGAATCTCCTCCATGAATCTCCATGAATCTCCATGATATCCTGTATGAATCTTCATGAATCTCCATGAATCTCCATGCATCTCCATGAATCTCCATGAATCTCCATGAACCTCTTCCATGAATCTCCATGAATCTCCATGAATCTACATGAATCTCCATGAATCTCCATGAATCTCCTCCATGAATCTCCATGAATCATCTCCATGAATCTCCATGAATCTCCATGAATCTCCATAAATCTCCAAGAATCTCCGTGAATCTCCATGAATCTCCATGAATCTCCATGAATCTCCTCCATGAATCTCCATGAATCTCCAAGAATCTCCTCCATGAATCTCCATGAATCTCCATGAATCTCCATGTATCTGCATGAATCTCCATGCATCTCCATGAATTTCCAAGAATCTCCATGAATGTCCATGAATGTCCTCCATGAATCTCCATGCATCTCCATGAATCTCCATGAATCTCCATGAACCTCCTCCATGAATCTCCATGAATCTCCATGAATCTCCATGCATCTCCATGAATCTCCATGAATCTCCATGAATCTCCATGAATGTCTATGAATCTCCATGACTCTCCATGAATCTCCTTGAATCTCCATGAATCTCCATAAATCTCCAAGAATCTCCGTGAATCTCCATGAATCTCAATGAATCTCCTCGATGAATCTCCATGAATCTTCATGAATCTCCTGATCCATGAATCTCTATGAATCTCCATGATTCTCCATGAATATCCTCCATGAATCTCCATGAATCACCATGAATCTCCTTCATCAATCTCCACGAATCTCCATGAATCTCCATGAATCTCCATGAATCTCCATGAATCTCCATGAATCTCCATGAATCTCCATGAATCTCCTCCATGAATCTCCATGAATCTCCATGATATCCTGTATGAATCTTCATGAATCTCCATGAATCTCCATGCATCTCCATGAATCTCCATGAATCTCCATGAACCTCTTCCATGAATCTCCATGAATCTCCATGAATCTACATGAATCTCCATGAATCTCCATGAATCTCCTCCATGAATCTCCATGAATCATCTCCATGAATCTCCATGAATCTCCATGAATCTCCATAAATCTCCAAGAATCTCCGTGAATCTCCATGAATCTCCATGAATCTCCATGAATCTCCTCCATGAATCTCCATGAATCTCCAAGAATCTCCTCCATGAATCTCCATGAATCTCCATGAATCTCCATGTATCTGCATGAATCTCCATGCATCTCCATGAATCTCCATGAATCTCCATGAACCTCCTCCATAAATCTCCATGAATCTCCATGAATCTACATGAATCTCCATGAATCTCCATGAATCTCCTCCATGAATCTCCATGAATCACCTCCATGAATCTCCATGAATCTCCATATATGTCTATGAATCTCCATGACTCTCCATGAATCTCCTTGAATCTCCATGAATCTCCTTCATCAATCTCCACGAATCTCCATGAATCTCCATGAATCTCCATGAATCTCCATGAATCTCTATGAATCTTCATGAATTTCCATGAATCTCCATGAACCCTCATGAACCTCCTCTATAAATCTCCATGAATCTCCATGAATCTCCATGAATCTCCATGATATCCTGTATGAATCTTCATGAATCTCCATGAATCTCCATGCATCTCCATGAATCTCCATGTATCTCCATGAATCTACATGAATCTCCTTCATCAATCTCCACGAATCTCCACGAATCTCCACAAATCTCCATGAATCTCCATGAATCTCCATGAATCTCCATGAATCTCCTCCATGAATCTCCATGAATCACCTCAGTGAATCTCCATGAATCTCCATGAATCTCCATGAATATCCATGAATCTCCATGAATCTCCATGAATCTCCATGTATCTCCATGAATCTACATGAATCTCCATGAATCTCCATGAATCTCCTCCATGAATCTCCATGAATCACCTCCATGAATCTCCATGAATCTCCGTGCATGTCTATGAATCTCCATGACTCTCAATGAATCTCCTTGAATCTCCATGAATCTCCTTCATCAATCTCCACGAATCTCCATGAATCTCCATGAATCTCCATGAATCTCCATGAATCTCTATGAATCTTCATGAATTTCCATGAATCTCCATGAACCCTCATGAACCTCCTCTCTAAATCTCCATGAATCTCCATGAATCTTCATGAATCTCCATGAATCTCCATGAATCTCCACGAATCTTCATGAATCTCCTGATCCATGAACCTCTATGAATCTCCATGAATCTCCATGAAGATCCTCCATAAATCTCCATGAATCTCCATGAATGTCCATGAATCTCCTCCATGAATTTCCTGTATGAATCACCATGAATCTCCATGAATCTCCATGAATCTCCATGAATCTCCGCCATGAATCTCCATGAATCTCCATGAATATCCATGAATCTCCATGAATCTCCATGAATCTCCATGTATCTCCATTAATCTACACGAATCTCCATGAATATCCATGAATCTCCATGAATCTCCATGAATCTCCATGTATCTGCATGAATCTCCATGTATCTCCATGAATTTCCAAGAATCTCCATGAATGTCCATGAATGTCCTCCATGAATCTCCATGCATCTCCATGAATCTCCATGAATCTCCATGAACCTCCTCCATGAATCTCCATGAATCTCCATGAATCTCCATGCATCTCCATGAATCTCCATGAATCTCCATGAATCTCCATGAATGTCTATGAATCTCCATGACTCTCCATGAATCTCCTTGAATCTCCATGAATCTCCATAAATCTCCAAGAATCTCCGTGAATCTCCATGAATCTCAATGAATCTCCTCGATGAATCTCCATGAATCTTCATGAATCTCCTGATCCATGAATCTCTATGAATCTCCATGATTCTCCATGAATATCCTCCATGAATCTCCATGAATCTCCATGAATCTCCATGAATCTTCATGAATCTCCATGAATCTCCATGCATCTCCATTAATCTCAATGAATCTCCATGAACCTCCTCCATGAATCTCCACGAATCTCCATGAATATCCATGAATCTCCATGAATATCCATGAATCTAAATGAATCTCCATGAATCTCCATGTATCTCCATGAATCTACATGAATCTCCATGAATCTCCATGAATCTCCTCGATGAATCTCCATGAATCTTCATGAATCTCCTGATCCATGAATCTCTATGAATCTCCATGATTCTCCATGAATATCCTCCATGAATCTCCATGAATCTCCATGAATCTCCATGAATCTCCATGATATCCTGTATGAATCTTCATGAATCTCCATGAATCTCCATGCATCTCCATTAATCTCCATGAATCTCCATGAACCTCCTCCATGAATCTCCACGAATCTCCATGAATATCCATGAATCTCCATGAATATCCATGAATCTCCATGAATCTCCATGAATCTCCATGAATCTCCTTCATCAATCTCCACGAACCTCCACGAATCTCCATGAATCTCCATGAATCTCCATGAATCTCCATGAATCTCCATGATATCCTGTATGAATCTCCATGAATCTCCATGAACCTCCTCCATGAATCTCCATGAATCTCCATGAATCTCCATGCATATCCATGAATCTCCATGAATCTGCATGAATATCCACGAATCTCCATGAATCTCCATGAATCTCCATGAATCTCCATGAATCTCCTCCATGAATCTCCTCCATGAATCTCCATGAATCACCTCCATGAATCTCCATGAATCTCCATGAATGTCTATGAATCTCCATGACTCTCCATGAATCTCCTTGAATCTCCATGAATCTCCATAAATCTCCAAGAATCTCCGTGAATCTCCATGAATCTCCATGAATCTCCATGAATCTCCTCCATGAATCTCCTCCATGAATCTCCTGATCCATGAATCTCTATGAATCCCCATGAATCTCCATGAATATCCTCCATGAATCTCCATGAATCTCCATGAATCTCCACGAATCTTCATGAATCTCCTGATCCATGAACCTCTATGAATCTCCATGAATCTCCATGAAGATCCTCCATGAATCTCCATGAATCTCCATGAATGTCCATGAATCTCCTCCATGAATTTCCTGTATGAATCTCCATGAATCTCCATGAATCTCCACGAATCTCCATGAATCTCCTTCATCAATCTCCACGAATCTCCATGAATCTCCATGAATCTCCATGAATCTCCATGAATCTCCGCCATGAATCTCCATGAATCTCCATGAATATCCATGAATCTCCATGAATCTCCATGAATCTCCATGTATCTCCATGAATCTACATGAATCTCCATGAATCTCCATGAATCTCCTCGATGAATCTCCATGAATCTTCATGAATCTCCTGATCCATGAATCTCTATGAATCTCCATGAATCTCCATGTATCTCCATGAATCTCCATGAATCTCCCTGAACCTCCTCCATGAATCTCCATGAATCTCCATGCATATCCATGAATCTCCATGAATCTGCATGAATCTCCATGTATCTCCATGAATCTACATGAATCTCCATGAATCTCCATGAATCTCCTCGATGAATCTCCATGATATCCTGTATGAATCTCCATGAATATCCATGAATCTCCATGAATCTCCATGAATATCCATGAATCTCCATGAATCTCCATGAATCTCCATGTATCTCCATGAATCTCCATGAATCTCCATAAATCTCCAAGAATCTCCGTGAATCTCCATGAATCTCCATGAATCTCCATGAATCTCCTCCATGAATCTCCATGAATCTCCAAGAATCTCCTCCATGAATCTCCATGAATCTCCATGAATCTCCATGTATCTCCATGAATCTACATGAATCTCCATGAATCTCAATGAATCTCGTCGATGAATCTCCATGAATCTTCATGAATCTCCTGATCCATGAATCTCCATGAATCTCCATGAACCTCCTCCATGAATCTCCATGAATCTCCATGCATATCCATGAATCTCCATGAATCTGCATGAATATCCACGAATCTCCATGAATCTCCATGAATCTCCATGAATCTCCACGAATCTTCATGAATCTCCTGATCCATGAACCTCTATGAATCTCCATGAATCTCCATGAAGATCCTCCATGAATCTCCATGAATCTCCAAGAATGTCCATGAATCTCCTCCATGAATTTCCTGTATGAATCTCCATGAATCTCCATGAATCTCCACGAATCTCCATGAATCTCCTTCATCAATCTCCACGAATCTCCATGAATCTCCATGAATCTCCATGAATCTCCATGAATCTCCGCCATGAATCTCCATGAATCTCCATGAATATCCATGAATCTCCATGAATCTCCATGAATCTCCATGTATCTCCATGAATCTACATGAATCTCCATGAATCTCCATGAATCTCCTCGATGAATCTCCATGAATCTGCATGAATATCCACGAATCTCCATGAATCTCCATGAATCTCCATGAATCTCCACGAATCTTCATGAATCTCCTGATCCATGAACCTCTATGAATCTCCATGAATCTCCATGAAGATCCTCCATGAATCTCCATGAATCTCCAAGAATGTCCATGAATCTCCTCCATGAATTTCCTGTATGAATCTCCATGAATCTCCATGAATCTCCACGAATCTCCATGAATCTCCTTCATCAATCTCCACGAATCTCCATGAATCTCCATGAATCTCCATGAATCTCCATGAATCTCCGCCATGAATCTCCATGAATCTCCATGAATATCCATGAATCTCCATGAATCTCCATGAATCTCTATGAATCTCCATGATTCTCCATGAATATCCTCCATGAATCTCCATGAACCTCCTCCATGAATCTCCACGAATCTCCATGAATATCCATGAATCTCCATGAATATCCATGAATCTCCATGAATCTCCATGAATCTCCATGTATCTCCATGAATTTCCAAGAATCTCCATGAATGTCCATGAATGTCCTCCATGAATCTCCATGCATCTCCATGAATCTCCATGAATCTCCATGAACCTCCTCCATGAATCTCCATGAATCTCCATGCATATCCATGAATCTCCATGAATCTGCATGAATCTCCATGTATCTCCATGAATCTACATGAATCTCCATGAATCTCCTTCATCAATCTCCACGAATCTCCATGAATCTCCATGAATCTCCATGAATCTCCATGAATCTCCGCCATGAATCTCCATGAATCTTCATGAATCTCCTGATCCATGAATCTCTATGAATCTCCATGATTCTCCATGAATATCCTCCATGAATCTCCATGAATCTCCATGAATCTCCATGAATCTCCATGATATCCTGTATGAATCTTCATGAATCTCCATGAATCTCCATGCATCTCCATTAATCTCCATGAATCTCCATGAACCTCCTCCATGAATCTCCACGAATCTCCATGAATATCCATGAATCTCCATGAATATCCATGAATCTCCATGAATCTCCATGAATCTCCATGTATCTCCATGAATCTCCATGAATCTCCCTGAACCTCCTCCATGAATCTCCATGAATCTCCATGCATATCCATGAATCTCCATGAATCTGCATGAATCTCCATGTATCTCCATGAATCTACATGAATCTCCATGAATCTCCATGAATCTCCTCGATGAATCTCCATGAATCTTCTTGAATCTCCTAATCCATGAACCTCTATGAATCTCCATGAATCTCCATCAATCACCATGAATCTCCATGAATCTCCATGAATCTCCTTCATCAATCTCCACGAACCTCCACGAATCTCCACGAATTTCCATGAATCTCCATGAATCTCCATGAATCTCCATGAATCTCCATGATATCCTGTATGAATCTCCATGAATATCCATGAATCTCCATGAATCTCCATGAATATCCATGAATCTCCATGAATCTCCATGAATCTCCATGTATCTCCATGAATCTCCATGAATCTCCATAAATCTCCAAGAATCTCCGTGAATCTCCATGAATCTCCATGAATCTCCATGAATCTCCTCCATGAATCTCCATGAATCTCCAAGAATCTCCTCCATGAATCTCCATGAATCTCCATGAATCTCCATGTATCTCCATGAATCTACATGAATCTCCATGAATCTCAATGAATCTCGTCGATGAATCTCCATGTATCTCCATGAATTTCCAAGAATCTCCATGAATGTCCATGAATGTCCTCCATGAATCTCCATGCATCTCCATGAATCTCCATGAATCTCCATGAATCTCCATGAATCTCCATGTATCTCCATGAATCTCCATGAATCTCCATAAATCTTCAAGAATCTCCGTGAATCTCCATGAATCTCCATGAATCTCCATGAATCTCCTCCATGAATCTCCATGCATCTCCATGAATCTCCATGAATCTCCATGAATCTCCATGAATCTCCATGAATCTCCATGATATCCTGTATGAATCTCCATGAATATCCATGAATCTCCATGAATCTCCATGAATATCCATGAATCTCCATGAATCTCCATGAATCTCCATGTATCTCCATGAATTTCCAAGAATCTCCATGAATGTCCATGAATGTCCTCCATGAATCTCCATGCATCTCCATGAATCTCCATGAATCTCCATGAATTTCCAAGAATCTCCATGAATGTCCATGAATGTCCTCCATGAATCTCCATGCATCTCCATGAATCTCCATGAATCTCCATGAATCTCCATGAATCTCCATGAATCTCCATGAATCTCCATGAATCTCCATGATATCCTGTATGAATCTCCATGAATATCCATGAATCTCCATGAATCTCCATGAATATCCATGAATCTCCATGAATCTCCATGAATCTCCATGTATCTCCATGAATCTCCATGAATCTCCATAAATCTCCAAGAATCTCCGTGAATCTCCATGAATCTCCATGAATCTCCATGAATCTCCTCCATGAATCTCCATGAATCTCCATGAATCTCCATGTATCTCCATGAATCTACATGAATCTCCATGAATCTCAATGAATCTCGTCGATGAATCTCCATGAATCTCCATGAATCTGCATGAATCTCCATGTATCTCCATGAATCTACATGAATCTCCATGAATCTCCTTCATCAATCTCCACGAATCTCCATGAATCTCCATGAATCTCCATGAATCTCCATGAATCTCCGCCATGAATCTCCATGAATCTTCATGAATCTCCTGATCCATGAATCTCTATGAATCTCCATGATTCTCCATGAATATCCTCCATGAATCTCCATGAATCTCCATGAATCTCCATGAATCTCCATGATATCCTGTATGAATCTTCATGAATCTCCATGAATCTCCATGCATCTCCATTAATCTCCATGAATCTCCATGAACCTCGTCCATGAATCTCCACGAATCTCCATGAATATCCATGAATCTCCATGAATATCCATGAATCTCCATGAATCTCCATGAATCTCCATGTATCTCCATGAATCTCCATGAATCTCCCTGAACCTCCTCCATGAATCTCCATGAATCTCCATGCATATCCATGAATCTCCATGAATCTGCATGAATCTCCATGTATCTCCATGAATCTACATGAATCTCCATGAATCTCCATGAATCTCCTCGATGAATCTCCATGAATCTTCTTGAATCTCCTAATCCATGAACCTCTATGAATCTCCATGAATCTCCATCAATCACCATGAATCTCCATGAATCTCCATGAATCTCCTTCATCAATCTCCACGAACCTCCACGAATCTCCATGAATCTCCATGAATCTCCATGAATCTCCATGAATCTCCATGATATCCTGTATGAATCTCCATGAATATCCATGAATCTCCATGAATCTCCATGAATATCCATGAATCTCCATGAATCTCCATGAATCTCCATGTATCTCCATGAATCTCCATGAATCTCCATAAATCTCCAAGAATCTCCGTGAATCTCCATGAATCTCCATGAATCTCCATGAATCTCCTCCATGAATCTCCATGAATCTCCAAGAATCTCCTCCATGAATCTCCATGAATCTCCATGAATCTCCATGTATCTCCATGAATCTACATGAATCTCCATGAATCTCAATGAATCTCGTCGATGAATCTCCATGTATCTCCATGAATTTCCAAGAATCTCCATGAATGTCCATGAATGTCCTCCATGAATCTCCATGCATCTCCATGAATCTCCATGAATCTCCATGAATCTCCATGAATCTCCATGTATCTCCATGAATCTCCATGAATCTCCATAAATCTTCAAGAATCTCCGTGAATCTCCATGAATCTCCATGAATCTCCATGAATCTCCTCCATGAATCTCCATGCATCTCCATGAATCTCCATGAATCTCCATGAATCTCCATGAATCTCCATGAATCTCCATGATATCCTGTATGAATCTCCATGAATATCCATGAATCTCCATGAATCTCCATGAATATCCATGAATCTCCATGAATCTCCATGAATCTGCATGTATCTCCATGAATTTCCAAGAATCTCCATGAATGTCCATGAATGTCCTCCATGAATCTCCATGCATCTCCATGAATCTCCATGAATCTCCATGAATTTCCAAGAATCTCCATGAATGTCCATGAATGTCCTCCATGAATCTCCATGCATCTCCATGAATCTCCATGAATCTCCATGAATCTCCATGAATCTCCATGAATCTCCATGAATCTCCATGAATCTCCATGATATCCTGTATGAATCTCCATGAATATCCATGAATCTCCATGAATCTCCATGAATATCCATGAATCTCCATGAATCTCCATGAATCTCCATGTATCTCCATGAATCTCCATGAATCTCCATAAATCTCCAAGAATCTCCGTGAATCTCCATGAATCTCCATGAATCTCCATGAATCTCCTCCATGAATCTCCATGAATCTCCATGAATCTCCATGTATCTCCATGAATCTACATGAATCTCCATGAATCTCAATGAATCTCGTCGATGAATCTCCATGAATCTTCATGAATCTCCTGATCCATGAATCTCCATGAATCTCCATGAACCTCCTCCATGAATCTCCATGAATCTCCATGCATATCCATGAATCTCCATGAATCTGCATGAATATCCACGAATCTCCATGAATCTCCATGAATCTCCTCCATGAATCTCCATGCATCTCCATGAATCTCCATGAATCTCCATGAACCTGCTCCATGAATCTCCATGAATCTCCATGAATCTACATGAATCTCCATGAATCTCCATGAATCTGCTCCATGAATCTCCATGAATCACCTCCATGAATCTGTATGAATGTCTATGAATCTCCATGACTCTCCATGAATCTCCTTGAATCTCCATGAATCTCCATAAATCTTCAAGAATCTCCGTGAATCTCCATGAATCTCCATGAATCTCCATGAATCTCCTAAATGAATCTCCTCCATGAATCTCCATGAATCTCCATGAATCTCCATGAATCTCCTGATCCATGAATCTCCATGAATATCCTCCATGAATCTCCATGAATCTTCATGAATCTCCTGATCCATGAATCTCTTTGAATCCCCATGAATATCCATGAATATCCTCCATGAATCTCCATGAATCTCCATGAATCGCCATGAATCTCCATGTATCTCCATGAATTTCCAAGAATCTCCATGAATGTCCATGAATGTCCTCCATGAATCTCCATGCATCTCCATGAATCTCCATGAATCTCCATGAATCTCCATGAATCTCCATGTATCTCCATGAATCTCCATGAATCTCCATAAATCTTCAAGAATCTCCGTGAATCTCCATGAATCTCCATGAATCTCCTCCATGAATCTCCATTAATCTCCAAGAATCTCCTCCATGAATCTCCATGAATCCCCATGAATCTCCATGTATCTCCATGAATCTACATGAATCTCCATGAATCTCAATGAATCTCCTCGATGAATCTCCATGAATCTTCATGAATCTCCTGATACATGAATCTCCATGAATCTCCATGAACCTCCTCCATGAATCTCCATGAATCTCCATGCATATCCATGAATCTCCATGAATCTGCATGAATATCCACGAATCTCCATGAATCTCCATGAATCTCCATGAATCTCCACGAATCTTCATGAATCTCCTGATCCATGAACCTCTATGAATCTCCATGAATCTCCATGAAGATCCTCCATGAATCTCCATGAATCTCCAAGAATGTCCATGAATCTCCTCCATGAATTTCCTGTATGAATCTCCATGAATCTCCATGAATCTCCACGAATCTCCATGAATCTCCTTCATCAATCTCCACGAATCTCCATGAATCTCCATGAATCTCCATGAATCTCCATGAATCTCCGCCATGAATATCCATGAATCTCCATGAATATCCATGAATCTCCATGAATCTCCATGAATCTCCATGTATCTCCATGAATCTACATGAATCTCCATGAATCTCCTTCATCAATCTCCACGAATCTCCATGAATCTCCATGAATCTCCATGAATCTCCATGAACCTCCTCCATGAATCTCCATGAATCTCCATGCATATCCATGAATCTCCATGAATCTCCATGAACCTCCTCCATGAATCTCCATGAATCTCCATGCATATCCATGAATCTCCATGAATCTGCATGAATCTCCATGTATCTCCATGAATCTACATGAATCTCCATGAATCTCCTTCATCAATCTCCACGAATCTCCATGAATCTCCATGAATCTCCATGAATCTCCATGAATCTCCGCCATGAATCTCCATGAATCTCCATGAATATCCATGAATCTCCATGAATCTCCATGAATCTCCATGTATCTCCATGAATCTACATGAATCTCCATGAATGTCTATGAATCTCCATGACTCTCCATGAATCTCCATGAACCTCCTCCATAAATCTCCATGAATCTACATGAATCTCCATGAATCTCCATGAATCTCCTCCATGAATCTCCATGAATCACCTCCATGAATCTCCATGAATCTCCGTGCATGTCTATGAATCTCCATGACTCTCAATGAATCTCCTTGAATCTCCATGAATCTCCTTCATCAATCTCCACGAATCTCCATGAATCTCCATGAATCTCCATGAATCTCCATGAATCTCTATGAATCTTCATGAATTTCCATGAATCTCCATGAACCCTCATGAACCTCCTCTCTAAATCTCCATGAATCTCCATGAATCTTCATGAATCTCCATGAATCTCCATGAATCTCCACGAATCTTCATGAATCTCCTGATCCATGAACCTCTATGAATCTCCATGAATCTCCATGAAGATCCTCCATAAATCTCCATGAATCTCCATGAATGTCCATGAATCTCCTCCATGAATTTCCTGTATGAATCTCCATGAATCTCCATGAATCTCCATGAATCTCCATGAATCTCCGCCATGAATCTCCATGAATCTCCATGAATATCCATGAATCTCCATGAATCTCCATGAATCTCCATGTATCTCCATGAATCTACACGAATCTCCATGAATATCCATGAATCTCCGTGAATATCCATGAATCTCCATGAATCTCCATGAATCTCCATGCATCTCCATGAATCTCCATGAATCTCCATGAACCTCCTCCATTAATCTCCATGAATCTCCATGAATCTACATGAATCTCCATGAATCTCCATGAATCTCCTCCATGAATCTCCATGAATCACCTCCATGAATCTCCATGAATCTCCATGAATGTCTATGAATCTCCATGACTCTCCATGAATCTCCTTGAATCTCCATGAATCTCCATAAATCTCCAAGAATCTCCGTGAATCTCCATGAAACTCAATGAATCTCCTCGATGAATCTCCATGAATCTTCATGAATCTCCTGATCCATGAATCTCTATGAATCTCCATGATTCTCCATGAATATCCTCCATGAATCTCCATGAATCTCCATGAATCTCCATGAATCTTCATGAATCTCCATGAATCTCCATGCATCTCCATTAATCTCAATGAATCTCCATGAACCTCCTCCATGAATCTCCACGAATCTCCATGAATCTCCATGAATCTCCATGTATCTCCATGAATCTCCATGAATCTCCATAAATCTCCAAGAATCTCCGTGAATCTCCATGAATCTCCATGAATCTCCATGAATCTCCTCCATGAATCTCCATGAATCTCCAAGAATCTCCTCCATGAATCTCCATGAATCTCCATGAATCTCCATGTATCTCCATGAATCTACATGAATCTCCATGAATCTCATTGAATCTCGTCGATGAATCTCCATGAATCTTCATGAATCTCCTGATCCATGAATCTCCATAAATCTCCATGAACCTCCTCCATGAATCTCCATGAATCTCCATGCATATCCATGAATCTCCATGAATCTGCATGAATATCCACGAATCTCCATGAATCTCCATGAACCTCCTCCGTGAATCTCCATGAATCTCCATGAATCTCCATGAATCTCCTCCATGAATCTCCTCCATGAATCTCCTGATCCATGAATCTCTATGAATCTCCATGAATCTCCATGAATATCCTCCATGAATCTCCATGAATCTTCAGGAATCTCCTGATCCATGAATCTCTATGAATCCCCATGAATCTCCATGAATATCCTCCATGAATCTCCATTAATCTCCATGAATCTCCATGAACCTCCTCCATGAATCTCCACGAATCTCCATGAATATCCATGAATCTCCATGAATATCCATGAATCTCCATGAATCTCCATGAATCTCCATGTATCTCCATGAATTTCCAAGAATATCCATGAATCTGCATGAATCTCCATGTATCTCCATGAATCTACATGAATCTCCATGAATCTCCTTCATCAATCTCCACGAATCTCCATGAATCTCCATGAATCTCCATGAATCTCCATGAATCTCCGCCATGAATCTCCATGAATCTCCATGAATATCCATGCATCTCCATGAATCTCCATGAATCTCCATGTATCTCCATGAATCTACATGAATCTCCATGAATGTCTATGAATCTCCATGACTCTCCATGAATCTCCATGAACCTCCTCCATAAATCTCCATGAATCTACATGAATCTCCATGAATCTCCATGAATCTCCTCCATGAATCTCCATGAATCACCTCCATGAATCTCCATGAATCTCCGTGCATGTCTATGAATCTCCATGACTCTCAATGAATCTCCTTGAATCTCCATGAATCTCCTTCATCAATCTCCACGAATCTCCATGAATCTCCATGAATCTCCATGAATCTCCATGAATCTCTATGAATCTTCATGAATTTCCATGAATCTCCATGAACCCTCATGAACCTCCTCTCTAAATCTCCATGAATCTCCATGAATCTTCATGAATCTCCATGAATCTCCATGAATCTCCACGAATCTTCATGAATCTCCTGATCCATGAACCTCTATGAATCTCCATGAATCTCCATGAAGATCCTCCATAAATCTCCATGAATCTCCATGAATGTCCATGAATCTCCTCCATGAATTTCCTGTATGAATCTCCATGAATCTCCATGAATCTCCATGAATCTCCATGAATCTCCGCCATGAATCTCCATGAATCTCCATGAATATCCATGAATCTCCATGAATCTCCATGAATCTCCATGTATCTCCATGAATCTACACGAATCTCCATGAATATCCATGAATCTCCGTGAATATCCATGAATCTCCATGAATCTCCATGAATCTCCATGCATCTCCATGAATCTCCATGAATCTCCATGAACCTCCTCCATTAATCTCCATGAATCTCCATGAATCTATATGAATCTCCATGAATCTCCATGAATCTCCTCCATGAATCTCCATGAATCACCTCCATGAATCTCCATGAATCTCCATGAATGTCTATGAATCTCCATGACTCTCCATGAATCTCCTTGAATCTCCATGAATCTCCATAAATCTCCAAGAATCTCCGTGAATCTCCATGAATCTCAATGAATCTCCTCGATGAATCTCCATGAATCTTCATGAATCTCCTGATCCATGAATCTCTATGAATCTCCATGATTCTCCATGAATATCCTCCATGAATCTCCATGAATCTCCATGAATCTCCATGAATCTTCATGAATCTCCATGAATCTCCATGCATCTCCATTAATCTCAATGAATCTCCATGAACCTCCTCCATGAATCTCCACGAATCTCCATGAATCTCCATGAATCTCCATGTATCTCCATGAATCTCCATGAATCTCCATAAATCTCCAAGAATCTCCGTGAATCTCCATGAATCTCCATGAATCTCCATGAATCTCCTCCATGAATCTCCATGAATCTCCAAGAATCTCCTCCATGAATCTCCATGAATCTCCATGAATCTCCATGTATCTCCATGAATCTACATGAATCTCCATGAATCTCATTGAATCTCGTCGATGAATCTCCATGAATCTTCATGAATCTCCTGATCCATGAATCTCCATGAATCTCCATGAACCTCCTCCATGAATCTCCATGAATCTCCATGCATATCCATGAATCTCCATGAATCTGCATGAATATCCACGAATCTCCATGAATCTCCATGAATCTCCTCCATGAATCTCCATGCATCTCCATGAATCTCCATGAATCTCCATGAACCTCCTCCGTGAATCTCCATGAATCTCCATGAATCTCCATGAATCTCATCCATGAATCTCCTCCATGAATCTCCTGATCCATGAATCTCTATGAATCTCCATGAATCTCCATGAATATCCTCCATGAATCTCCATGAATCTTCAGGAATCTCCTGATCCATGAATCTCTATGAATCCCCATGAATCTCCATGAATATCCTCCATGAATCTCCATGAATCTCCATGAATCTACATGAATCTCCATGAATCTCCATGAATCTCCTCGATGAATCTCCATGAATCTTCATGAATCTCCTGATCCATGAATCTCTATGAATCTCCATGATTCTCCATGAATATCCTCCATGAATCTCCATGAATCTCCATGAATCTCCATGAATCTCCATGATATCCTGTATGAATCTTCATGAATCTCCATGAATCTCCATGCATCTCCATTAATCTCCATGAATCTCCATGAACCTCCTCCATGAATCTCCACGAATCTCCATGAATATCCATGAATCTCCATGTATCTCCATGAATTTCCAAGAATCTCCATGAATGTCCATGAATGTCCTCCATGAATCTCCATGCATCTCCATGAATCTCCATGAATCTCCATGAACCTCCTCCATGAATCTCCATGAATCTCCATGCATATCCATGAATCTCCATGAATCTGCATGAATCTCCATGTATCTCCATGAATCTACATGAATCTCCATGAATCTCCATGAATCTCCTCGATGAATCTCCATGAATCTTCTTGAATCTCCTAATCCATGAACCTCTATGAATCTCCATGAATCTCCATCAATCACCATGAATCTCCATGAATCTCCATGAATCTCCTTCATCAATCTCCACGAACCTCCACGAATCTCCATGAATCTCCATGAATCTCCATGAATCTCCATGAATCTCCTCCATGAATCTCCATGAATCTCCATGATATCCTGTATCAATCTCCATGAATCTCCATGAACCTCCTCCATGAATCTCCATGAATCTCCATGAATATCCATGAATCTCCATGAATCTCCATGAATCTCCTTCATCAATCTCCACGAATCTCCATGAATCTCCATGAATCTCCATGAATCTCCATGAATCTCCGCCATGAATCTCCATGAATCTCCATGAATATCCATGAATCTCCATGAATCTCCATGAATCTCCATGTATCTCCATGAATCTACATGAATCTCCATGAATGTCTATGAATCTCCATGACTCTCCATGAATCTCCATGAACCTCCTCCATAAATCTCCATGAATCTACATGAATCTCCATGAATCTCCATGAATCTCCTCCATGAATCTCCATGAATCACCTCCATGAATCTCCATGAATCTCCGTGCATGTCTATGAATCTCCATGACTCTCAATGAATCTCCTTGAATCTCCATGAATCTCCTTCATCAATCTCCACGAATCTCCATGAATCTCCATGAATCTCCATGAATCTCCATGAATCTCTATGAATCTTCATGAATTTCCATGAATCTCCATGAACCCTCATGAACCTCCTCTCTAAATCTCCATGAATCTCCATGAATCTTCATGAATCTCCATGAATCTCCATGAATCTCCACGAATCTTCATGAATCTCCTGATCCATGAACCTCTATGAATCTCCATGAATCTCCATGAAGATCCTCCATAAATCTCCATGAATCTCCATGAATGTCCATGAATCTCCTCCATGAATTTCCTGTATGAATCTCCATGAATCTCCATGAATCTCCATGAATCTCCATGAATCTCCGCCATGAATCTCCATGAATCTCCATGAATATCCATGAATCTCCATGAATCTCCATGAATCTCCATGTATCTCCATGAATCTACACGAATCTCCATGAATATCCATGAATCTCCGTGAATATCCATGAATCTCCATGAATCTCCATGAATCTCCATGTATCTCCATGAATTTCCAAGAATCTCCATGAATGTCCATGAATGTCCTCCATGAATCTCCATGCATCTCCATGAATCTCCATGAATCTCCATGAACCTCCTCCATGAATCTCCATGAATCTCCATGAATCTCCATGCATCTCAATGAATCTCCATGAATCTCCATGAACCTCCTCCATGAATCTCCATGAATCTACATGAATCTACATGAATCTCCATGAATCTCCATGAATCTCCTCCATGAATCTCCATGAATCACCTCCATGAATCTCCATGAATCTCCATGAATGTCTATGAATCTCCATGACTCTCCATGAATCTCCTTGAATCTCCATGAATCTCCATAAATCTCCAAGAATCTCCGTGAATCTCCATGAATCTCAATGAATCTCCTCGATGAATCTCCATGAATCTTCATGAATCTCCTGATCCATGAATCTATATGAATCTCCATGATTCTCCATGAATATCCATGAACCTCCTCCATAAATCTCCATGAATCTACATGAATCTCCATGAATCTCCATGAATCTCCTCCATGAATCTCCATGAATCACCTCCATGAATCTCCATGAATCTCCGTGCATGTCTATGAATCTCCATGACTCTCAATGAATCTCCTTGAATCTCCATGAATCTCCTTCATCAATCTCCACGAATCTCCATGAATCTCCATGAATCTCCATGAATCTCCATGAATCTCTATGAATCTTCATGAATTTCCATGAATCTCCATGAACCCTCATGAACCTCCTCTCTAAATCTCCATGAATCTCCATGAATCTTCATGAATCTCCATGAATCTCCATGAATCTCCACGAATCTTCATGAATCTCCTGATCCATGAACCTCTATGAATCTCCATGAATCTCCATGAAGATCCTCCATAAATCTCCATGAATCTCCATGAATGTCCATGAATCTCCTCCATGAATTTCCTGTATGAATCTCCATGAATCTCCATGAATCTCCATGAATCTCCATGCATCTCCATGAATCTCCATGAATCTCCATGAACCTCCTCCATGAATCTCCATGAATCTCCATGAATCTCCATGCATCTCAATGAATCTCCATGAATCTCCATGAACCTCCTCCATGAATCTCCATGAATCTACATGAATCTACATGAATCTCCATGAATCTCCATGAATCTCCTCCATGAATCTCCATGAATCACCTCCATGAATCTCCATGAATCTCCATGAATGTCTATGAATCTCCATGACTCTCCATGAATCTCCTTGAATCTCCATGAATCTCCATAAATCTCCAAGAATCTCCGTGAATCTCCATGAATCTCAATGAATCTCCTCGATGAATCTCCATGAATCTTCATGAATCTCCTGATCCATGAATCTATATGAATCTCCATGATTCTCCATGAATATCCTCCATGAATCTCCATGAATCTCCATGAATCTCCATGAATCTTCATGAATCTCCATGAATCTCCATGCATCTCCATTAATCTCAATGAATCTCCATGAACCTCCTCCATGAATCTCCACGAATCTCCATGAATATCCATGAATCTCCATGAATATCCATGAATCTCCATGAATCTCCATGAATCTCCATGTATCTCCATGAATCTACATGAATCTCCATGAATCTCCATGAATCTCCTCGATGAATCTCCATGAATCTTCATGAATCTCCTGATCCATGAATCTCTATGGATCTCCATGATTCTCCATGAATATCCTCCATGAATCTCCATGAATCTCCATGAATCTCCATGAATCTCCATGATATCCTGTATGAATCTTCATGAATCTCCATGAATCTCCATGCATCTCCATTAATCTCCATGAATCTCCATGAACCTCCTCCATGAATCTCCACGAATCTCCATGAATATCCATGAATCTCCATGAATATCCATGAATCTCCATGAATCTCCATGAATCTCCTTCATCAATCTCCACGAACCTCCACGAATCTCCATGAATCTCCATGAATCTCCATGAATCTCCATGAATCTCCATGATATCCTGTATGAATCTCCATGAATCTCCATGAATCTCCATGAATCTCCATGAATCTCCATGCATATCCATGAATCTCCATGAATCTGCATGAATATCCACGAATCTCCATGAATCTCCATGAATCTCCATGAATCTCCATGAATCTCCTCCATGAATCTCCTCCATGAATCTCCATGAATCACCTCCATGAATCTCCATGAGTCTCCATGAATGTCTATGAATCTCCATGACTCTCCATGAATCTCCTTGAATCTCCATGAATCTCCATAAATCTCCAAGAATCTCCGTGAATCTCCATGAATCTCCATGAATCTCCATGAATCTCCTCCATGAATCTCCTCCATGAATCTCCTGATCCATGAATCTCTATGAATCCCCATGAATCTCCATGAATATCCTCCATGAATCTCCATGAATCTCCATGAATCTCCACGAATCTTCATGAATCTCCTGATCCATGAACCTCTATGAATCTCCATGAATCTCCATGAAGATCCTCCATGAATCTCCATGAATCTCCATGAATGTCCATGAATCTCCTCCATGAATTTCCTGTATGAATCTCCATGAATCTCCATGAATCTCCACGAATCTCCATGAATCTCCTTCATCAATCTCCACGAATCTCCATGAATCTCCATGAATCTCCATGAATCTCCATGAATCTCCGCCATGAATCTCCATGAATCTCCATGAATATCCATGAATCTCCATGAATCTCCATGAATCTCCATGTATCTCCATGAATCTACATGAATCTCCATGAATCTCCATGAATCTCCTCGATGAATCTCCATGAATCTTCATGAATCTCCTGATCCATGAATCTCTATGAATCTCCATGATTCTCCATGAATATCCTCCATGAATCTCCACGAATCTCCATGAATCTCCATGATATCCTGTATGAATCTTCATGAATCTCCATGAATCTCCATGCATCTCCATTAATCTCCATGAATCTCCATGAACCTCCTCCATGAATCTCCACGAATCTCCATGAATATCCATGAATCTCCATGAATATCCATGAATCTCCATGAATCTCCATGAATCTCCATGTATCTCCATGAATCTCCATGAATCTCCCTGAACCTCCTCCATGAATCTCCATGAATCTCCATGCATATCCATGAATCTCCATGAATATGCATGAATCTCCATGTATCTCCATGAATCTACATGAATCTCCATGAATCTCCATGAATCTCCTCGATGAATCTCCATGAATCTTCTTGAATCTCCTAATCCATGAACCTCTATGAATCTCCATGAATCTCCATCAATCACCATGAATCTCCATGAATCTCCATGCATATCCATGAATCTCCATGAATCTGCATCAATACCCACGAATCTCCATGAATCTCCATGAATCTCCTCCATGAATCTCCATGCATCTCCATGCATCTCCATGAATCTCCATGAACCTCCTCCATGAATCTCCATGAATCTCCATGAATCTACATGAATCTCCATGAATCTCCATGAATCTGCTCCATGAATCTCCATGAATCACCTCCATGAATCTCTATGAATGTCTATGAATCTCCATGACTCTCCATGAATCTCCTTGAATCTCCATGAATCTCCATAAATCTTCAAGAATCTCCGTGAATCTCCATGAATCTCCATGAATCTCCATGAATCTCCTCCATGAATCTCCTCCATGAATCTCCATGAATCTCCATGAATCTCCTGATCCATGAATCTCTATGAATCTCCATGAATATCCATGAATCTCCATGAATCTCCATGAACCTCCTCCATGAATCTCCATGAATCTCCATGCATATCCATGAATCTCCATGAATCTGCATGAATATCCACGAATCTCCATGAATCTCCATGAATCTCCTCCATGAATCTCCATGCATCTCCATGAATCTCCATGAATCTCCATGAACCTCCTCCATGAATCTCCATGAATCTCCATGAATCTACATGAATCTCCATGAATCTCCATGAATCTGCTCCATGAATCTCCATGAATCACCTCCATGAATCTCTATGAATGTCTATGAATCTCCATGACTCTCCATGAATCTCCTTGAATCTCCATGAATCTCCATAAATCTTCAAGAATCTCCGTGAATCTCCATGAATCTCCATGAATCTCCATGAATCTCCTCCATGAATCTCCTCCATGAATCTCCATGCATCTCCATGAATCTCCATGAATCTCCATGAACCTCCTCCATGAATCTCCATGAATCTCCATGAATATCCATGAATCTCCATGAATCTCCATGAACCTCCTCCATGAATCTACATGAATCTACATGAATCTCCATGAATCTCCATGAATCTCCTCCATGAATCTCCATGAATCACCTCCATGAATCTCCATGAATCTCCATGAATGTCTATGAATCTCCATGACTCTCCATGAATCTCCTTGAATCTCCATGAATCTCCATAAATCTCCAAGAATCTCCGTGAATCTCCATGAATCTCAATGAATCTCCTCGATGAATCTCCATGAATCTTCATGAATCTCCTGATCCATGAATCTATATGAATCTCCATGATTCTCCATGAATATCCTCCATGAATCTCCATGAATCTCCATGAATCTCCATGAATCTTCATGAATCTCCATGAATCTCCATGCATCTCCATTAATCTCAATGAATCTCCATGAACCTCCTCCATGAATCTCCACGAATCTCCATGAATATCCATGAATCTCCATGAATATCCATGAATCTCCATGAATCTCCATGAATCTCCATGTATCTCCATGAATCTACATGAATCTCCATGAATCTCCATGAATCTCCTCGATGAATCTCCATGAATCTTCATGAATCTCCTGATCCATGAATCTCCATGAATCTCCATGAATCTCCATGAATCTCCATGATATCCTGTATGAATCTTCATGAATCTCCATGAATCTCCATGATATCCTGTATGAATCTTCATGAATCTCCATGAATCTCCATGCATCTCCATTAATCTCCATGAATCTCCATGAACCTCCTCCATGAATCTCCACGAATCTCCATGAATATCCATGAATCTCCATGAATATCCATGAATCTCCATGAATCTCCATGAATCTCCTTCATCAATCTCCACGAACCTCCACGAATCTCCATGAATCTCCATGAATCTCCATGAATCTCCATGAATCTCCATGATATCCTGTATGAATCTCCATGAATCTCCATGAATCTCCATGAATCTCCATGAATCTCCATGCATATCCATGAATCTCCATGAATCTGCATGAATATCCACGAATCTCCATGAATCTCCATGAATCTCCATGAATCTCCTCCATGAATCTCCTCCATGAATCTCCATGAATCACCTCCATGAATCTCCATGAGTCTCCATGAATGTCTATGAATCTCCATGACTCTCCATGAATCTCCTTGAATCTCCATGAATCTCCATAAATCTCCAAGAATCTCCGTGAATCTCCATGAATCTCCATGAATCTCCATGAATCTCCTCCATGAATCTCCTCCATGAATCTCCTGATCCATGAATCTCTATGAATCCCCATGAATCTCCATGAATATCCTCCATGAATCTCCATGAATCTCCATGAATCTCCACGAATCTTCATGAATCTCCTGATCCATGAACCTCTATGAATCTCCATGAATCTCCATGAAGATCCTCCATGAATCTCCATGAATCTCCATGAATGTCCATGAATCTCCTCCATGAATTTCCTGTATGAATCTCCATGAATCTCCATGAATCTCCACGAATCTCCATGAATCTCCTTCATCAATCTCCACGAATCTCCATGAATCTCCATGAATCTCCATGAATCTCCATGAATCTCCATGAATCTCCATGAATCTCCGCCATGAATCTCCATGAATCTCCATGAATATCCATGAATCTCCATGAATCTCCATGAATCTCCATGTATCTCCATGAATCTACATGAATCTCCATGAATCTCCATGAATCTCCTCGATGAATCTCCATGAATCTTCATGAATCTCCTGATCCATGAATCTCTATGAATCTCCATGATTCTCCATGAATATCCTCCATGAATCTCCACGAATCTCCATGAATCTCCATGAATCTCCATGATATCCTGTATGAATCTTCATGAATCTCCATGAATCTCCATGCATCTCCATTAATCTCCATGAATCTCCATGAACCTCCTCCATGAATCTCCACGAATCTCCATGAATATCCATGAATCTCCATGAATATCCATGAATCTCCATGAATCTCCATGAATCTCCATGTATCTCCATGAATCTCCATGAATCTCCCTGAACCTCCTCCATGAATCTCCATGAATCTCCATGCATATCCATGAATCTCCATGAATATGCATGAATCTCCATGTATCTCCATGAATCTACATGAATCTCCATGAATCTCCATGAATCTCCTCGATGAATCTCCATGAATCTTCTTGAATCTCCTAATCCATGAACCTCTATGAATCTCCATGAATCTCCATCAATCACCATGAATCTCCATGAATCTCCATGCATATCCATGAATCTCCATGAATCTGCATCAATACCCACGAATCTCCATGAATCTCCATGAATCTCCTCCATGAATCTCCATGCATCTCCATGCATCTCCATGAATCTCCATGAACCTCCTCCATGAATCTCCATGAATCTCCATGAATCTACATGAATCTCCATGAATCTCCATGAATCTGCTCCATGAATCTCCATGAATCACCTCCATGAATCTCTATGAATGTCTATGAATCTCCATGACTCTCCATGAATCTCCTTGAATCTCCATGAATCTCCATAAATCTTCAAGAATCTCCGTGAATCTCCATGAATCTCCATGAATCTCCATGAATCTCCTCCATGAATCTCCTCCATGAATCTCCATGAATCTCCATGAATCTCCTGATCCATGAATCTCTATGAATCTCCATGAATATCCATGAATCTCCATGAATCTCCATGAACCTCCTCCATGAATCTCCATGAATCTCCATGCATATCCATGAATCTCCATGAATCTGCATGAATATCCACGAATCTCCATGAATCTCCATGAATCTCCTCCATGAATCTCCATGCATCTCCATGAATCTCCATGAATCTCCATGAACCTCCTCCATGAATCTCCATGAATCTCCATGAATCTACATGAATCTCCATGAATCTCCATGAATCTGCTCCATGAATCTCCATGAATCACCTCCATGAATCTCTATGAATGTCTATGAATCTCCATGACTCTCCATGAATCTCCTTGAATCTCCATGAATCTCCATAAATCTTCAAGAATCTCCGTGAATCTCCATGAATCTCCATGAATCTCCATGAATCTCCTCCATGAATCTCCTCCATGAATCTCCATGCATCTCCATGAATCTCCATGAATCTCCATGAACCTCCTCCATGAATCTCCATGAATCTCCATGAATATCCATGAATCTCCATGAATCTCCATGAATCTCCATGTATCTCCATGAATCTCCATGAATCTCCATAAATCTTCAAGAATCTCCGTGAATCTCCATGAATCTCCATGAATCTCCTCCATGAATCTCCATTAATCTCCAAGAATCTCCTCCATGAATCTCCATGAATCCCCATGAATCTCCATGTATCTCCATGAATCTACATGAATCTCCATGAATCTCAATGAATCTCCTCGATGAATCTCCATGAATCTTCATGAATCTCCATGAATCTCCATGAACCTCCTCCATGAATCTCCATGAATCTCCATGCATATCCATGAATCTCCATGAATCTGCATGAATATCCACGAATCTCCATGAATCTCCATGAATCTCCATGAATCTTCTCCATGAATTTCCATGAATCTCCATGAATCTCCATGAATCTCCATGAATCTCCATGAATCTCCATGTATCTCCATGAATCACCATGAATCTCCATGAATATCCTCCATGAATCTCCATGAATCTCCATGAATGTCCATGAATCTCCTCCATGAAACTCCTGTATGAATCTCCATGAATCTCCATGAATCTCCATGAATCTCCTTCATCAATCTCCACGAATCTCCATGAATCTCCATGAATCTCCATGAATCTCCTCCATGAATCTCCATGAATCTCTTATGATATCCTGTATGAATCTTCATGAATCTCCATGAATCTCCATGCATCTCCATGAATCTCCATGAATCTCCATGAACCTCCTCCATGAATCTCCATGAATCTCCATGAATCTCCACGAATCTCCATGAATCTCCTTCATCAATCTCCACGAATCTCCATGAATCTCCATGAATCTCCATGAATCTCCATGAATCTCCGCCATGAATCTCCATGAATCTCCATGAATATCCATGAATCTCCATGAATCTCCATGAATCTCCACGTATCTCCATGAATCTACATGAATCTCCATGAATCTCAATGAATCTCCTCGATGAATCTCCATGAATCTTCATGAATCTCCTGATCCATGAATCTCTATGAATCTCCATGATTCTCCATGTATATCCTCCATGAATCTCCATGAATCTCCATGAATCTCCATGAATCTTCATGAATCTCCATGAATCTCCATGCATCTCCATTAATCTCCATGAATCTCCATGAACCTCCTCCATGAATCTCCATGAATCACCTCCATGAATCTCCATGAATCTCCATGAATCTCCATGAATGTCTATGAATCTCCATGACTCTCCATGAATCTCCTTGAATCTCCATGAATCTCCATAAATCTCCAAGAATCTCCGTGAATCTCCATGAATCTCCATGAATCTCCATGAATCTCCTCCATGAATCTCCTCCATGAATCTCCTGATCCATGAATCTCTATGAATCTCCATGAATCTCCATGAATATCCTCCATGAATCTCCATGAATCTCCATGAATCTCCACGAATCTCCATGAATCTCCTTCATCAATCTCCACGAATCTCCATGAATCTCCATGAATCTCCATGAATCTCCATGAATCTCCGCCATGAATCTCCATGAATCTCCATGAATATCCATGAATCTCCATGAATCTCCATGAATCTCCACGTATCTCCATGAATCTACATGAATCTCCATGAATCTCAATGAATCTCCTCGATGAATCTCCATGAATCTTCATGAATCTCCTGATCCATGAATCTCTATGAATCTCCATGATTCTCCATGTATATCCTCCATGAATCTCCATGAATCTCCATGAATCTCCATGAATCTTCATGAATCTCCATGAATCTCCATGCATCTCCATTAATCTCCATGAATCTCCATGAACCTCCTCCATGAATCTCCATGAATCACCTCCATGAATCTCCATGAATCTCCATGAATCTCCATGAATGTCTATGAATCTCCATGACTCTCCATGAATCTCCTTGAATCTCCATGAATCTCCATAAATCTCCAAGAATCTCCGTGAATCTCCATGAATCTCCATGAAGCTCCATGAATCTCCTCCATGAATCTCCTCCATGAATCTCCTGATCCATGAATCTCTATGAATCTCCATGAATCTCCATGAATATCCTCCATGAATCTCCATGAATCTCCAGGAATCTCCTGATCCATGAATCTCTATGAATCCCCATGAATCTCCATGAATATCCTCCATGAATCTCCATGAATCTCCATGAATCTCCACGAATCTTCATGAATCTCCTGATCCATGAACCTCTATGAATCTCCATGAATCTCCATGAAGATCCTCCATGAATCTCCATGAATCTCCAAGAATGTCCATGAATCTCCTCCATGAATTTCCTGTATGAATCTCCATGAATCTCCATGAATCTCCACGAATCTCCATGAATCTCCACGAATCTCCATGAATCTCCTTCATCAATCTCCACGAATCTCCATGAATCTCCATGAATCTCCATGAATCTCCATGAATCTCCGCCATGAATCTCCATGAATCTCCATGAATATCCATGAATCTCCATGAATCTCCATGAATCTCCATGAATCTACATGAATCTCCATGAATCTCCATGAACCTCCTCGATGAATCTCCATGAATCTTCATGAATCTCCTGATCCATGAATCTCTATGAATCTCCATGATTCTCCATGAATATCCTCCATGAATCTCCATGAATCTCCATGAATCTCCATGAATCTCCATGATATCCTGTATGAATCTTCATGAATCTCCATGAATCTCCATGCATCTCCATTAATCTCCATGAATCTCCATGAACCTCCTCCATGAATCTCCACGAATCTCCATGAATATCCATGAATCTCCATGAATATCCATGAATCTCCATGAATCTCCATGAATCTCCATGTATCTCCATGAATTTCCAAGAATCTCCATGAATGTCCATGAATGTCCTCCATGAATCTCCATGCATCTCCATGAATCTCCATGAATCTCCATGAACCTCCTCCATGAATCTCCATGAATCTCCATGCATATCCATGAATCTCCATGAATCTGCATGAATCTCCATGTATCTCCATGAATCTACATGAATCTCCATGAATCTCCATGAATCTCCTCGATGAATCTCCATGAATCTTCTTGAATCTCCTAATCCATGAACCTCTATGAATCTCCATGAATCTCCATCAATCACCATGAATCTCCATGAATCTCCATGAATCTCCTTCATCAATCTCCACGAACCTCCACGAATCTCCATGAATCTCCATGAATCTCCTCCATGAATCTCCATGAATCTCCATGATATCCTGTATGAATCTCCATGAATCTCCATGAACCTCCTCCATGAATCTCCATGAATCTCCATGAATATCCATGAATCTCCATGAATCTCCATGAATCTCCTTCATCAATCTCCACGAATCTCCATGAATCTCCATGAATCTCCATGAATCTCCATGAATCTCCGCCATGAATCTCCATGAATCACCTCCATGAATCTCTATGAATGTCTATGAATCTCCATGACTCTCCATGAATCTCCTTGAATCTCCATGAATCTCCATAAATCTTCAAGAATCTCCGTGAATCTCCATGAATCTCCATGAATCTCCATGAATCTCCTCCATGAATCTCCTCCATGAATCTCCATGAATCTCCATGAATCTCCTGATCCATGAATCTCTATGAATCTCCATGAATATCCATGAATCTCCATGAATCTCCATGAACCTCCTCCATGAATCTCCATGAATCTCCATGCATATCCATGAATCTCCATGAATCTGCATGAATATCCACGAATCTCCATGAATCTCCATGAATCTCCTCCATGAATCTCCATGCATCTCCATGAATCTCCATGAATCTCCATGAACCTCCTCCATGAATCTCCATGAATCTCCATGAATCTACATGAATCTCCATGAATCTCCATGAATCTGCTCCATGAATCTCCATGAATCACCTCCATGAATCTCTATGAATGTCTATGAATCTCCATGACTCTCCATGAATCTCCTTGAATCTCCATGAATCTCCATAAATCTTCAAGAATCTCCGTGAATCTCCATGAATCTCCATGAATCTCCATGAATCTCCTCCATGAATCTCCTCCATGAATCTCCATGCATCTCCATGAATCTCCATGAATCTCCATGAACCTCCTCCATGAATCTCCATGAATCTCCATGAATATCCATGAATCTCCATGAATCTCCATGAATCTCCATGTATCTCCATGAATCTCCATGAATCTCCATAAATCTTCAAGAATCTCCGTGAATCTCCATGAATCTCCATGAATCTCCTCCATGAATCTCCATTAATCTCCAAGAATCTCCTCCATGAATCTCCATGAATCCCCATGAATCTCCATGTATCTCCATGAATCTACATGAATCTCCATGAATCTCAATGAATCTCCTCGATGAATCTCCATGAATCTTCATGAATCTCCATGAATCTCCATGAACCTCCTCCATGAATCTCCATGAATCTCCATGCATATCCATGAATCTCCATGAATCTGCATGAATATCCACGAATCTCCATGAATCTCCATGAATCTCCATGAATCTTCTCCATGAATTTCCATGAATCTCCATGAATCTCCATGAATCTCCATGAATCTCCATGAATCTCCATGTATCTCCATGAATCACCATGAATCTCCATGAATATCCTCCATGAATCTCCATGAATCTCCATGAATGTCCATGAATCTCCTCCATGAAACTCCTGTATGAATCTCCATGAATCTCCATGAATCTCCATGAATCTCCTTCATCAATCTCCACGAATCTCCATGAATCTCCATGAATCTCCATGAATCTCCTCCATGAATCTCCATGAATCTCTTATGATATCCTGTATGAATCTTCATGAATCTCCATGAATCTCCATGCATCTCCATGAATCTCCATGAATCTCCATGAACCTCCTCCATGAATCTCCATGAATCTCCATGAATCTCCACGAATCTCCATGAATCTCCTTCATCAATCTCCACGAATCTCCATGAATCTCCATGAATCTCCATGAATCTCCATGAATCTCCGCCATGAATCTCCATGAATCTCCATGAATATCCATGAATCTCCATGAATCTCCATGAATCTCCACGTATCTCCATGAATCTACATGAATCTCCATGAATCTCAATGAATCTCCTCGATGAATCTCCATGAATCTTCATGAATCTCCTGATCCATGAATCTCTATGAATCTCCATGATTCTCCATGTATATCCTCCATGAATCTCCATGAATCTCCATGAATCTCCATGAATCTTCATGAATCTCCATGAATCTCCATGCATCTCCATTAATCTCCATGAATCTCCATGAACCTCCTCCATGAATCTCCATGAATCACCTCCATGAATCTCCATGAATCTCCATGAATCTCCATGAATGTCTATGAATCTCCATGACTCTCCATGAATCTCCTTGAATCTCCATGAATCTCCATAAATCTCCAAGAATCTCCGTGAATCTCCATGAATCTCCATGAATCTCCATGAATCTCCTCCATGAATCTCCTCCATGAATCTCCTGATCCATGAATCTCTATGAATCTCCATGAATCTCCATGAATATCCTCCATGAATCTCCATGAATCTCCATGAATCTCCACGAATCTCCATGAATCTCCTTCATCAATCTCCACGAATCTCCATGAATCTCCATGAATCTCCATGAATCTCCATGAATCTCCGCCATGAATCTCCATGAATCTCCATGAATATCCATGAATCTCCATGAATCTCCATGAATCTCCACGTATCTCCATGAATCTACATGAATCTCCATGAATCTCAATGAATCTCCTCGATGAATCTCCATGAATCTTCATGAATCTCCTGATCCATGAATCTCTATGAATCTCCATGATTCTCCATGTATATCCTCCATGAATCTCCATGAATCTCCATGAATCTCCATGAATCTTCATGAATCTCCATGAATCTCCATGCATCTCCATTAATCTCCATGAATCTCCATGAACCTCCTCCATGAATCTCCATGAATCACCTCCATGAATCTCCATGAATCTCCATGAATCTCCATGAATGTCTATGAATCTCCATGACTCTCCATGAATCTCCTTGAATCTCCATGAATCTCCATAAATCTCCAAGAATCTCCGTGAATCTCCATGAATCTCCATGAAGCTCCATGAATCTCCTCCATGAATCTCCTCCATGAATCTCCTGATCCATGAATCTCTATGAATCTCCATGAATCTCCATGAATATCCTCCATGAATCTCCATGAATCTCCAGGAATCTCCTGATCCATGAATCTCTATGAATCCCCATGAATCTCCATGAATATCCTCCATGAATCTCCATGAATCTCCATGAATCTCCACGAATCTTCATGAATCTCCTGATCCATGAACCTCTATGAATCTCCATGAATCTCCATGAAGATCCTCCATGAATCTCCATGAATCTCCAAGAATGTCCATGAATCTCCTCCATGAATTTCCTGTATGAATCTCCATGAATCTCCATGAATCTCCACGAATCTCCATGAATCTCCACGAATCTCCATGAATCTCCTTCATCAATCTCCACGAATCTCCATGAATCTCCATGAATCTCCATGAATCTCCATGAATCTCCGCCATGAATCTCCATGAATCTCCATGAATATCCATGAATCTCCATGAATCTCCATGAATCTCCATGAATCTACATGAATCTCCATGAATCTCCATGAACCTCCTCGATGAATCTCCATGAATCTTCATGAATCTCCTGATCCATGAATCTCTATGAATCTCCATGATTCTCCATGAATATCCTCCATGAATCTCCATGAATCTCCATGAATCTCCATGAATCTCCATGATATCCTGTATGAATCTTCATGAATCTCCATGAATCTCCATGCATCTCCATTAATCTCCATGAATCTCCATGAACCTCCTCCATGAATCTCCACGAATCTCCATGAATATCCATGAATCTCCATGAATATCCATGAATCTCCATGAATCTCCATGAATCTCCATGTATCTCCATGAATTTCCAAGAATCTCCATGAATGTCCATGAATGTCCTCCATGAATCTCCATGCATCTCCATGAATCTCCATGAATCTCCATGAACCTCCTCCATGAATCTCCATGAATCTCCATGCATATCCATGAATCTCCATGAATCTGCATGAATCTCCATGTATCTCCATGAATCTACATGAATCTCCATGAATCTCCATGAATCTCCTCGATGAATCTCCATGAATCTTCTTGAATCTCCTAATCCATGAACCTCTATGAATCTCCATGAATCTCCATCAATCACCATGAATCTCCATGAATCTCCTTCATCAATCTCCACGAACCTCCACGAATCTCCATGAATCTCCATGAATCTCCTCCATGAATCTCCATGAATCTCCATGATATCCTGTATGAATCTCCATGAATCTCCATGAACCTCCTCCATGAATCTCCATGAATCTCCATGAATATCCATGAATCTCCATGAATCTCCATGAATCTCCTTCATCAATCTCCACGAATCTCCATGAATCTCCATGAATCTCCATGAATCTCCATGAATCTCCGCCATGAATCTCCATGAATCTCCATGAATATCCATGAATCTCCATAAATCTCCAAGAATCTCCGTGAATCTCCATGAATCTCCATGAATCTCCATGAATCTCCTCCATGAATCTCCTCCATGAATCTCCTGATCCATGAATCTCTATGAATCTCCATGAATCTCCATGAATATCCTCCATGAATCTCCATGAAACTTCAGGAATCTCCTGATCCATGAATCTCTATGAATCCCCATGAATCTCCATGAATATCCTCCATGAATCTCCATGAATCTCCATGAATCTCCACGAATCTTCATGAATCTCCTGATCCATGAACCTCTATGAATCTCCATGAATCTCCATGAAGATCCTCCATGAATCTCCATGAATCTCCAAGAATGTCCATGAATCTCCTCCATGAATTTCCTGTATGAATCTCCATGAATCTCCATGAATCTCCACGAATCTCCATGAATCTCCTTCATCAATCTCCACGAATCTCCATGAATCTCCATGAATCTCCATGAATCTCCACGAATCTTCATGAATCTCCTGATCCATGAACCTCTATGAATCTCCATGAATCTCCATGAAGATCCTCCATGAATCTCCATGAATCTCCAAGAATGTCCATGAATCTCCTCCATGAATTTCCTGTATGAATCTCCATGAATCTCCATGAATCTCCACGAATCTCCATGAATCTCCTTCATCAATCTCCACGAATCTCCATGAATCTCCATGAATCTCCATGAACCTCCACGAATCTTCATGAATCTCCTGATCCATGAACCTCTATGAATCTCCATGAATCTCCATGAAGATCCTCCATGAATCTCCATGAATCTCCATGAATCTCCACGAATCTCCATGATTCTCCTTCATCAATCTCCACGAATCTCCATGAATCTCCATGAATCTCCATGAATCTCCGCCATGAATCTCCATGAATCTCCATGAATATCCATGAATCTCCATGAATCTCCATGAATCTCCATGTATCTCCATGAATCTACATGAATCTCCATGAATCTCCATGAATCTCCTCGATGAATCTCCATGAATCTTCATGAATCTCCTGATCCATGAATCTCTATGAATCTCCATGATTCTCCATGAATATCCTCCATGAATCTCCATGAATCTCCATGAATCTCCATGAATCTCCATGATATCCTGTATGAATCTTCATGAATCTCCATGAATCTCCATGCATCTCCATTAATCTCCATGAATCTCCATGAACCTCCTCCATGAATCTCCACGAATCTCCATGAATATCCATGAATCTCCATGAATATCCATGAATCTCCATGAATCTCCATGAATCTCCATGTATCTCCATGAATTTCCAAGAATCTCCATGAATGTCCATGAATGTCCTCCATGAATCTCCATGCATCTCCATGAATCTCCATGAATCTCCATGAACCTCCTCCATGAATCTCCATGAATCTCCATGCATATCCATGAATCTCCACGAATCTGCATGAATCTCCATGTATCTCCATGAATTTACATGAATCTCCATGAATCTCCATGAATCTCCTCGATGAATCTCCATGAATCTTCTTGAATCTCCTAATCCATGAACCTCTATGAATCTCCATGAATCTCCATCAATCACCATGAATCTCCATGAATCTCCATGAATCTCCTTCATCAATCTCCACGAACCTCCACGAATCTCCATGAATCTCCATGAATCTCCATGAATCTCCATGAATCTCCATGATATCCTGTATGAATCTCCATGAATCTCCATGAACCTCCTCCATGAATCTCCATGAATCTCCATGAATATCCATGAATCTCCATGAATCTCCATGAATCTCCTTCATCAATCTCCACGAATCTCCATGAATCTCCATGAATCTCCATGAATCTCCATGAATCTCCGCCATGAATCTCCATGAATCTCCATGAATCTTCATGAATCTCCTGATCCATGAATCTCTATGAATCTCCATGAATATCCTCCATGAATCTCCATGAATCTCCATGAATCTCCACGAATCTTCATGAATCTCCTGATCCATGAACCTCTATGAATCTCCATGAATCTCCATGAAGATCCTCCATGAATCTCCATGAATCTCCAAGAATGTCCATGAATCTCCTCCATGAATTTCCTGTATGAATCTCCATGAATCTCCATGAATCTCCACGAATCTCCATGATTCTCCTTCATCAATCTCCACGAATCTCCATGAATCTCCATGAATCTCCATGAATCTCCGCCATGAATCTCCATGAATCTCCATGAATATCCATGAATCTCCATGAATCTCCATGAATCTCCATGTATCTCCATGAATCTACATGAATCTCCATAAATCTCCATGAATCTCCTCGATGAATCTCCATGAATCTTCATGAATCTCCTGATCCATGAATCTCTATGAATCTCCATGATTCTCCATGAATATCCTCCATGAATCTCCATGAATCTCCATGAATCTCCATGAATCTCCATGATATCCTGTATGAATCTTCATGAATCTCCATGAATCTCCATGCATCTCCATTAATCTCCATGAATCTCCATGAACCTCCTCCATGAATCTCCACGAATCTCCATGAATATCCATGAATCTCCATGAATATCCATGAATCTCCATGAATCTCCATGAATCTCCATGTATCTCCATGAATTTCCAAGAATCTCCATGAATGTCCATGAATGTCCTCCATGAATCTCCATGCATCTCCATGAATCTCCATGAATCTCCATGAACCTCCTCCATGAATCTCCATGAATCTCCATGCATATCCATGAATCTCCACGAATCTGCATGAATCTCCATGTATCTCCATGAATCTACATGAATCTCCATGAATCTCCATGAATCTCCTCGATGAATCTCCATGAATCTTCTTGAATCTCCTAATCCATGAACCTCTATGAATCTCCATGAATCTCCATCAATCACCATGAATCTCCATGAATCTCCATGAATCTCCTTCATCAATCTCCACGAACCTCCACGAATCTCCATGAATCTCCATGAATCTCCATGAATCTCCATGAATCTCCATGATATCCTGTATGAATCTCCATGAATCTCCATGAACCTCCTCCATGAATCTCCATGAATCTCCATGAATATCCATGAATCTCCATGAATCTCCATGAATCTCCTTCATCAATCTCCACGAATCTCCATGAATCTCCATGAATCTCCATGAATCTCCATGAATCTCCGCCATGAATCTCCATGAATCTCCATGAATATCCATGAATCTCCATGAATCTCCATGAATCTCCATGTATCTCCATGAATCTACATGAATCTCCATGAATCTCAATGAATCTCCTCGATGAATCTCCATGAATCTTCATGAATCTCCTGATCCATGAATCTCTATGAATCTCCATGATTCTCCATGAATATCCTCCATGAATCTCCATGAATCTCCATGAATCTCCATGAATCTTCATGAATCTCCATGAATCTCCATGCATCTCCATTAATCTCCATGAATCTCCATGAACCTCCTCCATGAATCTCCATGAATGTCTATGAATCTCCATGACTCTCCATGAATCTCCTTGAATCTCCATGAATCTCCATGAATCTCCATGAATCTCCTCCATGAATCTCCATGAATCACCTCCATGAATCTCCATGAATCTCCATGAATGTCTATGAATCTCCATGACTCTCCATGAATCTCCTTGAATCTCCATGAATCTCCATAAATCTCCAAGAATCTCCGTGAATCTCCATGAATCTCCATGAATCTCCATGAATCTCCTCCATGAATCTCCTCCATGAATCTCCTGATCCATGAATCTCTATGAATCTCCATGAATCTCCATGAATATCCTCCATGAATCTCCATGAATCTTCAGGAATCTCCTGATCCATGAATCTCTATGAATCCCCATGAATCTCCATGAATATCCTCCATGAATCTCCATGAATCTCCATGAATCTCCACGAATCTTCATGAATCTCCTGATCCATGAACCTCTATGAATCTGCATGAATCTCCATGAAGATCCTCCATGAATCTCCATGAATCTCCAAGAATGTACATGAATCTCCTCCATGAATTTCCTGTATGAATCTCCATGAATCTCCATGAATCTCCACGAATCTCCATGAATCTCCTTCATCAATCTCCACGAATCTCCATGAATCTCCATGAATCTCCATGAATCTCCATGAATCTCCGCCATGAATCTCCATGAATCTCCATGAATATCCATGAATCTCCATGAATCTCCATGAATCTCCATGTATCTCCATGAATCTACATGAATCTCCATGAATCTCCATGAATCTCCTCCCTGAATCTCCTCCATGAATCTCCTGATCCATGAATCTCTATGAATCTCCATGAATCTCCATGAATATCCTCCATGAATCTCCATGAATCTTCAGGAATCTCCTGATCCATGAATCTCTATGAATCCCAAGGAATCTCCATGAATATCCTCCATGAATCTCCATGAATCTCCATGAATCTCCACGAATCTTCATGAATCTCCTGATCCATGAACCTCTATGAATCTCCATGAATCTCCATGAAGATCCTCCATGAATCTCCATGAATCTCCAAGAATGTCCATGAATCTCCTCCATGAATTTCCTGTATGAATCTCCATGAATCTCCATGAATCTCCACGAATCTCCATGAATCTCCTTCATCAATCTCCACGAATCTCCATGAATCTCCATGAATCTCCATGAATCTCCATGAATCTCCGCCATGAATCTCCATGAATCTCCATGAATATCCATGAATCTCCATGAATCTCCATGAATCTCCATGTATCTCCATGAATCTACATGAATCTCCATGAATCTCCATGAATCTCCTCGATGAATCTCCATGAATCTTCATGAATCTCCTGATCCATGAATCTCTATGAATCTCCATGATTCTCCATGAATATCCTCCATGAATCTCCATGAATCTCCATGAATCTCCATGAATCTCCATGATATCCTGTATGAATCTTCATGAATCTCCATGAATCTCCATGCATCTCCATTAATCTCCATGAATCTCCATGAACCTCCTCCATGAATCTCCACGAATCTCCATGAATATCCATGAATCTCCATGAATATCCATGAATCTCCATGAATCTCCATGAATCTCCATGTATCTCCATGAATTTCCAAGAATCTCCATGAATGTCCATGAATGTCCTCCATGAATCTCCATGCATCTCCATGAATCTCCATGAATCTCCATGAATCTCCTCCATGAATCTCCATGAATCTCCATGCATATCCATGAATCTCCATGAATCTGCATGAATCTCCATGTATCTCCATGAATCTACATGAATCTCCATGAATCTCCATGAATCTCCTCGATGAATCTCCATGAATCTTCTTGAATCTCCTAATCCATGAACCTCTATGAATCTCCATGAATCTCCATCAATCACCATGAATCTCCATGAATCTCCATGAATCTCCTTCATCAATCTCCACGAACCTCCACGAATCTCCATGAATCTCCATGAATCTCCATGAATCTCCATGAATCTCCTCCATGAATCTCCATGAATCTCCATGATATCCTGTATGAATCTCCATGAATCTCCATGAACCTCCTCCATGAATCTCCATGAATCTCCATGAATATCCATGAATCTCCATGAATCTCCACGAATCTCCATGTATCTCCATGAATCTCCATGAATCTCCATAAATCTCCAAGAATCTCCGTGAATCTCCATGAATCTCCATGAATCTCCATGAATCTCCATGAATCTCCATGAATCTCCAAGAATCTCCTCCATGAATCTCCATGAATCTCCATGAATCTACATGAATCTCCATGAATCTCCATGAATCTCCTCCATGAATCTCCATGAATCACCTCCATGAATCTCCATGAATCTCCATGAATGTCTATGAATCTCCATGACTCTCCATGAATCTCCTTGAATCTCTATGAATCTCCATAAATCTCCAAGAATCTCCGTGAATCTCCATGAATCTCAATGAATCTCCTCGATGAATCTCCATGAATCTTCATGAATCTCCTGATCCATGAATCTCTATGAATCTCCATGATTCTCCATGAATATCCTCCATGAATCTCCATGAATCTCCATGAATCTCCATGAATCTTCATGAATCTCCATGAATCTCCATGCATCTCCATTAATCTCAATGAATCTCCATGAACCTCCTCCATGAATCTCCACGAATCTCCATGAATATCCATGAATCTCCATGAATATCCATGAATCTCCATGAATCTCCATGAATCTCCATGTATCTCCATGAATCTACATGAATCTCCATGAATCTCCATGAATCTCCTCGATGAATCTCCATGAATCTTCATGAATCTCCTGATCCATGAATCTCTATGAATCTCCATGATTCTCCATGAATATCCTCCATGAATCTCCATGAATCTCCAAGAATCTCCTCCATGAATCTCCATGAATCTCCATGAATCTCCTCCATGAATCTCCATGAATCACCTCCATGAATCTCCATGAATCTCCATGAATGTCTATGAATCTCCATGACTCTCCATGAATCTCCTTGAATCTCTATGAATCTCCATAAATCTCCAAGAATCTCCGTGAATCTCCATGAATCTCAATGAATCTCCTCGATGAATCTCCATGAATCTTCATGAATCTCCTGATCCATGAATCTCTATGAATCTCCATGATTCTCCATGAATATCCTCCATGAATCTCCATGAATCTCCATGAATCTCCATGAATCTTCATGAATCTCCATGAATCTCCATGCATCTCCATTAATCTCAATGAATCTCCATGAACCTCCTCCATGAATCTCCACGAATCTCCATGAATATCCATGAATCTCCATGAATATCCATGAATCTCCATGAATCTCCATGAATCTCCATGTATCTCCATGAATCTACATGAATCTCCATGAATCTCCATGAATCTCCTCGATGAATCTCCATGAATCTTCATGAATCTCCTGATCCATGAATCTCTATGAATCTCCATGATTCTCCATGAATATCCTCCATGAATCTCCATGAATCTCCATGAATCTCCATGAATCTCCATGATATCCTGTATGAATCTTCATGAATCTCCATGAATCTCCATGCATCTCCATTAATCTCCATGAATCTCCATGAACCTCCTCCATGAATCTCCACGAATCTCCATGAATATCCATGAATCTCCATGAATATCCATGAATCTCCATGATATCCTGTATGAATCTCCATGAATCTCCATGAACCTCCTCCATGAATCTCCATGAATCTCCATAAATCTCCATGCATATCCATGAATCTCCATGAATCTGCATGAATATCCACGAATCTCCATGAATCTCCATGAATCTCCATGAATCTCCATGAATCTCCTCCATGAATCTCCTCCATGAATCTCCATGAATCACCTCCATGAATCTCCATGAATCTCCATGAATGTCTATGAATCTCCATGACTCTCCATGAATCTCCTTGAATCTCCATGAATCTCCATAAATCTCCAAGAATCTCCGTGAATCTCCATGAATCTCCATGAATCTCCATGAATCTCCTCCATGAATCTCCTCCATGAATCTCCTGATCCATGAATCTCTATGAATCCCCATGAATCTCCATGAATATCCTCCATGAATCTCCATGAATCTCCATGAATCTCCACGAATCTTCATGAATCTCCTGATCCATGAACCTCTATGAATCTCCATGAATCTCCATGAAGATCCTCCATGAATCTCCATGAATCTCCATGAATGTCCATGAATCTCCTCCATGAATTTCCTGTATGAATCTCCATGACTCTCCATGAATCTCCTTGAATCTCCATGAATCTCCATAAATCTCCAAGAATCTCCGTGAATCTCCATGAATCTCCATGAATCTCCATGAATCTCCTCCATGAATCTCCTCCATGAATCTCCTGATCCATGAATCTCTATGAATCTCAATGAATCTCCATGAATATCCTCCATGAATCTCCATGAATCTTCAGGAATCTCCTGATCCATGAATCTCTATGAATCCCCATGAATCTCCATGAATATCCTCCATGAATCTCCATGAATCTCCATGAATCTCCACGAATCTTCATGAATCTCCTGATCCATGAACCTCTATGAATCTCCATGAATCTCCATGAAGATCCTCCATGAATCTCCATGAATCTCCAAGAATGTCCATGAATCTCCTCCATGAATTTCCTGTATGAATCTCCATGAATCTCCATGAATCTCCACGAATCTCCATGAATCTCCTTCATCAATCTCCACGAATCTCCATGAATCTCCATGAATCTCCATGAATCTCCATGAATCTCCGCCATGAATCTCCATGAATCTCCATGAATATCCATGAATCTCCATGAATCTCCATGAATCTCCATGTATCTCCATGAATCTACATGAATCTCCATGAATCTTCATGAATCTCCTCGATGAATCTCCATGAATCTTCATGAATCTCCTGATCCATGAATCTCTATGAATCTCCATGATTCTCCATGAATATCCTCCATGAATCTCCATGAATCTCCATGAATCTCCATGAATCTCCATGATATCCTGTATGAATCTTCATGAATCTCCATGAATCTACATGCATCTCCATTAATCTCCATGAATCTCCATGAACCTCCTCCATGAATCTCCACGAATCTCCATGAATATCCATGAATCTCCATGAATATCCATGAATCTCCATGAATCTCCATGAATCTCCATGTATCTCCATGAATTTCCAAGAATCTCCATGAATGTCCATGAATGTCCTCCATGAATCTCCATGCATCTCCATGAATCTCCACGAATCTCCATGAACCTCCTCCATGAATCTCCATGAATCTCCAAGCATATCCATGAACCTCCTCCATGAATCTCCATGAATCTCCAAGCATATCCATGAATCTCCATGAATCTGCATGAATCTCCATGTATCTCCATGAATCTACATGAATCTCCATGAATCTCCATGAATCTCCTCGATGAATCTCCATGAATCTTCTTGAATCTCCTAATCCATGAACCTCTATGAATCTCCATGAATCTCCATCAATCACCATGAATCTCCATGAATCTCCATGAATCTCCTTCATCAATCTCCACGAACCTCCACGAATCTCCATGAATCTCCATGAATCTCCATGAATCTCCATGAATCTCCTCCATGAATCTCCATGAATCTCCATGATATCGTGTATGAATCTCCATGAATCTCCATGAACCTCCTCCATGAATCTCCATGAATCTCCATGAATATCCATGAATCTCCATGAATCTCCATGAATCTCCATGTATCTCCATGAATCTCCATGAATCTCCATAAATCTCCAAGAATCTCCGTGAATCTCCATGAATCTCCATGAATCTCCATGAATCTCCATGAATCTCCATGAATCTCCAAGAATCTCCTCCATGAATCTCCATGAATCTCCATGAATCTACATGAATCTCCATGAATCTCCATGAATCTCCTCCATGAATCTCCATGAATCACCTCCATGAATCTCCATGAATCTCCATGAATGTCTATGAATCTCCATGACTCTCCATGAATCTCCTTGAATCTCCATGAATCTCCATAAATCTCCAAGAATCTCCGTGAATCTCCATGAATCTCAATGAATCTCCTCGATGAATCTCCATGAATCTTCATGAATCTCCTGATCCATGAATCTCTATGAATCTCCATGATTCTCCATGAATATCCTCCATGAATCTCCATGAATCTCCATGAATCTCCATGAATCTTCATGAATCTCCATGAATCTCCATGCATCTCCATTAATCTCAATGAATCTCCATGAACCTCCTCCACGAATCTCCATGAATATCCATGAATCTCCATGAATATCCATGAATCTCCATGAATCTCCATGAATCTCCATGAATCTCCTTCATCAATCTCCACGAACCTCCACGAATCTCCATGAATCTCCATGAATCTCCATGAATCTCCATGAATCTCCATGATATCCTGTATGAATCTCCATGAATCTCCATGAACCTCCTCCATGAATCTCCATGAATCTCCATGAATCTCCATGCATATCCATGAATCTCCATGAATCTCCATGAATCTCCATGAATCTCCATGGATCTCCTCCATGAATCTCCATGAATCACCTCCATGAATCTCCATGAATCTCCATGAATGTCTATGAATCTCCATGACTCTCCATGAATCTCCTTGAATCTCCATGAATCTCCATAAATCTCCAAGAATCTCCGTGAATCTCCATGAATCTCCATGAATCTCCATGAATCTCCTCCATGAATCTCCTCCATGAATCTCCTGATCCATGAATCTCTATGAATCCCCATGAATCTCCATGAATATCCTCCATGAATCTCCATGAATCTCCATGAATCTCCACGAATCTTCATGAATCTCCTGATCCATGAACCTCTATGAATCTCCATGAATCTCCATGAAGATCCTCCATGAATCTCCATGAATCTCCATGAATGTCCATGAATCTCCTCCATGAATTTCCTGTATGAATCTCCATGACTCTCCATGAATCTCCTTGAATCTCCATGAATCTCCATAAATCTCCAAGAATCTCCGTGAATCTCCATGAATCTCCATGAATCTCCATGAATCTCCTCCATGAATCTCCTCCATGAATCTCCTGATCCATGAATCTCTATGAATCTCCATGAATCTCCATGAATATCCTCCATGAATCTCCATGAATCTTCAGGAATCTCCTGATCCATGAATCTCTATGAATCCCCATGAATCTCCATGAATATCCTCCATGAATCTCCATGAATCTCCATGAATCTCCACGAATCTTCATGAATCTCCTGATCCATGAACCTCTATGAATCTCCATGAATCTCCATGAAGATCCTCCATGAATCTCCATGAATCTCCAAGAATGTCCATGAATCTCCTCCATGAATTTCCTGTATGAATCTCCATGAATCTCCATGAATCTCCACGAATCTCCACGAATCTCCTTCATCAATCTCCACGAATCTCCATGAATCTCCATGAATCTCCATGAATCTCCGCCATGAATCTCCATGAATCTCCATGAATATCCATGAATCTCCATGAATCTCCATGAATCTCCATGTATCTCCATGAATCTACATGAATCTCCATGAATCTTCATGAATCTCCTCGATGAATCTCCATGAATCTTCATGAATCTCCTGATCCATGAATCTCTATGAATCTCCATGATTCTCCATGAATATCCTCCATGAATCTCCATGAATCTCCATGAATCTCCATGAATCTCCATGATATCCTGTATGAATCTTCATGAATCTCCATGAATCTACATGCATCTCCATTAATCTCCATGAATCTCCATGAACCTCCTCCATGAATCTCCACGAATCTCCATGAATATCCATGAATCTCCATGAATATCCATGAATCTCCATGAATCTCCATGAATCTCCATGTATCTCCATGAATTTCCAAGAATCTCCATGAATGTCCATGAATGTCCTCCATGAATCTCCATGCATCTCCATGAATCTCCACGAATCTCCATGAACCTCCTCCATGAATCTCCATGAATCTCCAAGCATATCCATGAATCTCCATGAATCTGCATGAATCTCCATGTATCTCCATGAATCTACATGAATCTCCATGAATCTCCATGAATCTCCTCGATGAATCTCCATGAATCTTCTTGAATCTCCTAATCCATGAACCTCTATGAATCTCCATGAATCTCCATCAATCACCATGAATCTCCATGAATCTCCATGAATCTCCTTCATCAATCTCCACGAACCTCCACGAATCTCCATGAATCTCCATGAATCTCCATGAATCTCCATGAATCTCCTCCATGAATCTCCATGAATCTCCATGAATCTCCATGAATCTCCATGTATCTCCATGAATCTCCATGAATCTCCATAAATCTCCAAGAATCTCCGTGAATCTCCATGAATCTCCATGAATCTCCATGAATCTCCATGAATCTCCATGAATCTCCAAGAATCTCCTCCATGAATCTCCATGAATCTCCATGAATCTACATGAATCTCCATGAATCTCCATGAATCTCCTCCATGAATCTCCATGAATCACCTCCATGAATCTCCATGAATCTCCATGAATGTCTATGAATCTCCATGACTCTCCATGAATCTCCTTGAATGTCCATGAATCTCCATAAATCTCCAAGAATCTCCGTGAATCTCCATGAATCTCAATGAATCTCCTCGATGAATCTCCATGAATCTTCATGAATCTCCTGATCCATGAATCTCTATGAATCTCCATGATTCTCCATGAATATCCTCCATGAATCTCCATGAATCTCCATGAATCTCCATGAATCTTCATGAATCTCCATGAATCTCCATGCATCTCCATTAATCTCAATGAATCTCCATGAACCTCCTCCACGAATCTCCATGAATATCCATGAATCTCCATGCATCTCCATGAATCTCCATGAATCTCCATGAACCTCCTCCATGAATCTCCATGAATCTCCATGCATATCCATGAATCTCCATGAATCTGCATGAATATCCACGAATCTCCATGAATCTCCATGAATCTCCATGAATCTCCATGAATCTCCTCGATGAATCTCCATGAATCTCCATGAATGTCTATGAATCTGCATGACTCTCCATGAATCTCCATGAATCTCCTTCATCAATCTCCACGAACCTCCACGAATCTCCATGAATCTCCATGAATCTCCATGAATCTCCATGAATCTCCATGATATCCTGTATGAATCTCCATGAATCTCCATGAATCACCTCCATGAATCTCCATGAATCTCCATGAATGTCTATGAATCTCCATGACTCTCCATGAATCTCCTTGAATCTCCATGAATCTCCACGAATCTCCATGAATATCCATGAATCTCCATGAATATCCATGAATCTCCATGATATCCTGTATGAATCTCCATGAATCTCCATGAACCTCCTCCATGAATCTCCATGAATCTCCATAAATCTCCATGCATATCCATGAATCTCCATGAATCTGCATGAATATCCACGAATCTCCATGAATCTCCATGAATCTCCATGAATCTCCATGAATCTCCTCCATGAATCTCCTCCATGAATCTCCATGAATCACCTCCATGAATCTCCATGAATCTCCATGAATGTCTATGAATCTCCATGACTCTCCATGAATCTCCTTGAATCTCCATGAATCTCCATAAATCTCCAAGAATCTCCGTGAATCTCCATGAATCTCCATGAATCTCCATGAATCTCCTCCATGAATCTCCTCCATGAATCTCCTGATCCATGAATCTCTATGAATCCCCATGAATCTCCATGAATATCCTCCATGAATCTCCATGAATCTCCATGAATCTCCACGAATCTTCATGAATCTCCTGATCCATGAACCTCTATGAATCTCCATGAATCTCCATGAAGATCCTCCATGAATCTCCATGAATCTCCATGAATGTCCATGAATCTCCTCCATGAATTTCCTGTATGAATCTCCATGACTCTCCATGAATCTCCTTGAATCTCCATGAATCTCCATAAATCTCCAAGAATCTCCGTGAATCTCCATGAATCTCCATGAATCTCCATGAATCTCCTCCATGAATCTCCTCCATGAATCTCCTGATCCATGAATCTCTATGAATCTCCATGAATCTCCATGAATATCCTCCATGAATCTCCATGAATCTTCAGGAATCTCCTGATCCATGAATCTCTATGAATCCCCATGAATCTCCATGAATATCCTCCATGAATCTCCATGAATCTCCATGAATCTCCACGAATCTTCATGAATCTCCTGATCCATGAACCTCTATGAATCTCCATGAATCTCCATGAAGATCCTCCATGAATCTCCATGAATCTCCAAGAATGTCCATGAATCTCCTCCATGAATTTCCTGTATGAATCTCCATGAATCTCCATGAATCTCCACGAATCTCCATGAATCTCCTTCATCAATCTCCACGAATCTCCATGAATCTCCATGAATCTCCATGAATCTCCATGAATCTCCGCCATGAATCTCCATGAATCTCCATGAATATCCATGAATCTCCATGAATCTCCATGAATCTCCATGTATCTCCATGAATCTACATGAATCTCCATGAATCTTCATGAATCTCCTCGATGAATCTCCATGAATCTTCATGAATCTCCTGATCCATGAATCTCTATGAATCTCCATGATTCTCCATGAATATCCTCCATGAATCTCCATGAATCTCCATGAATCTCCATGAATCTCCATGATATCCTGTATGAATCTTCATGAATCTCCATGAATCTACATGCATCTCCATTAATCTCCATGAATCTCCATGAACCTCCTCCATGAATCTCCACGAATCTCCATGAATATCCATGAATCTCCATGAATATCCATGAATCTCCATGAATCTCCATGAATCTCCATGTATCTCCATGAATTTCCAAGAATCTCCATGAATGTCCATGAATGTCCTCCATGAATCTCCATGCATCTCCATGAATCTCCACGAATCTCCATGAACCTCCTCCATGAATCTCCATGAATCTCCAAGCATATCCATGAACCTCCTCCATGAATCTCCATGAATCTCCAAGCATATCCATGAATCTCCATGAATCTGCATGAATCTCCATGTATCTCCATGAATCTACATGAATCTCCATGAATCTCCATGAATCTCCTCGATGAATCTCCATGAATCTTCTTGAATCTCCTAATCCATGAACCTCTATGAATCTCCATGAATCTCCATCAATCACCATGAATCTCCATGAATCTCCATGAATCTCCTTCATCAATCTCCACGAACCTCCACGAATCTCCATGAATCTCCATGAATCTCCATGAATCTCCATGAATCTCCTCCATGAATCTCCATGAATCTCCATGATATCGTGTATGAATCTCCATGAATCTCCATGAACCTCCTCCATGAATCTCCATGAATCTCCATGAATATCCATGAATCTCCATGAATCTCCATGAATCTCCATGTATCTCCATGAATCTCCATGAATCTCCATAAATCTCCAAGAATCTCCGTGAATCTCCATGAATCTCCATGAATCTCCATGAATCTCCATGAATCTCCATGAATCTCCAAGAATCTCCTCCATGAATCTCCATGAATCTCCATGAATCTACATGAATCTCCATGAATCTCCATGAATCTCCTCCATGAATCTCCATGAATCACCTCCATGAATCTCCATGAATCTCCATGAATGTCTATGAATCTCCATGACTCTCCATGAATCTCCTTGAATCTCCATGAATCTCCATAAATCTCCAAGAATCTCCGTGAATCTCCATGAATCTCAATGAATCTCCTCGATGAATCTCCATGAATCTTCATGAATCTCCTGATCCATGAATCTCTATGAATCTCCATGATTCTCCATGAATATCCTCCATGAATCTCCATGAATCTCCATGAATCTCCATGAATCTTCATGAATCTCCATGAATCTCCATGCATCTCCATTAATCTCAATGAATCTCCATGAACCTCCTCCACGAATCTCCATGAATATCCATGAATCTCCATGAATATCCATGAATCTCCATGAATCTCCATGAATCTCCATGAATCTCCTTCATCAATCTCCACGAACCTCCACGAATCTCCATGAATCTCCATGAATCTCCATGAATCTCCATGAATCTCCATGATATCCTGTATGAATCTCCATGAATCTCCATGAACCTCCTCCATGAATCTCCATGAATCTCCATGAATCTCCATGCATATCCATGAATCTCCATGAATCTCCATGAATCTCCATGAATCTCCATGAATCTCCTCCATGAATCTCCTCCATGAATCTCCATGAATCACCTCCATGAATCTCCATGAATCTCCATGAATGTCTATGAATCTCCATGACTCTCCATGAATCTCCTTGAATCTCCATGAATCTCCATAAATCTCCAAGAATCTCCGTGAATCTCCATGAATCTCCATGAATCTCCATGAATCTCCTCCATGAATCTCCTCCATGAATCTCCTGATCCATGAATCTCTATGAATCCCCATGAATCTCCATGAATATCCTCCATGAATCTCCATGAATCTCCATGAATCTCCACGAATCTTCATGAATCTCCTGATCCATGAACCTCTATGAATCTCCATGAATCTCCATGAAGATCCTCCATGAATCTCCATGAATCTCCATGAATGTCCATGAATCTCCTCCATGAATTTCCTGTATGAATCTCCATGACTCTCCATGAATCTCCTTGAATCTCCATGAATCTCCATAAATCTCCAAGAATCTCCGTGAATCTCCATGAATCTCCATGAATCTCCATGAATCTCCTCCATGAATCTCCTCCATGAATCTCCTGATCCATGAATCTCTATGAATCTCCATGAATCTCCATGAATATCCTCCATGAATCTCCATGAATCTTCAGGAATCTCCTGATCCATGAATCTCTATGAATCCCCATGAATCTCCATGAATATCCTCCATGAATCTCCATGAATCTCCATGAATCTCCACGAATCTTCATGAATCTCCTGATCCATGAACCTCTATGAATCTCCATGAATCTCCATGAAGATCCTCCATGAATCTCCATGAATCTCCAAGAATGTCCATGAATCTCCTCCATGAATTTCCTGTATGAATCTCCATGAATCTCCATGAATCTCCACGAATCTCCACGAATCTCCTTCATCAATCTCCACGAATCTCCATGAATCTCCATGAATCTCCATGAATCTCCGCCATGAATCTCCATGAATCTCCATGAATATCCATGAATCTCCATGAATCTCCATGAATCTCCATGTATCTCCATGAATCTACATGAATCTCCATGAATCTTCATGAATCTCCTCGATGAATCTCCATGAATCTTCATGAATCTCCTGATCCATGAATCTCTATGAATCTCCATGATTCTCCATGAATATCCTCCATGAATCTCCATGAATCTCCATGAATCTCCATGAATCTCCATGATATCCTGTATGAATCTTCATGAATCTCCATGAATCTACATGCATCTCCATTAATCTCCATGAATCTCCATGAACCTCCTCCATGAATCTCCACGAATCTCCATGAATATCCATGAATCTCCATGAATATCCATGAATCTCCATGAATCTCCATGAATCTCCATGTATCTCCATGAATTTCCAAGAATCTCCATGAATGTCCATGAATGTCCTCCATGAATCTCCATGCATCTCCATGAATCTCCACGAATCTCCATGAACCTCCTCCATGAATCTCCATGAATCTCCAAGCATATCCATGAATCTCCATGAATCTGCATGAATCTCCATGTATCTCCATGAATCTACATGAATCTCCATGAATCTCCATGAATCTCCTCGATGAATCTCCATGAATCTTCTTGAATCTCCTAATCCATGAACCTCTATGAATCTCCATGAATCTCCATCAATCACCATGAATCTCCATGAATCTCCATGAATCTCCTTCATCAATCTCCACGAACCTCCACGAATCTCCATGAATCTCCATGAATCTCCATGAATCTCCATGAATCTCCTCCATGAATCTCCATGAATCTCCATGAATCTCCATGAATCTCCATGTATCTCCATGAATCTCCATGAATCTCCATAAATCTCCAAGAATCTCCGTGAATCTCCATGAATCTCCATGAATCTCCATGAATCTCCATGAATCTCCATGAATCTCCAAGAATCTCCTCCATGAATCTCCATGAATCTCCATGAATCTACATGAATCTCCATGAATCTCCATGAATCTCCTCCATGAATCTCCATGAATCACCTCCATGAATCTCCATGAATCTCCATGAATGTCTATGAATCTCCATGACTCTCCATGAATCTCCTTGAATCTCCATGAATCTCCATAAATCTCCAAGAATCTCCGTGAATCTCCATGAATCTCAATGAATCTCCTCGATGAATCTCCATGAATCTTCATGAATCTCCTGATCCATGAATCTCTATGAATCTCCATGATTCTCCATGAATATCCTCCATGAATCTCCATGAATCTCCATGAATCTCCATGAATCTTCATGAATCTCCATGAATCTCCATGCATCTCCATTAATCTCAATGAATCTCCATGAACCTCCTCCACGAATCTCCATGAATATCCATGAATCTCCATGCATCTCCATGAATCTCCATGAATCTCCATGAACCTCCTCCATGAATCTCCATGAATCTCCATGCATATCCATGAATCTCCATGAATCTGCATGAATATCCACGAATCTCCATGAATCTCCATGAATCTCCTCGATGAATCTCCATGAATCTCCATGAATGTCTATGAATCTGCATGACTCTCGATGAATCTCCATGAATCTCCTTCATCAATCTCCACGAACCTCCACGAATCTCCATGAATCTCCATGAATCTCCATGAATCTCCATGAATCTCCATGATATCCTGTATGAATCTCCATGAATCTCCATGAATCACCTCCATGAATCTCCATGAATCTCCATGAATGTCTATGAATCTCCATGACTCTCCATGAATCTCCTTGAATCTCCATGAATATCCATGAATCTCCATGAATCTCCATGAATCTCCATGTATCTCCATGAATCTACATGAATCTCCATGAATCTCCATGAATCTCCTCGATGAATCTCCATGAATCTTCATGAATCTCCTGATCCATGAATCTCTATGAATCTCCATGATTCTCCATGAATATCCTCCATGAATCTCCATGAATCTCCATGAATCTCCATGAATCTCCATGATATCCTGTATGAATCTCCATAAATCTCCAAGAATCTCCGTGAATCTCCATGAATCTCCATGAATCTCCATGAATCTCCTCCATGAATCTCCATGAATCACCTCCATGAATCTCCATGAATCTCCATGAATGTCTATGAATCTCCATGACTCTCCATGAATCTCCTTGAATCTCCATGAATCTCCATAAATCTCCAAGAATCTCCGTGAATCTCCATGAATCTCCATGAATATCCATGAATCTCCATGAATCTCCATGAATCTCCATGTATCTCCATGAATCTACATGAATCTCCATGAATCTTCATGAATCTCCTCGATGAATCTCCATGAATCTTCATGAATCTCCTGATCCATGAATCTCTATGAATCTCCATGATTCTCCATGAATATCCTCCATGAATCTCCATGAATCTCTATGAATCTCCATGATTCTCCATGAATATCCTCCATGAATCTCCATGAATCTCCATGAATCTCCATGAATCTCCATGATATCCTGTATGAATCTTCATGAATCTCCATGAATCTACATGCATCTCCATTAATCTCCATGAATCTCCATGAACCTCCTCCATGAATCTCCACGAATCTCCATGAATATCCATGAATCTCCATGAATATCCATGAATCTCCATGAATCTCCATGAATCTCCATGTATCTCCATGAATTTCCAAGAATCTCCATGAATGTCCATGAATGTCCTCCATGATTCTCCATGCATCTCCATGAATCTCCACGAATCTCCATGAACCTCCTCCATGAATCTCCATGAATCTCCAAGCATATCCATGAACCTCCTCCATGAATCTCCATGAATCTCCAAGCATATCCATGAATCTCCATGAATCTGCATGAATCTCCATGTATCTCCATGAATCTACATGAATCTCCATGAATCTCCATGAATCTCCTCGATGAATCTCCATGAATCTTCTTGAATCTCCTAATCCATGAACCTCTATGAATCTCCATGAATCTCCATCAATCACCATGAATCTCCATGAATCTCCATGAATCTCCTTCATCAATCTCCACGAACCTCCACGAATCTCCATGAATCTCCATGAATCTCCATGAATCTCCATGAATCTCCTCCATGAATCTCCATGAATCTCCATGATATCGTGTATGAATCTCCATGAATCTCCATGAACCTCCTCCATGAATCTCCATGAATCTCCATGAATATCCATGAATCTCCATGAATCTCCATGAATCTCCATGTATCTCCATGAATCTCCATGAATCTCCATAAATCTCCAAGAATCTCCGTGAATCTCCATGAATCTCCATGAATCTCCATGAATCTCCATGAATCTCCATGAATCTCCAAGAATCTCCTCCATGAATCTCCATGAATCTCCATGAATCTACATGAATCTCCATGAATCTCCATGAATCTCCTCCATGAATCTCCATGAATCACCTCCATGAATCTCCATGAATCTCCATGAATGTCTATGAATCTCCATGACTCTCCATGAATCTCCTTGAATCTCCATGAATCTCCATAAATCTCCAAGAATCTCCGTGAATCTCCATGAATCTCAATGAATCTCCTCGATGAATCTCCATGAATCTTCATGAATCTCCTGATCCATGAATCTCTATGAATCTCCATGATTCTCCATGAATATCCTCCATGAATCTCCATGAATCTCCATGAATCTCCATGAATCTTCATGAATCTCCATGAATCTCCATGCATCTCCATTAATCTCAATGAATCTCCATGAACCTCCTCCACGAATCTCCATGAATATCCATGAATCTCCATGAATATCCATGAATCTCCATGAATCTCCATGAATCTCCATGAATCTCCTTCATCAATCTCCACGAACCTCCACGAATCTCCATGAATCTCCATGAATCTCCATGAATCTCCATGAATCTCCATGATATCCTGTATGAATCTCCATGAATCTCCATGAACCTCCTCCATGAATCTCCATGAATCTCCATGAATCTCCATGCATATCCATGAATCTCCATGAATCTCCATGAATCTCCATGAATCTCCATGAATCTCCTCCATGAATCTCCTCCATGAATCTCCATGAATCACCTCCATGAATCTCCATGAATCTCCATGAATGTCTATGAATCTCCATGACTCTCCATGAATCTCCTTGAATCTCCATGAATCTCCATAAATCTCCAAGAATCTCCGTGAATCTCCATGAATCTCCATGAATCTCCATGAATCTCCTCCATGAATCTCCTCCATGAATCTCCTGATCCATGAATCTCTATGAATCCCCATGAATCTCCATGAATATCCTCCATGAATCTCCATGAATCTCCATGAATCTCCACGAATCTTCATGAATCTCCTGATCCATGAACCTCTATGAATCTCCATGAATCTCCATGAAGATCCTCCATGAATCTCCATGAATCTCCATGAATGTCCATGAATCTCCTCCATGAATTTCCTGTATGAATCTCCATGACTCTCCATGAATCTCCTTGAATCTCCATGAATCTCCATGACTCTCCATGAATCTCCTTGAATCTCCATGAATCTCCATAAATCTCCAAGAATCTCCGTGAATCTCCATGAATCTCCTCCATGAATCTCCTCCATGAATCTCCATGAATCACCTCCATGAATCTCCATGAATCTCCATGAATGTCTATGAATCTCCATGACTCTCCATGAATCTCCTTGAATCTCCATGAATCTCCATAAATCTCCAAGAATCTCCGTGAATCTCCATGAATCTCCATGAATCTCCATGAATCTCCTCCATGAATCTCCTCCATGAATCTCCTGATCCATGAATCTCTATGAATCCCCATGAATCTCCATGAATATCCTCCATGAATCTCCATGAATCTCCATGAATCTCCACGAATCTTCATGAATCTCCTGATCCATGAACCTCTATGAATCTCCATGAATCTCCATGAAGATCCTCCATGAATCTCCATGAATCTCCATGAATGTCCATGAATCTCCTCCATGAATTTCCTGTATGAATCTCCATGACTCTCCATGAATCTCCTTGAATCTCCATGAATCTCCATAAATCTCCAAGAATCTCCGTGAATCTCCATGAATCTCCATGAATCTCCATGAATCTCCTCCATGAATCTCCTCCATGAATCTCCTGATCCATGAATCTCTATGAATCTCCATGAATCTCCATGAATATCCTCCATGAATCTCCATGAATCTTCAGGAATCTCCTGATCCATGAATCTCTATGAATCCCCATGAATCTCCATGAATATCCTCCATGAATCTCCATGAATCTCCATGAATCTCCACGAATCTTCATGAATCTCCTGATCCATGAACCTCTATGAATCTCCATGAATCTCCATGAAGATCCTCCATGAATCTCCATGAATCTCCAAGAATGTCCATGAATCTCCTCCATGAATTTCCTGTATGAATCTCCATGAATCTCCATGAATCTCCACGAATCTCCATGAATCTCCTTCATCAATCTCCACGAATCTCCATGAATCTCCATGAATCTCCATGAATCTCCGCCATGAATCTCCATGAATCTCCATGAATATCCATGAATCTCCATGAATCTCCATGAATCTCCATGTATCTCCATGAATCTACATGAATCTCCATGAATCTTCATGAATCTCCTCGATGAATCTCCATGAATCTTCATGAATCTCCTGATCCATGAATCTCTATGAATCTCCATGATTCTGCATGAATATCCTCCATGAATCTCCATGAATCTCCATGAATCTCCATGAATCTCCATGATATCCTGTATGAATCTTCATGAATCTCCATGAATCTACATGCATCTCCATTAATCTCCATGAATCTCCATGAACCTCCTCCATGAATCTCCACGAATCTCCATGAATATCCATGAATCTCCATGAATATCCATGAATCTCCATGAATCTCCATGAATCTCCATGTATCTCCATGAATTTCCAAGAATCTCCATGAATGTCCATGAATGTCCTCCATGAATCTCCATGCATCTCCATGAATCTCCACGAATCTCCATGAACCTCCTCCATGAATCTCCATGAATCTCCAAGCATATCCATGAATCTCCATGAATCTGCATGAATCTCCATGTATCTCCATGAATCTACATGAATCTCCATGAATCTCCATGAATCTCCTCGATGAATCTCCATGAATCTTCTTGAATCTCCTAATCCATGAACCTCTATGAATCTCCATGAATCTCCATCAATCACCATGAATCTCCATGAATCTCCATGAATCTCCTTCATCAATCTCCACGAACCTCCACGAATCTCCATGAATCTCCATGAATCTCCATGAATCTCCATGAATCTCCTCCATGAATCTCCATGAATCTCCATGAATCTCCATGAATCTCCATGTATCTCCATGAATCTCCATGAATCTCCATAAATCTCCAAGAATCTCCGTGAATCTCCATGAATCTCCATGAATCTCCATGAATCTCCATGAATCTCCATGAATCTCCAAGAATCTCCTCCATGAATCTCCATGAATCTCCATGAATCTACATGAATCTCCATGAATCTCCATGAATCTCCTCCATGAATCTCCATGAATCACCTCCATGAATCTCCATGAATCTCCATGAATGTCTATGAATCTCCATGACTCTCCATGAATCTCCTTGAATCTCCATGAATCTCCATAAATCTCCAAGAATCTCCGTGAATCTCCATGAATCTCAATGAATCTCCTCGATGAATCTCCATGAATCTTCATGAATCTCCTGATCCATGAATCTCTATGAATCTCCATGATTCTCCATGAATATCCTCCATGAATCTCCATGAATCTCCATGAATCTCCATGAATCTTCATGAATCTCCATGAATCTCCATGCATCTCCATTAATCTCAATGAATCTCCATGAACCTCCTCCACGAATCTCCATGAATATCCATGAATCTCCATGCATCTCCATGAATCTCCATGAATCTCCATGAACCTCCTCCATGAATCTCCATGAATCTCCATGCATATCCATGAATCTCCATGAATCTGCATGAATATCCACGAATCTCCATGAATCTCCATGAATCTCCATGAATCTCCATGAATCTCCTCGATGAATCTCCATGAATCTCCATGAATGTCTATGAATCTGCATGACTCTCCATGAATCTCCATGAATCTCCTTCATCAATCTCCACGAACCTCCACGAATCTCCATGAATCTCCATGAATCTCCATGAATCTCCATGAATCTCCATGATATCCTGTATGAATCTCCATGAATCTCCATGAATCACCTCCATGAATCTCCATGAATCTCCATGAATGTCTATGAATCTCCATGACTCTCCATGAATCTCCTTGAATCTCCATGAATATCCATGAATCTCCATGAATCTCCATGAATCTCCATGAATCTCCATGTATCTCCATGAATCTACATGAATCTCCATGAATCTCCATGAATCTCCTCGATGAATCTCCATGAATCTTCATGAATCTCCTGATCCATGAATCTCTATGAATCTCCATGATTCTCCATGAATATCCTCCATGAATCTCCATGAATCTCCATGAATCTCCATGAATCTCCATGATATCCTGTATGAATCTCCATAAATCTCCAAGAATCTCCGTGAATCTCCATGAATCTCCATGAATCTCCATGAATCTCCTCCATGAATCTCCATGAATCACCTCCATGAATCTCCATGAATCTCCATGAATGTCTATGAATCTCCATGACTCTCCATGAATCTCCTTGAATCTCCATGAATCTCCATAAATCTCCAAGAATCTCCGTGAATCTCCATGAATCTCCATGAATCTCCATGAATCTCCTCCATGAATCTCCTCCATGAATCTCCTGATCCATGAATCTCTATGAATCTCCATGAATCTCCATGAATATCCTCCATGAATCTCCATGAATCTTCAGGAATCTCCTGATCCATGAATCTCTATGAATCCCCATGAATCTCCATGAATACCCTCCATGAATCTCCATGAATCTCCATGAATCTCCACGAATCTTCATGAATCTCCTGATCCATGAACCTCTATGAATCTCCATGAATCTCCATGAAGATCCTCCATGAATCTCCATGAATCTCCAAGAATGTCCATGAATCTCGTCCATGAATTTCCTGTATGAATCTCCATGAATCTCCATGAATCTCCACGAATCTCCATGAATCTCCTTCATCAATCTCCACGAATCTCCATGAATCTCCATGAATCTCCATGAATCTCCGCCATGAATCTCCATGAATCTCCATGAATATCCATGAATCTCCATGAATCTCCATGAATCTCCATGTATCTCCATGAATCTACATGAATCTCCATGAATCTCCATGAATCTCCTCGATGAATCTCCATGAATCTTCATGAATCTCCTGATCCATGAATCTCTATGAATCTCCATGATTCTCCATGAATATCCTCCATGAATCTCCATGAATCTCCATGAATCTCCATGAATCTCCATGATATCCTGTATGAATCTTCATGAATCTCCATGAATCTCCATGAATCTCCATGCATCTCCATTAATCTCCATGAATCTCCATGAACCTCCTCCATGAATCTCCACGAATCTCCATGAATATCCATGAATCTCCATGAATATCCATGAATCTCCATGAATCTCCATGAATCTCCATGTATCTCCATGAATTTCCAAGAATCTCCATGAATGTCCATGAATGTCCTCCATGAATCTCCATGCATCTCCATGAATCTCCATGAATCTCCATGAACCTCCTACATGAATCTCCATGAATCTCCATGCATATCCATGAATCTCCATGAATCTGCATGAATCTCCATGTATCTCCATGAATCTACATGAATCTCCATGAATCTCCATGAATCTCCTCGATGAATCTCCATGAATCTTCTTGAATCTCCTAATCCATGAACCTCTATGAATCTCCATGAATCTCCATCAATCACCATGAATCTCCATGAATCTCCATGAATCTCCTTCATCAATCTCCACGAACCTCCACGAATCTCCATGAATCTCCATGAATCTCCATGAATCTCCATGAATCTCCTCCATGAATCTCCATGAATCTCCATGATATCCTGTATGAATCTCCATGAATCTCCATGAACCTCCTCCATGAATCTCCATGAATCTCCATGAATATCCATGAATCTCCATGAATCTCCATGAATCTCCTTCATCAATCTCCACGAATCTCCATGAATCTCCATGAATCTCCATGAATCTCCATGAATCTCCGCCATGAATCTCCATGAATCTCCATGAATATCCATGAATCTCCATGAATCTCCATGAATCTCCATGTATCTCCATGAATCTACATGAATCTCCATGAATCCCAATGAATCTCCTCGATGAATCTCCATGAATCTTCATGAATCTCCTGATCCATGAATCTCTATGAATCTCCATGATTCTCCATGAATATCCTCCATGAATCTCCATGAATCTCCATGAATCTCCATAAATCTTCATGAATCTCCATGAATCTCCATGCATCTCCATTAATCTCCATGAATCTCCATGAACCTCCTCCATGAATCTCCATGAATGTCTATGAATCTCCATGACTCTCCATGAATCTCCTTGAATCTCCATGAATCTCCATAAATCTCCAAGAATCTCCGTGAATCTCCATGAATCTCCATGAATCTCCATGAATCTCCTCCATGAATCTCCATGAATCACCTCCATGAATCTCCATGAATCTCCATGAATGTCTATGAATCTCCATGACTCTCCATGAATCTCCTTGAATCTCCATGAATCTCCATAAATCTCCAAGAATCTCCGTGATATCCTGTATGAATCTCCATGAATCTCCATGAACCTCCTCCATGAATCTCCATGAATCTCCATGAATCTCCATGCATATCCATGAATCTCCATGAATCTGCATGAATATCCACGAATCTCCATGAATCTCCATGAATCTCCATGAATCTCCATGAATCTCCTCCATGAATCTCCTCCATGAATCTCCATGAATCACCTCCATGAATCTCCATGAATCTCCATGAATGTCTATGAATCTCCATGACTCTCCATGAATCTCCTTGAATCTCCATGAATCTCCATAAATCTCCAAGAATCTCCGTGAATCTCCATGAATCTCCATGAATCTCCATGTATCTCCATGAATCTACATGAATCTCCATGAATCTCAATGAATCTCCTCGATGAATCTCCATGAATCTTCATGAATCTCCTGATCCATGAATCTCTATGAATCTCCATGATTCTCCATGAATATCCTCCATGATGCTCCATGAATCTCCATGAATCTCCATGAATCTTCATGAATCTCCATGAATCTCCATGCATCTCCATTAATCTCCATGAATCTCCATGAACCTCCTCCATGAATCTCCATGAATGTCTATGAATCTCCATGACTCTCCATGAATCTCCTTGAATCTCCATCAATCACCATGAATCTCCATGAATCTCCATGAATCTCCTTCATCAATCTCCACGAACCTCCACGAATCTCCATGAATCTCCATGAATCTCCATGAATCTCCATGAATCTCCTCCATGAATCTCCATGAATCTCCATGAATCTACATGAATCTCCATGAATCTCCATGAATCTCCTCCATGAATCTCCATGAATCACCTCCATGAATCTCCATGAATCTCCATGAATGTCTATGAATCTCCATGACTCTCCATGAATCTCCTTGAATCTCCATGAATCTCCATAAATCTCCAAGAATCTCCGTGAATCTCCATGAATCTCAATGAATCTCCTCGATGAATCTCCATGAATCTTCATGAATCTCCTGATCCATGAATCTCTATGAATCTCCATGATTCTCCATGAATATCCTCCATGAATCTCCATGAATCTCCATGAATCTCCATGAATCTTCATGAATCTCCATGAATCTCCATGCATCTCCATTAATCTCAATGAATCTCCATGAACCTCCTCCACGAATCTCCATGAATATCCATGAATCTCCATGCATCTCCATGAATCTCCATGAATCTCCATGAACCTCCTCCATGAATCTCCATGAATCTCCATGCATATCCATGAATCTCCATGAATCTGCATGAATATCCACGAATCTCCATGAATCTCCATGAATCTCCATGAATCTCCATGAATCTCCTCGATGAATCTCCATGAATCTCCATGAATGTCTATGAATCTGCATGACTCTCCATGAATCTCCATGAATCTCCATGATATCCTGTATGAATCTCCATGAATCTCCATGAATCACCTCCATGAATCTCCATGAATCTCCATGAATGTCTATGAATCTCCATGACTCTCCATGAATCTCCTTGAATCTCCATGAATATCCATGAATCTCCATGAATCTCCATGAATCTCCATGTATCTCCATGAATCTACATGAATCTCCATGAATCTCCATGAATCTCCTCGATGAATCTCCATGAATCTTCATGAATCTCCTGATCCATGAATCTCTATGAATCTCCATGATTCTCCATGAATATCCTCCATGAATCTCCATGAATCTCCATGAATCTCCATGAATCTCCATGATATCCTGTATGAATCTCCATAAATCTCCAAGAATCTCCGTGAATCTCCATGAATCTCCATGAATCTCCATGAATCTCCTCCATGAATCTCCATGAATCACCTCCATGAATCTCCATGAATCTCCATGAATGTCTATGAATCTCCATGACTCTCCATGAATCTCCTTGAATCTCCATGAATCTCCATAAATCTCCAAGAATCTCCGTGAATCTCCATGAATCTCCATGAATCTCCATGAATCTCCTCCATGAATCTCCTCCATGAATCTCCTGATCCATGAATCTCTATGAATCTCCATGAATCTCCATGAATATCCTCCATGAATCTCCATGAATCTTCAGGAATCTCCTGATCCATGAATCTCTATGAATCCCCATGAATCTCCATGAATACCCTCCATGAATCTCCATGAATCTCCATGAATCTCCACGAATCTTCATGAATCTCCTGATCCATGAACCTCTATGAATCTCCATGAATCTCCATGAAGATCCTCCATGAATCTCCATGAATCTCCAAGAATGTCCATGAATCTCCTCCATGAATTTCCTGTATGAATCTCCATGAATCTCCATGAATCTCCACGAATCTCCATGAATCTCCTTCATCAATCTCCACGAATCTCCATGAATCTCCATGAATCTCCATGAATCTCCGCCATGAATCTCCATGAATCTCCATGAATATCCATGAATCTCCATGAATCTCCATGAATCTCCATGTATCTCCATGAATCTACATGAATCTCCATGAATCTCCATGAATCTCCTCGATGAATCTCCATGAATCTTCATGAATCTCCTGATCCATGAATCTCTATGAATCTCCATGATTCTCCATGAATATCCTCCATGAATCTCCATGAATCTCCATGAATCTCCATGAATCTCCATGATATCCTGTATGAATCTTCATGAATCTCCATGAATCTCCATGAATCTCCATGCATCTCCATTAATCTCCATGAATCTCCATGAACCTCCTCCATGAATCTCCACGAATCTCCATGAATATCCATGAATCTCCATGAATATCCATGAATCTCCATGAATCTCCATGAATCTCCATGTATCTCCATGAATTTCCAAGAATCTCCATGAATGTCCATGAATGTCCTCCATGAATCTCCATGCATCTCCATGAATCTCCATGAATCTCCATGAACCTCCTACATGAATCTCCATGAATCTCCATGCATATCCATGAATCTCCATGAATCTGCATGAATCTCCATGTATCTCCATGAATCTACATGAATCTCCATGAATCTCCATGAATCTCCTCGATGAATCTCCATGAATCTTCTTGAATCTCCTAATCCATGAACCTCTATGAATCTCCATGAATCTCCATCAATCACCATGAATCTCCATGAATCTCCATGAATCTCCTTCATCAATCTCCACGAACCTCCACGAATCTCCATGAATCTCCATGAATCTCCATGAATCTCCATGAATCTCCTCCATGAATCTCCATGAATCTCCATGATATCCTGTATGAATCTCCATGAATCTCCATGAACCTCCTCCATGAATCTCCATGAATCTCCATGAATATCCATGAATCTCCATGAATCTCCATGAATCTCCTTCATCAATCTCCACGAATCTCCATGAATCTCCATGAATCTCCATGAATCTCCATGAATCTCCGCCATGAATCTCCATGAATCTCCATGAATATCCATGAATCTCCATGAATCTCCATGAATCTCCATGTATCTCCATGAATCTACATGAATCTCCATGAATCTCAATGAATCTCCTCGATGAATCTCCATGAATCTTCATGAATCTCCTGATCCATGAATCTCTATGAATCTCCATGATTCTCCATGAATATCCTCCATGAATCTCCATGAATCTCCATGAATCTCCATAAATCTTCATGAATCTCCATGAATCTCCATGCATCTCCATTAATCTCCATGAATCTCCATGAACCTCCTCCATGAATCTCCATGAATGTCTATGAATCTCCATGACTCTCCATGAATCTCCTTGAATCTCCATGAATCTCCATAAATCTCCAAGAATCTCCGTGAATCTCCATGAATCTCCATGAATCTCCATGAATCTCCTCCATGAATCTCCATGAATCACCTCCATGAATCTCCATGAATCTCCATGAATGTCTATGAATCTCCATGACTCTCCATGAATCTCCTTGAATCTCCATGAATCTCCATGAATATCCATGAATCTCCATGAATCTCCATGAATCTCCATGTATCTCCATGAATCTACATGAATCTCCATGAATCTCCATGAATCTCCTCGATGAATCTCCATGAATCTTCATGAATCTCCTGATCCATGAATCTCTATGAATCTCCATGATTCTCCATGAATATCCTCCATGAATCTCCATGAATCTCCATGAATCTCCATGAATCTCCATGATATCCTGTATGAATCTTCATGAATCTCCATGAATCTCCATGAATCTCCATGCATCTCCATTAATCTCCATGAATCTCCATGAACCTCCTCCATGAATCTCCACGAATCTCCATGAATATCCATGAATCTCCATGAATATCCATGAATCTCCATGAATCTCCATGAATCTCCATGTATCTCCATGAATTTCCAAGAATCTCCATGAATGTCCATGAATGTCCTCCATGAATCTCCATGCATCTCCATGAATCTCCATGAATCTCCATGAACCTCCTACATGAATCTCCATGAATCTCCATGCATATCCATGAATCTCCATGAATCTGCATGAATCTCCATGTATCTCCATGAATCTACATGAATCTCCATGAATCTCCATGAATCTCCTCGATGAATCTCCATGAATCTTCTTGAATCTCCTAATCCATGAACCTCTATGAATCTCCATGAATCTCCATCAATCACCATGAATCTCCATGAATCTCCATGAATCTCCTTCATCAATCTCCACGAACCTCCACGAATCTCCATGAATCTCCATGAATCTCCATGAATCTCCATGAATCTCCTCCATGAATCTCCATGAATCTCCATGATATCCTGTATGAATCTCCATGAATCTCCATGAACCTCCTCCATGAATCTCCATGAATCTCCATGAATATCCATGAATCTCCATGAATCTCCATGAATCTCCTTCATCAATCTCCACGAATCTCCATGAATCTCCATGAATCTCCATGAATCTCCATGAATCTCCGCCATGAATCTCCATGAATCTCCATGAATATCCATGAATCTCCATGAATCTCCATGAATCTCCATGTATCTCCATGAATCTACATGAATCTCCATGAATCTCAATGAATCTCCTCGATGAATCTCCATGAATCTTCATGAATCTCCTGATCCATGAATCTCTATGAATCTCCATGATTCTCCATGAATATCCTCCATGAATCTCCATGAATCTCCATGAATCTCCATAAATCTTCATGAATCTCCATGAATCTCCATGCATCTCCATTAATCTCCATGAATCTCCATGAACCTCCTCCATGAATCTCCATGAATGTCTATGAATCTCCATGACTCTCCATGAATCTACTTGAATCTCCATGAATCTCCATAAATCTCCAAGAATCTCCGTGAATCTCCATGAATCTCCATGAATCTCCATGAATCTCCTCCATGAATCTCCATGAATCACCTCCATGAATCTCCATGAATCTCCATGAATGTCTATGAATCTCCATGACTCTCCATGAATCTCCTTGAATCTCCATGAATCTCCATAAATCTCCAAGAATCTCCGTGATATCCTGTATGAATCTCCATGAATCTCCATGAACCTCCTCCATGAATCTCCATGAATCTCCATGAATCTCCATGCATATCCATGAATCTCCATGAATCTGCATGAATATCCACGAATCTCCATGAATCTCCATGAATCTCCATGAATCTCCATGAATCTCCTCCATGAATCTCCTCCATGAATCTCCATGAATCACCTTCATGAATCTCCATGAATCTCCATGAATGTCTATGAATCTCCATGACTCTCCATGAATCTCCTTGAATCTCTATGAATCTCCATAAATCTCCAAGAATCTCCGTGAATCTCCATGAATCTCCATGAATCTCCATGTATCTCCATGAATCTACATGAATCTCCATGAATCTCAATGAATCTCCTCGATGAATCTCCATGAATCTTCATGAATCTCCTGATCCATGAATCTCTATGAATCTCCATGATTCTCCATGAATATCCTCCATGATGCTCCATGAATCTCCATGAATCTCCATGAATCTTCATGAATCTCCATGAATCTCCATGCATCTCCATTAATCTCCATGAATCTCCATGAACCTCCTCCATGAATCTCCATGAATGTCTATGAATCTCCATGACTCTCCATGAATCTCCTTGAATCTCCATGAATCTCCATAAATCTCCAAGAATCTCCGTGAATCTCCATGAATCTCCATGAATCTCCATGAATCTCCTCCATGAATCTCCATGAATCACCTCCATGAATCTCCATGAATCTCCATGAATGTCTATGAATCTCCATGACTCTCCATGAATCTCCTTGAATCTCCATGAATCTCCATAAATCTCCAAGAATCTCCGTGAATCTCCATGAATCTCCATGAATCTCCATGTATCTCCATGAATCTACATGAATCTCCATGAATATCCATGAATCTCCATGAATCTCCATGAATCGCCATGTATCTCCATGAATTTCCAAGAATCTCCATGAATGTCCATGAATGTCCTCCACGAATCTCCATGAATCTCCATGAATCTCCATGAATCTCCATGAATCTCCATGAATCTCCATGAATCTCCATGATATCCTGTATGAATCTCCATGATATCCTGTATGAATCTCCATGATATCCTGTATGAATCTCCATGAATCTCCATGAACCTCCATGAATCTCCATGAATATCCATGAATCTCCATGAATCTCCATGAATCTCCATGTATCTCCATGAATCTCCATGAATCTCCATAAATCTCCAAGAATCTCCATGAATCTCCATGAATCTCCATGAATCTCCATGAATCTCCATGAATCTCCAAGAATCTCCTCCATGAATCTCCATGAATCTCCATGAATCTCCATGTATCTCCATGAATCTACATGAATCTCCATGAATCTCAATGAATCTCCTCGATGAATCTCCATGAATCTTCATGAATCTCCTGATCCATGAATCACCATGAATCTCCATGAACCTCCTCCATGAATCTCCATGAATCTCCATGCATATTCATGAATCTCCATGAATCTGCATGAATATCCACGAATCTCCATGAATCTCCACGAATCTCCATGAATCTCCATGAATCTCCTCCATGAATCTCCATGAATCTCCATGAATCTCCATGAATCTCCATGAATATCCTCCATGAATTTCCATGAATCTCCATGAATGTCCATGAATCTCCTCCATGAAACTCCTGTATGAATCTCCATGAATCTCCATGAATCTCCATGAATCTCCTTCATCAATCTCCACGAATCTCCATGAATCTCCATGAATCTCCATGAATCTCCTCCATGAATCTCCATGAATCTCTTATGATATCCTGTATCAATCTTCATGAATCTCCATGAATCTCCATGCATCTCCATGAATCTCCATGAATCTCCATGAACCTCCTCCATGAATCTCCATGAAGCTCCATGAATCTCCATGAATCTCCTCCATGAATCTCCATGAATCACCTCCATGAATCTCCATGAATCTCCATGAATGTCTATGAATCTCCATGACTCTCCATGAATCTCCTTGAATCTCCATGAATCTCCATAAATCTCCAAGAATCTCCGTGAATCTCCATGAATCTCCATGAATCTCCATGAATCTCCTCCATGAATCTCCTCCATGAATCTCCATGAATCTCCATGAATCTCCTGATCCATGAATCTCTATGAATCTCCATGAATCTCCATGAATATCCTCCATGAACCTCCATGAATCTTCATGAATCTCCTGATCCATGAATCTCTATGAATCCCCATGAATCTCCATGAATATCCTCCATGAATCTCCATGAATCTCCATGAACCTCCTCCATGAATCACCATAAATCTCCATGAATATCCATGAATCTCCATGAGTCTCCATGAATCTCCATGTATCTCCATGAATCTACATGAATCTCCATGAATCTCCATGAATCTCCTCGATGAATCTCCATGAATCTCCATGAATCTCCATGAATCTCCGCCATGAATCTCCATGAATCTCCATGAATATCCATGAATCTCCATGAATCTCCACGAATCTCCATGTATCTCCATGAATCTACATGAATCTCCATGAATCTCCATGAATCTCCTCGATGAATCTCCATGAATCTTCATGAATCTCCTGATCCATGAATCTCTATGAATCTCCATGATTCTCCATGAATATCCTCCATGAATCTCCATGAATCTCCATGAATCTCCATGAATCTCCATGATATCCTGTATGAATCCCCATGAATCTCCATGAACCTCCATGAATCTCCATGAATCTCCATGAATCTCCTCCATGAATCTCCATGAATGTCTATGAATCTCCATGACTCTCCATGAATCTCCTTGAATCTCCATGAATCTCCATAAATCTCCAAGAATCTCCGTGAATCTCCATGAATCTCCATGAATCTCCATGAATCTCCTCCATGAATCTCCATGAATCACCTCCATGAATCTCCATGAATCTCCATGAATGTCTATGAATCTCCATGACTCTTCATGAATCTCCTTGAATCTCCATGAATCTCCATAAATCTCCAAGAATCTCCGTGATATCCTGTATGAATCTCCATGAATCTCCATGAACCTCCTCCATGAATCTCCATGAATCTCCATGAATCTCCATGCATATCCATGAATCTCCATGAATCTGCATGAATATCCACGAATCTCCATGAATCTCCATGAATCTCCATGAATCTCCATGAATCTCCTCCATGAATCTCCTCCATGAATCTCCATGAATCACCTCCATGAATCTCCATGAATCTCCATGAATGTCTATGAATCTCCATGACTCTCCATGAATCTCCTTGAATCTCCATGAATCTCCATAAATCTCCAAGAATCTCCGTGAATCTCCATGAATCTGCATGAATCTCCATGTATCTCCATGAATCTACATGAATCTCCATGAATCTCAATGAATCTCCTCGATGAATCTCCATGAATCTTCATGAATCTCCTGATCCATGAATCTCTATGAATCTCCATGATTCTCCATGAATATCCTCCATGATGCTCCATGAATCTCCATGAATCTCCATGAATCTTCATGAATCTCCATGAATCTCCATGCATCTCCATTAATCTCCATGAATCTCCATGAACCTCCTCCATGAATCTCCATGAATGTCTATGAATCTCCATGACTCTCCATGAATCTCCTTGAATCTCCATGAATCTCCATAAATCTCCAAGAATCTCCGTGAATCTCCATGAATCTCCATGAATCTCCATGAATCTCCTCCATGAATCTCCATGAATCACCTCCATGAATCTCCATGAATCTCCATGAATGTCTATGAATCTCCATGACTCTCCATGAATCTCCTTGAATCTCCATGAATCTCCATAAATCTCCAAGAATCTCCGTGAATCTCCATGAATCTCCATGAATCTCCATGTATCTCCATGAATCTACATGAATCTCCATGAATCTCAATGAATCTCCTCGATGAATCTCCATGAATCTTCATGAATCTCCTGATCCATGAATCTCTATGAATCTCCATGATTCTCCATGAATATCCTCCATGATGCTCCATGAATCTCCATGAATATCCATGAATCTCCATGAATCTCCATGAATCGCCATGTATCTCCATGAATTTCCAAGAATCTCCATGAATGTCCATGAATGTCCTCCACGAATCTCCATGAATCTCCATGAATCTCCATGAATCTCCATGAATCTCCATGAATCTCCATGATATCCTGTATGAATCTCCATGATATCCTGTATGAATCTCCATGATATCCTGTATGAATCTCCATGAATCTCCATGAACCTCCATGAATCTCCATGAATATCCATGAATCTCCATGAATCTCCATGAATCTCCATGTATCTCCATGAATCTCCATGAATCTCCATAAATCTCCAAGAATCTCCATGAATCTCCATGAATCTCCATGAATCTCCATGAATCTCCATGAATCTCCATGAATCTCCATGAATCTCCATGATATCCTGTATGAATCTCCATGATATCCTGTATGAATCTCCATGATATCCTGTATGAATCTCCATGAATCTCCATGAACCTCCATGAATCTCCATGAATATCCATGAATCTCCATGAATCTCCATGAATCTCCATGTATCTCCATGAATCTCCATGAATCTCCATAAATCTCCAAGAATCTCCATGAATCTCCATGAATCTCCATGAATCTCCATGAATCTCCATGAATCTCCAAGAATCTCCTCCATGAATCTCCATGAATCTCCATGAATCTCCATGTATCTCCATGAATCTACATGAATCTCCATGAATCTCAATGAATCTCCTCGATGAATCTCCATGAATCTTCATGAATCTCCTGATCCATGAATCTCCATGAATCTCCATGAACCTCCTCCATGAATCTCCATGAATCTCCATGCATATTCATGAATCTCCATGAATCTGCATGAATATCCACGAATCTCCATGAATCTCCACGAATCTCCATGAATCTCCATGAATCTCCTCCATGAATCTCCATGAATCTCCATGAATCTCCATGAATCTCCATGAATATCCTCCATGAATTTCCATGAATCTCCATGAATGTCCATGAATCTCCTCCATGAAACTCCTGTATGAATCTCCATGAATCTCCATGAATCTCCATGAATCTCCTTCATCAATCTCCACGAATCTCCATGAATCTCCATGAATCTCCATGAATCTCCTCCATGAATCTCCATGAATCTCTTATGATATCCTGTATCAATCTTCATGAATCTCCATGAATCTCCATGCATCTCCATGAATCTCCATGAATCTCCATGAACCTCCTCCATGAATCTCCATGAAGCTCCATGAATCTCCATGAATCTCCTCCATGAATCTCCATGAATCACCTCCATGAATCTCCATGAATCTCCATGAATGTCTATGAATCTCCATGACTCTCCATGAATCTCCTTGAATCTCCATGAATCTCCATAAATCTCCAAGAATCTCCGTGAATCTCCATGAATCTCCATGAATCTCCATGAATCTCCTCCATGAATCTCCTCCATGAATCTCCATGAATCTCCATGAATCTCCTGATCCATGAATCTCTATGAATCTCCATGAATCTCCATGAATATCCTCCATGAACCTCCATGAATCTTCATGAATCTCCTGATCCATGAATCTCTATGAATCCCCATGAATCTCCATGAATATCCTCCATGAATCTCCATGAATCTCCATGAACCTCCTCCATGAATCACCATAAATCTCCATGAATATCCATGAATCTCCATGAGTCTCCATGAATCTCCATGTATCTCCATGAATCTACATGAATCTCCATGAATCTCCATGAATCTCCTCGATGAATCTCCATGAATCTCCATGAATCTCCATGAATCTCCGCCATGAATCTCCATGAATCTCCATGAATATCCATGAATCTCCATGAATCTCCACGAATCTCCATGTATCTCCATGAATCTACATGAATCTCCATGAATCTCCATGAATCTCCTCGATGAATCTCCATGAATCTTCATGAATCTCCTGATCCATGAATCTCTATGAATCTCCATGATTCTCCATGAATATCCTCCATGAATCTCCATGAATCTCCATGAATCTCCATGAATCTCCATGATATCCTGTATGAATCCCCATGAATCTCCATGAACCTCCATGAATCTCCATGAATCTCCATGAATCTCCTCCATGAATCTCCATGAATGTCTATGAATCTCCATGACTCTCCATGAATCTCCTTGAATCTCCATGAATCTCCATAAATCTCCAAGAATCTCCGTGAATCTCCATGAATCTCCATGAATCTCCATGAATCTCCTCCATGAATCTCCATGAATCACCTCCATGAATCTCCATGAATCTCCATGAATGTCTATGAATCTCCATGACTCTTCATGAATCTCCTTGAATCTCCATGAATCTCCAGAAATCTCCAAGAATCTCCGTGATATCCTGTATGAATCTCCATGAATCTCCATGAACCTCCTCCATGAATCTCCATGAATCTCCATGAATCTCCATGCATATCCATGAATCTCCATGAATCTGCATGAATATCCACGAATCTCCATGAATCTCCATGAATCTCCATGAATCTCCATGAATCTCCTCCATGAATCTCCTCCATGAATCTCCATGAATCACCTCCATGAATCTCCATGAATCTCCATGAATGTCTATGAATCTCCATGACTCTCCATGAATCTCCTTGAATCTCCATGAATCTCCATAAATCTCCAAGAATCTCCGTGAATCTCCATGAATCTGCATGAATCTCCATGTATCTCCATGAATCTACATGAATCTCCATGAATCTCAATGAATCTCCTCGATGAATCTCCATGAATCTTCATGAATCTCCTGATCCATGAATCTCTATGAATCTCCACGATTCTCCATGAATATCCTCCATGATGCTCCATGAATCTCCATGAATCTCCATGAATCTTCATGAATCTCCATGAATCTCCATGCATCTCCATTAATCTCCATGAATCTCCATGAACCTCCTCCATGAATCTCCATGAATGTCTATGAATCTCCATGACTCTCCATGAATCTCCTTGAATCTCCATGAATCTCCATAAATCTCCAAGAATCTCCGTGAATCTCCATGAATCTCCATGAATCTCCATGAATCTCCTCCATGAATCTCCATGAATCACCTCCATGAATCTCCATGAATCTCCATGAATGTCTATGAATCTCCATGACTCTCCATGAATCTCCTTGAATCTCCATGAATCTCCATAAATCTCCAAGAATCTCCGTGAATCTCCATGAATCTCCATGAATCTCCATGTATCTCCATGAATCTACATGAATCTCCATGAATCTCAATGAATCTCCTCGATGAATCTCCATGAATCTTCATGAATCTCCTGATCCATGAATCTCTATGAATCTCCATGATTCTCCATGAATATCCTCCATGATGCTCCATGAATCTCCATGAATATCCATGAATCTCCATGAATCTCCATGAATCGCCATGTATCTCCATGAATTTCCAAGAATCTCCATGAATGTCCATGAATGTCCTCCACGAATCTCCATGAATCTCCATGAATCTCCATGAATCTCCATGAATCTCCATGAATCTCCATGATATCCTGTATGAATCTCCATGATATCCTGTATGAATCTCCATGATATCCTGTATGAATCTCCATGAATCTCCATGAACCTCCATGAATCTCCATGAATATCCATGAATCTCCATGAATCTCCATGAATCTCCATGTATCTCCATGAATCTCCATGAATCTCCATAAATCTCCAAGAATCTCCATGAATCTCCATGAATCTCCATGAATCTCCATGAATCTCCATGAATCTCCAAGAATCTCCTCCATGAATCTCCATGAATCTCCATGAATCTCCATGTATCTCCATGAATCTACATGAATCTCCATGAATCTCAATGAATCTCCTCGATGAATCTCCATGAATCTTCATGAATCTCCTGATCCATGAATCTCCATGAATCTCCATGAACCTCCTCCATGAATCTCCATGCATATTCATGAATCTCCATGAATCTGCATGAATATCCACGAATCTCCATGAATCTCCACGAATCTCCATGAATCTCCATGAATCTCCTCCATGAATCTCCATGAATCTCCATGAATCTCCATGAATCTCCATGAATATCCTCCATGAATTTCCATGAATCTCCATGAATGTCCATGAATCTCCTCCATGAAACTCCTGTATGAATCTCCATGAATCTCCATGAATCTCCATGAATCTCCTTCATCAATCTCCACGAATCTCCATGAATCTCCATGAATCTCCATGAATCTCCTCCATGAATCTCCATGAATCTCTTATGATATCCTGTATCAATCTTCATGAATCTCCATGAATCTCCATGCATCTCCATGAATCTTCATGAATCTCCATGAACCTCCTCCATGAATCTCCATGAAGCTCCATGAATCTCCATGAATCTCCTCCATGAATCTCCATGAATCACCTCCATGAATCTCCATGAATCTCCATGAATGTCTATGAATCTCCATGACTCTCCATGAATCTCCTTGAATCTCCATGAATCTCCATAAATCTCCAAGAATCTCCGTGAATCTCCATGAATCTCCATGAATCTCCATGAATCTCCTCCATGAATCTCCTCCATGAATCTCCATGAATCTCCATGAATCTCCTGATCCATGAATCTCTATGAATCTCCATGAATCTCCATGAATATCCTCCATGAACCTCCATGAATCTTCATGAATCTCCTGATCCATGAATCTCTATGAATCCCCATGAATCTCCATGAATATCCTCCATGAATCTCCATGAATCTCCATGAACCTCCTCCATGAATCACCATAAATCTCCATGAATATCCATGAATCTCCATGAGTCTCCATGAATCTCCATGTATCTCCATGAATCTCCATGAATCTCCTCGATGAATCTCCATGAATCTCCATGAATCTCCATGAATCTCCGCCATGAATCTCCATGAATCTCCATGAATATCCATGAATCTCCATGAATCTCCACGAATCTCCATGTATCTCCATGAATCTACATGAATCTCCATGAATCTCCATGAATCTCCTCGATGAATCTCCATGAATCTTCATGAATCTCCTGATCCATGAATCTCTATGAATCTCCATGATTCTCCATGAATATCCTCCATGAATCTCCATGAATCTCCATGAATCTCCATGAATCTCCATGATATCCTGTATGAATCTTCATGAATCTCCATGAATCTCCATGCATCTCCATTCATCTCCATGAATCTCCATGAACCTCCTCCATGAATCTCCACGAATCTCCATGAATAGCCATGAATCTCCATGAATATCCATGAATCTCCATGAATCTCCATGAATCTCCATGTATCTCCATGAATTTCCAAGAATCTCCATGAATGTCCATGAATGTTCTCCACGAATCTCCATGAATCTCCATGAATCTCCATGAATCTCCATGATATCCTGTATGAATCTCCATGATATCCTGTATGAATCCCCATGAATCTCCATGAACCTCCATGAATCTCCATGAATATCCATGAATCTCCATGAATCTCCATGAATCTCCATGTATCTCCATGAATCTCCATGAATCTCCATAAATCTCCAAGAATCTCCGTGAATCTCCATGAATCTCCATGAATCTCCATGAATCTCCATGAATCTCCATGAATCTCCAAGAATCTCCTCCATGAATCTCCATGAATCTCCATGAATCTCCATGTATCTCCATGAATCTACATGAATCTCCATGAATCTCAATGAATCTCCTCGATGAATCTCCATGAATCTTCATGAATCTCCTGATCCATGAATCTCCATGAACCTCCTCCATGAATCTCCATGAATCTCCATGCATATCCATGAATCTCCATGAATCTGCATGAATATCCACGAATCTCCATGAATCTCCACGAATCTCCATGAATCTCCATGAATCTCCTCCATGAATCTCCATGAATCTCCATGAATCTCCATGAATCTCCATGAATATCCTCCATGAATCTCCATGAATCTCCATGAATGTCCATGAATCTCCTCCATGAAACTCCTGTATGAATCTCCATGAATCTCCATGAATCTCCTTCATCAATCTCCACGAATCTCCATGAATCTCCATGAATCTCCATGAATCTCCTCCATGAATCTCCATGAATCTCTTATCCTGTATGAATCTCCATGCATCTCCATGAATCTCCATGAATCTCCATGAACCTCCTCCATGAATCTCCATGAATCTCCATGAATCTCCTCCATGAATCTCCATGAATCACCTCCATGAATCTCCATGAATCTCCATGAATGTCTATGAATCTCCATGACTCTCCATGAATCTCCTTGAATCTCCATGAATCTCCATAAATCTCCAAGAATCTCCGTGAATCTCCATGAATCTCCATGAATCTCCATGAATCTCCTCCATGAATCTCCTCCATGAATCTCCATGAATCTCCATGAATCTCCTGATCCATGAATCTCTATGAATCTCCATGAATCTCCATGAATATCCTCCATGAATCTCCATGAATCTTCATGAATCTCCTGATCCATGAATCTCTATGAATCCCCATGAATCTCCATGAATATCCTCCATGAATCTACATGAATCTCCATGAATCGCCATGAATCTCCATGTATCTCCATGAGTTTCCAAGAATCTCCATGAATGTCCATGAATGTCCTCCATGAATCTCCATGCATCTCCATGAATCTCCATGAATCTCCACGAACCTCCTCCATGAATCACCATAAATCTCCATGAATATCCATGAATCTCCATGAGTCTCCATGAATCTCCATGTATCTCCATGAATCTACATGAATCTCCATGAATCTCCATGAATCTCCTCGATGAATCTCCATGAATCTTCATGAATCTCCTGATCCATGAACCTCTATGAATCTCCATGAATCTCCATGAATCTCCTTCATGAATCTCCATGAATCTCCATGAATCTCCATGCATCTCCATGAATCTCCATGAATCTCCATGAACCTCCTCCATGAATCTCCATGAATCTCCATAAATCTCCATGAATCTCCTCGATGAATCTCCATGAATCTTCATGAATCTCCTGATCCATGAATCTCTATGAATCTCCATGATTCTCCATGAATATCCTCCATGAATCTCCATGAATCTCCATGAATCTCCATGAATCTCCATGATATCCTGTATGAATCTTCATGAATCTCCATGAATCTCCATGCATCTCCATTCATCTCCATGATTCTCCATGAACCTCCTCCATGAATCTCCACGAATCTCCATGAATATCCATGAATCTCCATGAATATCCATGAATCTCCATGAATCTCCATGAATCTCCATGTATCTCCATGAATTTCCAAGAATCTCCATGAATGTCCATGAATGTTCTCCACGAATCTCCATGAATCTCCATGAATCTCCATGAATCTCCATAAATCTCCAAGAATCTCCGTGAATCTCCATGAATCTCCATGAATCTCCTCCATGAATCTCCATGAATCACCTCCATGAATCTCCATGAATCTCCATGAATCTCCATGATATCCTGTATGAATCTTCATGAATCTCCATGAATCTCCATGCATCTCCATTCATCTCCATAAATCTCCATGAACCTCCTCCATGAATCTCCACGAATCTCCATGAATATCCATGAATCTCCATGAATATCCATGAATCTCCATGAATCTCCATGAATCTCCATGTATCTCCATGAATTTCCAAGAATCTCCATGAATGTCCATGAATGTCTATGAATCTCCATGACTCTCCATGAATCTCCTTGAATCTCCATGAATCTCCATAAATCTCCAAGAATCTCCGTGAATCTCCATGAATCTCCATGAATCTCCATGAATCTCCTCCATGAATCTCCATGAATCACCTCCATGAATCTCCATGAATCTCCATGAATGTCTATGAATCTCCATGACTCTCCATGAATCTCCTTGAATCTCCATGAATCTCCATAAATCTCCAAGAATCTCCGTGATATCCTGTATGAATCTCCATGAATCTCCATGAACCTCCTCCATGAATCTCCATGAATCTCCATGAATCTCCATGAATCTCCATGCATATCCATGAATCTCCATGAATCTGCATGAATATCCACGAATCTCCATGAATCTCCATGAATCTCCATGAATCTCCATGAATCTCCTCCATGAATCTCCTCCATGAATCTCCATGAATCACCTCCATGAATCTCCATGAATCTCCATGAATGTCTATGAATCTCCATGACTCTCCATGAATCTCCTTGAATCTCCATGAATCTCCATAAATCTCCAAGAATCTCCGTGAATCTCCATGAATCTCCATGAATCTCCATGTATCTCCATGAATCTACATGAATCTCCATGAATCTCAATGAATCTCCTCGATGAATCTCCATGAATCTTCATGAATCTCCTGATCCATGAATCTCTATGAATCTCCATGATTCTCCATGAATATCCTCCATGATGCTCCATGAATCTCCATGAATCTCCATGAATCTTCATGAATCTCCACGAATCTCCATGCATCTCCATTAATCTCCATGAATCTCCATGAACCTCCTCCATGAATCTCCATGAATGTCTATGAATCTCCATGACTCTCCATGAATCTCCTTGAATCTCCATGAATCTCCATAAATCTCCAAGAATCTCCGTGAATCTCCATGAATCTCCATGAATCTCCATGAATCTCCTCCATGAATCTCCATGAATCACCTCCATGAATCTCCATGAATCTCCATGAATGTCTATGAATCTCCATGACTCTCCATGAATCTCCTTGAATCTCCATGAATCTCCATAAATCTCCAAGAATCTCCGTGAATCTCCATGAATCTCCATGAATCTCCATGTATCTCCATGAATCTACATGAATCTCCATGAATCTCAATGAATCTCCTCGATGAATCTCCATGAATCTTCATGAATCTCCTGATCCATGAATCTCTATGAATCTCCATGATTCTCCATGAATATCCTCCATGATGCTCCATGAATCTCCATGAATATCCATCAATCTCCATGAATCTCCATGAATCGCCATGTATCTCCATGAATTTCCAAGAATCTCCATGAATGTCCATGAATGTCCTCCACGAATCTCCATGAATCTCCATGAATCTCCATGAATCTCCATGAATCTCCATGAATCTCCATGATATCCTGTATGAATCTCCATGATATCCTGTATGAATCTCCATGATATCCTGTATGAATCTCCATGAATCTCCATGAACCTCCATGAATCTCCATGAATATCCATGAATCTCCATGAATCTCCATGAATCTCCATGTATCTCCATGAATCTCCATGAATCTCCATAAATCTCCAAGAATCTCCATGAATCTCCATGAATCTCCATGAATCTCCATGAATCTCCATGAATCTCCAAGAATCTCCTCCATGAATCTCCATGAATCTCCATGAATCTCCATGTATCTCCATGAATCTACATGAATCTCCATGAATCTCAATGAATCTCCTCGATGAAACTCCATGAATCTTCATGAATCTCCTGATCCATGAATCTCCATGAATCTCCATGAACCTCCTCCATGAATCTCCATGAATCTCCATGCATATTCATGAATCTCCATGAATCTGCATGAATATCCACGAATCTCCATGAATCTCCACGAATCTCCATGAATCTCCATGAATCTCCTCCATGAATCTCCATGAATCTCCATGAATCTCCATGAATCTCCATGAATATCCTCCATGAATTTCCATGAATCTCCATGAATGTCCATGAATCTCCTCCATGAAACTCCTGTATGAATCTCCATGAATCTCCATGAATCTCCATGAATCTCCTTCATCAATCTCCACGAATCTCCATGAATCTCCATGAATCTCCATGAATCTCCTCCATGAATCTCCATGAATCTCTTATGATATCCTGTATGAATCTTCATGAATCTCCATGAATCTCCATGCATCTCCATGAATCTCCATGAATCTCCATGAACCTCCTCCATGAATCTCCATGAAGCTCCATGAATCTCCATGAATCTCCTCCATGAATCTCCATGAATCACCTCCATGAATCTCCATGAATCTCCATGAATGTCTATGAATCTCCATGACTCTCCATGAATCTCCTTGAATCTCCATGAATCTCCATAAATCTCCAAGAATCTCCGTGAATCTCCATGAATCTCCATGAATCTCCATGAATCTCCTCCATGAATCTCCTCCATGAATCTCCATGAATCTCCTGATCCATGAATCTCTATGAATCTCCATGAATCTCCATGAATATCCTCCATGAACCTCCATGAATCTTCATGAATCTCCTGATCCATGAATCTCTATGAATCCCCATGAATCTCCATGAATATCCTCCATGAATCTCCATGAATCTCCATGAACCTCCTCCATGAATCACCATAAATCTCCATGAATATCCATGAATCTCCATGAGTCTCCATGAATCTCCATGTATCTCCATGAATCTACATGAATCTCCATGAATCTCCATGAATCTCCTCGATGAATCTCCATGAATCTCCATGAATCTCCATGAATCTCCGCCATGAATCTCCATGAATCTCCATGAATATCCATGAATCTCCATGAATCTCCACGAATCTCCATGTATCTCCATGAATCTACATGAATCTCCATGAATCTCCATGAATCTCCTCGATGAATCTCCATGAATCTTCATGAATCTCCTGATCCATGAATCTCTATGAATCTCCATGATTCTCCATGAATATCCTCCATGAATCTCCATGAATCTCCATGAATCTCCATGAATCTCCATGATATCCTGTATGAATCTTCATGAATCTCCATGAATCTCCATGCATCTCCATTCATCTCCATGAATCTCCATGAACCTCCTCCATGAATCTCCACGAATCTCCATGAATATCCATGAATCTCCATGAATATCCATGAATCTCCATGAATCTCCATGAATCTCCATGTATCTCCATGAATTTCCAAGAATCTCCATGAATGTCCATGAATGTTCTCCACGAATCTCCATGAATCTCCATGAATCTCCATGAATCTCCATGAATCTCCATGAATCTCCATGATATCCTGTATGAATCTCCATGATATCCTGTATGAATCCCCATGAATCTCCATGAACCTCCATGAATCTCCATGAATATCCATGAATCTCCATGAATCTCCATGAATCTCCATGTATCTCCATGAATCTCCATGAATCTCCATAAATCTCCAAGAATCTCCGTGAATCTCCATGAATCTCCATGAATCTCCATGAATCTCCAAGAATCTCCTCCATGAATCTCCATGAATCTCCATGAATCTCCATGTATCTCCATGAATCTACATGAATCTCCATGAATCTCAATGAATCTCCTCGATGAATCTCCATGAATCTTCATGAATCTCCTGATCCATGAATCTCCATGAACCTCCTCCATGAATCTCCATGAATCTCCATGCATATCCATGAATCTCCATGAATCTGCATGAATATCCACGAATCTCCATGAATCTCCACGAATCTCCATGAATCTCCATGAATCTCCTCCATGAATCTCCATGAATCTCCATGAATCTCCATGAATCTCCATGAATATCCTCCATGAATCTCCATGAATCTCCATGAATGTCCATGAATCTCCTCCATGAAACTCCTGTATGAATCTCCATGAATCTCCATGAATCTCCTTCATCAATCTCCACGAATCTCCATGAATCTCCATGAATCTCCATGAATCTCCTCCATGAATCTCCATGAATCTCTTATCCTGTATGAATCTCCATGCATCTCCATGAATCTCCATGAATCTCCATGAACCTCCTCCATGAATCTCCATGAATCTCCATGAATCTCCTCCATGAATCTCCATGAATATCCTCCATGAATCTCCATGAATCTTCATGAATCTCCTGATCCATGAATCTCTATGAATCCCCATGAATCTCCATGAATATCCTCCATGAATCTACATGAATCTCCATGAATCGCCATGAATCTCCATGTATCTCCATGAGTTTCCAAGAATCTCCATGAATGTCCATGAATGTCCTCCATGAATCTCCATGCATCTCCATGAATCTCCATGAATCTCCATGAACCTCCTCCATGAATCACCATAAATCTCCATGAATATCCATGAATCTCCATGAGTCTCCATGAATCTCCATGTATCTCCATGAATCTACATGAATCTCCATGAATCTCCATGAATCTCCTCGATGAATCTCCATGAATCTTCATTAATGTCCTGATCCATGAACCTCTATGAATCTCCATGAATCTCCATGAATCTCCTTCATGAATCTCCATGAATCTCCATGAATCTCCATGCATCTCCATGAATCTCCATGAATCTCCATGAACCTCCTCCATGAATCTCCATGAATCTCCATGAATCTCCATGAATCTCCTCGATGAATCTCCATGAATCTTCATGAATCTCCTGATCCATGAATCTCTATGAATCTCCATGATTCTCCATGAATATCCTCCATGAATCTCCATGAATCTCCATGAATCTCCGTGAATCTCCATGATATCCTGTATGAATCTTCATGAATCTCCATGAATCTCCATGCATCTCCATTCATCTCCATGAATCTCCATGAACCTCCTCCATGAATCTCCACGAATCTCCATGAATATCCATGAATCTCCATGAATATCCATGAATCTCCATGAATCTCCATGAATCTCCATGTATCTCCATGAATTTCCAAGAATCTCCATGAATGTCCATGAATGTTCTCCACGAATCTCCATGAATCTCCATGAATCTCCATGAATCTCCATGAATCTCCATGAATCTCCATGATATCCTGTATGAATCTCCATGATATCCTGTATGAATCTCCATGAATCTCCATGAACCTCCATGAATCTCCATGAATATCCATGAATCTCCATGAATCTCCATGAATCTCCATGTATCTCCATGAATCTCCATGAATCTCCATGAATCTCCATGAATCTCCATGCATATCCATGAATCTCCATGAATCTGCATGAATATCCACGAATCTCCATGAATCTCCACGAATCTCCATGAATCTCCATGAATCTCCTGCATGAATCTCCATGAATCTCCATGAATCTCCATGAATCTCCATGAATATCCTCCATGAATCTCCATGAATCTCCATGAATGTCCATGAATCTCCTCCATGAAACTCCTGTATGAATCTCCATGAATCTCCATGAATCTCCTTCATCAATCTCCACGAATCTCCATGAATCTCCATGAATCTCCATGAATCTCCTCCATGAATCTCCATGAATCTCTTATCCTGTATGAATCTCCATGCATCTCCATGAATCTCCATGAATCTCCATGAACCTCCTCCATGAATCTCCATGAATCTCCATGAATCTCCTCCATGAATCTCCATGAATCACCTCCATGAATCTCCATGAATCTCCATGAATGTCTATGAATCTCCATGACTCTCCATGAATCTCCTTGAATCTCCATGGATCTCCATAAATCTCCAAGAATCTCCGTGAATCTCCATGAATCTCCATGAATCTCCATGAATCTCCTCCATGAATCTCCTCCATGAATCTCCATGAATCTCCATGAATCTCCTGATCCATGAATCTCTATGAATCTCCATGAATCTCCATGAATATCCTCCATGAATCTCCATGAATCTTCATGAATCTCCTGATCCATGAATCTCTATGAATCCCCATGAATCTCCATGAATATCCTCCATGAATCTACATGAATCTCCATGAATCGCCATGAATCTCCATGTATCTCCATGAGTTTCCAAGAATCTCCATGAATGTCCATGAATGTCCTCCATGAATCTCCATGCATCTTCATGAATCTCCATGAATCTCCATGAACCTCCTCCATGAATCACCATAAATCTCCATGAATATCCATGAATCTCCATGAGTCTCCATGAATCTCCATGTATCTCCATGAATCTACATGAATCTCCATGAATCTCCATGAATCTCCTCGATGAATCTCCATGAATCTCCATGAATCTCCTCCATGAATCTCCATGAATCACCTCCATGAATCTACATGAATCTCCATGAATCTCCATGAATCTCCTCCATGAATCTCCATGAATCTCCATGATATCCTGTATGAATCTCCATGAATCTCCATGAACCTCCTCCATGAATCTCCATGAATCTCCATGAATATCCATGAATCTCCATGAATCTCCATGAATCTCCATGTATCTCCATGAATCTCCATGAATCTCCATAAATCTCCAAGAATCTCCGTGAATCTCCATGAATCTCCATGAATCTCCATGAATCTCCTCCATGAATCTCCATGAATCTCCAAGAATCTCCTCCATGAATCTCCATGAATCTCCATGAAACTCCATGTATCTCCATGAATCTACATGAATCTCCATGAATCTCAATGAATCTCCTCGATGAATCTCCATGAATCTTCATGAATCTCCTGATCCATGAATCTCCATGAATCTCCATGAACCTCCATGAATGTCTATGAATCTCCATGACTCTCCATGAATCTCCTTGAATCTCCATGAATCTCCATAAATCTCCAAGAATCTCCGTGAATCTCCATGAATCTCCATGAATCTCCATGAATCTCCTCCATGAATCTCCTCCATGAATCTCCATGAATCTCCATGAATCTCCTGATCCCTGAATCTCTATGAATCTCCATGAATCTCCATGAATATCCTCCATGAATCTCCATGAATCTTCATGAATCTCCTGATCCATGAATCTCTATGAATCCCCATGAATCTCCATGAATATCCTCCATGAATCTACATGAATCTCCATGAATCGCCATGAATCTCCATGTATCTCCATGAGTTTCCAAGAATCTCCATGAATGTCCATGAATGTCCTCCATGAATCTCCATGCATCTCCATGAATCTCCATGAATCTCCATGAACCTCCTCCATGAATCACCATAAATCTCCATGAATATCCATGAATCTCCATGAGTCTCCATGAATCTCCATGTATCTCCATGAATCTACATGAATCTCCATGAATCTCCATGAATCTCCTCGATGAATCTCCATGAATCTTCATGAATCTCCTGATCCATGAACCTCTATGAATCTCCATGAATCTCCATGAATCTCCTTCATGAATCTCCATGAATCTCCATGAATCTCCATGCATCTCCATGAATCTCCATGAATCTCCATGAACCTCCTCCATGAATCTCCATGAATCTCCATGAATCTACATGAATCTCCATGAATCTCCATGAATCTCCTCCATGAATCTCCATGAATCACCTCCATGAATCTACATGAATCTCCATGAATCTCCATGAATCTCCTCCATGAATCTCCATGAATCTCCATGATATCCTGTATGAATCTCCATGAATCTCCATGAACCTCCTCCATGAATCTCCATGAATCTCCATGAATATAAATGAATCTCCATGAATCTCCATGAATCTCCATGTATCTCCATGAATCTCCATGAATCTCCATAAATCTCCAAGAATCTGCGTGAATCTCCATGAATCTCCATGAATCTCCATGAATCTCCATGAATCTCCTCGATGAATCTCCATGAATCTTCATGAATCTCCTGATCCATGAACCTCTATGAATCTCCATGAATCTCCATGAATCTCCTTCATGAATCTCCATGAATCTCCATGAATCTCCATGCATCTCCATGAATCTCCATGAATCTCCATGAACCTCCTCCATGAATCTCCATGAATCTCCATGAATCTACATGAATCTCCATGAATCTCCATGAATCTCCTCCATGAATCTCCATGAATCACCTCCATGAATCTACATGAATCTCCATGAATCTCCATGAATCTCCTCCATGAATCTCCATGAATCTCCATGATATCCTGTATGAATCTCCATGAATCTCCATGAACCTCCTCCATGAATCTCCATGAATCTCCATGAATATAAATGAATCTCCATGAATCTCCATGAATCTCCATGTATCTCCATGAATCTCCATGAATCTCCATAAATCTCCAAGAATCTGCGTGAATCTCCATGAATCTCCATGAATCTCCATGAATCTCCTCCATGAATCTCCATGAATCTCCATGAATCTCCATGAACCTCCTCCATGAATCACCATAAATCTCCAAGAATATCCATGAATCTCCATGAGTCTCCATGAATCTCCATGTATCTCCATGAATCTACATGAATCTCCATGAATCTCCATGAATCTCCTCGATGAATCTCCATGAATCTTCATGAATCTCCTGATCCATGAACCTCTATGAATCTCCATGAATCTCCATGAATCTCCTTCATGAATCTCCATGAATCTCCATGAATCTCCATGCATCTCCATGAATCTCCATGAATCTCCATGAACCTCCTCCATGAATCTCCATGAATCTCCATGAATCTACATGAATCTCCATGAATCTCCATGAATCTCCTCCATGAATCTCCATGAATCACCTCCATGAATCTACATGAATCTCCATGAATCTCCATGAATCTCCTCCATGAATCTCCATGAATCTCCATGATATCCTGTATGAATCTCCATGAATCTCCATGAACCTCCTCCATGAATCTCCATGAATCTCCATGAATATCCATGAATCTCCATGAATCTCCATTAATCTCCACGTATCTCCATGAATCTCCATGAATCTCCATAAATCTCCAAGAATCTCCGTGAATCTCCATGAATCTCCATGAATCTCCATGAATCTCCTCCATGAATCTCCATGAATCTCCAAGAATCTCCTCCATGAATCTCCATGAATCTCCATGAATCTCCATGTATCTCCATGAATCTACATGAATCTCCATGAATCTCAATGAAGCTCCTCGATGAATCTCCATGAATCTTCATGAATCTCCTGATCCATGAATCTCCATGAATCTCCATGAACCTCCTCCATGAATCTCCATGAATCTCCATGCATATCCATGAATCTCCATGAATCTGCATGAATATCCACGAATCTCCATGAATCTCCATGAATCTCCACGAATCTCCATGAATCTCCATGAATCTCCTCCATGAATCTCCATGAATCTCCATGAATCTCCATGAATCTCCATGAATATCCACCATGAATCTCCATGAATCTCCATGAATGTCCATGAATCTCCTCCATGAAACTCCTGTATGAATCTCCATGAATCTCCATGAATCTCCATGAATCTCCTTCATCAATCTCCACGAATCTCCATGACTCTCCATGAATCTCCATGAATCTCCTCCATGAATCTCCATGAATCTCTTATCCTGTATGAATCTTCATGAATCTCCATGAATCTCCATGCATCTCCATGAATCTCCATGAATCTCCATGAACCTCCTCCATGAATCTCCATGAATCTCCATGAATCTCCATGAATCTCCTCCATGAATCTCCATGAATCACCTCCATGAATCTCCATGAATCTCCTCCATGAATCTCCATGAATCTCCAAGAATCTCCTCCATGAATCTCCATGAATCTCCATGAATCTCCATGTATCTCCATGAAACTACATGAATCTCCATGAATCTCAATGAATCTCCTCGATGAATCTCCATGAATCTTCATGAATCTCCTGATCCATGAATCTCCATGAATCTCCATGAACCTCCTCCATGAATCTCCATGAATCTCCATAAATCTCCAAGAATCTCCGTGAATCTCCATGAATCTCCATGAATCTCCATGAATCTCCATGAATCTCCATGAATCTCCAAGAATCTCCTCCATGAATCTCCATGAATCTCCATGAATCTCCATGTATCTCCATGAATCTACATGAATCTCCATGAATCTCCATGAACCTCCTCCATGAATCTCCATGAATCTCCATAAATCTCCAAGAATCTCCGTGAATCTCCATGAATCTCCATGAATCTCCATGAATCTCCATGAATCTCCATGAATCTCCAAGAATCTCCTCCATGAATCTCCATGAATCTCCATGAATCTCCATGTATCTCCATGAATCTACATGAATCTCCATGAATCTCAATGAATCTCCTCGATGAATCTCCATGAATCTTCATGAATCTCCTGATCCATGAATCTCCATGAATCTCCATGAACCTCCTCCATGAATCTCCATGAATCTCCATGCATATCCATGAATCTCCATGAATCTGCATGAATATCCACGAATCTCCATGAATCTCCATGAATCTCCACGAATCTCCATGAATCTCCATGAATCTCCTCCATGAATCTCCATGAATCTCCATGAATCTCCATGAATCTCCATGAATATCCTCCATGAATCTCCATGAATCTCCATGAATGTCCATGAATCTCCTCCATGAAACTCCTGTATGAATCTCCATGAATCTCCATGAATCTCCATGAATCTCCTTCATCAATCTCCACGAATCTCCATGACTCTCCATGAATCTCCATGAATCTCCTCCATGAATCTCCATGAATCTCTTATCCTGTATGAATCTTCATGAATCTCCATGAATCTCCATGAATCTCCATGAATCTCCATGAATCTCCTCCATGAATCTCCATGAATCACCTCCATGAATCTCCATGAATCTCCTCCATGAATCTCCATGAATCTCCAAGAATCTCCTCCATGAATCTCCATGAATCTCCATAAATCTCCAAGAATCTCCGTGAATCTCCATGAATCTCCATGAATCTCCATGAATCTCCATGAATCTCCATGAATCTCCAAGAATCTCCTCCATGAATCTCCATGAATCTCCATGAATCTCCATGTATCTCCATGAATCTACATGAATCTCCATGAATCTCAATGAATCTCCTCGATGAATCTCCATGAATCTTCATGAATCTCCTGATCCATGAATCTCCATGAATCTCCATGAACCTCCTCCATGAATCTCCATGAATCTCCATGCATATCCATGAATCTCCATGAATCTGCATGAATATCCACGAATCTCCATGAATCTCCATGAATCTCCACGAATCTCCATGAATCTCCATGAATCTCCTCCATGAATCTCCATGAATCTCCATGAATCTCCATGAATCTCCATGAATATCCTCCATGAATCTCCATGAATCTCCATGAATGTCCATGAATCTCCTCCATGAAACTCCTGTATGAATCTCCATGAATCTCCATGAATCTCCATGAATCTCCTTCATCAATCTCCACGAATCTCCATGACTCTCCATGAATCTCCATGAATCTCCTCCATGAATCTCCATGAATCTCTTATCCTGTATGAATCATCATGAATCTCCATGAATCTCCATGCATCTCCATGAATCTCCATGAACCTCCTCCATGAATCTCCACGAATCTCCATGAATATCCATGAATCTCCATGAATATCCATGAATCTCCATGAATCTCCATGAATCTCCATGTATCTCCATGAATTTCCAAGAATCTCCATGAATGTCCATGAATGTTCTCCACGAATCTCCATGAATCTCCATGAATCTCCATGAATCTCCATGAATCTCCATGAATCACCTCCATGAATCTACATGAATCTCCATGAATCTCCATGAATCTCCTCCATGAATCTCCATGAATCTCCATGATATCCTGTATGAATCTCCATGAATCTCCATGAACCTCCTCCATGAATCTCCATGAATCTCCATGAATATAAATGAATCTCCATGAATCTCCATGAATCTCCATGTATCTCCATGAATCTCCATGAATCTCCATAAATCTCCAAGAATCTGCGTGAATCTCCATGAATCTCCATGAATCTCCATGAATCTCCATGAATCTCCTCGATGAATCTCCATGAATCTTCATGAATCTCCTGATCCATGAACCTCTATGAATCTCCATGAATCTCCATGAATCTCCTTCATGAATCTCCATGAATCTCCATGAATCTCCATGCATCTCCATGAATCTCCATGAATCTCCATGAACCTCCTCCATGAATCTCCATGAATCTCCATGAATCTACATGAATCTCCATGAATCTCCATGAATCTCCTCCATGAATCTCCATGAATCACCTCCATGAATCTACATGAATCTCCATGAATCTCCATGAATCTCCTCCATGAATCTCCATGAATCTCCATGATATCCTGTATGAATCTCCATGAATCTCCATGAACCTCCTCCATGAATCTCCATGAATCTCCATGAATATAAATGAATCTCCATGAATCTCCATGAATCTCCATGTATCTCCATGAATCTCCATGAATCTCCATAAATCTCCAAGAATCTGCGTGAATCTCCATGAATCTCCATGAATCTCCATGAATCTCCATGAATCTCCTCGATGAATCTCCATGAATCTTCATGAATCTCCTGATCCATGAACCTCTATGAATCTCCATGAATCTCCATGAATCTCCTTCATGAATCTCCATGAATCTCCATGAATCTCCATGCATCTCCATGAATCTCCATGAATCTCCATGAACCTCCTCCATGAATCTCCATGAATCTCCATGAATCTACATGAATCTCCATGAATCTCCATGAATCTCCTCCATGAATCTCCATGAATCACCTCCATGAATCTACATGAATCTCCATGAATCTCCATGAATCTCCTCCATGAATCTCCATGAATCTCCATGATATCCTGTATGAATCTCCATGAATCTCCATGAACCTCCTCCATGAATCTCCATGAATCTCCATGAATATAAATGAATCTCCATGAATCTCCATGAATCTCCATGTATCTCCATGAATCTCCATGAATCTCCATAAATCTCCAAGAATCTGCGTGAATCTCCATGAATCTCCATGAATCTCCATGAATCTCCTCCATGAATCTCCATGAATCTCCATGAATCTCCATGAACCTCCTCCATGAATCACCATAAATCTCCAAGAATATCCATGAATCTCCATGAGTCTCCATGAATCTCCATGTATCTCCATGAATCTACATGAATCTCCATGAATCTCCATGAATCTCCTCGATGAATCTCCATGAATCTTCATGAATCTCCTGATCCATGAACCTCTATGAATCTCCATGAATCTCCATGAATCTCCTTCATGAATCTCCATGAATCTCCATGAATCTCCATGCATCTCCATGAATCTCCATGAATCTCCATGAACCTCCTCCATGAATCTCCATGAATCTCCATGAATCTACATGAATCTCCATGAATCTCCATGAATCTCCTCCATGAATCTCCATGAATCACCTCCATGAATCTACATGAATCTCCATGAATCTCCATGAATCTCCTCCATGAATCTCCATGAATCTCCATGATATCCTGTATGAATCTCCATGAATCTCCATGAACCTCCTCCATGAATCTCCATGAATCTCCATGAATATCCATGAATCTCCATGAATCTCCATTAATCTCCACGTATCTCCATGAATCTCCATGAATCTCCATAAATCTCCAAGAATCTCCGTGAATCTCCATGAATCTCCATGAATCTCCATGAATCTCCTCCATGAATCTCCATGAATCTCCAAGAATCTCCTCCATGAATCTCCATGAATCTCCATGAATCTCCATGTATCTCCATGAATCTACATGAATCTCCATGAATCTCAATGAAGCTCCTCGATGAATCTCCATGAATCTTCATGAATCTCCTGATCCATGAATCTCCATGAATCTCCATGAACCTCCTCCATGAATCTCCATGAATCTCCATGCATATCCATGAATCTCCATGAATCTGCATGAATATCCACGAATCTCCATGAATCTCCATGAATCTCCACGAATCTCCATGAATCTCCATGAATCTCCTCCATGAATCTCCATGAATCTCCATGAATCTCCATGAATCTCCATGAATATCCACCATGAATCTCCATGAATCTCCATGAATGTCCATGAATCTCCTCCATGAAACTCCTGTATGAATCTCCATGAATCTCCATGAATCTCCATGAATCTCCTTCATCAATCTCCACGAATCTCCATGACTCTCCATGAATCTCCATGAATCTCCTCCATGAATCTCCATGAATCTCTTATCCTGTATGAATCTTCATGAATCTCCATGAATCTCCATGCATCTCCATGAATCTCCATGAATCTCCATGAACCTCCTCCATGAATCTCCATGAATCTCCATGAATCTCCATGAATCTCCTCCATGAATCTCCATGAATCACCTCCATGAATCTCCATGAATCTCCTCCATGAATCTCCATGAATCTCCAAGAATCTCCTCCATGAATCTCCATGAATCTCCATGAATCTCCATGTATCTCCATGAAACTACATGAATCTCCATGAATCTCAATGAATCTCCTCGATGAATCTCCATGAATCTTCATGAATCTCCTGATCCATGAATCTCCATGAATCTCCATGAACCTCCTCCATGAATCTCCATGAATCTCCATAAATCTCCAAGAATCTCCGTGAATCTCCATGAATCTCCATGAATCTCCATGAATCTCCATGAATCTCCATGAATCTCCAAGAATCTCCTCCATGAATCTCCATGAATCTCCATGAATCTCCATGTATCTCCATGAATCTACATGAATCTCCATGAATCTCCATGAACCTCCTCCATGAATCTCCATGAATCTCCATAAATCTCCAAGAATCTCCGTGAATCTCCATGAATCTCCATGAATCTCCATGAATCTCCATGAATCTCCATGAATCTCCAAGAATCTCCTCCATGAATCTCCATGAATCTCCATGAATCTCCATGTATCTCCATGAATCTACATGAATCTCCATGAATCTCAATGAATCTCCTCGATGAATCTCCATGAATCTTCATGAATCTCCTGATCCATGAATCTCCATGAATCTCCATGAACCTCCTCCATGAATCTCCATGAATCTCCATGCATATCCATGAATCTCCATGAATCTGCATGAATATCCACGAATCTCCATGAATCTCCATGAATCTCCACGAATCTCCATGAATCTCCATGAATCTCCTCCATGAATCTCCATGAATCTCCATGAATCTCCATGAATCTCCATGAATATCCTCCATGAATCTCCATGAATCTCCATGAATGTCCATGAATCTCCTCCATGAAACTCCTGTATGAATCTCCATGAATCTCCATGAATCTCCATGAATCTCCTTCATCAATCTCCACGAATCTCCATGACTCTCCATGAATCTCCATGAATCTCCTCCATGAATCTCCATGAATCTCTTATCCTGTATGAATCTTCATGAATCTCCATGAATCTCCATGAATCTCCATGAATCTCCATGAATCTCCTCCATGAATCTCCATGAATCACCTCCATGAATCTCCATGAATCTCCTCCATGAATCTCCATGAATCTCCAAGAATCTCCTCCATGAATCTCCATGAATCTCCATAAATCTCCAAGAATCTCCGTGAATCTCCATGAATCTCCATGAATCTCCATGAATCTCCATGAATCTCCATGAATCTCCAAGAATCTCCTCCATGAATCTCCATGAATCTCCATGAATCTCCATGTATCTCCATGAATCTACATGAATCTCCATGAATCTCAATGAATCTCCTCGATGAATCTCCATGAATCTTCATGAATCTCCTGATCCATGAATCTCCATGAATCTCCATGAACCTCCTCCATGAATCTCCATGAATCTCCATGCATATCCATGAATCTCCATGAATCTGCATGAATATCCACGAATCTCCATGAATCTCCATGAATCTCCACGAATCTCCATGAATCTCCATGAATCTCCTCCATGAATCTCCATGAATCTCCATGAATCTCCATGAATCTCCATGAATATCCTCCATGAATCTCCATGAATCTCCATGAATGTCCATGAATCTCCTCCATGAAACTCCTGTATGAATCTCCATGAATCTCCATGAATCTCCATGAATCTCCTTCATCAATCTCCACGAATCTCCATGACTCTCCATGAATCTCCATGAATCTCCTCCATGAATCTCCATGAATCTCTTATCCTGTATGAATCATCATGAATCTCCATGAATCTCCATGCATCTCCATGAATCTCCATGAACCTCCTCCATGAATCTCCACGAATCTCCATGAATATCCATGAATCTCCATGAATATCCATGAATCTCCATGAATCTCCATGAATCTCCATGTATCTCCATGAATTTCCAAGAATCTCCATGAATGTCCATGAATGTTCTCCACGAATCTCCATGAATCTCCATGAATCTCCATGAATCTCCATGAATCTCCATGAATCTCCATGATATCCTGTATGAATCTCCATGATATCCTGTATGAATCTCCATGAATCTCCATGAACCTCCATGAATCTCCATGAATATCCATGAATCTCCATGAATCTCCATGAATCTCCATGTATCTCCATGAATCTCCATGAATCTCCATGAATCTCCATGAATCTCCATGCATATCCATGAATCTCCATGAATCTGCATGAATATCCACGAATCTCCATGAATCTCCACGAATCTCCATGAATCTCCATGAATCTCCTGCATGAATCTCCATGAATCTCCATGAATCTCCATGAATCTCCATGAATATCCTCCATGAATCTCCATGAATCTCCATGAATGTCCATGAATCTCCTCCATGAAACTCCTGTATGAATCTCCATGAATCTCCATGAATCTCCTTCATCAATCTCCACGAATCTCCATGAATCTCCATGAATCTCCATGAATCTCCTCCATGAATCTCCATGAATCTCTTATCCTGTATGAATCTCCATGCATCTCCATGAATCTCCATGAATCTCCATGAACCTCCTCCATGAATCTCCATGAATCTCCATGAATCTCCTCCATGAATCTCCATGAATCACCTCCATGAATCTCCATGAATCTCCATGAATGTCTATGAATCTCCATGACTCTCCATGAATCTCCTTGAATCTCCATGAATCTCCATAAATCTCCAAGAATCTCCGTGAATCTCCATGAATCTCCATGAATCTCCATGAATCTCCTCCATGAATCTCCTCCATGAATCTCCATGAATCTCCATGAATCTCCTGATCCATGAATCTCTATGAATCTCCATGAATCTCCATGAATATCCTCCATGAATCTCCATGAATCTTCATGAATCTCCTGATCCATGAATCTCTATGAATCCCCATGAATCTCCATGAATATCCTCCATGAATCTACATGAATCTCCATGAATCGCCATGAATCTCCATGTATCTCCATGAGTTTCCAAGAATCTCCATGAATGTCCATGAATGTCCTCCATGAATCTCCATGCATCTTCATGAATCTCCATGAATCTCCATGAACCTCCTCCATGAATCACCATAAATCTCCATGAATATCCATGAATCTCCATGAGTCTCCATGAATCTCCATGTATCTCCATGAATCTACATGAATCTCCATGAATCTCCATGAATCTCCTCGATGAATCTCCATGAATCTCCATGAATCTCCTCCATGAATCTCCATGAATCACCTCCATGAATCTACATGAATCTCCATGAATCTCCATGAATCTCCTCCATGAATCTCCATGAATCTCCATGATATCCTGTATGAATCTCCATGAATCTCCATGAACCTCCTCCATGAATCTCCATGAATCTCCATGAATATCCATGAATCTCCATGAATCTCCATGAATCTCCATGTATCTCCATGAATCTCCATGAATCTCCATAAATCTCCAAGAATCTCCGTGAATCTCCATGAATCTCCATGAATCTCCATGAATCTCCTCCATGAATCTCCATGAATCTCCAAGAATCTCCTCCATGAATCTCCATGAATCTCCATGAAACTCCATGTATCTCCATGAATCTACATGAATCTCCATGAATCTCAATGAATCTCCTCGATGAATCTCCATGAATCTTCATGAATCTCCTGATCCATGAATCTCCATGAATCTCCATGAACCTCCATGAATGTCTATGAATCTCCATGACTCTCCATGAATCTCCTTGAATCTCCATGAATCTCCATAAATCTCCAAGAATCTCCGTGAATCTCCATGAATCTCCATGAATCTCCATGAATCTCCTCCATGAATCTCCTCCATGAATCTCCATGAATCTCCATGAATCTCCTGATCCATGAATCTCTATGAATCTCCATGAATCTCCATGAATATCCTCCATGAATCTCCATGAATCTTCATGAATCTCCTGATCCATGAATCTCTATGAATCCCCATGAATCTCCATGAATATCCTCCATGAATCTACATGAATCTCCATGAATCGCCATGAATCTCCATGTATCTCCATGAGTTTCCAAGAATCTCCATGAATGTCCATGAATGTCCTCCATGAATCTCCATGCATCTCCATGAATCTCCATGAATCTCCATGAACCTCCTCCATGAATCACCATAAATCTCCATGAATATCCATGAATCTCCATGAGTCTCCATGAATCTCCATGTATCTCCATGAATCTACATGAATCTCCATGAATCTCCATGAATCTCCTCGATGAATCTCCATGAATCTTCATGAATCTCCTGATCCATGAACCTCTATGAATCTCCATGAATCTCCATGAATCTCCTTCATGAATCTCCATGAATCTCCATGAATCTCCATGCATCTCCATGAATCTCCATGAATCTCCATGAACCTCCTCCATGAATCTCCATGAATCTCCATGAATCTACATGAATCTCCATGAATCTCCATGAATCTCCTCCATGAATCTCCATGAATCACCTCCATGAATCTACATGAATCTCCATGAATCTCCATGAATCTCCTCCATGAATCTCCATGAATCTCCATGATATCCTGTATGAATCTCCATGAATCTCCATGAACCTCCTCCATGAATCTCCATGAATCTCCATGAATATAAATGAATCTCCATGAATCTCCATGAATCTCCATGTATCTCCATGAATCTCCATGAATCTCCATAAATCTCCAAGAATCTGCGTGAATCTCCATGAATCTCCATGAATCTCCATGAATCTCCTCCATGAATCTCCATGAATCTCCATGAATCTCCATGAACCTCCTCCATGAATCACCATAAATCTCCAAGAATATCCATGAATCTCCATGAGTCTCCATGAATCTCCATGTATCTCCATGAATCTACATGAATCTCCATGAATCTCCATGAATCTCCTCGATGAATCTCCATGAATCTTCATGAATCTCCTGATCCATGAACCTCTATGAATCTCCATGAATCTCCATGAATCTCCTTCATGAATCTCCATGAATCTCCATGAATCTCCATGCATCTCCATGAATCTCCATGAATCTCCATGAACCTCCTCCATGAATCTCCATGAATCTCCATGAATCTACATGAATCTCCATGAATCTCCATGAATCTCCTCCATGAATCTCCATGAATCACCTCCATGAATCTACATGAATCTCCATGAATCTCCATGAATCTCCTCCATGAATCTCCATGAATCTCCATGATATCCTGTATGAATCTCCATGAATCTCCATGAACCTCCTCCATGAATCTCCATGAATCTCCATGAATATCCATGAATCTCCATGAATCTCCATTAATCTCCACGTATCTCCATGAATCTCCATGAATCTCCATAAATCTCCAAGAATCTCCGTGAATCTCCATGAATCTCCATGAATCTCCATGAATCTCCTCCATGAATCTCCATGAATCTCCAAGAATCTCCTCCATGAATCTCCATGAATCTCCATGAATCTCCATGTATCTCCATGAATCTACATGAATCTCCATGAATCTCAATGAATCTCCTCGATGAATCTCCATGAATCTTCATGAATCTCCTGATCCATGAATCTCCATGAATCTCCATGAACCTCCTCCATGAATCTCCATGAATCTCCATAAATCTCCAAGAATCTCCGTGAATCTCCATGAATCTCCATGAATCTCCATGAATCTCCATGAATCTCCATGAATCTCCAAGAATCTCCTCCATGAATCTCCATGAATCTCCATGAATCTCCATGTATCTCCATGAATCTACATGAATCTCCATGAATCTCAATGAATCTCCTCGATGAATCTCCATGAATCTTCATGAATCTCCTGATCCATGAATCTCCATGAATCTCCATGAACCTCCTCCATGAATCTCCATGAATCCCCATGCATATCCATGAATCTCCATGAATCTGCATGAATATCCACGAATCTCCATGAATCTCCATGAATCTCCACGAATCTCCATGAATCTCCATGAATCTCCTCCATGAATCTCCATGAATCTCCATGAATCTCCATGAATCTCCATGAATATCCTCCATGAATCTCCATGAATCTCCATGAATGTCCATGAATCTCCTTCATCAATCTCCACGAATCTCCATGACTCTCCATGAATCTCCATGAATCTCCATGAATCTCTTATCCTGTATGAATCTTCATGAATCTCCATGAATCTCCATGCATCTCCATGAATCTCCATGAATCTCCATGAACCTCCTCCATGAATCTCCATGAATCTCCATGAATCTCCATGAATCTCCTCCATGAATCTCCATGAATCACCTCCATGAATCTCCATGAATCTCCTCCATGAATCTCCATGAATCTCCAAGAATCTCCTCCATGAATCTCCATGAATCTCCATGAATCTCCATGTATCTCCATGAATCTACATGAATCTCCATGAATCTCAATGAATCTCCTCGATGAATCTCCATGAATCTTCATGAATCTCCTGATCCATGAATCTCCATGAATATCCTCCATGAATCTCCATGAATCTCCATGAATGTCCATGAATCTCCTCCATGAAACTCCTGTATGAATCTCCATGAATCTCCATGAATCTCCATGAATCTCCTTCATCAATCTCCACGAATCTCCATGAATCTCCATGAATCTCCTCCATGAATCTCCATGAATCTCTTATCCTGTATGAATCTTCATGAATCTCCATGAATCTCCATGCATCTCCATGAATCTCCATGAATCTCCATGAACCTCCTCCATGAATCTCCATGAATCTCCATGAATCTCCATGAATCTCCTCCATGAATCTCCATGAATCACCTCCATGAATCTGCATGAATCTCCATGAATGTCTATGAATCTCCATGACTCTCCATGAATCTCCTTGAATCTCCATAAATCTCCAAGAATCTCCATGAATCTCCATGAATCTCCTCCATGAATCTCCATGAATCACCTACATGAATCTCCATGAATCTCCATGAATGTCTATGAATCTCCATGACTCTCCATGAATCTCCTTGAATCTCCATGAATCTCCATAAATCTCCAAGAATCTCCGTGAATCTCCATGAATCTCCATGAATCTCCATGAATCTCCTCCATGAATCTCCTCCATGAATCTCCATGAATCTCCATGAATCTCCATGAATCTCCATGTATCTCCATGAATCTCCATGAATCTCCATAAATCTCCAAGAATCTCCGTGAATCTCCATGAATCTCCATGAATCTCCATGAATCTCCTCCATGAATCTCCATGAATCTCCAAGAATCTCCTCCATGAATCTCCATGAATCTCCATGAATCTCCATGTATCTCCATGAATCTACATGAATCTCCATGAATCTCAATGAATCTCCTCGATGAATCTCCATGAATCTTCATGAATCTCCTGATCCATGAATCTCCATGAATCTCCGTGAACCTCCTCCATGAATCTCCATGAATCTCCATGCATATCCATGAATCTCCATGAATCTGCATGAATATCCACGAATCTCCATGAATCTCCATGAATCTCCATGAATCTCCATGAATCTCCTCCATGAATCTCCATGAATCTCCATAGATCTCCATGAATCTCCATGAATATCCATGAATCTCCATGAATCTCCATGAATCTCCATGTATCCCCATGAATCTCCATGAATCTCCATGAATATCCTCCATGAATCTCCATGAATCTCCATGAATGTCCATGAATCTCCTCCATGAAACTCCTGTATGAATCTCCATGAATCTCCATGAATCTCCATGAATCTCCTTCATCAATCTCCACGAATCTCCATGAATCTCCTTCATCAATCTCCACGAATCTCCATGAATCTCGATGAATCTCCATGAATCTCCTCCATGAATCTCCATGAATCTCTTATGATATCCTGTATGAATCTTCATGAATCTCCATGAATCTCCATGCATCTCCATGAATCTCCATGAATCTCCATGAACCTCCTCCATGAATCTCCATGAATCTCCATGAATCTACATGAATCTCCATGAATCTCCATGAATCTCCTCCATGAATCTCCATGAATCACCTCCATGAATCTCCATGAATCTCCATGAATGTCTATGAATCTCCATGACTCTCCATGAATCTCCTTGAATCTCCATGAATCTCCATAAATCTCCAAGAATCTCCGTGAATCTCCATGAATCTCCATGAATCTCCATGAATCTCCTCCATGAATCTCCTCCATGAATCTCCATGAATCTCCATGAATCTCCTGATCCATGAATCTCTATGAATCTCCATGAATCTCCATGAATATCCTCCATGAATCTCCATGAATCTTCATGAATCTCCTGATCCATGAATCTCTATGAATCCCCATGAATCTCCATGAATATCCTCCATGAATCTCCATGAATCTCCATGAATCGCCATGAATCTCCATGTATCTCCATGAATCTCCATGATTCTCCATGAACCTCCTCCATGAATCACCATAAATCTCCATGAATATCCATGAATCTCCATGAATCTCCATGAATCTCCATGAATCTCCATGTATCTCCATGAATCTACATGAATCACCATGAATCTCAATGAATCTCCTCGATGAATCTCCATGAATATTCATGAATCTCCTGATCCATGAATCTCTATGAATCTCCATGAATCTCCATGAATATCCTCCATGAATCTCCATGAATCTCCACGAATCTCCATGAATATCCATGAATCTCCATGAATATCCATGAATCTCCATGAATCTCCATGAATCTCCATGTATCTCCATGAATTTCCAAGAATCTCCATGAATGTCCATGAATGTCCTCCATGAATCTCCATGCATCTCCATGAATCTCCATGAATCTCCATGAACCTCCTCCATGAATCTCCATGAATCTCCATGCATCTCCATGAATCTCCATGAATCTCCATGGACCTCCTCCATGAATCTCCATGAATCTCCATGAATCTACATGAATCTCCATGAATCTCCATAAATCTCCAAGAATCTCCGTGAATCTCCATGAATCTCCATGAATCTCCATGAATCTCCTCCATGAATCTCCATGAATCACCTCCATGAATCTCCATGAATCTCCATGATTGTCTATGAATCTCCATGACTCTCCATGAATCTCCTTGAATCTCCATGAATCTCCATAAATCTCCAAGAATCTCCGTGAATCTCCATGAATCTCCATGAATCTCCATGAATCTCCATGGACCTCCGCCATGAATCTCCATGAATCTCCATGAATCTACATGAATCTCCATGAATCTCCATGAATGTCTATGAATCTCCATGACTCTCCATGAATCTCCTTGAATCTCCATGAATCTCCATAAATCTCCAAGAATCTCCGTGAATCTCCATGAATCTCCATGAATCTCCATGAATCTCCTCCATGAATCTCCATGAATCACCTCCATGAATCTCCATGAATCTCCATGATTGTCTATGAATCTCCATGACTCTCCATGAATCTCCTTGAATCTCCATGAATCTCCATAAATCTCCAAGAATCTCCGTGAATCTCCATGAATCTCCATGAATCTCCATGAATCTCCTCCATGAATCTCCTCCACGAATCTCCTGATCCATGAATCTCTATGAATCTCCATGAATCTCCATGAATATCCTCCATGAATCTCCATGAATCTTCATGAATCTGCTGATCCATGAATCTCTATGAATCCCCATGAATCTCCATGAATCTCCATGAACCTCCTCCATGAATCACCATAAATCTCCATGAATATCCATGAATCTCCATGAATCTCCATGAATCTCCATGAATCTCCATGTATCTCCATGAATCTACATGAATCACCATGAATCTCAATGAATCTCCTCGATGAATCTCCATGAATATTCATGAATCTCCTGATCCATGAATCTCTATGAATCTCCATGAATCTCCATGAATATCCTCCATGAATCTCCATGAATCTCCACGAATCTCCATGAATATCCATGAATCTCCATGAATATCCATGAATCTCCATGAATCTCCATGAATCTCCATGTATCTCCATGAATTTCCAAGAATCTCCATGAATGTCCATGAATGTCTTTCATGAATCTCCATGCATCTCCATGAATCTCCATGAATCTCCATGAACCTCCTCCATGAATCTCCATGAATCTCCATGCATCTCCATGAATCTCCATGAATCTCCATGGACCTCCTCCATGAATCTCCATGAATCTCCATGAATCTACATGAATCTCCATGAATCTCCATGAATCTCCATGAATCTCCATGAATGTCTATGAATCTCCATGACTCTCCATGAATCTCCTTGAATCTCCATGAATCTCCATAAATCTCCAAGAATCTCCGTGAATCTCCATGAATCTCCATGAATCTCCATGAATCTCCTCCATGAATCTCCATGAATCACCTCCATGAATCTCCATGAATCTCCATGATTGTCTATGAATCTCCATGACTCTCCATGAATCTCCTTGAATCTCCATGAATCTCCATAAATCTCCAAGAATCTCCGTGAATCTCCATGAATCTCCATGAATCTCCATGAATCTCCTCCATGAATCTCCTCCACGAATCTCCTGATCCATGAATCTCTATGAATCTCCATGAATCTCCATGAATCTTCATGAATCTGCTGATCCATGAATCTCTATGGATCCCCATGAATCTCCATGAATATCCTCCATGAATCTCCATGAATCTCCATGAATCTCCACGAATCTTCATGAATGTCCTGATCCATGAACCTCTATGAATCTCCATGAATCTCCATGAAGATCCTCCATGAATCTCCATGAATCTCCATGAATCTCCATGAATCTTCATGAATCTGCTGATCCATGAATCTCTATGGATCCCCATGAATCTCCATGAATATCCTCCATGAATCTCCATGAATCTCCATGAATCTCCACGAATCTTCATGAATGTCCTGATCCATGAACCTCTATGAATCTCCATGAATCTCCATGAAGATCCTCCATGAATCTCCATGAATCTCCATGAATGTCCATGAATCTCCTCCATGAATTTCCTGTATGAATCTCCATGAATCTCCATGAATCTCCACGAATCTCCATGAATCTCCTTCTTCAATCTCCACGAATCTCCATGAACCTCCATGAATCTCAATGAATCTCCATGAATCTCCGCCATGAATCTTCATGAATCTCCATGAATATCCATGAATCTCCATGAATCTCCTCCATGAATCTCCATTAATCTCCATGAATCTCCATGCATATCCATGAATCTCCATGAATCTGCATGAATATCCACGAATCTCCATGAATCTCCATGAATCTCCATGAATCTTCTCCATGAATTTCCATGAATCTCCATGAATCTCCATGAATCTCCATGAATCTCCATGAATCTCCATGTATCTCCATGAATCACCATGAATCTCCATGAATATCCTCCATGAATCTCCATGAATCTCCATGAATGTACATGAATCTCCTCCATGAAACTCCTGTATGAATCTCCATGAATCTCCATGAATCTCCATGTATCTCCATGAATCTACATGAATCTCCATGAATCTCCATGAATCTCCTCGATGAATCTCCATTAATCTTCATGAATCTCCTGATCCATGAATCTCTATGAATCTCCATGATTCTCCATGAATATCCTCCATGAATCTCCATGAATCTCCATGATATCCTGTATGAATCTTCATGAATCTCCATGAATCTCCATGCATCTCCATTAATCTCCATGAATCTCCATGAACCTCCTCCATGAATCTCCACGAATCTCCATGAATATCCATGAATCTCCATGAATATCCATGAATCTCCATGAATCTCCATGAATCTCCATGTATCTCCATGAATTTCCAAGAATCTCCATGAATGTCCATGAATGTCCTCCATGAATCTCCATGCATCTCCATGAATCTCCATGAATCTCCATGAACCTCCTCCATGAATCTCCATGAATCTCCATGCATATCCATGAATCTCCATGAATCTCCATGAATCTCCTCCATGAATCTCCTCCACGAATCTCCTGATCCATGAATCTCTATGAATCTCCATGAATCTCCATGAATATCCTCCATGAATCTCCATGAATCTTCATGAATCTGCTGATCCATGAATCTCTATGAATCCCCATGAATCTCCATGAATCTCCATGAACCTCCTCCATGAATCACCATAAATCTCCATGAATATCCATGAATCTCCATGAATCTCCATGAATCTCCATGAATCTCCATGTATCTCCATGAATCTACATGAATCACCATGAATCTCAATGAATCTCCTCGATGAATCTCCATGAATATTCATGAATCTCCTGATCCATGAATCTCTATGAATCTCCATGAATCTCCATGAATATCCTCCATGAATCTCCATGAATCTCCACGAATCTCCATGAATATCCATGAATCTCCATGAATATCCATGAATCTCCATGAATCTCCATGAATCTCCATGTATCTCCATGAATTTCCAAGAATCTCCATGAATGTCCATGAATGTCTTTCATGAATCTCCATGCATCTCCATGAATCTCCATGAATCTCCATGAACCTCCTCCATGAATCTCCATGAATCTCCATGCATCTCCATGAATCTCCATGAATCTCCATGGACCTCCTCCATGAATCTCCATGAATCTCCATGAATCTACATGAATCTCCATGAATCTCCATGAATCTCCATGAATCTCCATGAATGTCTATGAATCTCCATGACTCTCCATGAATCTCCTTGAATCTCCATGAATCTCCATAAATCTCCAAGAATCTCCGTGAATCTCCATGAATCTCCATGAATCTCCATGAATCTCCTCCATGAATCTCCATGAATCACCTCCATGAATCTCCATGAATCTCCATGATTGTCTATGAATCTCCATGACTCTCCATGAATCTCCTTGAATCTCCATGAATCTCCATAAATCTCCAAGAATCTCCGTGAATCTCCATGAATCTCCATGAATCTCCATGAATCTCCTCCATGAATCTCCTCCACGAATCTCCTGATCCATGAATCTCTATGAATCTCCATGAATCTCCATGAATCTTCATGAATCTGCTGATCCATGAATCTCTATGGATCCCCATGAATCTCCATGAATATCCTCCATGAATCTCCATGAATCTCCATGAATCTCCACGAATCTTCATGAATGTCCTGATCCATGAACCTCTATGAATCTCCATGAATCTCCATGAAAATCCTCCATGAATCTCCATGAATCTCCATGAATGTCCATGAATCTCCTCCATGAATTTCCTGTATGAATCTCCATGAATCTCCATGAATCTCCACGAATCTCCATGAATCTCCTTCTTCAATCTCCACGAACCTCCATGAACCTCCATGAATCTCAATGAATCTCCATGAATCTCCGCCATGAATCTTCATGAATCTCCATGAATATCCATGAATCTCCATGAATCTCCATGAATCTCCATGTATCTCCATGAATCTACATGAATCTCCATGAATCTCCATGAATCTCCTCGATGAATCTCCATTAATCTTCATGAATCTCCTGATCCATGAATCTCTATGAATCTCCATGATTCTCCATGAATATCCTCCATGAATCTCCATGAATCTCCATGATATCCTGTATGAATCTTCATGAATCTCCATGAATCTCCATGCATCTCCATTAATCTCCATGAATCTCCATGAACCTCCTCCATGAATCTCCACGAATCTCCATGAATATCCATGAAACTCCATGAATATCCATGAATCTCCATGAATCTCCATGAATCTCCATGTATCTCCATGAATTTCCAATAATCTCCATGAATGTCCATGAATGTCCTCCATGAATCTCCATGCATCTCCATGAATCTCCATGAATCTCCATGAACCTCCTCCATGAATCTCCATGAATCTCCATGCATATCCATGAATCTCCATGAATCTGCATGAATCTCCATGAATCTCAATGAATCTCCTCGATGAATCTCCATGAATATTCATGAATCTCCTGATCCATGAATCTCTATGAATCTCCATGAATCTCCATGAATATCCTCCATGAATCTCCATGAATCTCCACGAATCTCCATGAATATCCATGAATCTCCATGAATATCCATGAATCTCCATGAATCTCCATGAATCTCCATGTATCTCCATGAATTTCCAAGAATCTCCATGAATGTCCATGAATGTCCTCCATGAATCTCCATGCATCTCCATGAATCTCCATGAATCTCCATGAACCTCCTCCATGAATCTCCATGAATCTCCATGCATCTCCATGAATCTCCATGAATCTCCATGGACCTCCTGCATGAATCTCCATGAATCTCCATGAATCTACATGAATCTCCATGAATCTCCATGAATCTCCATGAATCTCCATGAATGTCTATGAATCTCCATGACTCTCCATGAATCTCCTTGAATCTCCATGAATCTCCATAAATCTCCAAGAATCTCCGTGAATCTCCATGAATCTCCATGAATCTCCATGAATCTCCTCCATGAATCTCCATGAATCACCTCCATGAATCTCCATGAATCTCCATGATTGTCTATGAATCTCCATGACTCTCCATGAATCTCCTTGAATCTCCATGAATCTCCATAAATCTCCAAGAATCTCCGTGAATCTCCATGAATCTCCATGAATCTCCATGAATCTACATGGACCTCCTCCATGAATCTCCATGAATCTCCATGAATCTACATGAATCTCCATGAATCTCCATGAATGTCTATGAATCTCCATGACTCTCCATGAATCTCCTTGAATCTCCATGAATCTCCATAAATCTCCAAGAATCTCCGTGAATCTCCATGAATCTCCATGAATCTCCATGAATCTCCTCCATGAATCTCCATGAATCACCTCCATGAATCTCCATGAATCTCCATGATTGTCTATGAATCTCCATGACTCTCCATGAATCTCCTTGAATCTCCATGAATCTCCATAAATCTCCAAGAATCTCCGTGAATCTCCATGAATCTCCATGAATCTCCATGAATCTCCTCCATGAATCTCCTCCACGAATCTCCTGATCCATGAATCTCTATGAATCTCCATGAATCTCCATGAATATCCTCCATGAATCTCCATGAATCTTCATGAATCTGCTGATCCATGAATCTCTATGAATCCCCATGAATCTCCATGAATATCCTCCATGAATCTCCATGAATCTCCATGAATGTCTATGAATCTCCATGACTCTCCATGAAACTCCTTGAATCTCCATGAATCTCCATAAATCTCCAAGAATCTCCGTGAATCTCCATGAATCTCCATGAATCTCCATGAATCTCCTCCATGAATCTCCTCCATGAATCTCCATGAATCTCCATGAATCTCCTGATCCATGAATCTCTATGAATCTCCATGAATCTCCATGAATATCCTCCATGAATCTCCATGAATCTTCATGAATCTCCTGATCCATGAATCTCTATGAATCCCCATGAATCTCCATGAATATCCTCCATGAATCTCCATGAATCTCCATGAATCGCCATGAATCTCCATGTATCTCCATGAATTTCCAAGAATCTCCATGAATGTCCATGAATGTCCTCCATGAATCTCCATGCATCTCCATGAATCTCCATGAATCTCCATGAACCTCCTCCATGAATCTCCACGAATCTCCATGAATATCCATGAATCTCCATGAATATCCATGAATCTCCATGAATATCCATGAATCTCCATGAATATCCATGAATCTCCATGAATCTCCATGAATCTCCATGTATCTCCATGAATTTCCAAGAATCTCCATGAATGTCCATGAATGTCCTCCATGAATCTCCATGCATCTCCATGAATCTCCATGAATCTCCATGAACCTCCTCCATGAATCTCCATGAATCTCCATGAATCTCCTGATCCATGAATCTCCATGAATCTCCATGAACCTCCTCCATGAATCTCCATGAATTTCCATAAATCTCCAAGAATCTCCGTGAATCTCCATGAATCTCCATGAATCTCCATGAATCTCCATGAATCTCCATGAATCTCCAAGAATCTCCTCCATGAATCTCCATGAATCTCCATGTATCTCCATGAATCTACATGAATCTCCATGAATCTCCATGAATATCCTCCATGAATCTCCATGAATCTCCATGAATGTCCATGAATCTCCTCCATGAAACTCCTGTATGAATCTCCATGAATCTCCATGAATCTCCATGAATCTCCTTCATCAATCTCCACGAATCTCCATGAATCTCCTTCATCAATCTCCACGAATCTCCATGAATCTCGATGAATCTCCATGAATCTCCTCCATGAATCTCCATGAATCTCTTATGATATCCTGTATGAATCTTCATGAATCTCCATGAATCTCCATGCATCTCCATGAATCTCCATGAATCTCCATGAACCTCCTCCATGAATCTCCATGAATCTCCATGAATCTACATGAATCTTCATGAATCTCCATGAATCTCCTCCATGAATCTCCATGAATCACCTCCATGAATCTCCATGAATCTCCATGAATGTCTATGAATCTCCATGACTCTCCATGAATCTCCTTGAATCTCCATGAATCTCCATAAATCTCCAAGAATCTCCGTGAATCTCCATGAATCTCCATGAATCTCCATGAATCTCCTCCATGAATCTCCTCCATGAATCTCCATGAATCTCCATGAATCTCCTGATCCATGAATCTCTATGAATCTCCATGAATCTCCATGAATATCCTCCATGAATCTCCATGAATCTTCATGAATCTCCTGATCCATGAATCTCTATGAATCCCCATGAATCTCCATGAATATCCTCCATGAATCTCCATGAATCTCCATGAATCGCCATGAATCTCCATGTATCTCCATGAATCTCCATGATTCTCCATGAACCTCCTCCATGAATCACCATAAATCTCCATGAATATCCATGAATCTCCATGAATCTCCATGAATCTCCATGAATCTCCATGTATCTCCATGAATCTACATGAATCACCATGAATCTCAATGAATCTCCTCGATGAATCTCCATGAATATTCATGAATCTCCTGATCCATGAATCTCTATGAATCTCCATGAATCTCCATGAATATCCTCCATGAATCTCCATGAATCTCCACGAATCTCCATGAATATCCATGAATCTCCATGAATATCCATGAATCTCCATGAATCTCCATGAATCTCCATGTATCTCCATGAATTTCCAAGAATCTCCATGAATGTCCATGAATGTCCTCCATGAATCTCCATGCATCTCCATGAATCTCCATGAATCTCCATGAACCTCCTCCATGAATCTCCATGAATCTCCATGCATCTCCATGAATCTCCATGAATCTCCATGGACCTCCTCCATGAATCTCCATGAATCTCCATGAATCTACATGAATCTCCATGAATCTCCATAAATCTCCAAGAATCTCCGTGAATCTCCATGAATCTCCATGAATCTCCATGAATCTCCTCCATGAATCTCCATGAATCACCTCCATGAATCTCCATGAATCTCCATGATTGTCTATGAATCTCCATGACTCTCCATGAATCTCCTTGAATCTCCATGAATCTCCATAAATCTCCAAGAATCTCCGTGAATCTCCATGAATCTCCATGAATCTCCATGAATCTCCATGGACCTCCTCCATGAATCTCCATGAATATCCATGAATCTCCATGAATCTCCATGAATCTCCATGTATCTCCATGAATTTCCAAGAATCTCCATGAATGTCCATGAATGTCCTCCATGAATCTCCATGCATCTCCATGAATCTCCATGAATCTCCATGAACCTCCTCCATGAATCTCCATGAATCTCCATGCATCTCCATGAATCTCCATGAATCTCCATGGACCTCCTCCATGAATCTCCATGAATCTCCATGAATCTACATGAATCTCCATGAATCTCCATAAATCTCCAAGAATCTCCGTGAATCTCCATGAATCTCCATGAATCTCCATGAATCTCCTCCATGAATCTCCATGAATCACCTCCATGAATCTCCATGAATCTCCATGATTGTCTATGAATCTCCATGACTCTCCATGAATCTCCTTGAATCTCCATGAATCTCCATAAATCTCCAAGAATCTCCGTGAATCTCCATGAATCTCCATGAATCTCCATGAATCTCCATGGACCTCCTCCATGAATCTCCATGAATCTCCATGAATCTACATGAATCTCCATGAATCTCCATGAATGTCTATGAATCTCCAAGAATCTCCTCCATGAATCTCCATGAATCTCCATGTATCTCCATGAATCTACATGAATCTCCATGAATCTCCATGAATATCCTCCATGAATCTCCATGAATCTCCATGAATGTCCATGAATCTCCTCCATGAAACTCCTGTATGAATCTCCATGAATCTCCATGAATCTCCATGAATCTCCTTCATCAATCTCCACGAATCTCCATGAATCTCCTTCATCAATCTCCACGAATCTCCATGAATCTCGATGAATCTCCATGAATCTCCTCCATGAATCTCCATGAATCTCTTATGATATCCTGTATGAATCTTCATGAATCTCCATGAATCTCCATGCATCTCCATGAATCTCCATGAATCTCCATGAACCTCCTCCATGAATCTCCATGAATCTCCATGAATCTACATGAATCTTCATGAATCTCCATGAATCTCCTCCATGAATCTCCATGAATCACCTCCATGAATCTCCATGAATCTCCATGAATGTCTATGAATCTCCATGACTCTCCATGAATCTCCTTGAATCTCCATGAATCTCCATAAATCTCCAAGAATCTCCGTGAATCTCCATGAATCTCCATGAATCTCCATGAATCTCCTCCATGAATCTCCTCCATGAATCTCCATGAATCTCCATGAATCTCCTGATCCATGAATCTCTATGAATCTCCATGAATCTCCATGAATATCCTCCATGAATCTCCATGAATCTTCATGAATCTCCTGATCCATGAATCTCTATGAATCCCCATGAATCTCCATGAATATCCTCCATGAATCTCCATGAATCTCCATGAATCGCCATGAATCTCCATGTATCTCCATGAATCTCCATGATTCTCCATGAACCTCCTCCATGAATCACCATAAATCTCCATGAATATCCATGAATCTCCATGAATCTCCATGAATCTCCATGAATCTCCATGTATCTCCATGAATCTACATGAATCACCATGAATCTCAATGAATCTCCTCGATGAATCTCCATGAATATTCATGAATCTCCTGATCCATGAATCTCTATGAATCTCCATGAATCTCCATGAATATCCTCCATGAATCTCCATGAATCTCCACGAATCTCCATGAATATCCATGAATCTCCATGAATATCCATGAATCTCCATGAATCTCCATGAATCTCCATGTATCTCCATGAATTTCCAAGAATCTCCATGAATGTCCATGAATGTCCTCCATGAATCTCCATGCATCTCCATGAATCTCCATGAATCTCCATGAACCTCCTCCATGAATCTCCATGAATCTCCATGCATCTCCATGAATCTCCATGAATCTCCATGGACCTCCTCCATGAATCTCCATGAATCTCCATGAATCTACATGAATCTCCATGAATCTCCATAAATCTCCAAGAATCTCCGTGAATCTCCATGAATCTCCATGAATCTCCATGAATCTCCTCCATGAATCTCCATGAATCACCTCCATGAATCTCCATGAATCTCCATGATTGTCTATGAATCTCCATGACTCTCCATGAATCTCCTTGAATCTCCATGAATCTCCATAAATCTCCAAGAATCTCCGTGAATCTCCATGAATCTCCATGAATCTCCATGAATCTCCATGGACCTCCTCCATGAATCTCCATGAATATCCATGAATCTCCATGAATCTCCATGAATCTCCATGTATCTCCATGAATTTCCAAGAATCTCCATGAATGTCCATGAATGTCCTCCATGAATCTCCATGCATCTCCATGAATCTCCATGAATCTCCATGAACCTCCTCCATGAATCTCCATGAATCTCCATGCATCTCCATGAATCTCCATGAATCTCCATGGACCTCCTCCATGAATCTCCATGAATCTCCATGAATCTACATGAATCTCCATGAATCTCCATAAATCTCCAAGAATCTCCGTGAATCTCCATGAATCTCCATGAATCTCCATGAATCTCCTCCATGAATCTCCATGAATCACCTCCATGAATCTCCATGAATCTCCATGATTGTCTATGAATCTCCATGACTCTCCATGAATCTCCTTGAATCTCCATGAATCTCCATAAATCTCCAAGAATCTCCGTGAATCTCCATGAATCTCCATGAATCTCCATGAATCTCCATGGACCTCCTCCATGAATCTCCATGAATCTCCATGAATCTACATGAATCTCCATGAATCTCCATGAATGTCTATGAATCTCCATGACTCTCCATGAATCTCCTTGAATCTCCATGAATCTCCATAAATCTCCAAGAATCTCCGTGAATCTCCATGAATCTCCATGAATCTCCATGAATCTCCTCCATGAATCTCCATGAATCACCTCCATGAATCTCCATGAATCTCCATGATTGTCTATGAATCTCCATGACTCTCCATTAATCTCCTTGAATCTCCATGAATCTCCATAAATCTCCAAGAATCTCCGTGAATCTCCATGAATCTCCATGAATCTCCATGAATCTCCTCCATGAATCTCCTCCACGAATCTCCTGATCCATGAATCTCTATGAATCTCCATGAATCTCCATGAATATCCTCCATGAATCTCCATGAATCTTCATGAATCTGCTGATCCATGAATCTCTATGAATCCCCATGAATCTCCATGAATCTCCATGAACCTCCTCCATGAATCACCATAAATCTCCATGAATATCCATGAATCTCCATGAATCTCCATGAATCTCCATGAATCTCCATGTATCTCCATGAATCTACATGAATCACCATGAATCTCAATGAATCTCCTCGATGAATCTCCATGAATATTCATGAATCTCCTGATCCATGAATCTCTATGAATCTCCATGAATCTCCATGAATATCCTCCATGAATCTCCATGAATCTCCACGAATCTCCATGAATATCCATGAATCTCCATGAATATCCATGAATCTCCATGAATCTCCATGAATCTCCATGTATCTCCATGAATTTCCAAGAATCTCCATGAATGTCCATGAATGTCTTTCATGAATCTCCATGCATCTCCATGAATCTCCATGAATCTCCATGAACCTCCTCCATGAATCTCCATGAATCTCCATGCATCTCCATGAATCTCCATGAATCTCCATGGACCTCCTCCATGAATCTCCATGAATCTCCATGAATCTACATGAATCTCCATGAATCTCCATGAATCTCCATGAATCTCCATGAATGTCTATGAATCTCCATGACTCTCCATGAATCTCCTTGAATCTCCATGAATCTCCATAAATCTCCAAGAATCTCCGTGAATCTCCATGAATCTCCATGAATCTCCATGAATCTCCTCCATGAATCTCCATGAATCACCTCCATGAATCTCCATGAATCTCCATGATTGTCTATGAATCTCCATGACTCTCCATGAATCTCCTTGAATCTCCATGAATCTCCATAAATCTCCAAGAATCTCCGTGAATCTCCATGAATCTCCATGAATCTCCATGAATCTCCTCCATGAATCTCCTCCACGAATCTCCTGATCCATGAATCTCTATGAATCTCCATGAATCTCCATGAATCTTCATGAATCTGCTGATCCATGAATCTCTATGGATCCCCATGAATCTCCATGAATATCCTCCATGAATCTCCATGAATCTCCATGAATCTCCACGAATCTTCATGAATGTCCTGATCCATGAACCTCTATGAATCTCCATGAATCTCCATGAAGATCCTCCATGAATCTCCATGAATCTCCATGAATGTCCATGAATCTCCTCCATGAATTTCCTGTATGAATCTCCATGAATCTCCATGAATCTCCACGAATCTCCATGAATCTCCTTCTTCAATCTCCACGAATCTCCATGAACCTCCATGAATCTCAATGAATCTCCATGAATCTCCGCCATGAATCTTCATGAATCTCCATGAATATCCATGAATCTCCATGAATCTCCTCCATGAATCTCCATTAATCTCCAAGAATCTCCTCCATGAATCTCCATGAATCCCCATGAATCTCCATGTATCTCCATGAATCTACATGAATCTCCATGAATCTCAATGAATCTCCTCGATGAATCTCCATGAATCTTCATGAATCTCCATGAATCTCCATGAACCTCCTCCATGAATCTCCATGAATCTCCATGCATATCCATGAATCTCCATGAATCTGCATGAATATCCACGAATCTCCATGAATCTCCATGAATCTCCATGAATCTTCTCCATGAATTTCCATGAATCTCCATGAATCTCCATGAATCTCCATGAATCTCCATGAATCTCCATGTATCTCCATGAATCACCATGAATCTCCATGAATATCCTCCATGAATCTCCATGAATCTCCATGAATGTCCATGAATCTCCTCCATGAAACTCCTGTATGAATCTCCATGAATCTCCATGAATCTCCATGTATCTCCATGAATCTACATGAATCTCCATGAATCTCCATGAATCTCCTCGATGAATCTCCATTAATCTTCATGAATCTCCTGATCCATGAATCTCTATGAATCTCCATGATTCTCCATGAATATCCTCCATGAATCTCCATGAATCTCCATGATATCCTGTATGAATCTTCATGAATCTCCATGAATCTCCATGCATCTCCATTAATCTCCATGAATCTCCATGAACCTCCTCCATGAATCTCCACGAATCTCCATGAATATCCATGAATCTCCATGAATATCCATGAATCTCCATGAATCTCCATGAATCTCCATGTATCTCCATGAATTTCCAAGAATCTCCATGAATGTCCATGAATGTCCTCCATGAATCTCCATGCATCTCCATGAATCTCCATGAATCTCCATGAACCTCCTCCATGAATCTCCATGAATCTCCATGCATATCCATGAATCTCCATGAATCTCCATGAATCTCCTCCATGAATCTCCTCCACGAATCTCCTGATCCATGAATCTCTATGAATCTCCATGAATCTCCATGAATATCCTCCATGAATCTCCATGAATCTTCATGAATCTGCTGATCCATGAATCTCTATGAATCCCCATGAATCTCCATGAATCTCCATGAACCTCCTCCATGAATCACCATAAATCTCCATGAATATCCATGAATCTCCATGAATCTCCATGAATCTCCATGAATCTCCATGTATCTCCATGAATCTACATGAATCACCATGAATCTCAATGAATCTCCTCGATGAATCTCCATGAATATTCATGAATCTCCTGATCCATGAATCTCTATGAATCTCCATGAATCTCCATGAATATCCTCCATGAATCTCCATGAATCTCCACGAATCTCCATGAATATCCATGAATCTCCATGAATATCCATGAATCTCCATGAATCTCCATGAATCTCCATGTATCTCCATGAATTTCCAAGAATCTCCATGAATGTCCATGAATGTCTTTCATGAATCTCCATGCATCTCCATGAATCTCCATGAATCTCCATGAACCTCCTCCATGAATCTCCATGAATCTCCATGCATCTCCATGAATCTCCATGAATCTCCATGGACCTCCTCCATGAATCTCCATGAATCTCCATGAATCTACATGAATCTCCATGAATCTCCATGAATCTCCATGAATCTCCATGAATGTCTATGAATCTCCATGACTCTCCATGAATCTCCTTGAATCTCCATGAATCTCCATAAATCTCCAAGAATCTCCGTGAATCTCCATGAATCTCCATGAATCTCCATGAATCTCCTCCATGAATCTCCATGAATCACCTCCATGAATCTCCATGAATCTCCATGATTGTCTATGAATCTCCATGACTCTCCATGAATCTCCTTGAATCTCCATGAATCTCCATAAATCTCCAAGAATCTCCGTGAATCTCCATGAATCTCCATGAATCTCCATGAATCTCCTCCATGAATCTCCTCCACGAATCTCCTGATCCATGAATCTCTATGAATCTCCATGAATCTCCATGAATCTTCATGAATCTGCTGATCCATGAATCTCTATGGATCCCCATGAATCTCCATGAATATCCTCCATGAATCTCCATGAATCTCCATGAATCTCCACGAATCTTCATGAATGTCCTGATCCATGAACCTCTATGAATCTCCATGAATCTCCATGAAGATCCTCCATGAATCTCCATGAATCTCCATGAATGTCCATGAATCTCCTCCATGAATTTCCTGTATGAATCTCCATGAATCTCCATGAATCTCCACGAATCTCCATGAATCTCCTTCTTCAATCTCCACGAATCTCCATGAACCTCCATGAATCTCAATGAATCTCCATGAATCTCCGCCATGAATCTTCATGAATCTCCATGAATATCCATGAATCTCCATGAATCTCCATGAATCTCCATGTATCTCCATGAATCTACATGAATCTCCATGAATCTCCATGAATCTCCTCGATGAATCTCCATTAATCTTCATGAATCTCCTGATCCATGAATCTACATGAATCTCCATGAATCTCCATGAATCTCCTCCATGAATCTCCATGAATCTCCATGATATCCTGTATGAATCTTCATGAATCTCCATGAATCTCCATGCATCTCCATTAATCTCCATGAATCTCCATGAACCTCCTCCATGAATCTCCACGAATCTCCATGAATATCCATGAATCTCCATGAATATCCATGAATCTCCATGAATCTCCATGAATCTCCATGTATCTCCATGAATTTCCAAGAATCTCCATGAATGTCCATGAATGTCCTCCATGAATCTCCATGCATCTCCATGAATCTCCATGAATCTCCATGAACCTCCTCCATGAATCTCCATGAATCTCCATGCATATCCATGAATCTCCATGAATCTGCATGAATCTCCATGAATCTCAATGAATCTCCTCGATGAATCTCCATGAATATTCATGAATCTCCTGATCCATGAATCTCTATGAATCTCCATGAATCTCCATGAATATCCTCCATGAATCTCCATGAATCTCCACGAATCTCCATGAATATCCATGAATCTCCATGAATATCCATGAATCTCCATGAATCTCCATGAATCTCCATGTATCTCCATGAATTTCCAAGAATCTCCATGAATGTCCATGAATGTCCTCCATGAATCTCCATGCATCTCCATGAATCTCCATGAATCTCCATGAACCTCCTCCATGAATCTCCATGAATCTCCATGCATCTCCATGAATCTCCATGAATCTCCATGGACCTCCTGCATGAATCTCCATGAATCTCCATGAATCTACATGAATCTCCATGAATCTCCATGAATCTCCATGAATCTCCATGAATGTCTATGAATCTCCATGACTCTCCATGAATCTCCTTGAATCTCCATGAATCTCCATAAATCTCCAAGAATCTCCGTGAATCTCCATGAATCTCCATGAATCTCCATGAATCTCCTCCATGAATCTCCATGAATCACCTCCATGAATCTCCATGAATCTCCATGATTGTCTATGAATCTCCATGACTCTCCATGAATCTCCTTGAATCTCCATGAATCTCCATAAATCTCCAAGAATCTCCGTGAATCTCCATGAATCTCCATGAATCTCCATGAATCTACATGGACCTCCTCCATGAATCTCCATGAATCTCCATGAATCTACATGAATCTCCATGAATCTCCATGAATGTCTATGAATCTCCATGACTCTCCATGAATCTCCTTGAATCTCCATGAATCTCCATAAATCTCCAAGAATCTCCGTGAATCTCCATGAATCTCCATGAATCTCCATGAATCTCCTCCATGAATCTCCATGAATCACCTCCATGAATCTCCATGAATCTCCATGATTGTCTATGAATCTCCATGACTCTCCATGAATCTCCTTGAATCTCCATGAATCTCCATAAATCTCCAAGAATCTCCGTGAATCTCCATGAATCTCCATGAATCTCCATGAATCTCCTCCATGAATCTCCTCCACGAATCTCCTGATCCATGAATCTCTATGAATCTCCATGAATCTCCATGAATATCCTCCATGAATCTCCATGAATCTTCATGAATCTGCTGATCCATGAATCTCTATGAATCCCCATGAATCTCCATGAATATCCTCCATGAATCTCCATGAATCTCCATGAATGTCTATGAATCTCCATGACTCTCCATGAAACTCCTTGAAACTCCATGAATCTCCATAAATCTCCAAGAATCTCCGTGAATCTCCATGAATCTCCATGAATCTCCATGAATCTCCTCCATGAATCTCCTCCATGAATCTCCATGAATCTCCATGAATCTCCTGATCCATGAATCTCTATGAATCTCCATGAATCTCCATGAATATCCTCCATGAATCTCCATGAATCTTCATGAATCTCCTGATCCATGAATCTCTATGAATCCCCATGAATCTCCATGAATATCCTCCATGAATCTCCATGAATCTCCATGAATCGCCATGAATCTCCATGTATCTCCATGAATTTCCAAGAATCTCCATGAATGTCCATGAATGTCCTCCATGAATCTCCATGCATCTCCATGAATCTCCATGAATCTCCATGAACCTCCTCCATGAATCTCCACGAATCTCCATGAATATCCATGAATCTCCATGAATATCCATGAATCTCCATGAATATCCATGAATCTCCATGAATATCCATGAATCTCCATGAATCTCCATGAATCTCCATGTATCTCCATGAATTTCCAAGAATCTCCATGAATGTCCATGAATGTCCTCCATGAATCTCCATGCATCTCCATGAATCTCCATGAATCTCCATGAACCTCCTCCATGAATCTCCATGAATCTCCATGAATCTCCTGATCCATGAATCTCCATGAATCTCCATGAACCTCCTCCATGAATCTCCATGAATTTCCATAAATCTCCAAGAATCTCCGTGAATCTCCATGAATCTCCATGAATCTCCATGAATCTCCATGAATCTCCATGAATCTCCAAGAATCTCCTCCATGAATCTCCATGAATCTCCATGTATCTCCATGAATCTACATGAATCTCCATGAATCTCCATGAATATCCTCCATGAATCTCCATGAATCTCCATGAATGTCCATGAATCTCCTCCATGAAACTCCTGTATGAATCTCCATGAATCTCCATGAATCTCCATGAATCTCCTTCATCAATCTCCACGAATCTCCATGAATCTCCTTCATCAATCTCCACGAATCTCCATGAATCTCGATGAATCTCCATGAATCTCCTCCATGAATCTCCATGAATCTCTTATGATATCCTGTATGAATCTTCATGAATCTCCATGAATCTCCATGCATCTCCATGAATCTCCTTGAATCTCCATGAATCTCCATAAATCTCCAAGAATCTCCGTGAATCTCCATGAATCTCCATGAATCTCCATGAATCTCCTCCATGAATCTCCTCCATGAATCTCCATGAATCTCCATGAATCTCCTGATCCATGAATCTCCATGAATCTCCATGAATCTCCTGATCCATGAATCTCTATGAATCTCCATGAATCTCCATGAATATCCTCCATGAATCTCCATGAATCTTCATGAATCTCCTGATCCATGAATCTCTATGAATCCCCATGAATCTCCATGAATATCCTCCATGAATCTCCATGAATCTCCATGAATCGCCATGAATCTCCATGTATCTCCATGAATCTCCATGATTCTCCATGAACCTCCTCCATGAATCACCATAAATCTCCATGAATATCCATGAATCTCCATGAATCTCCATGAATCTCCATGAATCTCCATGTATCTCCATGAATCTACATGAATCACCATGAATCTCAATGAATCTCCTCGATGAATCTCCATGAATATTCATGAATCTCCTGATCCATGAATCTCTATGAATCTCCATGAATCTCCATGAATATCCTCCATGAATCTCCATGAATCTCCACGAATCTCCATGAATATCCATGAATCTCCATGAATATCCATGAATCTCCATGAATCTCCATGAATCTCCATGTATCTCCATGAATTTCCAAGAATCTCCATGAATGTCCATGAATGTCCTCCATGAATCTCCATGCATCTCCATGAATCTCCATGAATCTCCATGAACCTCCTCCATGAATCTCCATGAATCTCCATGCATCTCCATGAATCTCCATGAATCTCCATGGACCTCCTCCATGAATCTCCATGAATCTCCATGAATCTACATGAATCTCCATGAATCTCCATAAATCTCCAAGAATCTCCGTGAATCTCCATGAATCTCCATGAATCTCCATGAATCTCCTCCATGAATCTCCATGAATCACCTCCATGAATCTCCATGAATCTCCATGATTGTCTATGAATCTCCATGACTCTCCATGAATCTCCTTGAATCTCCATGAATCTCCATAAATCTCCAAGAATCTCCGTGAATCTCCATGAATCTCCATGAATCTCCATGAATCTCCATGGACCTCCTCCATGAATCTCCATGAATCTCCATGAATCTACATGAATCTCCATGAATCTCCATGAATGTCTATGAATCTCCATGACTCTCCATGAATCTCCTTGAATCTCCATGAATCTCCATAAATCTCCAAGAATCTCCGTGAATCTCCATGAATCTCCTCCATGAATCTCCTCCACGAATCTCCTGATCCATGAATCTCTATGAATCTCCATGAATCTCCATGAATATCCTCCATGAATCTCCATGAATCTTCATGAATCTGCTGATCCATGAATCTCTATGAATCCCCATGAATCTCCATGAATCTCCATGAACCTCCTCCATGAATCACCATAAATCTGCATGAATATCCATGCATCTCCATGAATCTCCATGAATCTCCATGAACCTCCTCCATGAATCTCCATGAATCTCCATGCATCTCCATGAATCTCCATGAATCTCCATGGACCTCCTCCATGAATCTCCATGAATCTCCATGAATCTACATGAATCTCCATGAATCTCCATAAATCTCCAAGAATCTCCGTGAATCTCCATGAATCTCCATGAATCTCCATGAATCTCCTCCATGAATCTCCATGAATCACCTCCATGAATCTCCATGAATCTCCATGATTGTCTATGAATCTCCATGACTCTCCATGAATCTCCTTGAATCTCCATGAATCTCCATAAATCTCCAAGAATCTCCGTGAATCTCCATGAATCTCCATGAATCTCCATGAATCTCCATGGACCTCCTCCATGAATCTCCATAAATCTCCAAGAATCTCCGTGAATCTCCATGAATCTCCATGAATCTCCATGAATCTCCATGGACCTCCTCCATGAATCTCCATGAATCTCCATGAATCTCCATGATTGTCTATGAATCTCCATGACTCTCCATGAATCTCCTTGAATCTCCATGAATCTCCATAAATCTCCAAGAATCTCCGTGAATCTCCATGAATCTCCATGAATCTCCATGAATCTCCTCCATGAATCTCCTCCACGAATCTCCTGATCCATGAATCTCTATGAATCTCCATGAATCTCCATGAATATCCTCCATGAATCTCCATGAATCTTCATGAATCTGCTGATCCATGAATCTCTATGAATCCCCATGAATCTCCATGAATCTCCATGAACCTCCTCCATGAATCACCATAAATCTGCATGAATATCCATGAATCTCCATGAATCTCCATGAATCTCCATGAATCTCCATGTATCTCCATGAATCTACATGAATCACCATGAATCTCAATGAATCTCCTCGATGAATCTCCATGAATATTCATGAATCTCCTGATCCATGAATCTCTATGAATCTCCATGAATCTCCATGAATATCCTCCATGAATCTCCATGAATCTCCACGAATCTCCATGAATATCCATGAATCTCCATGAATATCCATGAATCTCCATGAATCTCCATGAATCTCCATGTATCTCCATGAATTTCCAAGAATCTCTATGAATGTCCATGAATGTCTTTCATGAATCTCCATGCATCTCCATGAATCTCCATGAATCTCCATGAACCTCCTCCATGAATCTCCATGAATCTCCATGCATCTCCATGAATCTCCATGAATCTCCATGGACCTCCTCCATGAATCTCCATGAATCTCCATGAATCTACATGAATCTCCATGAATCTCCATGAATCTCCATGAATCTCCATGAATGTCTATGAATCTCCATGACTCTCCATGAATCTCCTTGAATCTCCATGAATCTCCATAAATCTCCAAGAATCTCCGTGAATCTCCATGAATCTCCATGAATCTCCATGAATCTCCTCCATGAATCTCCATGAATCACCTCCATGAATCTCCATGAATCTCCATGATTGTCTATGAATCTCCATGACTCTCCATGAATCTCCTTGAATCTCCATGAATCTCCATAAATCTCCAAGAATCTCCGTGAATCTCCATGAATCTCCATGAATCTCCATGAATCTCCTCCATGAATCTCCTCCACGAATCTCCTGATCCATGAATCTCTATGAATCTCCATGAATCTCCATGAATCTTCATGAATCTGCTGATCCATGAATCTCTATGGATCCCCATGAATCTCCATGAATATCCTCCATGAATCTCCATGAATCTCCATGAATCTCCACGAATCTTCATGAATGTCCTGATCCATGAACCTCTATGAATCTCCATGAATCTCCATGAAGATCCTCCATGAATCTCCATGAATCTCCATGAATGTCCATGAATCTCCTCCATGAATTTCCTGTATGAATCTCCATGAATCTCCATGAATCTCCACGAATCTCCATGAATCTCCTTCTTCAATCTCCACGAATCTCCATGAACCTCCATGAATCTCAATGAATCTCCATGAATCTCCGCCATGAATCTTCATGAATCTCCATGAATATCCATGAATCTCCATGAATCTCCATGAATCTCCATGTATCTCCATGAATCTACATGAATCTCCATGAATCTCCATGAATCTCCTCGATGAATCTCCATTAATCTTCATGAATCTCCTGATCCATGAATCTCTATGAATCTCCATGAGTCTCCATGAATATCCTCCATGAATCTCCATGAATCTCCATGATATCCTGTATGAATCTTCATGAATCTCCATGAATCTCCTCCATGAATCTCCTCCATGAATCTCCATGAATCTCCATGAATCTCCATGTATCTCCATGAATCTACATGAATCTCCATGAATCTCCATGAATCTCCTCGATGAATCTCCATGAATCTTCATGAATCTCCTGATCCATGAACCTCTATGAATCTCCATGAATCTCCATGAATCTCCTTCATGAATCTCCATGAATCTCCATGAATCTCCATGCATCTCCATGAATCTCCATGAATCTCCATGAACCTCCTCCATGAATCTCCATGAATCTCCATGAATCTACATGAATCTCCATGAATCTCCATGAATCTCCTCCATGAATCTCCATGAATCACCTCCATGAATCTACATGAATCTCCATGAATCTCCATGAATCTCCTCCATGAATCTCCATGAATCTCCATGATATCCTGTATGAATCTCCATGAATCTCCATGAACCTCCTCCATGAATCTCCATGAATCTCCATGAATATCCATGAATCTCCATGAATCTCCATGTATCTCCATGAATCTCCATGAATCTCCATAAATCTCCAAGAATCTCCGTGAATCTCCATGAATCTCCATGAATCTCCATGAATCTCCAAGAATCTCCTCCATGAATCTCCATGAATCTCCATGAATCTCCATGTATCTCCATGAATCTCCATGAATCTCAATGATTCTCCTCGATGAATCTCCATGAATCTCCATAGATCTCCATGAATCTCCATGAATCTCCATGAATCTCCATGAATCTCCTCGATGAATCTCCATGAATCTTCATGAATCTCCTGATCCATGAACCTCTATGAATCTCCATGAATCTCCATGAATCTCCTTCATGAATCTCCATGAATCTCCATGAATCTCCATGCATCTCCATGAATCTCCATGAATCTCCATGAACCTCCTCCATGAATCTCCATGAATCTCCATGAATCTACATGAATCTCCATGAATCTCCATGAATCTCCTCCATGAATCTCCATGAATCACCTCCATGAATCTACATGAATCTCCATGAATCTCCATGAATCTCCTCCATGAATCTCCATGAATCTCCATGATATCCTGTATGAATCTCCATGAATCTCCATGAACCTCCTCCATGAATCTCCATGAATCTCCATGAATATCCATGAATCTCCATGAATCTCCATGTATCTCCATGAATCTCCATGAATCTCCATAAATCTCCAAGAATCTCCGTGAATCTCCATGAATCTCCATGAATCTCCATGAATCTCCAAGAATCTCCTCCATGAATCTCCATGAATCTCCATGAATCTCCATGTATCTCCATGAATCTCCATGAATCTCCATGAATCTCCATGAATCTCCTCCATGAATCTCCATGAATCTCCATAGATCTCCATGAATCTCCATGAATATCCTCCATGAATCTCCATGAATCTCCATGAATGTCCATGAATCTCCTCCATGAAACTCCTGTATGAATCTCCATGAATCTCCATGAATCTCCATGAATCTCCTTCATCAATCTCCACGAATCTCCATGAATCTCCATGAATCTCCTCCATGAATCTCCATGAATCTCTTATCCTGTATGAATCTTCATGAATCTCCATGCATCTCCATGAATCTCCATGAATCTCCATGAACCTCCTCCATGAATCTCCATGAATCTCCATGAATCTCCATGAATCTCCTCCATGAATCTCCATGAATCACCTCCATGAATCTCCATGAATCTCCATGAATGTCTATGAATCTCCATGACTCTCCATGAATCTCCTTGAATCTCCATGAATCTCCATAAATCTCCAAGAATCTCCGTGAATCTCCTTGAATCTCCATGAATCTCCATAAATCTCCAAGAATCTCCGTGAATCTCCATGAATCTCCATGAATCTCCATGAATCTCCTCCATGAATCTCCTCCATGAATCTCCATGAATCTCCATGAATCTCCTGATCCATGAATCTCTATGAATCTCCATGAATCTCCATGAATATCCTCCATGAATCTCCATGAATCTTCATGAATCTCCTGATCCATGAATCTCTATGAATCCCCATGAATCTCCATGAATATCCTCCATGAATCTACATGAATCTCCATGAATCGCCATGAATCTCCATGTATCTCCATGAGTTTCCAAGAATCTCCATGAATGTCCATGAATGTCCTCCATGAATCTCCATGCATCTCCATGAATCTCCATGAATCTCCATGAACCTCCTCCATGAATCACCATAAATCTCCATGAATATCCATGAATCTCCATGAGTCTCCATGAATCTCCATGTATCTCCATGAATCTACATGAATCTCCATGAATCTCCATGAATCTCCTCGATGAATCTCCATGAATCTTCATGAATCTCCTGATCCATGAACCTCTATGAATCTCCATGAATCTCCATGAATCTCCTTCATGAATCTCCATGAATCTCCATGAATCTCCATGCATCTCCATGAATCTCCATGAATCTCCATGAACCTCCTCCATGAATCTCCATGAATCTCCATGAATCTACATGAATCTCCATGAATCTCCATGAATCTCCTCCATGAATCTCCATGAATCACCTCCATGAATCTACATGAATCTCCATGAATCTCCATGAATCTCCTCCATGAATCTCCATGAATCTCCATGAATCTCCATGTATCTCCATGAATCTCCATGAATCTCCATAAATCTCCAAGAATCTCCGTGAATCTCCATGAATCTCCATGAATCTCCATGAATCTCCATGAATCTCCTCCATGAATCTCCATGAATCTCCAAGAATCTCCTCCATGAATCTCCATGAATCTCCATGAATCTCCATGTATCTCCATGAATCTACATGAATCTCCATGAATCTCAATGAATCTCCTCGATGAATCTCCATGAATCTTCATGAATCTCCTGATAAATGAATCTCCATGAATCTCCATGAACCTCCTCCATGAATCTCCATGAATCTCCATAAATCTCCAAGAATCTCCGTGAATCTCCATGAATCTCCATGAATCTCCATGAATCTCCATGAATCTCCATGAATCTCCAAGAATCTCCTCCATGAATCTCCATGAATCTCCATGAATCTCCATGTATCTCCATGAATCTACATGAATCTCCATGAATCTCAATGAATCTCCTCGATGAATCTCCATGAATCTTCATGAATCTCCTGATCCATGAATCTCCATGAATCTCCATGAACCTCCTCCATGAATCTCCATGAATCTCCATGCATATCCATGAATCTCCATGAATCTGCATGAATATCCACGAATCTCCATGAATCTCCACGAATCTCCATTAATCTCCATGAATCTCCTCCATGAATCTCCATGAATCTCCATGAATCTCCATGAATCTCCATGAATATCCTCCATGAATCTCCATGAATCTCCATGAATGTCCATGAATCTCCTCCCTGAAACTCCTGTATGAATCTCCATGAATCTCCTTCATCAATCTCCACGAATCTCCATGAATCTCCATGAATCTCCATGAATCTCCTCCATGAATCTCCATGAATCTCTTATCCTGTATGAATCTTCATGAATCTCCATGAATCTCCATGCATCTCCATGAATCTCCATGAATCTCCATGAACCTCCTCCATGAATCTCCATGAATCTCCATGAATCTCCATGAATCTCCTCCATGAATCTCCATGAATCACCTACATGAATCTCCATGAATCTCCATGAATGTCTATGAATCTCCATGACTCTCCATGAATCTCCTTGAATCTCCATGAATCTCCATAAATCTCCAAGAATCTCCGTGAATCTCCATGAATCTCCATGAATCTCCATGAATCTCCATGAATCTCCTCCATGAATCTCCTCCATGAATCTCCATGAATCTCCATGAATCTCCATGAATCTCCATGTATCTCCATGAATCTCCATGAATCTCCATAAATCTCCAAGAATCTCCGTGAATCTCCATGAATCTCCATGAATCTCCATGAATCTCCTCCATGAATCTCCATGAATCTCCAAGAATCTCCTCCATGAATCTCCATGAATCTCCATGAATCTCCATGTATCTCCATGAATCTACATGAATCTCCATGAATCTCAATGAATCTCCTCGATGAATCTCCATGAATCATCATGAATCTCCTGATCCATGAATCTCCATGAATCTCCATGAACCTCCTCCATGAATCTCCATGAATCTCCATGCATATCCATGAATCTCCATGAATCTGCATGAATATCCACGAATCTCCATGAATCTCCATGAATCTCCATGAATCTCCATGAATCTCCTCCATGAATCTCCATGAATCTCCATAGATCTCCATGAATCTCCATGAATATCCATGAATCTCCATGAATCTCCATGAATCTCCATGTATCTCCATGAATCTCCATGAATCTCCATGAATATCCTCCATGAATCTCCATGAATCTCCATGAATGTCCATGAATCTCCTCCATGAAACTCCTGTATGAATCTCCATGAATCTCCATGAATCTCCATGAATCTCCTTCATCAATCTCCACGAATCTCCATGAATCTCCTTCATCAATCTCCACGAATCTCCATGAATCTCGATGAATCTCCATGAATCTCCTCCATGAATCTCCATGAATCTCTTATGATATCCTGTATGAATCTTCATGAATCTCCATGAATCTCCATGCATCTCCATGAATCTCCATGAATCTCCATGAACCTCCTCCATGAATCTCCATGAATCTCCATGAATCTACATGAATCTCCATGAATCTCCATGAATCTCCTCCATGAATCTCCATGAATCACCTCCATGAATCTCCATGAATCTCCATGAATGTCTATGAATCTCCATGACTCTCCATGAATCTCCTTGAATCTCCATGAATCTCCATAAATCTCCAAGAATCTCCGTGAATCTCCATGAATCTCCATGAATCTCCATGAATCTCCTCCATGAATCTCCTCCATGAATCTCCATGAATGTCCATGAATCTCCTCCATGAAACTCCTGTATGAATCTCCATGAATCTCCATGAATCTCCATGAATCTCCATGAATCTCCTTCATCAATCTCCACGAATCTCCATGAATCTCCTTCATCAATCTCCACGAATCTCCATGAATCTCGATGAATCTCCATGAATCTCCTCCATGAATCTCCATGAATCTCCATGAATCTACATGAATCTCCATGAATCTCCATGAATCTCCTCCATGAATCTCCATGAATCACCTCCATGAATCTCCATGAATCTCCATGAATGTCTATGAATCTCCATGACTCTCCATGAATCTCCTTGAATCTCCATGAATCTCCATAAATCTCCAAGAATCTCCGTGAATCTCCATGAATCTCCATGAATCTCCATGAATCTCCTCCATGAATCTCCTCCATGAATCTCCATGAATCTCCATGAATCTCCTGATCCATGAATCTCTATGAATCTCCATGAATCTCCATGAATATCCTCCATGAATCTCCATGAATCTTCATGAATCTCCTGATCCATGAATCTCTATGAATCCCCATGAATCTCCATGAATATCCTCCATGAATCTCCATGAATCTCCATGAATCGCCATGAATCTCCATGTATCTCCATGAATCTCCATGATTCTCCATGAACCTCCTCCATGAATCACCATAAATCTCCATGAATATCCATGAATCTCCATGAATCTCCATGAATCTCCATGAATCTCCATGTATCTCCATGAATCTACATGAATCACCATGAATCTCAATGAATCTCCTCGATGAATCTCCATGAATATTCATGAATCTCCTGATCCATGAATCTCTATGAATCTCCATGAATCTCCATGAATATCCTCCATGAATCTCCATGAATCTCCACGAATCTCCATGAATATCCATGAATCTCCATGAATATCCATGAATCTCCATGAATCTCCATGAATCTCCATGTATCTCCATGAATTTCCAAGAATCTCCATGAATGTCCATGAATGTCCTCCATGAATCTCCATGCATCTCCATGAATCTCCATGAATCTCCATGAACCTCCTCCATGAATCTCCATGAATCTCCATGCATCTCCATGAATCTCCATGAATCTCCATGGACCTCCTCCATGAATCTCCATGAATCTCCATGAATCTACATGAATCTCCATGAATCTCCATAAATCTCCAAGAATCTCCGTGAATCTCCATGAATCTCCATGAATCTCCATGAATCTCCTCCATGAATCTCCATGAATCACCTCCATGAATCTCCATGAATCTCCATGATTGTCTATGAATCTCCATGACTCTCCATGAATCTCCTTGAATCTCCATGAATCTCCATAAATCTCCAAGAATCTCCGTGAATCTCCTCCATGAATCTCCATGAATCTCCATGCATCTCCATGAATCTCCATGAATCTCCATGGACCTCCTCCATGAATCTCCATGAATCTCCATGAATCTACATGAATCTCCATGAATCTCCATAAATCTCCAAGAATCTCCGTGAATCTCCATGAATCTCCATGAATCTCCATGAATCTCCTCCATGAATCTCCATGAATCACCTCCATGAATCTCCATGAATCTCCATGATTGTCTATGAATCTCCATGACTCTCCATGAATCTCCTTGAATCTCCATGAATCTCCATAAATCTCCAAGAATCTCCGTGAATCTCCATGAATCTCCATGAATCTCCATGAATCTCCATGGACCTCCTCCATGAATCTCCATGAATCTCCATGAATCTACATGAATCTCCATGAATCTCCATGAATGTCTATGAATCTCCATGACTCTCCATGAATCTCCTTGAATCTCCATGAATCTCCATAAATCTCCAAGAATCTCCGTGAATCTCCATGAATCTCCATGAATCTCCATGAATCTCCTCCATGAATCTCCATGAATCACCTCCATGAATCTCCATGAATCTCCATGATTGTCTATGAATCTCCATGACTCTCCATGAATCTCCTTGAATCTCCATGAATCTCCATAAATCTCCAAGAATCTCCGTGAATCTCCATGAATCTCCATGAATCTCCATGAATCTCCTCCATGAATCTCCTCCACGAATCTCCTGATCCATGAATCTCTATGAATCTCCATGAATCTCCATGAATATCCTCCATGAATCTCCATGAATCTTCATGAATCTGCTGATCCATGAATCTCTATGAATCCCCATGAATCTCCATGAATCTCCATGAACCTCCTCCATGAATCACCATAAATCTCCATGAATATCCATGAATCTCCATGAATCTCCATGAATCTCCATGAATCTCCATGTATCTCCATGAATCTACATGAATCACCATGAATCTCAATGAATCTCCTCGATGAATCTCCATGAATATTCATGAATCTCCTGATCCATGAATCTCTATGAATCTCCATGAATCTCCATGAATATCCTCCATGAATCTCCATGAATCTCCACGAATCTCCATGAATATCCATGAATCTCCATGAATATCCATGAATCTCCATGAATCTCCATGAATCTCCATGTATCTCCATGAATTTCCAAGAATCTCCATGAATGTCCATGAATGTCTTTCATGAATCTCCATGCATCTCCATGAATCTCCATGAATCTCCATGAACCTCCTCCATGAATCTCCATGAATCTCCATGCATCTCCATGAATCTCCATGAATCTCCATGGACCTCCTCCATGAATCTCCATGAATCTCCATGAATCTACATGAATCTCCATGAATCTCCATGAATCTCCATGAATCTCCATGAATGTCTATGAATCTCCATGACTCTCCATGAATATCCTTGAATCTCCATGAATCTCCATAAATCTCCAAGAATCTCCGTGAATCTCCATGAATCTCCATGAATCTCCATGAATCTCCTCCATGAATCTCCATGAATCACCTCCATGAATCTCCATGAATCTCCATGATTGTCTATGAATCTCCATGACTCTCCATGAATCTCCTTGAATCTCCATGAATCTCCATAAATCTCCAAGAATCTCCGTGAATCTCCATGAATCTCCATGAATCTCCATGAATCTCCTCCATGAATCTCCTCCACGAATCTCCTGATCCATGAATCTCTATGAATCTCCATAAATCTCCATGAATCTTCATGAATCTGCTGATCCATGAATCTCTATGAATCCCCATGAATCTCCTTGAATATCCTCCATGAATCTCCATGAATCTCCATGAATCTCCACGAATCTTCATGAATGTCCTGATCCATGAACCTCTATGAATCTCCATGAATCTCCATGAAGATCCTCCATGAATCTCCATGAATCTCCATGAATGTCCATGAATCTCCTCCATGAATTTCCTGTATGAATCTCCATGAATCTCCATGAATCTCCACGAATCTCCATGAATCTCCTTCTTCAATCTCCACGAATCTCCATGAACCTCCATGAATCTCAATGAATCTCCATGAATCTCCGCCATGAATCTTCATGAATCTCCATGAATATCCATGAATCTCCATGAATCTCCATGAATCTCCATGTATCTCCATGAATCTACATGAATCTCCATGAATCTCCATGAATCTCCTCGATGAATCTCCATTAATCTTCATGAATCTCCTGATCCATGAATCTCTATGAATCTCCATGATTCTCCATGAATATCCTCCATGAATCTCCATGAATCTCCATGATATCCTGTATGAATCTTCATGAATCTCCATGAATCTCCATGCATCTCCATTAATCTCCATGAATCTCCATGAACCTCCTCCATGAATCTCCACGAATCTCCATGAATATCCATGAATCTCCATGAATATCCATGAATCTCCATGAATCTCCATGAATCTCCATGTATCTCCATGAATTTCCAAGAATCTCCATGAATGTCCATGAATGTCTTTCATGAATCTCCATGCATCTCCATGAATCTCCATGAATCTCCATGAACCTCCTCCATGAATCTCCATGAATCTCCATGCATCTCCATGAATCTCCATGAATCTCCATGGACCTCCTCCATGAATCTCCATGAATCTCCATGAATCTACATGAATCTCCATGAATCTCCATGAATCTCCATGAATCTCCATGAATGTCTATGAATCTCCATGACTCTCCATGAATCTCCTTGAATCTCCATGAATCTCCATAAATCTCCAAGAATCTCCGTGAATCTCCATGAATCTCCATGAATCTCCATGAATCTCCTCCATGAATCTCCATGAATCACCTCCATGAATCTCCATGAATCTCCATGATTGTCTATGAATCTCCATGACTCTCCATGAATCTCCTTGAATCTCCATGAATCTCCTCCATGAATCTCCATGAATCACCTCCATGAATCTACATGAATCTCCATGAATCTCCATGAATCTCCTCCATGAATCTCCATGAATCTCCATGATATCCTGTATGAATCTCCATGAATCTCCATGAACCTCCTCAATGAATCTCCATGAATCTCCATGAATATGCATGAATCTCCATGAATCTCCATGAATCTCCATGTATCTCCATGAATCTCCATGAATCTCCATAAATCTCCAAGAATCTGCGTGAATCTCCATGAATCTCCATGAATCTCCATGAATCTCCTCCATGAATCTCCATGAATCTCCAAGAATCTCCTCCATGAATCTCCATGAATCTCCATGAATCTCCATGTATCTCCATGAATCTACATGAATCTCCATGAATCTCAATGAATCTCCTCGATGAATCTCCATGAATCTTCATGAATCTCCTGATAAATGAATCTCCATGAATCTCCATGAACCTCCTCCATGAATCTCCATGAATCTCCATAAATCTCCAAGAATCTCCGTGAATCTCCATGAATCTCCATGAATCTCCATGAATCTCCATGAATCTCCATGAATCTCCAAGAATCTCCTCCATGAATCTCCATGAATCTCCATGAATCTCCATGTATCTCCATGAATCTACATGAATCTCCATGAATCTCAATGAATCTCCTCGATGAATCTCCATGAATCTTCATGAATCTCCTGATCCATGAATCTCCATGAATCTCCATGAACCTCCTCCATGAATCTCCATGAATCTCCATGCATATCCATGAATCTCCATGAATCTGCATGAATATCCACGAATCTCCATGAATCTCCACGAATCTCCATGAATCTCCATGAATCTCCTCCATGAATCTCCATGAATCTCCATGAATCTCCATGAATCTCCATGAATATCCTCCATGAATCTCCATGAATCTCCATGAATGTCCATGAATCTCCTCCCTGAAACTCCTGTATGAATCTCCATGAATCTCCTTCATCAATCTCCACGAATCTCCATGAATCTCCATGAATCTCCATGAATCTCCTCCATGAATCTCCATGAATCTCTTATCCTGTATGAATCTTCATGAATCTCCATGAATCTCCATGCATCTCCATGAATCTCCATGAATCTCCATGAACCTCCTCCATGAATCTCCATGAATCTCCATGAATCTCCATGAATCTCCTCCATGAATCTCCATGAATCACCTACATGAATCTCCATGAATCTCCATGAATGTCTATGAATCTCCATGACTCTCCATGAATCTCCTTGAATCTCCATGAATCTCCATAAATCTCCAAGAATCTCCGTGAATCTCCATGAATCTCCATGAATCTCCATGAATCTCCTCCATGAATCTCCTCCATGAATCTCCATGAATCTCCATGAATCTCCATGAATCTCCATGTATCTCCATGAATCTCCATGAATCTCCATAAATCTCCAAGAATCTCCGTGAATCTCCATGAATCTCCATGAATCTCCATGAATCTCCTCCATGAATCTCCATGAATCTCCAAGAATCTCCTCCATGAATCTCCATGAATCTCCATGAATCTCCATGTATCTCCATGAATCTACATGAATCTCCATGAATCTCAATGAATCTCCTCGATGAATCTCCATGAATCATCATGAATCTCCTGATCCATGAATCTCCATGAATCTCCATGAACCTCCTCCATGAATCTCCATGAATCTCCATGCATATCCATGAATCTCCATGAATCTGCATGAATATCCACGAATCTCCATGAATCTCCATGAATCTCCATGAATCTCCATGAATCTCCTCCATGAATCTCCATGAATCTCCATAGATCTCCATGAATCTCCATGAATATCCATGAATCTCCATGAATCTCCATGAATCTCCATGTATCTCCATGAATCTCCATGAATCTCCATGAATATCCTCCATGAATCTCCATGAATCTCCATGAATGTCCATGAATCTCCTCCATGAAACTCCTGTATGAATCTCCATGAATCTCCATGAATCTCCATGAATCTCCTTCATCAATCTCCACGAATCTCCATGAATCTCCTTCATCAATCTCCACGAATCTCCATGAATCTCGATGAATCTCCATGAATCTCCTCCATGAATCTCCATGAATCTCTTATGATATCCTGTATGAATCTTCATGAATCTCCATGAATCTCCATGCATCTCCATGAATCTCCATGAATCTCCATGAACCTCCTCCATGAATCTCCATGAATCTCCATGAATCTACATGAATCTCCATGAATCTCCATGAATCTCCTCCATGAATCTCCATGAATCACCTCCATGAATCTCCATGAATCTCCATGAATGTCTATGAATCTCCATGACTCTCCATGAATCTCCTTGAATCTCCATGAATCTCCATAAATCTCCAAGAATCTCCGTGAATCTCCATGAATCTCCATGAATCTCCATGAATCTCCTCCATGAATCTCCTCCATGAATCTCCATGAATGTCCATGAATCTCCTCCATGAAACTCCTGTATGAATCTCCATGAATCTCCATGAATCTCCATGAATCTCCATGAATCTCCATGAATCTCCTTCATCAATCTCCACGAATCTCCATGAATCTCCTTCATCAATCTCCACGAATCTCCATGAATCTCGATGAATCTCCATGAATCTCCTCCATGAATCTCCATGAATCTCCATGAATCTACATGAATCTCCATGAATCTCCATGAATCTCCTCCATGAATCTCCATGAATCACCTCCATGAATCTCCATGAATCTCCATGAATGTCTATGAATCTCCATGACTCTCCATGAATCTCCTTGAATCTCCATGAATCTCCATAAATCTCCAAGAATCTCCGTGAATCTCCATGAATCTCCATGAATCTCCATGAATCTCCTCCATGAATCTCCTCCATGAATCTCCATGAATCTCCATGAATCTCCTGATCCATGAATCTCTATGAATCTCCATGAATCTCCATGAATATCCTCCATGAATCTCCATGAATCTTCATGAATCTCCTGATCCATGAATCTCTATGAATCCCCATGAATCTCCATGAATATCCTCCATGAATCTCCATGAATCTCCATGAATCGCCATGAATCTCCATGTATCTCCATGAATCTCCATGATTCTCCATGAACCTCCTCCATGAATCACCATAAATCTCCATGAATATCCATGAATCTCCATGAATCTCCATGAATCTCCATGAATCTCCATGTATCTCCATGAATCTACATGAATCACCATGAATCTCAATGAATCTCCTCGATGAATCTCCATGAATATTCATGAATCTCCTGATCCATGAATCTCTATGAATCTCCATGAATCTCCATGAATATCCTCCATGAATCTCCATGAATCTCCACGAATCTCCATGAATATCCATGAATCTCCATGAATATCCATGAATCTCCATGAATCTCCATGAATCTCCATGTATCTCCATGAATTTCCAAGAATCTCCATGAATGTCCATGAATGTCCTCCATGAATCTCCATGCATCTCCATGAATCTCCATGAATCTCCATGAACCTCCTCCATGAATCTCCATGAATCTCCATGCATCTCCATGAATCTCCATGAATCTCCATGGACCTCCTCCATGAATCTCCATGAATCTCCATGAATCTACATGAATCTCCATGAATCTCCATAAATCTCCATGAATCTCCATAAATCTCCAAGAATCTCCTCCATGAATCTCCATGAATCACCTCCATGAATCTCCATGATTGTCTATGAATCTCCATGACTCTCCATGAATCTCCTTGAATCTCCATGAATCTCCATAAATCTCCAAGAATCTCCGTGAATCTCCATGAATCTCCATGAATCTCCATGAATCTCCATGGACCTCCTCCATGAATCTCCATGAATCTCCATGAATCTACATGAATCTCCATGAATCTCCATGAATGTCTATGAATCTCCATGACTCTCCATGAATCTCCTTGAATCTCCATGAATCTCCATAAATCTCCAAGAATCTCCGTGAATCTCCATGAATCTCCATGAATCTCCATGAATCTCCTCCATGAATCTCCATGAATCACCTCCATGAATCTCCATGAATCTCCATGATTGTCTATGAATCTCCATGACTCTCCATGAATCTCCTTGAATCTCCATGAATCTCCATAAATCTCCAAGAATCTCCGTGAATCTCCATGAATCTCCATGAATCTCCATGAATCTCCTCCATGAATCTCCTCCACGAATCTCCTGATCCATGAATCTCTATGAATCTCCATGAATCTCCATGAATATCCTCCATGAATCTCCATGAATCTTCATGAATCTGCTGATCCATGAATCTCTATGAATCCCCATGAATCTCCATGAATCTCCATGAACCTCCTCCATGAATCACCATAAATCTCCATGAATATCCATGAATCTCCACGAATCTCCATGAATCTCCATGAATCTCCATGTATCTCCATGAATCTACATGAATCACCATGAATCTCAATGAATCTCCTCGATGAATCTCCATGAATATTCATGAATCTCCTGATCCATGAATCTCTATGAATCTCCATGAATCTCCATGAATATCCTCCATGAATCTCCATGAATCTCCACGAATCTCCATGAATATCCATGAATCTCCATGAATATCCATGAATCTCCATGAATCTCCATGAATCTCCATGTATCTCCATGAATTTCCAAGAATCTCCATGAATGTCCATGAATGTCTTTCATGAATCTCCATGCATCTCCATGAATCTCCATGAATCTCCATGAACCTCCTCCATGAATCTCCATGAATCTCCATGCATCTCCATGAATCTCCATGAATCTCCATGGACCTCCTCCATGAATCTCCATGAATCTCCATGAATCTACATGAATCTCCATGAATCTCCATGAATCTCCATGAATCTCCATGAATGTCTATGAATCTCCATGACTCTCCATGAATCTCCTTGAATCTCCATGAATCTCCATAAATCTCCAAGAATCTCCGTGAATCTCCATGAATCTCCATGAATCTCCATGAATCTCCTCCATGAATCTCCATGAATCACCTCCATGAATCTCCATGAATCTCCATGATTGTCTATGAATCTCCATGACTCTCCATGAATCTCCTTGAATCTCCATGAATCTCCATAAATCTCCAAGAATCTCCGTGAATCTCCATGAATCTCCATGAATCTCCATGAATCTCCTCCATGAATCTCCTCCACGAATCTCCTGATCCATGAATCTCTATGAATCTCCATAAATCTCCATGAATCTTCATGAATCTGCTGATCCATGAATCTCTATGAATCCCCATGAATCTCCTTGAATATCCTCCATGAATCTCCATGAATCTCCATGAATCTCCACGAATCTTCATGAATGTCCTGATCCATGAACCTCTATGAATCTCCATGAATCTCCATGAAGATCCTCCATGAATCTCCATGAATCTCCATGAATGTCCATGAATCTCCTCCATGAATTTCCTGTATGAATCTCCATGAATCTCCATGAATCTCCACGAATCTCCATGAATCTCCTTCTTCAATCTCCACGAATCTCCATGAACCTCCATGAATCTCAATGAATCTCCATGAATCTCCGCCATGAATCTTCATGAATCTCCATGAATATCCATGAATCTCCATGAATCTCCATGAATCTCCATGTATCTCCATGAATCTACATGAATCTCCATGAATCTCCATGAATCTCCTCGATGAATCTCCATTAATCTTCATGAATCTCCTGATCCATGAATCTCTATGAATCTCCATGATTCTCCATGAATATCCTCCATGAATCTCCATGAATCTCCATGATATCCTGTATGAATCTTCATGAATCTCCATGAATCTCCATGCATCTCCATTAATTTCCATGAATCTCCATGAACCTCCTCCATGAATCTCCACGAATCTCCATGAATATCCATGAATCTCCATGAATATCCATGAATCTCCATGAATCTCCATGAATCTCCATGTATCTCCATGAATTTCCAAGAATCTCCATGAATGTCCATGAATGTCCTCCATGAATCTCCATGCATCTCCATGAATCTCCATGAATCTCCATGAACCTCCTCCATGAATCTCCATGAATCTCCATGCATATCCATGAATCTCCATGAATCTGCATGAATCTCCATGAATCTCAATGAATCTCCTCGATGAATCTCCATGAATATTCATGAATCTCCTGATCCATGAATCTCTATGAATCTCCATGAATCTCCATGAATATCCTCCATGAATCTCCATGAATCTCCACGAATCTCCATGAATATCCATGAATCTCCATGAATATCCATGAATCTCCATGAATCTCCATGAATCTCCATGTATCTCCATGAATTTCCAAGAATCTCCATGAATGTCCATGAATGTCCTCCATGAATCTCCATGCATCTCCATGAATCTCCATGAATCTCCATGAACCTCCTCCATGAATCTCCATGAATCTCCATGCATCTCCATGAATCTCCATGAATCTCCATGGACCTCCTGCATGAATCTCCATGAATCTCCATGAATCTACATGAATCTCCATGAATCTCCATGACTCTCCATGAATCTCCTTGAATCTCCATGAATCTCCATAAATCTCCAAGAATCTCCGTGAATCTCCATGAATCTCCATGAATCTCCATGAATCTCCTCCATGAATCTCCATGAATCACCTCCATGAATCTCCATGAATCTCCATGATTGTCTATGAATCTCCATGACTCTCCATGAATCTCCTTGAATCTCCATGAATCTCCATAAATCTCCAAGAATCTCCGTGAATCTCCATGAATCTCCATGAATCTCCATGAATCTCCTCCATGAATCTCCTCCACGAATCTCCTGATCCATGAATCTCTATGAATCTCCATGAATCTCCATGAATATCCTCCATGAATCTCCATGAATCTTCATGAATCTGCTGATCCATGAATCTCTATGAATCCCCATGAATCTCCATGAATATCCTCCATGAATCTCCATGAATCTCCATGAATGTCTATGAATCTGCATGACTCTCCATGAAACTCCTTGAATCTCCATGAATCTCCATAAATCTCCAAGAATCTCCGTGAATCTCCATGAATCTCCATGAATCTCCATGAATCTCCTCCATGAATCTCCTCCATGAATCTCCATGAATCTCCATGAATCTCCTGATCCATGAATCTCTATGAATCTCCATGAATCTCCATGAATATCCTCCATGAATCTCCATGAATCTTCATGAATCTCCTGATCCATGAATCTCTATGAATCCCCATGAATCTCCATGAATATCCTCCATGAATCTCCATGAATCTCCATGAATCGCCATGAATCTCCATGTATCTCCATGAATTTCCAAGAATCTCCATGAATGTCCATGAATGTCCTCCATGAATCTCCATGCATCTCCATGAATCTCCATGAATCTCCATGAACCTCCTCCATGAATCTCCACGAATCTCCATGAATATCCATGAATCTCCATGAATATCCATGAATCTCCATGAATATCCATGAATCTCCATGAATATCCATGAATCTCCATGAATCTCCATGAATCTCCATGTATCTCCATGAATTTCCAAGAATCTCCATGAATGTCCATGAATGTCCTCCATGAATCTCCATGCATCTCCATGAATCTCCATGAATCTCCATGAACCTCCTCCATGAATCTCCATGAATCTCCATGAATCTCCTGATGCATGAATCTCCATGAATCTCCATGAACCTCCTCCATGAATCTCCATGAATTTCCATAAATCTCCAAGAATCTCCGTGAATCTCCATGAATCTCCATGAATCTCCATGAATCTCCATGAATCTCCATGAATCTCCAAGAATCTCCTCCATGAATCTCCATGAATCTCCATGTATCTCCATGAATCTACATGAATCTCCATGAATCTCAATGAATCTCCTCGATGAATCTCCATGAATCTTCATGAATCTCCTGATCCATGAATCTCCATGAATCTCCATGAACCTCCTCCATGAATCTCCATGAATCTCCATGCATATCCATGAATCTCCATGAATCTGCATGAATATCCACGAATCTCCATGAATCTCCACGAATCTCCATGAATCTCCATGAATCTCCTCCATGAATCTCCATGAATCTCCATGAATCTCCATGAATCTCCATGAATATCCTCCATGAATCTCCATGAATCTTCATGAATGTCCATGAATCTCCTCCATGAAACTCCTGTATGAATCTCCATGAATCTCCATGAATCTCCATGAATCTATTTCATCAATCTCCACGAATCTCCATGAATCTCCATGAATCTCCATGAATCTCCTCCATGAATCTCCATGAATCTCTTATCCTGTATGAATCTTCATGAATCTCCATGAATCTCCATGCATCTCCATGAATCTCCATGAATCTCCATGAACCTCCTCCATGAATCTCCATGAATCTCCATGAATCTCCATGAATCTCCTCCATGAATCTCCATGAATCACCTCCATGAATCTCCATGAATCTCCATGAATGTCTATGAATCTCCGTGACTCTCCATGAATCTCCTTGAATCTCCATGAATCTCCATAAATCTCCAAGAATCTCCGTGAATCTCCATGAATCTCCATGAATCTCCATGAATCTCCTCCATGAATCTCCTCCATGAATCTCCATGAATCTCCATGAATCTCCATGTATCTCCATGAATCTACATGAATCTCCATGAATCTCCATGAATCTCCTCGATGAATCTCCATGAATCTTCATGAATCTCCTGATCCATGAACCTCTATGAATCTCCATGAATCTCCATGAATCTCCTTCATGAATCTCCATGAATCTCCATGAATCTCCATGCATCTCCATGAATCTCCATGAATCTCCATGAACCTCCTCCATGAATCTCCATGAATCTCCATGAATCTACATGAATCTCCATGAATCTCCATGAATCTCCTCCATGAATCTCCATGAATCACCTCCATGAATCTACATGAATCTCCATGAATCTCCATGAATCTCCTCCATGAATCTCCATGAATCTCCATGATATCCTGTATGAATCTCCATGAATCTCCATGAACCTCCTCCATGAATCTCCATGAATCTCCATGAATATCCATGAATCTCCATGAATCTCCATGTATCTCCATGAATCTCCATGAATCTCCATAAATCTCCAAGAATCTCCGTGAATCTCCATGAATCTCCATGAATCTCCATGAATCTCCAAGAATCTCCTCCATGAATCTCCATGAATCTCCATGAATCTCCATGTATCTCCATGAATCTCCATGAATCTCAATGATTCTCCTCGATGAATCTCCATGAATCTCCATAGATCTCCATGAATCTCCATGAATCTCCATGAATCTCCATGAATCTCCTCGATGAATCTCCATGAATCTTCATGAATCTCCTGATCCATGAACCTCTATGAATCTCCATGAATCTCCATGAATCTCCTGATCCATGAATCTCTATGAATCTCCATGAATCTCCATGAATATCCTCCATGAATCTCCATGAATCTTCATGAATCTCCTGATCCATGAATCTCTATGAATCCCCATGAATCTCCATGAATATCCTCCATGAATCTCCATGAATCTCCATGAATCGCCATGAATCTCCATGTATCTCCATGAATTTCCAAGAATCTCCATGAATGTCCATGAATGTCCTCCATGAATCTCCATGCATCTCCATGAATCTCCATGAATCTCCATGAACCTCCTCCATGAATCTCCACGAATCTCCATGAATATCCATGAATCTCCATGAATATCCATGAATCTCCATGAATATCCATGAATCTCCATGAATATCCATGAATCTCCATGAATCTCCATGAATCTCCATGTATCTCCATGAATTTCCAAGAATCTCCATGAATGTCCATGAATGTCCTCCATGAATCTCCATGCATCTCCATGAATCTCCATGAATCTCCATGAACCTCCTCCATGAATCTCCATGAATCTCCATGAATCTCCTGATGCATGAATCTCCATGAATCTCCATGAACCTCCTCCATGAATCTCCATGAATTTCCATAAATCTCCAAGAATCTCCGTGAATCTCCATGAATCTCCATGAATCTCCATGAATCTCCATGAATCTCCATGAATCTCCAAGAATCTCCTCCATGAATCTCCATGAATCTCCATGTATCTCCATGAATCTACATGAATCTCCATGAATCTCAATGAATCTCCTCGATGAATCTCCATGAATCTTCATGAATCTCCTGATCCATGAATCTCCATGAATCTCCATGAACCTCCTCCATGAATCTCCATGAATCTCCATGCATATCCATGAATCTCCATGAATCTGCATGAATATCCACGAATCTCCATGAATCTCCACGAATCTCCATGAATCTCCATGAATCTCCTCCATGAATCTCCATGAATCTCCATGAATCTCCATGAATATCCTCCATGAATCTCCATGAATCTTCATGAATGTCCATGAATCTCCTCCATGAAACTCCTGTATGAATCTCCATGAATCTCCATGAATCTCCATGAATCTATTTCATCAATCTCCACGAATCTCCATGAATCTCCATGAATCTCCATGAATCTCCTCCATGAATCTCCATGAATCTCTTATCCTGTATGAATCTTCATGAATCTCCATGAATCTCCATGCATCTCCATGAATCTCCATGAATCTCCATGAACCTCCTCCATGAATCTCCATGAATCTCCATGAATCTCCATGAATCTCCTCCATGAATCTCCATGAATCACCTCCATGAATCTCCATGAATCTCCATGAATGTCTATGAATCTCCGTGACTCTCCATGAATCTCCTTGAATCTCCATGAATCTCCATAAATCTCCAAGAATCTCCGTGAATCTCCATGAATCTCCATGAATCTCCATGAATCTCCTCCATGAATCTCCTCCATGAATCTCCATGAATCTCCATGAATCTCCATGTATCTCCATGAATCTACATGAATCTCCATGAATCTCCATGAATCTCCTCGATGAATCTCCATGAATCTTCATGAATCTCCTGATCCATGAACCTCTATGAATCTCCATGAATCTCCATGAATCTCCTTCATGAATCTCCATGAATCTCCATGAATCTCCATGCATCTCCATGAATCTCCATGAATCTCCATGAACCTCCTCCATGAATCTCCATGAATCTCCATGAATCTACATGAATCTCCATGAATCTCCATGAATCTCCTCCATGAATCTCCATGAATCACCTCCATGAATCTACATGAATCTCCATGAATCTCCATGAATCTCCTCCATGAATCTCCATGAATCTCCATGATATCCTGTATGAATCTCCATGAATCTCCATGAACCTCCTCCATGAATCTCCATGAATCTCCATGAATATCCATGAATCTCCATGAATCTCCATGTATCTCCATGAATCTCCATGAATCTCCATAAATCTCCAAGAATCTCCGTGAATCTCCATGAATCTCCATGAATCTCCATGAATCTCCAAGAATCTCCTCCATGAATCTCCATGAATCTCCATGAATCTCCATGTATCTCCATGAATCTCCATGAATCTCAATGATTCTCCTCGATGAATCTCCATGAATCTCCATAGATCTCCATGAATCTCCATGAATCTCCATGAATCTCCATGAATCTCCTCGATGAATCTCCATGAATCTTCATGAATCTCCTGATCCATGAACCTCTATGAATCTCCATGAATCTCCATGAATCTCCTTCATGAATCTCCATGAATCTCCATGAATCTCCATGCATCTCCATGAATCTCCATGAATCTCCATGAACCTCCTCCATGAATCTCCATGAATCTCCATGAATCTCCATGTATCTCCATGAAACTCCTTGAATCTCCATGAATCTCCATAAATCTCCAAGAATCTCCGTGAATCTCCATGAATCTCCATGAATCTCCATGAATCTCCTCCATGAATCTCCTCCATGAATCTCCATGAATCTCCATGAATCTCCTGATCCATGAATCTCTATGAATCTCCATGAATCTCCATGAATATCCTCCATGAATCTCCATGAATCTTCATGAATCTCCTGATCCATGAATCTCTATGAATCCCCATGAATCTCCATGAATATCCTCCATGAATCTCCATGAATCTCCATGAATCGCCATGAATCTCCATGAATCTCCATGCATCTCCATGAATCTCCATGAATCTCCATGAACCTCCTCCATGAATCTCCATGAATCTCCATGAATCTACATGAATCTCCATGAATCTCCATGAATCTCCTCCATGAATCTCCATGAATCACCTCCATGAATCTACATGAATCTCCATGAATCTCCATGAATCTCCTCCATGAATCTCCATGAATCTCCATGATATCCTGTATGAATCTCCATGAATCTCCATGAACCTCCTCCATGAATCTCCATGAATCTCCATGAATATCCATGAATCTCCATGAATCTCCATGTATCTCCATGAATCTCCATGAATCTCCATAAATCTCCAAGAATCTCCGTGAATCTCCATGAATCTCCATGAATCTCCATGAATCTCCAAGAATCTCCTCCATGAATCTCCATGAATCTCCATGAATCTCCATGTATCTCCATGAATCTCCATGAATCTCCATGAATCTCCATGAATCTCCTCCATGAATCTCCATGAATCTCCATAGATCTCCATGAATCTCCATGAATATCCTCCATGAATCTCCATGAATCTCCATGAATGTCCATGAATCTCCTCCATGAAACTCCTGTATGAATCTCCATGAATCTCCATGAATCTCCATGAATCTCCTTCATCAATCTCCACGAATCTCCATGAATCTCCATGAATCTCCTCCATGAATCTCCATGAATCTCTTATCCTGTATGAATCTTCATGAATCTCCATGAATCTCCATGCATCTCCATGAATCTCCATGAATCTCCATGAACCTCCTCCATGAATCTCCATGAATCTCCATGAATCTCCATGTATCTCCATGAATCTCCATGAATCTCCATAAATCTCCAAGAATCTGCGTGAATCTCCATGAATCTCCATGAATCTCCATGAATCTCCTCCATGAATCTCCATGAATCTCCAAGAATCTCCTCCATGAATCTCCATGAATCTCCATGAATCTCCATGTATCTCCATGAATCTACATGAATCTCCATGAATCTCAATGAATCTCCTCGATGAATCTCCATGAATCTTCATGAATCTCCTGATAAATGAATCTCCATGAATCTCCATGAACCTCCTCCATGAATCTCCATGAATCTCCATAAATCTCCAAGAATCTCCGTGAATCTCCATGAATCTCCATGAATCTCCATGAATCTCCATGAATCTCCATGAATCTCCAAGAATCTCCTCCATGAATCTCCATGAATCTCCATGAATCTCCATGTATCTCCATGAATCTACATGAATCTCCATGAATCTCAATGAATCTCCTCGATGAATCTCCATGAATCTTCATGAATCTCCTGATCCATGAATCTCCATGAATCTCCATGAACCTCCTCCATGAATCTCCATGAATCTCCATGCATATCCATGAATCTCCATGAATCTGCATGAATATCCACGAATCTCCATGAATCTCCACGAATCTCCATGAATCTCCATGAATCTCCTCCATGAATCTCCATGAATCTCCATGAATCTCCATGAATCTCCATGAATATCCTCCATGAATCTCCATGAATCTCCATGAATGTCCATGAATCTCCTCCCTGAAACTCCTGTATGAATCTCCATGAATCTCCTTCATCAATCTCCACGAATCTCCATGAATCTCCATGAATCTCCATGAATCTCCTCCATGAATCTCCATGAATCTCTTATCCTGTATGAATCTTCATGAATCTCCATGAATCTCCATGCATCTCCATGAATCTCCATGAATCTCCATGAACCTCCTCCATGAATCTCCATGAATCTCCATGAATCTCCATGAATCTCCTCCATGAATCTCCATGAATCACCTACATGAATCTCCATGAATCTCCATGAATGTCTATGAATCTCCATGACTCTCCATGAATCTCCTTGAATCTCCATGAATCTCCATAAATCTCCAAGAATCTCCGTGAATCTCCATGAATCTCCATGAATCTCCATGAATCTCCTCCATGAATCTCCTCCATGAATCTCCATGAATCTCCATGAATCTCCATGAATCTCCATGTATCTCCATGAATCTCCATGAATCTCCATAAATCTCCAAGAATCTCCGTGAATCTCCATGAATCTCCATGAATCTCCATGAATCTCCTCCATGAATCTCCATGAATCTCCAAGAATCTCCTCCATGAATCTCCATGAATCTCCATGAATCTCCATGTATCTCCATGAATCTACATGAATCTCCATGAATCTCAATGAATCTCCTCGATGAATCTCCATGAATCATCATGAATCTCCTGATCCATGAATCTCCATGAATCTCCATGAATCTTCATGAATCTCCTGATCCATGAATCTCTATGAATCCCCATGAATCTCCATGAATATCCTCCATGAATCTACATGAATCTCCATGAATCGCCATGAATCTCCATGTATCTCCATGAGTTTCCAAGAATCTCCATGAATGTCCATGAATGTCCTCCATGAATCTCCATGCATCTCCATGAATCTCCATGAATCTCCATGAACCTCCTCCATGAATCACCATAAATCTCCATGAATATCCATGAATCTCCATGAGTCTCCATGAATCTCCATGTATCTCCATGAATCTACATGAATCTCCATGAATCTCCATGAATCTCCTCGATGAATCTCCATGAATCTTCATGAATCTCCTGATCCATGAACCTCTATGAATCTCCATGAATCTCCATGAATCTCCTTCATGAATCTCCATGAATCTCCATGAATCTCCATGCATCTCCATGAATCTCCATGAATCTCCATGAACCTCCTCCATGAATCTCCATGAATCTCCATGAATCTACATGAATCTCCATGAATCTCCATGAATCTCCTCCATGAATCTCCATGAATCACCTCCATGAATCTACATGAATCTCCATGAATCTCCATGAATCTCCTCCATGAATCTCCATGAATCTCCATGATATCCTGTATGAATCTCCATGAATCTCCATGAACCTCCTCAATGAATCTCCATGAATCTCCATGAATATGCATGAATCTCCATGAATCTCCATGAATCTCCATGTATCTCCATGAATCTCCATGAATCTCCATAAATCTCCAAGAATCTGCGTGAATCTCCATGAATCTCCATGAATCTCCATGAATCTCCTCCATGAATCTCCATGAATCTCCAAGAATCTCCTCCATGAATCTCCATGAATCTCCATGAATCTCCATGTATCTCCATGAATCTACATGAATCTCCATGAATCTCAATGAATCTCCTCGATGAATCTCCATGAATCTTCATGAATCTCCTGATAAATGAATCTCCATGAATCTCCATGAACCTCCTCCATGAATCTCCATGAATCTCCATAAATCTCCAAGAATCTCCGTGAATCTCCATGAATCTCCATGAATCTCCATGAATCTCCATGAATCTCCATGAATCTCCAAGAATCTCCTCCATGAATCTCCATGAATCTCCATGTATCTCCATGAATCTACATGAATCTCCATGAATCTCAATGAATCTCCTCGATGAATCTCCATGAATCTTCATGAATCTCCTGATCCATGAATCTCCATGAATCTCCATGAACCTCCTCCATGAATCTCCATGAATCTCCATGCATATCCATGAGTCTCCATGAATCTGCATGAATATCCACGAATCTCCATGAATCTCCACGAATCTCCATGAATCTCCATGAATCTCCTCCATGAATCTCCATGAATCTCCATGAATCTCCATGAATCTCCATGAATATCCTCCATGAATCTCCATGAATCTCCATGAATGTCCATGAATCTCCTCCCTGAAACTCCTGTATGAATCTCCATGAATCTCCTTCATCAATCTCCACGAATCTCCATGAATCTCCATGAATCTCCAAGAATCTCCTCCATGAATCTCCATGAATCTCCATGAATCTCCATGTATCTCCATGAATCTCCATGAATCTCAATGATTCTCCTCGATGAATCTCCATGAATCTCCATAGATCTCCATGAATCTCCATGAATCTCCATGAATCTCCATGAATCTCCTCGATGAATCTCCATGAATCTTCATGAATCTCCTGATCCATGAACCTCTATGAATCTCCATGAATCTCCATGAATCTCCTTCATGAATCTCCATGAATCTCCATGAATCTCCATGCATCTCCATGAATCTCCATGAATCTCCATGAACCTCCTCCATGAATCTCCATGAATCTCCATGAATCTCCATGTATCTCCATGAAACTCCTTGAATCTCCATGAATCTCCATAAATCTCCAAGAATCTCCGTGAATCTCCATGAATCTCCATGAATCTCCATGAATCTCCTCCATGAATCTCCTCCATGAATCTCCATGAATCTCCATGAATCTCCTGATCCATGAATCTCTATGAATCTCCATGAATCTCCATGAATATCCTCCATGAATCTCCATGAATCTTCATGAATCTCCTGATCCATGAATCTCTATGAATCCCCATGAATCTCCATGAATATCCTCCATGAATCTCCATGAATCTCCATGAATCGCCATGAATCTCCATGAATCTCCATGCATCTCCATGAATCTCCATGAATCTCCATGAACCTCCTCCATGAATCTCCATGAATCTCCATGAATCTACATGAATCTCCATGAATCTCCATGAATCTCCTCCATGAATCTCCATGAATCACCTCCATGAATCTACATGAATCTCCATGAATCTCCATGAATCTCCTCCATGAATCTCCATGAATCTCCATGATATCCTGTATGAATCTCCATGAATCTCCATGAACCTCCTCCATGAATCTCCATGAATCTCCATGAATATCCATGAATCTCCATGAATCTCCATGTATCTCCATGAATCTCCATGAATCTCCATAAATCTCCAAGAATCTCCGTGAATCTCCATGAATCTCCATGAATCTCCATGAATCTCCAAGAATCTCCTCCATGAATCTCCATGAATCTCCATGAATCTCCATGTATCTCCATGAATCTCCATGAATCTCCATGAATCTCCATGAATCTCCTCCATGAATCTCCATGAATCTCCATAGATCTCCATGAATCTCCATGAATATCCTCCATGAATCTCCATGAATCTCCATGAATGTCCATGAATCTCCTCCATGAAACTCCTGTATGAATCTCCATGAATCTCCATGAATCTCCATGAATCTCCTTCATCAATCTCCACGAATCTCCATGAATCTCCATGAATCTCCTCCATGAATCTCCATGAATCTCTTATCCTGTATGAATCTTCATGAATCTCCATGAATCTCCATGCATCTCCATGAATCTCCATGAATCTCCATGAACCTCCTCCATGAATCTCCATGAATCTCCATGAATCTCCATGTATCTCCATGAATCTCCATGAATCTCCATAAATCTCCAAGAATCTGCGTGAATCTCCATGAATCTCCATGAATCTCCATGAATCTCCTCCATGAATCTCCATGAATCTCCAAGAATCTCCTCCATGAATCTCCATGAATCTCCATGAATCTCCATGTATCTCCATGAATCTACATGAATCTCCATGAATCTCAATGAATCTCCTCGATGAATCTCCATGAATCTTCATGAATCTCCTGATAAATGAATCTCCATGAATCTCCATGAACCTCCTCCATGAATCTCCATGAATCTCCATAAATCTCCAAGAATCTCCGTGAATCTCCATGAATCTCCATGAATCTCCATGAATCTCCATGAATCTCCATGAATCTCCAAGAATCTCCTCCATGAATCTCCATGAATCTCCATGAATCTCCATGTATCTCCATGAATCTACATGAATCTCCATGAATCTCAATGAATCTCCTCGATGAATCTCCATGAATCTTCATGAATCTCCTGATCCATGAATCTCCATGAATCTCCATGAACCTCCTCCATGAATCTCCATGAATCTCCATGCATATCCATGAATCTCCATGAATCTGCATGAATATCCACGAATCTCCATGAATCTCCACGAATCTCCATGAATCTCCATGAATCTCCTCCATGAATCTCCATGAATCTCCATGAATCTCCATGAATCTCCATGAATATCCTCCATGAATCTCCATGAATCTCCATGAATGTCCATGAATCTCCTCCCTGAAACTCCTGTATGAATCTCCATGAATCTCCTTCATCAATCTCCACGAATCTCCATGAATCTCCATGAATCTCCATGAATCTCCTCCATGAATCTCCATGAATCTCTTATCCTGTATGAATCTTCATGAATCTCCATGAATCTCCATGCATCTCCATGAATCTCCATGAATCTCCATGAACCTCCTCCATGAATCTCCATGAATCTCCATGAATCTCCATGAATCTCCTCCATGAATCTCCATGAATCACCTACATGAATCTCCATGAATCTCCATGAATGTCTATGAATCTCCATGACTCTCCATGAATCTCCTTGAATCTCCATGAATCTCCATAAATCTCCAAGAATCTCCGTGAATCTCCATGAATCTCCATGAATCTCCATGAATCTCCTCCATGCATCTCCTCCATGAATCTCCATGAATCTCCATGAATCTCCATGAATCTCCATGTATCTCCATGAATCTCCATGAATCTCCATAAATCTCCAAGAATCTCCGTGAATCTCCATGAATCTCCATGAATCTCCATGAATCTCCTCCATGAATCTCCATGAATCTCCAAGAATCTCCTCCATGAATCTCCATGAATCTCCATGAATCTCCATGTATCTCCATGAATCTACATGAATCTCCATGAATCTCAATGAATCTCCTCGATGAATCTCCATGAATCATCATGAATCTCCTGATCCATGAATCTCCATGAATCTCCATGAATCTTCATGAATCTCCTGATCCATGAATCTCTATGAATCCCCATGAATCTCCATGAATATCCTCCATGAATCTACATGAATCTCCATGAATCGCCATGAATCTCCATGTATCTCCATGAGTTTCCAAGAATCTCCATGAATGTCCATGAATGTCCTCCATGAATCTCCATGCATCTCCATGAATCTCCATGAATCTCCATGAACCTCCTCCATGAATCACCATAAATCTCCATGAATATCCATGAATCTCCATGAGTCTCCATGAATCTCCATGTATCTCCATGAATCTACATGAATCTCCATGAATCTCCATGAATCTCCTCGATGAATCTCCATGAATCTTCATGAATCTCCTGATCCATGAACCTCTATGAATCTCCATGAATCTCCATGAATCTCCTTCATGAATCTCCATGAATCTCCATGAATCTCCATGCATCTCCATGAATCTCCATGAATCTCCATGAACCTCCTCCATGAATCTCCATGAATCTCCATGAATCTACATGAATCTCCATGAATCTCCATGAATCTCCTCCATGAATCTCCATGAATCACCTCCATGAATCTACATGAATCTCCATGAATCTCCATGAATCTCCTCCATGAATCTCCATGAATCTCCATGATATCCTGTATGAATCTCCATGAATCTCCATGAACCTCCTCAATGAATCTCCATGAATCTCCATGAATATGCATGAATCTCCATGAATCTCTATGAATCTCCATGTATCTCCATGAATCTCCATGAATCTCCATAAATCTCCAAGAATCTGCGTGAATCTCCATGAATCTCCATGAATCTCCATGAATCTCCTCCATGAATCTCCATGAATCTCCAAGAATCTCCTCCATGAATCTCCATGAATCTCCATGAATCTCCATGTATCTCCATGAATCTACATGAATCTCCATGAATCTCAATGAATCTCCTCGATGAATCTCCATGAATCTTCATGAATCTCCTGATAAATGAATCTCCATGAATCTCCATGAACCTCCTCCATGAATCTCCATGAATCTCCATAAATCTCCAAGAATCTCCGTGAATCTCCATGAATCTCCATGAATCTCCATGAATCTCCATGAATCTCCATGAATCTCCAAGAATCTCCTCCATGAATCTCCATGAATCTCCATGTATCTCCATGAATCTACATGAATCTCCATGAATCTCAATGAATCTCCTCGATGAATCTCCATGAATCTTCATGAATCTCCTGATCCATGAATCTCCATGAATCTCCATGAACCTCCTCCATGAATCTCCATGAATCTCCATGCATATCCATGAGTCTCCATGAATCTGCATGAATATCCACGAATCTCCATGAATCTCCACGAATCTCCATGAATCTCCATGAATCTCCTCCATGAATCTCCATGAATCTCCATGAATCTCCATGAATCTCCATGAATATCCTCCATGAATCTCCATGAATCTCCATGAATGTCCATGAATCTCCTCCCTGAAACTCCTGTATGAATCTCCATGAATCTCCTTCATCAATCTCCACGAATCTCCATGAATCTCCTCCATGAATCTCCTCCACGAATCTCCTGATCCATGAATCTCTATGAATCTCCATGAATCTCCATGAATATCCTCCATGAATCTCCATGAATCTTCATGAATCTGCTGATCCATGAATCTCTATGAATCCCCATGAATCTCCATGAATATCCTCCATGAATCTCCATGAATCTCCATGAATGTCTATGAATCTCCATGACTCTCCATGAATCTCCTTGAATCTCCATGAATCTCCATAAATCTCCAAGAATCTCCGTGAATCTCCATGAATCTCCATGAATCTCCATGAATCTCCTCCATGAATCTCCTCCATGAATCTCCAACGAATCTCCATGAATCTCCTGATCCATGAATCTCTATGAATCTCCATGAATCTCCATGAATATCCTCCATGAATCTCCATGAATCTTCATGAATCTCCTGATCCATGAATCTCTATGAATCCCCATGAATCTCCATGAATATCCTCCATGAATCTCCATGAATCGCCATGAATCTCCATGTATCTCCATGAATTTCCAAGAATCTCCATGAATCTCCACGAATCTCCATGAATATCCATGAATCTCCATGAATATCCATGAATCTCCATGAATCTCCATGAATCTCCATGTATCTCCATGAATTTCCAAGAATCTCCATGAATGTCCATGAATGTCCTCCATGAATCTCCATGCATCTCCATGAATCTCCATGAATCTCCATGAACCTCCTCCATGAATCTCCATGAATCTCCATGCATCTCCATGAATCTCCATGGACCTCCTCCATGAATCTCCATGAATCTCCATGAATGTCCTCCATGAATCTCCATGCATCTCCATGAATCTCCATGAATCTCCATGAACCTCCTCCATGAATCACCATAAATCTCCATGAATATCCATGAATCTCCATGAGTCTCCATGAATCTCCATGTATCTCCATGAATCTACATGAATCTCCATGAATCTCCATGAATCTCCTCGATGAATCTCCATGAATCTTCATGAATCTCCTGATCCATGAACCTCTATGAATCTCCATGAATCTCCATGAATCTCCTTCATGAATCTCCATGAATCTCCATGAATCTCCATGCATCTCCATGAATCTCCATGAATCTCCATGAACCTCCTCCATGAATCTCCATGAATCTCCATGAATCTACATGAATCTCCATGAATCTCCATGAATCTCCTCCATGAATCTCCATGAATCACCTCCATGAATCTACATGAATCTCCATGAATCTCCATGAATCTCCTCCATGAATCTCCATGAATCTCCATGATATCCTGTATGAATCTCCATGAATCTCCATGAACCTCCTCAATGAATCTCCATGAATCTCCATGAATATGCATGAATCTCCATGAATCTCCATGAATCTCCATGTATCTCCATGAATCTCCATGAATCTCCATAAATCTCCAAGAATCTGCGTGAATCTCCATGAATCTCCATGAATCTCCATGAATCTCCTCCATGAATCTCCATGAATCTCCAAGAATCTCCTCCATGAATCTCCATGAATCTCCATGAATCTCCATGTATCTCCATGAATCTACATGAATCTCCATGAATCTCAATGAATCTCCTCGATGAATCTCCATGAATCTTCATGAATCTCCTGATAAATGAATCTCCATGAATCTCCATGAACCTCCTCCATGAATCTCCATGAATCTCCATAAATCTCCAAGAATCTCCGTGAATCTCCATGAATCTCCATGAATCTCCATGAATCTCCATGAATCTCCATGAATCTCCAAGAATCTCCTCCATGAATCTCCATGAATCTCCATGAATCTCCATGTATCTCCATGAATCTACATGAATCTCCATGAATCTCAATGAATCTCCTCGATGAATCTCCATGAATCTTCATGAATCTCCTGATCCATGAATCTCCATGAATCTCCATGAACCTCCTCCATGAATCTCCATGAATCTCCATGCATATCCATGAATCTCCATGAATCTGCATGAATATCCACGAATCTCCATGAATCTCCACGAATCTCCATGAATCTCCATGAATCTCCTCCATGAATCTCCATGAATCTCCATGAATCTCCATGAATCTCCATGAATATCCTCCATGAATCTCCATGAATCTCCATGAATGTCCATGAATCTCCTCCCTGAAACTCCTGTATGAATCTCCATGAATCTCCTTCATCAATCTCCACGAATCTCCATGAATCTCCATGAATCTCCATGAATCTCCTCCATGAATCTCCATGAATCTCTTATCCTGTATGAATCTTCATGAATCTCCATGAATCTCCATGCATCTCCATGAATCTCCATGAATCTCCATGAACCTCCTCCATGAATCTCCATGAATCTCCATGAATCTCCATGAATCTCCTCCATGAATCTCCATGAATCACCTACATAAATCTCCATGAATCTCCATGAATGTCTATGAATCTCCATGACTCTCCATGAATCTCCTTGAATCTCCATGAATCTCCATAAATCTCCAAGAATCTCCGTGAATCTCCATGAATCTCCATGAATCTCCATGAATCTCCTCCATGAATCTCCTCCATGAATCTCCATGAATCTCCATGAATCTCCATGAATCTCCATGTATCTCCATGAATCTCCATGAATCTCCATAAATCTCCAAGAATCTCCGTGAATCTCCATGAATCTCCATGAATCTCCATGAATCTCCTCCATGAATCTCCATGAATCTCCAAGAATCTCCTCCATGAAACTCCATGAATCTCCATGAATCTCCATGTATCTCCATGAATCTACATGAATCTCCATGAATCTCAATGAATCTCCTCGATGAATCTCCATGAATCATCATGAATCTCCTGATCCATGAATCTCCATGAATCTCCATGAACCTCCTCCATGAATCTCCATGAATCTCCATGCATATCCATGAATCTCCATGAATCTGCATGAATATCCACGAATCTCCATGAATCTCCATGAATCTCCATGAATCTCCATGAATCTCCTCCATGAATCTCCATGAATCTCCATAGATCTCCATGAATCTCCATGAATATCCATGAATCTCCATGAATCTCCATGAATCTCCATGTATCTCCATGAATCTCCATGAATCTCCATGAATATCCTCCATGAATCTCCATGAATCTCCATGAATGTCCATGAATCTCCTCCATGAAACTCCTGTATGAATCTCCATGAATCTCCATGAATCTCCATGAATCTCCTTCATCAATCTCCACGAATCTCCATGAATCTCCTTCATCAATCTCCACGAATCTCCATGAATCTCGATGAATCTCCATGAATCTCCTCCATGAATCTCCATGAATCTCTTATGATATCCTGTATGAATCTTCATGAATCTCCATGAATCTCCATGCATCTCCATGAATCTCCATGAATCTCCATGAACCTCCTCCATGAATCTCCATGAATCTCCATGAATCTACATGAATCTCCATGAATCTCCATGAATCTCCTCCATGAATCTCCATGAATCACCTCCATGAATCTCCATGAATCTCCATGAATGTCTATGAATCTCCATGACTCTCCATGAATCTCCTTGAATCTCCATGAATCTCCATAAATCTCCAAGAATCTCCGTGAATCTCCATGAATCTCCATGAATCTCCATGAATCTCCTCCATGAATCTCCTCCATGAATCTCCATGAATCTCCATGAATCTCCTGATCCATGAATCTCTATGAATCTCCATGAATCTCCATGAATATCCTCCATGAATCTCCATGAATCTTCATGAATCTCCTGATCCATGAATCTCTATGAATCCCCATGAATCTCCATGAATATCCTCCATGAATCTCCATGAATCTCCATGAATCGCCATGAATCTCCATGTATCTCCATGAATCTCCATGATTCTCCATGAACCTCCTCCATGAATCACCATAAATCTCCATGAATATCCATGAATCTCCATGAATCTCCATGAATCTCCATGAATCTCCATGAATCTCCATGTATCTCCATGAATCTACATGAATCACCATGAATCTCAATGAATCTCCTCGATGAATCTCCATGAATATCCATGAATCTCCATGAATCTCCATGAATCTCCATGTATCTCCATGAATTTCCAAGAATCTCCATGAATGTCCATGAATGTCCTCCATGAATCTCCATGCATCTCCATGAATCTCCATGAATCTCCATGAACCTCCTCCATGAATCTCCATGAATCTCCATGCATCTCCATGAATCTCCATGAATCTCCATGGACCTCCTCCATGAATCTCCATGAATCTCCATGAATCTACATGAATCTCCATGAATCTCCATAAATCTCCAAGAATCTCCGTGAATCTCCATGAATCTCCATGAATCTCCATGAATCTCCTCCATGAATCTCCATGAATCACCTCCATGAATCTCCATGAATCTCCATGATTGTCTATGAATCTCCATGAATCTCCTCCATGAATCTCCATGAATCACCTCCATGAATCTCCATGAATCTCCATGATTGTCTATGAATCTCCATGACTCTCCATGAATCTCCTTGAATCTCCATGAATCTCCATAAATCTCCAAGAATCTCCGTGAATCTCCATGAATCTCCATGAATCTCCATGAATCTCCATGGACCTCCTCCATGAATCTCCATGAATCTCCATGAATCTACATGAATCTCCATGAATCTCCATGAATGTCTATGAATCTCCATGACTCTCCATGAATCTCCTTGAATCTCCATGAATCTCCATAAATCTCCAAGAATCTCCGTGAATCTCCATGAATCTCCATGAATCTCCATGAATCTCCTCCATGAATCTCCATGAATCACCTCCATGAATCTCCATGAATCTCCATGATTGTCTATGAATCTCCATGACTCTCCATGAATCTCCTTGAATCTCCATGAATCTCCATAAATCTCCAAGAATCTCCGTGAATCTCCATGAATCTCCATGAATCTCCATGAATCTCCTCCATGAATCTCCTCCACGAATCTCCTGATCCATGAATCTCTATGAATCTCCATGAATCTCCATGAATATCCTCCATGAATCTCCATGAATCTTCATGAATCTGCTGATCCATGAATCTCTATGAATCCCCATGAATCTCCATGAATATCCTCCATGAATCTCCATGAATCTCCATGAATGTCTATGAATCTCCATGACTCTCCATGAATCTCCTTGAATCTCCATGAATCTCCATAAATCTCCAAGAATCTCCGTGAATCTCCATGAATCTCCATGAATCTCCATGAATCTCCTCCATGAATCTCCTCCATGAATCTCCAACGAATCTCCATGAATCTCCTGATCCATGAATCTCTATGAATCTCCATGAATCTCCATGAATATCCTCCATGAATCTCCATGAATCTTCATGAATCTCCTGATCCATGAATCTCTATGAATCCCCATGAATCTCCATGAATATCCTCCATGAATCTCCATGAATCGCCATGAATCTCCATGTATCTCCATGAATTTCCAAGAATCTCCATGAATCTCCACGAATCTCCATGAATATCCATGAATCTCCATGAATATCCATGAATCTCCATGAATCTCCATGAATCTCCATGTATCTCCATGAATTTCCAAGAATCTCCATGAATGTCCATGAATGTCCTCCATGAATCTCCATGCATCTCCATGAATCTCCATGAATCTCCATGAACCTCCTCCATGAATCTCCATGAATCTCCATGCATCTCCATGAATCTCCATGAATCTCCATGGACCTCCTCCATGAATCTCCATGAATCTCCATGAATCTACATGAATCTCCATGAATCTCCATGAATCTCCATGAATCTCCATGAATGTCTATGAATCTCCATGACTCTCCATGAATCTCCTTGAATCTCCATGAATCTCCATAAATCTCCAAGAATCTCCGTGAATCTCCATGAATCTCCATGAATCTCCATGAATCTCCTCCATGAATCTCCATGAATCACCTCCATGAATCTCCATGAATCTCCATGATTGTCTATGAATCTCCATGACTCTCCATGAATCTCCTTGAACCTCCATGAATCTCCATAAATCTCCAAGAATCTCCGTGAATCTCCATGAATCTCCATGAATCTCCATGAATCTCCTCCATGAATCTCCTCCACGAATCTCCTGATCCATGAATCTCTATGAATCTCCATGAATCTCCATGAATATCCTCCATGAATCTCCATGAATCTTCATGAATCTGCTGATCCATGAATCTCTATGGATCCCCATGAATCTCCATGAATATCCTCCATGAATCTCCATGAATCTCCATGAATCTCCACGAATGTTCATGAATGTCCTGATCCATGAACCTCTATGAATCTCCATGAATCTCCATGAATCTCCATGAATCTCCATGAATGTCCATGAATCTCCTCCATGAATTTCCTGTATGAATCTCCATGAATCTCCATGAATCTCCACGAATCTCCATGAATCTCCTTCTTCAATCTCCACGAATCTCCATGAACCTCCATGAATCTCAATGAATCTCCATGAATCTCCGCCATGAATCTTCATGAATCTCCATGAATATCCATGAATCTCCATGAATCTCCATGAATCTCCATGTATCTCCATGAATCTACATGAATCTCCATGAATCTCCATGAATCTCCTCGATGAATCTCCATTAATCTTCATGAATCTCCTGATCCATGAATCTCTATGAATCTCCATGATTCTCCATGAATATCCTCCATGAATCTCCATGAATCTCCATGAATCTCCATGAATCTCCATGATATCCTGTATGAATCTTCATGAATCTCCATGAATCTCCATGCATCTCCATTAATCTCCATGAATCTCCATGAACCTCCTCCATGAATCTCCACGAATCTCCATGAATATCCATGAATCTCCATGAATATCCATGAATCTCCATGAATCTCCATGAATCTCCATGTATCTCCATGAATTTCCAAGAATCTCCATGAATGTCCATGAATGTCCTCCATGAATCTCCATGCATCTCCATGAATCTCCATGAATCTCCATGAACCTCCTCCATGAATCTCCATGAATCTCCATGCATATCCATGAATCTCCATGAATCTGCATGAATCTCCATGAATCTCAATGAATCTCCTCGATGAATCTCCATGAATATTCATGAATCTCCTGATCCATGAATCTCTATGAATCTCCATGAATCTCCATGAATATCCTCCATGAATCTCCATGAATCTCCACGAATCTCCATGAATATCCATGAATCTCCATGAATATCCATGAATCTCCATGAATCTCCATGAATCTCCATGTATCTCCATGAATTTCCAAGAATCTCCATGAATGTCCATGAATGTCCTCCATGAATCTCCATGCATCTCCATGAATCTCCATGAATCTCCATGAACCTCCTCCATGAATCTCCATGAATCTCCATGCATCTCCATGAATCTCCATGAATCTCCATGGACCTCCTGCATGAATCTCCATGAATCTCCATGAATCTACATGAATCTCCATGAATCTCCATGAATCTCCATGAATCTCCATGAATGTCTATGAATCTCCATGACTCTCCATGAATCTCCTTGAATCTCCATGAATCTCCATAAATCTCCAAGAATCTCCGTGAATCTCCATGAATCTCCATGAATCTCCATGAATCTCCTCCATGAATCTCCATGAATCACCTCCATGAATCTCCATGAATCTCCATGATTGTCTATGAATCTCCATGACTCTCCATGAATCTCCTTGAATCTCCATGAATCTCCATAAATCTCCAAGAATCTCCGTGAATCTCCATGAATCTCCATGAATCTCCATGAATCTCCATGGACCTCCTCCATGAATCTACATGAATCTCCATGAATCTCCATGAATCTCCATGAATCTCCATGAATGTCTATGAATCTCCATGACTCTCCATGAATCTCCTTGAATCTCCATGAATCTCCATAAATCTCCAAGAATCTCCGTGAATCTCCATGAATCTCCATGAATCTCCATGAATCTCCTCCATGAATCTCCATGAATCACCTCCATGAATCTCCATGAATCTCCATGATTGTCTATGAATCTCCATGACTCTCCATGAATCTCCTTGAATCTCCATGAATCTCCATAAATCTCCAAGAATCTCCGTGAATCTCCATGAATCTCCATGAATCTCCATGAATCTCCATGGACCTCCTCCATGAATCTCCATGAATCTCCATGAATCTCCTCCATGAATCTCCTCCACGAATCTCCTGATCCATGAATCTCTATGAATCTCCATGAATCTCCATGAATATCCTCCATGAATCTCCATGAATCTTCATGAATCTGCTGATCCATGAATCTCTATGAATCCCCATGAATCTCCATGAATATCCTCCATGAATCTCCATGAATCTCCATGAATGTCTATGAATCTCCATGACTCTCCATGAATCTCCTTGAATCTCCATGAATCTCCATAAATCTCCAAGAATCTCCGTGAATCTCCATGAATCTCCATGAATCTCCATGAATCTCCTCCATGAATCTCCTCCATGAATCTCCATGAATCTCCATGAATCTCCTGATCCATGAATCTCTATGAATCTCCATGAATCTCCATGAATATCCTCCATGAATCTCCATGAATCTTCATGAATCTCCTGATCCATGAATCTCTATGAATCCCCATGAATCTCCATGAATATCCTCCATGAATCTCCATGAATCTCCATGAATCGCCATGAATCTCCATGTATCTCCATGAATTTCCAAGAATCTCCATGAATGTCCATGAATGTCCTCCATGAATCTCCATGCATCTCCATGAATCTCCATGAATCTCCATGAACCTCCTCCATGAATCTCCACGAATCTCCATGAATATCCATGAATCTCCATGAATATCCATGAATCTCCATGAATATCCATGAATCTCCATGAATATCCATGAATCTCCATGAATCTCCATGAATCTCCATGTATCTCCATGAATTTCCAAGAATCTCCATGAATGTCCATGAATGTCCTCCATGAATCTCCATGCATCTCCATGAATCTCCATGAATCTCCATGAACCTCCTCCATGAATCTCCATGAATCTCCATGAATCTCCTGATCCATGAATCTCCATGAATCTCCATGAACCTCCTCCATGAATCTCCATGAATTTCCATAAATCTCCAAGAATCTCCGTGAATCTCCATGAATCTCCATGAATCTCCATGAATCTCCATGAATCTCCATGAATCTCCAAGAATCTCCTCCATGAATCTCCATGAATCTCCATGTATCTCCATGAATCTACATGAATCTCCATGAATCTCAATGAATCTCCTCGATGAATCTCCATGAATCTTCATGAATCTCCTGATCCATGAATCTCCATGAATCTCCATGAACCTCCTCCATGAATCTCCATGAATCTCCATGCATATCCATGAATCTCCATGAATCTGCATGAATATCCACGAATCTCCATGAATCTCCACGAATCTCCATGAATCTCCATGAATCTCCTCCATGAATCTCCATGAATCTCCATGAATCTCCATGAATCTCCATGAATATCCTCCATGAATCTCCATGAATCTTCATGAATGTCCATGAATCTCCTCCATGAAACTCCTGTATGAATCTCCATGAATCTCCATGAATCTCCATGAATCTATTTCATCAATCTCCACGAATCTCCATGAATCTCCATGAATCTCCATGAATCTCCTCCATGAATCTCCATGAATCTCTTATCCTGTATGAATCTTCATGAATCTCCATGAATCTCCATGCATCTCCATGAATCTCCATGAATCTCCATGAACCTCCTCCATGAATCTCCATGAATCTCCATGAATCTCCATGAATCTCCTCCATGAATCTCCATGAATCACCTCCATGAATCTCCATGAATCTCCATGAATGTCTATGAATCTCCGTGACTCTCCATGAATCTCCTTGAATCTCCATGAATCTCCATAAATCTCCAAGAATCTCCGTGAATCTCCATGAATCTCCATGAATCTCCATGAATCTCCTCCATGAATCTCCTCCATGAATCTCCATGAATCTCCATGAATCTCCATGTATCTCCATGAATCTACATGAATCTCCATGAATCTCCTCGATGAATCTCCATGAATCTTCATGAATCTCCTGATCCATGAACCTCTATGAATCTCCATGAATCTCCATGAATCTCCTTCATGAATCTCCATGAATCTCCATGAATCTCCATGCATCTCCATGAATCTCCATGAATCTCCATGAACCTCCTCCATGAATCTCCATGAATCTCCATGAATCTACATGAATCTCCATGAATCTCCATGAATCTCCTCCATGAATCTCCATGAATCACCTCCATGAATCTACATGAATCTCCATGAATCTCCATGAATCTCCTCCATGAATCTCCATGAATCTCCATGATATCCTGTATGAATCTCCATGAATCTCCATGAACCTCCTCCATGAATCTCCATGAATCTCCATGAATATCCATGAATCTCCATGAATCTCCATGTATCTCCATGAATCTCCATGAATCTCCATAAATCTCCAAGAATCTCCGTGAATCTCCATGAATCTCCATGAATCTCCATGAATCTCCAAGAATCTCCTCCATGAATCTCCATGAATCTCCATGAATCTCCATGTATCTCCATGAATCTACATGAATCTCCATGAATCTCAATGATTCTCCTCGATGAATCTCCATGAATCTTCATGAATCTCCTGATCCATGAATCTCCATGAATCTCCATGATCCTCCTCCATGAATCTCCATGAATCTCCATGCATATCCATGAATCTCCATGAATCTGCATGAATATCCACGAATCTCCATGAATCTCCATGAATCTCCATGAATCTCCATGAATCACCTCCATGAATCTCCATGAATCTCCATAGATCTCCATGAATCTCCATGAATATCCATGAATCTCCATGAATCTCCATGAATCTCCATGTATCTCCATGAATCTCCATGAATCTCCATGAATATCCTCCATGAATCTCCATGAATCTCCATGAATGTCCATGAATCTCCTCCATGAAACTCCTGTATGAATCTCCATGAATCTCCATGAATCTCCATGAATCTCCTTCATCAATCTCCACGAATCTCCATGAATCTCCTTCATCAATCTCCACGAATCTCCATGAATCTCCTTCTTCAATCTCCACGAATCTCCATGAATCTCCATGAATCTCCATGAATCTCCATGAATCTCCGCCATGAATCTCCATGAATCTCCATGAATATCCATGAATCTCCATGAATCTCCATGAATATCCATGAATCTCCATGAATCTCCATGAATCTCCATGTATCTCCATGTATTTCCAAGAATCTCCATGAATGTCCATGAATGTCCTCCATGAATCTCCATGCATCTCCATGAATCTCCATGAATCTCCATGAACCTCCTCCATGAATCTCCATGAATCTCCATGAATCTCCATGCATCTCCATGAATCTCCATGAATCTCCATGGACCTCCTCCATGAATCTCCATGAATCTCCATGAATCTACATGAATCTCCATGAATCTCCATGAATCTCCATGAATCTCCATGAATGTCTATGAATCTCCATGACTCTCCATGAATCTCCTTGAATCTCCATGAATCTCCATAAATCTCCAAGAATCTCCGTGAATCTCCATGAATCTCCATGAATCTCCATGAATCTCCTCCATGAATCTCCATGAATCACCTCCATGAATCTCCATGAATCTCCATGATTGTCTATGAATCTCCATGACTCTCCATGAATCTCCTTGAATCTCCATGAATCTCCATAAATCTCCAAGAATCTCCGTGAATCTCCATGAATCTCCATGAATCTCCATGAATCTCCTCCATGAATCTCCTCCACGAATCTCCTGATCCATGAATCTCTATGAATCTCCATGAATATCCTCCATGAATCTCCATGAATCTTCATGAATCTGCTGATCCATGAATCTCTATGAATCCCCATGAATCTCCATGAATATCCTCCATGAATCTCCACGAATCTCCATGAATCTCCTTCTTCAATCTCCACGAATCTCCATGAATCTCCATGAATCTCAATGAATCTCCATGAATCTCCATGAATCTCCATGAATATCCATGAATCTCCATGAATCTCCATGAATCTCCATGTATCTCCATGAATCTACATGAATCTCCATGAATCTCCATGAATCTCCTCGATGAATCTCCATGAATCTTCATGAATCTCCTGATCCATGAATCTCTATGAATCTCCATGATTCTCCATGAATATCCTCCATGAATCTCCATGAATCTCCATGAATCTCCATGAATCTCCATGATATCCTGTATGAATCTTCATGAATCTCCATGAATCTCCATGCATCTCCATTAATCTCCATGAATCTTCATGAACCTCCTCCATGAATCTCCACGAATCTCCATGAATATCCATGAATCTCCATGTATCTCCATGAATCTACATGAATCACCATGAATCTCAATGAATCTCCTCGATGAATCTCCATGAATATTCATGAATCTCCTGATCCATGAATCTCTATGAATCTCCATGAATCTCCATGAATATCCTCCATGAATCTCCATGGATCTCCACGAATCTCCATGAATATCCATGAATCTCCATGAATATCCATGAATCTCCATGAATCTCCATGAATCTCCATGTATCTCCATGAATTTCCAAGAATCTCCATGAATGTCCATGAATGTCCTCCATGAATCTCCATGCATCTCCATGAATCTCCATGAATCTCCATGAACCTCCTCCATGAATCTCCATGAATCTCCATGCATCTCCATGAATCTCCATGAATCTCCATGGACCTCCTCCATGAATCTCCATGAATCTCCATGAATCTACATGAATCTCCATGAATCTCCATGAATCTCCATGAATCTCCATGAATGTCTATGAATCTCCATGACTCTCCATGAATCTCCTTGAATCTCCATGAATCTCCATAAATCTCCAAGAATCTCCGTGAATCTCCATGAATCTCCATGAATCTCCATGAATCTCCTCCATGAATCTCCATGAATCACCTCCATGAATCTCCATGAATCTCCATGATTGTCGATGAATCTCCATGACTCTCCATGAATCTCCTTGAATCTCCATGAATCTCCATAAATCTCCAAGAATCTCCGTGAATCTCCATGAATCTCCATGAATCTCCATGAATCTCCATGGACCTCCTCCATGAATCTCCATGAATCTCCATGAATCTACATGAATCTCCATGAATCTCCATGAATGTCTATGAATCTCCATGACTCTCCATGAATCTCCTTGAATCTCCATGAATCTCCATAAATCTCCAAGAATCTCCGTGAATCTCCATGAATCTCCATGAATCTCCATGAATCTCCTCCATGAATCTCCATGAATCACCTCCATGAATCTCCATGAATCTCCATGATTGTCTATGAATCTCCATGACTCTCCATGAATCTCCTTGAATCTCCATGAATCTCCATAAATCTCCAAGAATCTCCGTGAATCTCCATGAATCTCCATGAATCTCCATGAATCTCCTCCATGAATCTCCTCCACGAATCTCCTGATCCATGAATCTCTATGAATCTCCATGAATCTCCATGAATATCCTCCATGAATCTCCATGAATCTTCATGAATCTGCTGATCCATGAATCTCTATGAATCCCCATGAATCTCCATGAATATCCTCCATGAATCTCCATGAATCTCCATGAATGTCTATGAATCTCCATGACTCTCCATGAATCTCCTTGAATCTCCATGAATCTCCATAAATCTCCAAGAATCTCCGTGAATCTCCATGAATCTCCATGAATCTCCATGAATCTCCTCCATGAATCTCCTCCATGAATCTCCATGAATCTCCATGAATCTCCTGATCCATGAATCTCTATGAATCTCCATGAATCTCCATGAATATCCTCCATGAATCTCCATGAATCTTCATGAATCTCCTGATCCATGAATCTCTATGAATCCCCATGAATCTCCATGAATATCCTCCATGAATCTCCATGAATCTCCATGAATCGCCATGAATCTCCATGTATCTCCATGAATTTCCAAGAATCTCCATGAATGTCCATGAATGTCCTCCATGAATCTCCATGCATCTCCATGAATCTCCATGAATCTCCATGAACCTCCTCCATGAATCACCATAAATCTCCATGAATATCCATGAATCTCCATGAATCTCCATGAATCTCCATGAATCTCCATGTATCTCCATGAATCTACATGAATCACCATGAATCTCAATGAATCTCCTCGATGAATCTCCATGAATATTCATGAATCTCCTGATCCATGAATCTCTATGAATCTCCATGAATCTCCATGAATATCCTCCATGAATCTCCATGAATCTCCACGAATCTCCATGAATATCCATGAATCTCCATGAATATCTATGAATCTCCATGAATCTCCATGAATCTCCATGTATCTCCATGAATTTCCAAGAATCTCCATGAATGTCCATGAATGTCCTCCATGAATCTCCATGCATCTCCATGAATCTCCATGAATCTCCATGAACCTCCTCCATGAATCTCCATGCATCTCCATGAATCTCCATGAATCTCCATGGACCTCCTCCATGAATCTCCATGAATCTCCATGAATCTACATGAATCTCCATGAATCTCCATGAATCTCCATGAATCTCCATGAATGTCTATGAATCTCCATGACTCTCCATGAATCTCCTTGAATCTCCATGAATCTCCATAAATCTCCAAGAATCTCCGTGAATCTCCATGAATCTCCATGAATCTCCATGAATCTCCTCCATGAATCTCCATGAATCACCTCCATGAATCTCCATGAATCTCCATGATTGTCTATGAATCTCCATGACTCTCCATGAATCTCCTTGAATCTCCATGAATCTCCATAAATCTCCAAGAATCTCCGTGAATCTCCATGAATCTCCATGAATCTCCATGAATCTCCTCCATGAATCTCCTCCACGAATCTCCTGATCCATGAATCTCTATGAATCTCCATGAATCTCCATGAATATCCTCCATGAATCTCCATGAATCTTCATGAATCTGCTGATCCATGAATCTCTATGAATCCCCATGAATCTCCATGAATATCCTCCATGAATCTCCATGAATCTCCATGAATGTCTATGAATCTCCATGACTCTCCATGAATCTCCTTGAATCTCCATGAATCTCCATTAATCTCCAAGAATCTCCGTGAATCTCCATGAATCTCCATGAATCTCCATGAATCTCCTCCATGAATCTCCTCCATGAATCTCCATGAATCTCCATGAATCTCCTGATCCATGAATCTCTATGAATCTCCATGAATCTCCATGAATATCCTCCATGAATCTCCATGAATCTTCATGAATCTCCTGATCCATGAATCTCTATGAATCCCCATGAATCTCCATGAATATCCTCCATGAATCTCCATGAATCTCCATGAATCGCCATGAATCTCCATGTATCTCCATGAATTTCCAAGAATCTCCATGAATGTCCATGAATGTCCTCCATGAATCTCCATGCATCTCCATGAATCTCCATGAATCTCCATGAACCTCCTCCATGAATCACCATAAATCTCCATGAATATCCATGAATCTCCATGAATCTCCATGAATCTCCATGAATCTCCATGTATCTCCATGAATCTACATGAATCACCATGAATCTCAATGAATCTCCTCGATGAATCTCCATGAATATTCATGAATCTCCTGATCCATGAATCTCTATGAATATCCATGAATCTCCATGAATATCCTCCATGAATCTCCATGAATCTCCACGAATCTCCATGAATATCCATGAATCTCCATGAATATCCATGAATCTCCATGAATCTCCATGAATCTCCATGTATCTCCATGAATTTCCAAGAATCTCCATGAATGTCCATGAATGTCCTCCATGAATCTCCATGCATCTCCATGAATCTCCATGAATCTCCATGAACCTCCTCCATGAATCTCCATGCATCTCCATGAATCTCCATGAATCTCCATGGACCTCCTCCATGAATCTCCATGAATCTCCATGAATCTACATGAATCTCCATGAATCTCCATGAATCTCCATGAATCTCCATGAATGTCTATGAATCTCCATGACTCTCCATGAATCTCCTTGAATCTCCATGAATCTCCATAAATCTCCAAGAATCTCCGTGAATCTCCATGAATCTCCATGAATCTCCATGAATCTCCTCCATGAATCTCCATGAATCACCTCCATGAATCTCCATGAATCTCCATGATTGTCTATGAATCTCCATGACTCTCCATGAATCTCCTTGAATCTCCATGAATCTCCATAAATCTCCAAGAATCTCCGTGAATCTCCATGAATCTCCATGAATCTCCATGAATCTCCTCCATGAATCTCCTCCACGAATCTCCTGATCCATGAATCTCTATGAATCTCCATGAATCTCCATGAATATCCTCCATGAATCTCCATGAATCTTCATGAATCTGCTGATCCATGAATCTCTATGGATCCCCATGAATCTCCATGAATATCCTCCATGAATCTCCATGAATCTCCATGAATCTCCACGAATCTTCATGAATGTCCTGATAAATGAACCTCTATGAATCTCCATGAATCTCCATGAAGATCCTCCATGAATCTCCATGAATCTCCACGAATCTCCATGAATCTCCATGAACCTCCTCCATGAATCTCCACGAATCTCCATGAATATCCATGAATCTCCATGAATATCCATGAATCTCCATGAATCTCCATGAATCTCCATGTATCTCCATGAATTTCCAAGAATCTCCATGAATGTCCATGAATGTCCTCCATGAATCTCCATGCATCTCCATGAATCTCCATGAATCTCCATGAACCTCCTCCATGAATCTCCATGAATCTCCATGCATATCCATGAATCTCCATGAATCTGCATGAATCTCCATGTATCTCCATGAATCTACATGAATCTCCATGAAGATCCTCCATGAATCTCCATGAATCTCCATGAATGTCCATGAATCTCCTCCATGAATTTCCTGTATGAATCTCCATGAATCTCCATGAATCTCCACGAATCTCCATGAATCTCCTTCTTCAATCTCCACGAATCTCCATGAATCTCCATGAATCTCCATGAATCTCCATGAATCTCCGCCATGAATCTCCATGAATCTCCATGAATATCCATGAATCTCCATGAATCTCCATGAATCTCCATGTATCTCCATGAATCTACATGAATCTCCATGAATCTCCATGAATCTCCTCGATGAATCTCCATGAATCTTCATGAATCTCCTGATCCATGAATCTCTATGAATCTCCATGATATCCTGTATGAATCTTCATGAATCTCCATGAATCTCCATGCATCTCCATTAATCTCCATGAATCTCCATGAACCTCCTCCATGAATCTCCACGAATCTCCATGAATATCCATGAATCTCCATGAATATCCATGAATCTCCATGAATCTCCATGAATCTCCATGTATCTCCATGAATTTCCAAGAATCTCCATGAATGTCCATGAATGTCCTCCACGGATCTCCATGAATCTCCATGAATCTCCATGAATCTCCATGAATCTCCATGCATCTCCATTAATCTCCATGAATCTCCATGAACCTCCTCCATGAATCTCCACGAATCTCCATGAATATCCATGAATCTCCATGAATATCCATGAATCTCCATGAATCTCCATGAATCTCCATGTATCTCCATGAATTTCCAAGAATCTCCATGAATGTCCATGAATGTCCTCCATGAATCTCCATGCATCTCCATGAATCTCCATGAATCTCCATGAACCTCCTCCATGAATCTCCATGAATCTCCATGCATATCCATGAATCTCCATGAATCTGCATGAATCTCCATGTATCTCCATGAATTTACATGAATCTCCATGAAGATCCTCCATGAATCTCCATGAATCTCCATGAATGTCCATGAATCTCCTCCATGAATTTCCTGTATGAATCTCCATGAATCTCCATGAATCTCCACGAATCTCCATGAATCTCCTTCTTCAATCTCCACGAATCTCCATGAATCTCCATGAATCTCCATGAATCTCCATGAATCTCCGCCATGAATCTCCATGAATCTCCATGAATATCCATGAATCTCCATGAATCTCCATGAATCTCCATGTATCTCCATGAATCTACATGAATCTCCATGAATCTCCATGAATCTCCTCGATGAATCTCCATGAATCTTCATGAATCTCCTGATCCATGAATCTTTATGAATCTCCATGATATCCTGTATGAATCTTCATGAATCTCCATGAATCTCCATGCATCTCCATTAATCTCCATGAATCTCCATGAACCTCCTCCATGAATCTCCACGAATCTCCATGAATATCCATGAATCTCCATGAATATCCATGAATCTCCATGAATCTCCATGAATCTCCATGTATCTCCATGAATTTCCAAGAATCTCCATGAATGTCCATGAATGTCCTCCACGGATCTCCATGAATCTCCATGAATCTCCATGAATCTCCATGAATCTCCATGATATCCTGTATGAATCTTCATGAATCTCCATGAATCTCCATGCATCTCCATTAATCTCCATGAATCTCCATGAACCTCCTCCATGAATCTCCACGAATCTCCATGAATATCCATGAATCTCCATGAATATCCATGAATCTCCATGAATCTCCATGAATCTCCATGTATCTCCATGAATTTCCAAGAATCTCCATGAATGTCCATGAATGTCCTCCACGAATCTCCATGAATCTCCATGAATCTCCATGAATCTCCATGAATCTCCATGAATCTCCATGATATCCTGTATGAATCTCCATGATATCCTGTATGAATCTCCATGATATCCTGTATGAATCTCCATGAATCTCCATGAACCTCCATGAATCTCCATGAATATCCATGAATCTCCATGAATCTCCATGAATCTCCATGTATCTCCATGAATCTCCATGAATCTCCATAAATCTCCAAGAATCTCCGTGAATCTCCATGAATCTCCATGAATCTCCATGAATCTCCTCCATGAATCTCCATGAATCACCTCCATGAATCTCCATGAATCTCCATGAGTCTCCATGAATCTCCATGTATCTCCATGAATCTACATGAATCTCCATGAATCTCCATGAATCTCCTCGATGAATCTCCATGAATCTTCATGAATCTCCTGATCCATGAACCTCTATGAATCTCCATGAATCTCCATGAATCTCCTTCATGAATCTCCATGAATCTCCATGAATCTCCATGCATCTCCATGAATCTCCATGAATCTCCATGAACCTCCTCCATGAATCTCCATGAATCTCCATGAATCTACATGAATCTCCATGAATCTCCATGAATCTCCTCCATGAATCTCCATGAATCACCTCCATGAATCTACATGAATCTCCATGAATCTCCATGAATCTCCTCCATGAATCTCCATGAATCTCCATGATATCCTGTATGAATCTCCATGAATCTCCATGAACCTCCTCCATGAATCTCCATGAATCTCCATGAATATCCATGAATCTCCATGAATCTCCATGAATCTCCATGTATCTCCATGAATCTCCATGAATCTCCATAAATCTCCAAGAATCTCCGTGAATCTCCATGAATCTCCATGAATCTCCATGAATCTCCTCCATGAATCTCCATGAATCTCCAAGAATCTCCTCCATGAAACTCCATGAATCTCCATGAATCTCCATGTATCTCCATGAATCTACATAAATCTCCATGAATCTCAATGAATCTCCTCGATGAATCTCCATGAATCTTCATGAATCTCCTGATCCATGAATCTCCATGAATCTCCATGAACCTCCTCCATGAATCTCCATGAATCTCCATAAATCTCCAAGAATCTCCGTGAATCTCCATGAATCTCCATGAATCTCCATGAATCTCCATGAATCTCCATGAATCTCCAAGAATCTCCTCCATGAATCTCCATGAATCTCCATGTATCTCCATGAATCTACATGAATCTCCATGAATCTCAATGAATCTCCTCGATGAATCTCCATGAATCTTCATGAATCTCCTGATCCATGAATCTCCATGAATCTCCATGAACCTCCTCCATGAATCTCCATGAATCTCCATGCATATCCATGAATCTCCATGAATCTGCATGAATATCCACGAATCTCCATGAATCTCCACGAATCTCCATGAATCTCCATGAATCTCCTCCATGAATCTCCATGAATCTCCATGAATCTCCATGAATCTCCATGAATATCCTCCATGAATCTCCATGAATCTCCATGAATGTCCATGAATCTCCTCCATGAAACTCCTGTATGAATCTCCATGAATCTCCATGAATCTCCATGAATCTATTTCATCAATCTCCACGAATCTCCATGAATCTCCATGAATCTCCATGAATCTCCTCCATGAATCTCCATGAATCTCTTATCCTGTATGAATCTTCATGAATCTCGATGAATCTCCATGCATCTCCATGAATCTCCATGAATCTCCATGAACCTCCTCCATGAATCTCCATGAATCTCCATGAATCTCCATGAATCTCCTCCATGAATCTCCATGAATCACCTCCATGAATCTCCATGAATCTCCATGAATGTCTATGAATCTCCGTGACTCTCCATGAATCTCCTTGAATCTCCATGAATCTCCATAAATCTCCAAGAATCTCCGTGAATCTCCATGAATCTCCATGAATCTCCATGAATCTCCTCCATGAATCTCCTCCATGAATCTCCATGAATCTCCATGAATCTCCATGTATCTCCATGAATCTACATGAATCTCCATGAATCTCCATGAATCTCCTCGATGAATCTCCATGAATCTTCATGAATCTCCTGATCCATGAACCTCTATGAATCTCCATGAATCTCCATGAATCTCCTTCATGAATCTCCATGAATCTCCATGAATCTCCATGCATCTCCATGAATCTCCATGAATCTCCATGAACCTCCTCCATGAATCTCCATGAATCTCCATGAATCTACATGAATCTCCATGAATCTCCATGAATCTCCTCCATGAATCTCCATGAATCACCTCCATGAATCTACATGAATCTCCATGAATCTCCATGAATCTCCTCCATGAATCTCCATGAATCTCCATGATATCCTGTATGAATCTCCATGAATCTCCATGAACCTCCTCCATGAATCTCCATGAATCTCCATGAATATCCATGAATCTCCATGAATCTCCATGTATCTCCATGAATCTCCATGAACCTCCTCCATGAATCTCCATGAATCTCCATGAATCTCCATGAATCTCCATGAATTTCCATGAATCTCCAAGAATCTCCTCCATGAATCTCCATGAATCTCCATGAATCTCCATGTATCTCCATGAATCTACATGAATCTCCATGAATCTCAATGATTCTCCTCGATGAATCTCCATGAATCTTCATGAATCTCCTGATCCATGAATCTCCATGAATCTCCATGATCCTCCTCCATGAATCTCCATGAATCTCCATGCATATCCATGAATCTCCATGAATCTGCATGAATATCCACGAATCTCCATGAATCTCCATGAATCTCCATGAATCTCCATGAATCTCCTCCATGAATCTCCATGAATCTCCATAGATCTCCATGAATCTCCATGAATATCCATGAATCTCCATGAATCTCCATGAATCTCCATGTATCTCCATGAATCTCCATGAATCTCCATGAATATCCTCCATGAATCTCCATGAATCTCCATGAATGTCCATGAATCTCCTCCATGAAACTCCTGTATGAATCTCCATGAATCTCCATGAATCTCCATGAATCTCCTTCATCAATCTCCACGAATCTCCATGAATCTCCTTCATCAATCTCCACGAATCTCCATGAATCTCCTTCTTCAATCTCCACGAATCTCCATGAATCTCCATGAATCTCCATGAATCTCCATGAATCTCCGCCATGAATCTCCATGAATCTCCATGAATATCCATGAATCTCCATGAATCTCCATGAATATCCATGAATCTCCATGAATCTCCATGAATCTCCATGTATCTCCATGTATTTCCAAGAATCTCCATGAATGTCCATGAATGTCCTCCATGAATCTCCATGCATCTCCATGAATCTCCATGAATCTCCATGAACCTCCTCCATGAATCTCCATGAATCTCCATGAATCTCCATGCATCTCCATGAATCTCCATGAATCTCCATGGACCTCCTCCATGAATCTCCATGAATCTCCATGAATCTACATGAATCTCCATGAATCTCCATGAATCTCCATGAATCTCCATGAATGTCTATGAATCTCCATGACTCTCCATGAATCTCCTTGAATCTCCATGAATCTCCATAAATCTCCAAGAATCTCCGTGAATCTCCATGAATCTCCATGAATCTCCATGAATCTCCTCCATGAATCTCCATGAATCACCTCCATGAATCTCCATGAATCTCCATGATTGTCTATGAATCTCCATGACTCTCCATGAATCTCCTTGAATCTCCATGAATCTCCATAAATCTCCAAGAATCTCCGTGAATCTCCATGAATCTCCATGAATCTCCATGAATCTCCTCCATGAATCTCCTCCACGAATCTCCTGATCCATGAATCTCTATGAATCTCCATGAATCTCCATGAATATCCTCCATGAATCTCCATGAATCTTCATGAATCTGCTGATCCATGAATCTCTATGAATCCCCATGAATCTCCATGAATATCGTCCATGAATCTCCACGAATCTCCATGAATCTCCTTCTTCAATCTCCACGAATCTCCATGAATCTCCATGAATCTCAATGAATCTCCATGAATCTCCGCCATGAATCTCCATGAATCTCCATGAATATCCATGAATCTCCATGAATCTCCATGAATCTCCATGTATCTCCATGAATCTACATGAATCTCCATGAATCTCCATGAATCTCCTCGATGAATCTCCATGAATCTTCATGAATCTCCTGATCCATGAATCTCTATGAATCTCCATGATTCTCCATGAATATCCATGAATCTCCATGAATATCCATGAATCTCCATGAATCTCCATGTATCTCCATGAATTTCCAAGAATCTCCATGAATGTCCATGAATGTCCTCCATGAATCTCCATGCATCTCCATGAATCTCCATGAATCTCCATGAACCTCCTCCATGAATCTCCATGAATCTCCATGCATATCCACGAATCTCCATGAATCTGCATGAATCTCCATAAATCTCCAAGAATCTCCGTGAATCTCCATGAATCTCCATGAATCTCCATGAATCTCCTCCATGAATCTCCATGAATCACCTCCATGAATCTCCATGAATCTCCATGAGTCTCCATAAATCTCCATGTATCTCCATGAATCTACATGAATCTCCATGAATCTCCATGAATCTCCTCGATGAATCTCCATGAATCTTCATGAATCTCCTGATCCATGAACCTCTATGAATCTCCATGAATCTCCATGAATCTCCTTCATGAATCTCCATGAATCTCCATGAATCTCCATGCATCTCCATGAATCTCCATGAATCTCCATGAACCTCCTCCATGAATCTCCATGAATCTCCATGAATCTACATGAATCTCCATGAATCTCCATGAATCTCCTCCATGAATCTCCATGAATCACCTCCATGAATCTACATGAATCTCCATGAATCTCCATGAATCTCCTCCATGAATCTCCATGAATCTCCATGATATCCTGTATGAATCTCCATGAATCTCCATGAACCTCCTCCATGAATCTCCATGAATCTCCATGAATATCCATGAATCTCCATGAATCTCCATGAATCTCCATGTATCTCCATGAATCTCCATGAATCTCCATAAATCTCCAAGAATCTCCGTGAATCTCCATGAATCTCCATGAATCTCCATGAATCTCCTCCATGAATCTCCATGAATCTCCAAGAATCTCCTCCATGAAACTCCATGAATCTCCATGAATCTCCATGTATCTCCATGAATCTACATGAATCTCCATGAATCTCAATGAATCTCCTCGATGAATCTCCATGAATCTTCATGAATCTCCTGATCCATGAATCTCCATGAATCTCCATGAACCTCCTCCATGAATCTCCATGAATCTCCATAAATCTCCAAGAATCTCCGTGAATCTCCATGAATCTCCATGAATCTCCATGAATCTCCATGAATCTCCATGAATCTCCAAGAATCTCCTCCATGTATCTCCATGAATCTCCATGTATCTCCATGAATCTACATGAATCTCCATGAATCTCAATGAATCTCCTCGATGAATCTCCATGAATCTTCATGAATCTCCTGATCCATGAATCTCCATGAATCTCCATGAACCTCCTCCATGAATCTCCATGAATCTCCATGCATATCCATGAATCTCCATGAATCTGCATGAATATCCACGAATCTCCATGAATCTCCACGAATCTCCATGAATCTCCATGAATCTCCTCCATGAATCTCCATGAATCTCCATGAATCTCCATGAATCTCCATGAATATCCTCCATGAATCTCCATGAATCTCCATGAATGTCCATGAATCTCCTCCACGAAACTCCTGTATGAATCTCCATGAATCTCCATGAATCTCCATGAATCTATTTCATCAATCTCCACGAATCTCCATGAATCTCCATGAATCTCCATGAATCTCCATGAATCTCTTATCCTGTATGAATCTTCATGAATCTCCATGAATCTCCATGCATCTCCATGAATCTCCATGAATCTCCATGAACCTCCTCCATGAATCTCCATGAATCTCCATGAATCACCTCCATGAATCTCCATGAATCTCCATGAATGTCTATGAATCTCCGTGACTCTCCATGAATCTCCTTGAATCTCCATGAATCTCCATAAATCTCCAAGAATCTCCGTGAATCTCCATGAATCTCCATGAATCTCCATGAATCTCCTCCATGAATCTCCTCCATGAATCTCCATGAATCTCCATGAATCTCCATGTATCTCCATGAATCTACATGAATCTCCATGAATCTCCATGAATCTCCTCGATGAATCTCCATGAATCTTCATGAATCTCCTGATCCATGAACCTCTATGAATCTCCATGAATCTCCATGAATCTCCTTCATGAATCTCCATGAATCTCCATGAATCTCCATGCATCTCCATGAATCTCCATGAATCTCCATGAACCTCCTCCATGAATCTCCATGAATCTCCATGAATCTACATGAATCTCCATGAATCTCCATGAATCTCCTCCATGAATCTCCATGAATCACCTCCATGAATCTACATGAATCTCCATGAATCTCCATGAATCTCCTCCATGAATCTCCATGAATCTCCATGATATCCTGTATGAATCTCCATGAATCTCCATGAACCTCCTCCATGAATCTCCATGAATCTCCATGAATATCCATGAATCTCCATGAATCTCCATGTATCTCCATGAATCTCCATGAATCTCCATAAATCTCCAAGAATCTCCGTGAATCTCCATGAATCTCCATGAATCTCCATGAATCTCCAAGAATCTCCTCCATGAATCTCCATGAATCTCCATGAATCTCCATGTATCTCCATGAATCTACATGAATCTCCATGAATCTCAATGATTCTCCTCGATGAATCTCCATGAATCTTCATGAATCTCCTGATCCATGAATCTCCATGAATCTCCATGATCCTCCTCCATGAATCTCCATGAATCTCCATGCATATCCATGAATCTCCATGAATCTGCATGAATATCCACGAATCTCCATGAATCTCCATGAATCTCCATGAATCTCCATGAATCTCCTCCATGAATCTCCATGAATCTCCATAGATCTCCATGAATCTCCATGAATATCCATGAATCTCCATGAATCTCCATGAATCTCCATGTATCTCCATGAATCTCCATGAATCTCCATGAATATCCTCCATGAATCTCCATGAATCTCCATGAATGTCCATGAATCTCCTCCATGAAACTCCTGTATGAATCTCCATGAATCTCCATGAATCTCCATGAATCTCCTTCATCAATCTCCACGAATCTCCATGAATCTCCTTCATCAATCTCCACGAATCTCCATGAATCTCCTTCTTCAATCTCCACGAATCTCCATGAATCTCCATGAATCTCCATGAATCTCCATGAATCTCCGCCATGAATCTCCATGAATCTCCATGAATATCCATGAATCTCCATGAATCTCCATGAATATCCATGAATCTCCATGAATCTCCATGAATCTCCATGTATCTCAATGTATTTCCAAGAATCTCCATGAATGTCCATGAATGTCCTCCATGAATCTCCATGCATCTCCATGAATCTCCATGAATCTCCATGAACCTCCTCCATGAATCTCCATGAATCTCCATGAATCTCCATGCATCTCCATGAATCTCCATGAATCTCCATGGACCTCCTCCATGAATCTCCATGAATCTCCATGAATCTACATGAATCTCCATGAATCTCCATGAATCTCCATGAATCTCCATGAATGTCTATGAATCTCCATGACTCTCCATGAATCTCCTTGAATCTCCATGAATCTCCATAAATCTCCAAGAATCTCCGTGAATCTCCATGAATCTCCATGAATCTCCATGAATCTCCTCCATGAATCTCCATGAATCACCTCCATGAATCTCCATGAATCTCCATGATTGTCTATGAATCTCCATGACTCTCCATGAATCTCCTTGAATCTCCATGAATCTCCATAAATCTCCAAGAATCTCCGTGAATCTCCATGAATCTCCATGAATCTCCATGAATCTCCTCCATGAATCTCCTCCACGAATCTCCTGATCCATGAATCTCTATGAATCTCCATGAATCTCCATGAATATCCTCCATGAATCTCCATGAATCTTCATGAATCTGCTGATCCATGAATCTCTATGAATCCCCATGAATTTCCATGAATATCGTCCATGAATCTCCATGAATATCCATGAATCTCCATGAATCTCCATGAATCTCCATGTATCTCCATGAATCTACATGAATCTCCATGAATCTCCATGAATCTCCTCGATGAATCTCCATGAATCTTCATGAATCTCCTGATCCATGAATCTCTATGAATCTCCATGATTCTCCATGAATATCCTCCATGAATCTCCATGAATCTCCATGAATCTCCATGAATCTCCATGATATCCTGTATGAATCTTCATGAATCTCCATGAATCTCCATGCATCTCCATTAATCTCCATGAATCTTCATGAACCTCCTCCATGAATCTCCACGAATCTCCATGAATATCCATGAATCTCCATGAATATCCATGAATCTCCATGAATCTCCATGAATCTCCATGTATCTCCATGAATTTCCAAGAATCTCCATGAATGTCCATGAATGTCCTCCATGAATCTCCATGCATCTCCATGAATCTCCATGAATCTCCATGAACCTCCTCCATGAATCTCCATGAATCTCCATGCATATCCACGAATCTCCATGAATCTGCATGAATCTCCATGAACCTCCTCCATGAATCTCCACGAATCTCCATGAATATCCATGAATCTCCATGAATATCCATGAATCTCCATGAATCTCCATGAATCTCCATGTATCTCCATGAATTTCCAAGAATCTCCATGAATGTCCATGAATGTCCTCCATGAATCTCCATGAATCTCCATGAATGTCCATGAATCTCCTCCATGAATCTCCATGAATCTCCACGTATCTCCATGAATCTCCTTCTTCAATCTCCACGAATCTCCATGAATCTCCATGAATCTCCATGAATCTCCATGCATATCCATGAATCTCCATGAATCTGCATGAATCTCCATGTATCTCCATGAATCTACATGAATCTCCATGAAGATCCTCCATGAATCTCCATGAATCTCCATGAATGTCCATGAATCTCCTCCATGAATCTCCATGAATCTCCACGAATCTCCATGAATCTCCATGAATCTCCATGAATCTCCATGAATCTCCGCCATGAATCTCCATGAATCTCCATGAATATCCATGAATCTCCATGAATCTCCATGAATCTCCATGTATCTCCATGAATCTACATGAATCTCCATGAATCTCCATGAATCTCCTCGATGAATCTCCATGAATCTTCATGAATCTCCTGATCCATGAATCTCTATGAATCTCCATGATTCTCCATGAATATCCTCCATGAATCTCCATGAATCTCCATGAATCTCCATGAATCTCCATGATATCCTGTATGAATCTTCATGAATCTCCATGAATCTCCATGCATCTCCATTAATCTCCATGAATCTCCATGAACCTCCTCCATGAATCTCCACGAATCTCCATGCATATCCATGAATCTCCATGAATCTGCATGAATATCCACGAATCTCCATGAATCTCCACGAATCTCCATGAATCTCCATGAATCTCCTCCATGAATCTCCATGAATCTCCATGAATCTTCATGAATCTCCATGAATATCCTCCATGAATCTCCATGAATCTCCATGAATGTCCATGAATCTCCTCCATGAAACTCCTGTATGAATCTCCATGAATCTCCATGAATCTCCATGAATCTATTTCATCAATCTCCACGAATCTCCATGAATCTCCATGAATCTCCATGAATCTCCTCCATGAATCTCCATGAATCTCTTATCCTGTATGAATCTTCATGAATCTCCATGAATCTCCATGCATCTCCATGAATCTCCATGAATCTCCATGAACCTCCTCCATGAATCTCCATGAATCTCCATGAATCTCCATGAATCTCCTCCATGAATCTCCATGAATCACCTCCATGAATCTCCATGAATCTCCATGAATGTCTATGAATCTCCGTGACTCTCCATGAATCTCCTTGAATCTCCATGAATCTCCATAAATCTCCAAGAATCTCCGTGAATCTCCATGAATCTCCATGAATCTCCATGAATCTCCTCCATGAATCTCCTCCATGAATCTCCATGAATCTCCATGAATCTCCATGTATCTCCATGAATCTACATGAATCTCCATGAATCTCCATGAATCTCCTCGATGAATCTCCATGAATCTTCATGAATCTCCTGATCCATGAACCTCTATGAATCTCCATGAATCTCCATGAATCTCCTTCATGAATCTCCATGAATCTCCATGAATCTCCATGCATCTCCATGAATCTCCATGAATCTCCATGAACCTCCTCCATGAATCTCCATGAATCTCCATGAATCTACATGAATCTCCATGAATCTCCATGAATCTCCTCCATGAATCTCCATGAATCACCTCCATGAATCTACATGAATCTCCATGAATCTCCATGAATCTCCTCCATGAATCTCCATGAATCTCCATGATATCCTGTATGAATCTCCATGAATCTCCATGAACCTCCTCCATGAATCTCCATGAATCTCCATGAATATCCATGAATCTCCATGAATCTCCATGTATCTCCATGAATCTCCATGAATCTCCATAAATCTCCAAGAATCTCCGTGAATCTCCATGAATCTCCATGAATCTCCATGAATCTCCAAGAATCTCCTCCATGAATCTCCATGAATCTCCATGAATCTCCATGTATCTCCATGAATCTACATGAATCTCCATGAATCTCAATGATTCTCCTCGATGAATCTCCATGAATCTTCATGAATCTCCTGATCCATGAATCTCCATGAATCTCCATGATCCTCCTCCATGAATCTCCATGAATCTCCATGCATATCCATGAATCTCCATGAATCTGCATGAATATCCACGAATCTCCATGAATCTCCATGAATCTCCATGAATCTCCATGAATCTCCTCCATGAATCTCCATGAATCTCCATAGATCTCCATGAATCTCCATGAATATCCATGAATCTCCATGAATCTCCATGAATCTCCATGTATCTCCATGAATCTCCATGAATCTCCATGAATATCCTCCATGAATCTCCATGAATCTCCATGAATGTCCATGAATCTCCTCCATGAAACTCCTGTATGAATCTCCATGAATCTCCATGAATCTCCATGAATCTCCTTCATCAATCTCCACGAATCTCCATGAATCTCCTTCATCAATCTCCACGAATCTCCATGAATCTCCTTCTTCAATCTCCACGAATCTCCATGAATCTCCATGAATCTCCATGAATCTCCATGAATCTCCGCCATGAATCTCCATGAATCTCCATGAATATCCATGAATCTCCATGAATCTCCATGAATATCCATGAATCTCCATGAATCTCCATGAATCTCCATGTATCTCCATGTATTTCCAAGAATCTCCATGAATGTCCATGAATGTCCTCCATGAATCTCCATGCATCTCCATGAATCTCCATGAATCTCCATGAACCTCCTCCATGAATCTCCATGAATCTCCATGACTCTACATGCATCTCCATGAATCTCCATGAATCTCCATGGACCTCCTCCATGAATCTCCATGAATCTCCATGAATCTACATGAATCTCCATGAATCTCCATGAATCTCCATGAATCTCCATGAATGTCTATGAATCTCCATGACTCTCCATGAATCTCCTTGAATCTCCATGAATCTCCATAAATCTCCAAGAATCTCCGTGAATCTCCATGAATCTCCATGAATCTCCATGAATCTCCTCCATAAATCTCCATGAATCACCTCCATGAATCTCCATGAATCTCCATGATTGTCTATGAATCTCCATGACTCTCCATGAATCTCCTTGAATCTCCATGAATCTCCATAAATCTCCAAGAATCTCCGTGAATCTCCATGAATCTCCATGAATCTCCATGAATCTCCTCCATGAATCTCCTCCACGAATCTCCTGATCCATGAATCTCTATGAATCTCCGTGAATCTCCATGAATCTCCATGAATCTCCATGAATCTCCTCCATGAATCTCCTCCACGAATCTCCTGATCCATGAGTCTCTATGAATCTCCATGAATCTCCATGAATATCCTCCATGAATCTCCATGAATCTTCATGAATCTGCTGATCCATGAATCTCTATGAATCCCCATGAATCTCCATGAATATCGTCCATGAATCTCCACGAATCTCCATGAATCTCCTTCTTCAATCTCCACGAATCTCCATGAATCTCCATGAATCTCAATGAATCTCCATGAATCTCCGCCATGAATCTCCATGAATCTCCATGAATATCCATGAATCTCCATGAATCTCCATGAATCTCCATGTATCTCCATGAATCTACATGAATCTCCATGAATCTCCATGAATCTCCTCGATGAATCTCCATGAATCTTCATGAATCTCCTGATCCATGAATCTCTATGAATCTCCATGATTCTCCATGAATATCCTCCATGAATCTCCATGAATCTCCATGAATCTCCATGAATCTCCATGATATCCTGTATGAATCTTCATGAATCTCCATGAATCTCCATGCATCTCCATTAATCTCCATGAATCTTCATGAACCTCCTCCATGAATCTCCACGAATCTCCATGAATATCCATGAATCTCCATGAATATCCATGAATCTCCATGAATCTCCATGAATCTCCATGTATCTCCATGAATTTCCAAGAATCTCCATGAATGTCCATGAATGTCCTCCATGAATCTCCATGCATCTCCATGAATCTCCATGAATCTCCATGAACCTCCTCCATGAATCTCCATGAATCTCCATGCATATCCACGAATCTCCATGAATCTGCATGAATCTCCATGTATCTCCATGAATCTACATGAATCTCCATGAAGATCCTCCATGAATCTCCATGAATCTCCATGAATGTCCATGAATCTCCTCCATGAATCTCCATGAATCTCCACGTATCTCCATGAATCTCCTTCTTCAATCTCCACGAATCTCCATGAATCTCCATGAATCTCCATGAATCTCCATGCATATCCATGAATCTCCATGAATCTGCATGAATCTCCATGTATCTCCATGAATCTACATGAATCTCCATGAAGATCCTCCATGAATCTCCATGAATCTCCATGAATGTCCATGAATCTCCTCCATGAATCTCCATGAATCTCCACGAATCTCCATGAATCTCCATGAATCTCCATGAATCTCCATGAATCTCCGCCATGAATCTCCATGAATCTCCATGAATATCCATGAATCTCCATGAATCTCCATGAATCTCCATGTATCTCCATGAATCTACATGAATCTCCATGAATCTCCATGAATCTCCTCGATGAATCTCCATGAATCTTCATGAATCTCCTGATCCATGAATCTCTATGAATCTCCATGATTCTCCATGAATATCCTCCATGAATCTCCATGAATCTCCATGAATCTCCATGAATCTCCATGATATCCTGTATGAATCTTCATGAATCTCCATGAATCTCCATGCATCTCCATTAATCTCCATGAATCTCCATGAACCTCCTCCATGAATCTCCACGAATCTCCATGAATATCCATGAATCTCCATGAATATCCATGAATCTCCATGAATCTCCATGTATCTCCATGAATTTCCAAGAATCTCCATGAATGTCCATGAATGTCCTCCACGAATCTCCATGAATCTCCATGAATCTCCATGAATCTTCATGAATCTCCATGAATCTCCATGAATCTCCATGTATCTCCATGAATCTCCATGAATCTCCATAAATCTCCAAGAATCTCCGTGAATCTCCATGAATCTCCATGAATCTCCATGAATCTCCATGAATCTCCATGAATCTCCAAGAATCTCCTCCATGAATCTCCATGAATCTCCATGAATCTCCATGTATCTCCATGAATCTACATGAATCTCCATGAATCTCAATGAATCTCCATGAATCTTCATGAATCTCCTGATCCATGAATCTCCATGAATCTCCATGAACCTCCATGAATATCCTCCATGAATCTCCATGAATCTTCATGAATCTCCTGATCCATGAATCTCTATGAATCCCCATGAATCTCCATGAATATCCTCCATGAATCTCCATGAATCTCCATGAATCGCCATGAATCTCCATGTATCTCCATGAATCTACATGATTCTCCATGAATCTCCATGAATCTCCTCGATGAATCTCCATGAATCTTCATGAATCTCCTGATCCATGAACCTCTATGAATCTCCATGAATCTCCATGAATCTCCTTCATGAATCTCCATGAATCTCCATGAATCTCCATGCATCTCCATGAATCTCCATGAATCTCCATGAACCTCCTCCATGAATCTCCATGAATCTCCATGCATCTCCATGAATCTCCATGAATCTCCATGAACCTCCTCCATGAATCTCCATGCATCTCCATGAATCTCCATGAATCTCCATGAACCTCCTCCATGAATCACCATAAATCTCCATGAATATCCATGAATCTCCATGAGTCTCCATGAATCTCCATGTTTCTCCATGAATCTACATGAATCTCCATGAATCTCCATGAATCTCCTCGATGAATCTCCATGAATCTTCATGAATCTCCTGATCCATGGACCTCTATGAATCTCCATGAATCTCCATGAATCTCCTTCATGAATCTCCATGAATCTCCATGAATCTCCATGCATCTCCATGAATCTCCATGAATCTCCATGAACCTCCTCCATGAATCTCCATGAATCTCCATGAATCTACATGAATCTCCATGAATCTCCATGAATCTCCTCCATGAATCTCCATGAATCACCTCCATGAATCTACATGAATCTCTATGAATCCCCATGAATCTCCATGAATATCCTCCATGAATCTCCACGAATCTCCATGAATCTCCTTCTTCAATCTCCACGAATCTCCATGAATCTCCATGAATCTCAATGAATCTCCATGAATCTCCGCCATGAATCTCCATGAATCTCCATGAATATCCATGAATCTCCATGAATCTCCATGAATCTCCATGTATCTCCATGAATCTACATGAATCTCCATGAATCTCCATGAATCTCCTCGATGAATCTCCATGAATCTTCATGAATCTCCTGATCCATGAATCTCTATGAATCTCCATGATTCTCCATGAATATCCTCCATGAATCTCCATGAATCTCCATGCATCTCCATTAATCTCCATGAATCTTCATGAACCTCCTCCATGAATCTCCACGAATCTCAATGAATATCCATGAATCTCCATGAATATCCATGAATCTCCATGAATCTCCATGAATCTCCATGTATCTCCATGAATTTCCAAGAATCTCCATGAATGTCCATGAATGTCCTCCATGAATCTCCATGCATCTCCATGAATCTCCATGAATCTCCATGAACCTCCTCCATGAATCTCCATGAATCTCCATGCATATCCATGAATCTCCATGAATCTGCATGAATCTCCATGTATCTCCATGAATCTACATGAATCTCAATGAATATCCATGAATCTCCATGAATATCCATGAATCTCCATGAATCTCCATGAATCTCCATGTATCTCCATGAATTTCCATGAATCTCCTTCTTCAATCTCCACGAATCTCCATGAATCTCCATGAATCTCAATGAATCTCCATGAATCTCCGCCATGAATCTCCATGAATCTCCATGAATATCCATGAATCTCCATGAATCTCCATGAATCTCCATGTATCTCCATGAATCTACATGAATCTCCATGAATCTCCATGAATCTCCTCGATGAATCTCCATGAATCTTCATGAATCTCCTGATCCATGAATCTCTATGAATCTCCATGATTCTCCATGAATATCCTCCATGAATCTCCATGAATCTCCATGCATCTCCATTAATCTCCATGAATCTTCATGAACCTCCTCCATGAATCTCCACGAATCTCAATGAATATCCATGAATCTCCATGAATATCCATGAATCTCCATGAATCTCCATGAATCTCCATGTATCTCCATGAATTTCCAAGAATCTCCATGAATGTCCATGAATGTCCTCCATGAATCTCCATGCATCTCCATGAATCTCCATGAATCTCCATGAACCTCCTCCATGAATCTCCATGAATCTCCATGCATATCCATGAATCTCCATGAATCTGCATGAATCTCCATGTATCTCCATGAATCTACATGAATCTCCATGAAGATCCTCCATGAATCTCCATGAATCTCCATGAATGTCCATGAATCTCCTCCATGAATCTCCATGAATCTCCACGTATCTCCATGAATCTCCTTCTTCAATCTCCACGAATCTCCATGAATCTCCATGAATCTCCATGAATCTCCATGCATATCCATGAATCTCCATGAATCTGCATGAATCTCCATGTATCTCCATGAATCTACATGAATCTCCATGAAGATCCTCCATGAATCTCCATGAATCTCCATGAATGTCCATGAATCTCCTCCATGAATCTCCATGAATCTCCACGAATCTCCATGAATCTCCATGAATCTCCATGAATCTCCATGAATCTCCGCCATGAATCTCCATGAATCTCCATGAATATCCATGAATCTCCATGAATCTCCATGAATCTCCATGTATCTCCATGAATCTACATGAATCTCCATGAATCTCCATGAATCTCCTCGATGAATCTCCATGAATCTTCATGAATCTCCTGATCCATGAATCTCTATGAATCTCCATGATTCTCCATGAATATCCTCCATGAATCTCCATGAATCTCCATGAATCTCCATGAATCTCCATGATATCCTGTATGAATCTTCATGAATCTCCATGAATCTCCATGCATCTCCATTAATCTCCATGAATCTCCATGAACCTCCTCCATGAATCTCCACGAATCTCCATGAATATCCATGAATCTCCATGAATATCCATGAATCTCCATGAATCTCCATGTATCTCCATGAATTTCCAAGAATCTCCATGAATGTCCATGAATGTCCTCCACGAATCTCCATGAATCTCCATGAATCTCCATGAATCTCCATGAATCTCCATGAATCTCCATGAATCTCCATGTATCTCCATGAATCTCCATGAATCTCCATAAATCTCCAAGAATCTCCGTGAATCTCCATGAATCTCCATGAATCTCCATGAATCTCCATGAATCTCCATGAATCTCCAAGAATCTCCTCCATGAATCTCCATGAATCTCCATGTATCTCCATGAATCTACATGAATCTCCATGAATCTCAATGAATCTCCATGAATCTTCATGAATCTCCTGATCCATGAATCTCCATGAATCTCCATGAACCTCCATGAATATCCTCCATGAATCTCCATGAATCTTCATGAATCTCCTGATCCATGAATCTCTATGAATCCCCATGAATCTCCATGAATATCCTCCATGAATCTCCATGAATCTCCATGAATCGCCATGAATCTCCATGTATCTCCATGAATCTACATGAATCTCCATGAATCTCCATGTATCTCCTCGATGAATCTCCATGAATCTCCATGCATCTCCATGAATCTCCATGAATCTCCATGAACCTCCTCCATGAATCTCCATGAATCTCCATGCATCTCCATGAATCTCCATGAATCTCCATGAACCTCCTCCATGAATCTCCATGCATCTCCATGAATCTCCATGAATCTCCATGAACCTCCTCCATGAATCACCATAAATCTCCATGAATATCCATGAATCTCCATGAGTCTCAATGAATCTCCATGTATCTCCATGAATCTACATGAATCTCCATGAATCTCCATGAATCTCCTCGATGAATCTCCATGAATCTTCATGAATCTCCTGATCCATGAACCTCTATGAATCTCCATGAATCTCCATGAATCTCCTTCATGAATCTCCATGAATCTCCATGAATCTCCATGCATCCCCATGAATCTCCATGAATCTCCATGAACCTCCTCCATGAATCTCCATGAATCTCCATGAATCTACATGAATCTCCATGAATCTCCATGAATCTCCATGAATCACCTCCATGAATCTACATGAATCTCCATGAATCTCCATGAATCTCCTCCATGAATCTCCATGAATCTCCATGATATCCTGTATGAATCTCCATGAATCTCCATGAACCTCCTCCATGAATCTCCATGAATCTCCATGAATATCCATGAATCTCCATGAATCTCCATGTATCTCCATGAATCTCCATGAATCTCCATAAATCTCCAAGAATCTCCGTGAATCTCCATGAATCTCCATGAATCTCCATGAATCTCCAAGAATCTCCTCCATGAATCTCCATGAATCTCCATGAATCTCCATGTATCTCCATGAATCTACATGAATCTCCATGAATCTCAATGATTCTCCTCGATGAATCTCCATGAATCTTCATGAATCTCCTGATCCATGAATCTCCATGAATCTCCATGATCCTCCTCCATGAATCTCCATGAATCTCCATGCATATCCATGAATCTCCATGAATCTGCATGAATATCCACGAATCTCCATGAATTTCCAAGAATCTCCATGAATGTCCATGAATGTCCTCCATGAATCTCCATGCATCTCCATGAATCTCCATGAATCTCCATGAACCTCCTCCATGAATCTCCATGAATCTCCATGCATATCCATGAATCTCCATGAATCTGCATGAATCTCCATGTATCTCCATGAATCTACATGAATCTCCATGAAGATCCTCCATGAATCTCCATGAATCTCCATGAATGTCCATGAATCTCCTCCATGAATCTCCATGAATCTCCACGTATCTCCATGAATCTCCTTCTTCAATCTCCACGAATCTCCATGAATCTCCATGAATCTCCATGAATCTCCATGCATATCCATGAATCTCCATGAATCTGCATGAATCTCCATGTATCTCCATGAATCTACATGAATCTCCATGAAGATCCTCCATGAATCTCCATGAATCTCCATGAATGTCCATGAATCTCCTCCATGAATCTCCATGAATCTCCACGAATCTCCATGAATCTCCATGAATCTCCATGAATCTCCATGAATCTCCGCCATGAATCTCCATGAATCTCCATGAATATCCATGAATCTCCATGAATCTCCATGAATCTCCATGTATCTCCATGAATCTACATGAATCTCCATGAATCTCCATGAATCTCCTCGATGAATCTCCATGAATCTTCATGAATCTCCTGATCCATGAATCTCTATGAATCTCCATGATTCTCCATGAATATCCTCCATGAATCTCCATGAATCTCCATGAATCTCCATGAATCTCCATGATATCCTGTATGAATCTTCATGAATCTCCATGAATCTCCATGCATCTCCATTAATCTCCATGAATCTCCATGAACCTCCTCCATGAATCTCCACGAATCTCCATGAATATCCATGAATCTCCATGAATATCCATGAATCTCCATGAATCTCCATGTATCTCCATGAATTTCCAAGAATCTCCATGAATGTCCATGAATGTCCTCCACGAATCTCCATGAATCTCCATGAATCTCCATGAATCTCCATGAATCTCCATGAATCTCCATGAATCTCCATGTATCTCCATGAATCTCCATGAATCTCCATAAATCTCCAAGAATCTCCGTGAATCTCCATGAATCTCCATGAATCTCCATGAATCTCCATGAATCTCCATGAATCTCCAAGAATCTCCTCCATGAATCTCCATGAATCTCCATGTATCTCCATGAATCTACATGAATCTCCATGAATCTCAATGAATCTCCATGAATCTTCATGAATCTCCTGATCCATGAATCTCCATGAATCTCCATGAACCTCCATGAATATCCTCCATGAATCTCCATGAATCTTCATGAATCTCCTGATCCATGAATCTCTATGAATCCCCATGAATCTCCATGAATATCCTCCATGAATCTCCATGAATCTCCATGAATCGCCATGAATCTCCATGTATCTCCATGAATCTACATGAATCTCCATGAATCTCCATGTATCTCCTCGATGAATCTCCATGAATCTCCATGCATCTCCATGAATCTCCATGAATCTCCATGAACCTCCTCCATGAATCTCCATGAATCTCCATGCATCTCCATGAATCTCCATGAATCTCCATGAACCTCCTCCATGAATCTCCATGCATCTCCATGAATCTCCATGAATCTCCATGAACCTCCTCCATGAATCACCATAAATCTCCATGAATATCCATGAATCTCCATGAGTCTCAATGAATCTCCATGTATCTCCATGAATCTACATGAATCTCCATGAATCTCCATGAATCTCCTCGATGAATCTCCATGAATCTTCATGAATCTCCTGATCCATGAACCTCTATGAATCTCCATGAATCTCCATGAATCTCCTTCATGAATCTCCATGAATCTCCATGAATCTCCATGCATCCCCATGAATCTCCATGAATCTCCATGAACCTCCTCCATGAATCTCCATGAATCTCCATGAATCTACATGAATCTCCATGAATCTCCATGAATCTCCATGAATCACCTCCATGAATCTACATGAATCTCCATGAATCTCCATGAATCTCCTCCATGAATCTCCATGAATCTCCATGATATCCTGTATGAATCTCCATGAATCTCCATGAACCTCCTCCATGAATCTCCATGAATCTCCATGAATATCCATGAATCTCCATGAATCTCCATGTATCTCCATGAATCTCCATGAATCTCCATAAATCTCCAAGAATCTCCGTGAATCTCCATGAATCTCCATGAATCTCCATGAATCTCCAAGAATCTCCTCCATGAATCTCCATGAATCTCCATGAATCTCCATGTATCTCCATGAATCTACATGAATCTCCATGAATCTCAATGATTCTCCTCGATGAATCTCCATGAATCTTCATGAATCTCCTGATCCATGAATCTCCATGAATCTCCATGATCCTCCTCCATGAATCTCCATGAATCTCCATGCATATCCATGAATCTCCATGAATCTGCATGAATATCCACGAATCTCCATGAATCTCCATGAATCTCCATGAATCTCCATGAATCTCCTCCATGAATCTCCATGAATCTCCATAGATCTCCATGAATCTCCATGAATATCCATGAATCTCCATGAATCTCCATGAATCTCCATGTATCTCCATGAATCTCCATGAATCTCCAAGAATCTCCTCCATGAATCTCCATGAATCTCCATGAATCTCCATGTATCTCCATGAATCTACATGAATCTCCATGAATCTCAATGATTCTCCTCGATGAATCTCCATGAATCTTCATGAATCTCCTGATCCATGAATCTCCATGAATCTCCATGATCCTCCTCCATGAATCTCCATGAATCTCCATGCATATCCATGAATCTCCATGAATCTGCATGAATATCCACGAATCTCCATGAATTTCCAAGAATCTCCATGAATGTCCATGAATGTCCTCCATGAATCTCCATGCATCTCCATGAATCTCCATGAATCTCCATGAACCTCCTCCATGAATCTCCATGAATCTCCATGCATATCCATGAATCTCCATGAATGTGCATGAATCTCCATGTATCTCCATGAATCTACATGAATCTCCATGAAGATCCTCCATGAATCTCCATGAATCTCCATGAATGTCCATGAATCTCCTCCATGAATCTCCATGAATCTCCACGTATCTCCATGAATCTCCTTCTTCAATCTCCACGAATCTCCATGAATCTCCATGAATCTCCATGAATCTCCATGCATATCCATGAATCTCCATGAATCTGCATGAATCTCCATGTATCTCCATGAATCTACATGAATCTCCATGAAGATCCTCCATGAATCTCCATGAATCTCCATGAATGTCCATGAATCTCCTCCATGAATCTCCATGAATCTCCACGAATCTCCATGAATCTCCATGAATCTCCATGAATCTCCATGAATCTCCGCCATGAATCTCCATGAATCTCCATGAATATCCATGAATCTCCATGAATCTCCATGAATCTCCATGTATCTCCATGAATCTACATGAATCTCCATGAATCTCCATGAATCTCCTCGATGAATCTCCATGAATCTTCATGAATCTCCTGATCCATGAATCTCTATGAATCTCCATGATTCTCCATGAATATCCTCCATGAATCTCCATGAATCTCCATGAATCTCCATGAATCTCCATGATATCCTGTATGAATCTTCATGAATCTCCATGAATCTCCATGCATCTCCATTAATCTCCATGAATCTCCATGAACCTCCTCCATGAATCTCCACGAATCTCCATGAATATCCATGAATCTCCATGAATATCCATGAATCTCCATGAATCTCCATGTATCTCCATGAATTTCCAAGAATCTCCATGAATGTCCATGAATGTCCTCCACGAATCTCCATGAATCTCCATGAATCTCCATGAATCTCCATGAATCTCCATGAATCTCCATGAATCTCCATGTATCTCCATGAATCTCCATGAATCTCCATAAATCTCCAAGAATCTCCGTGAATCTCCATGAATCTCCATGAATCTCCATGAATCTCCATGAATCTCCATGAATCTCCAAGAATCTCCTCCATGAATCTCCATGAATCTCCATGTATCTCCATGAATCTACATGAATCTCCATGAATCTCAATGAATCTCCATGAATCTTCATGAATCTCCTGATCCATGAATCTCCATGAATCTCCATGAACCTCCATGAATATCCTCCATGAATCTCCATGAATCTTCATGAATCTCCTGATCCATGAATCTCTATGAATCCCCATGAATCTCCATGAATATCCTCCATGAATCTCCATGAATCTCCATGAATCGCCATGAATCTCCATGTATCTCCATGAATCTACATGAATCTCCATGAATCTCCATGTATCTCCTCGATGAATCTCCATGAATCTCCATGCATCTCCATGAATCTCCATGAATCTCCATGAACCTCCTCCATGAATCTCCATGAATCTCCATGCATCTCCATGAATCTCCATGAATCTCCATGAACCTCCTCCATGAATCTCCATGCATCTCCATGAATCTCCATGAATCTCCATGAACCTCCTCCATGAATCACCATAAATCTCCATGAATATCCATGAATCTCCATGAGTCTCAATGAATCTCCATGTATCTCCATGAATCTACATGAATCTCCATGAATCTCCATGAATCTCCTCGATGAATCTCCATGAATCTTCATGAATCTCCTGATCCATGAACCTCTATGAATCTCCATGAATCTCCATGAATCTCCTTCATGAATCTCCATGAATCTCCATGAATCTCCATGCATCCCCATGAATCTCCATGAATCTCCATGAACCTCCTCCATGAATCTCCATGAATCTCCATGAATCTACATGAATCTCCATGAATCTCCATGAATCTCCATGAATCACCTCCATGAATCTACATGAATCTCCATGAATCTCCATGAATCTCCTCCATGAATCTCCATGAATCTCCATGATATCCTGTATGAATCTCCATGAATCTCCATGAACCTCCTCCATGAATCTCCATGAATCTCCATGAATATCCATGAATCTCCATGAATCTCCATGTATCTCCATGAATCTCCATGAATCTCCATAAATCTCCAAGAATCTCCGTGAATCTCCATGAATCTCCATGAATCTCCATGAATCTCCAAGAATCTCCTCCATGAATCTCCATGAATCTCCATGAATCTCCATGTATCTCCATGAATCTACATGAATCTCCATGAATCTCAATGATTCTCCTCGATGAATCTCCATGAATCTTCATGAATCTCCTGATCCATGAATCTCCATGAATCTCCATGATCCTCCTCCATGAATCTCCATGAATCTCCATGCATATCCATGAATCTCCATGAATCTGCATGAATATCCACGAATCTCCATGAATCTCCATGAATCTCCATGAATCTCCATGAATCTCCTCCATGAATCTCCATGAATCTCCATAGATCTCCATGAATCTCCATGAATATCCATGAATCTCCATGAATCTCCATGAATCTCCATGTATCTCCATGAATCTCCATGAATCTCCATGAATATCCTCCATGAATCTCCATGAATCTCCATGAATGTTCATGAATCTCCTCCATGAAACTCCTGTATGAATCTCCATGAATCTCCATGAATCTCCATGAATCTCCTTCATCAATCTCCACGAATCTCCATGAATCTCCTTCATCAATCTCCACGAATCTCCATGAATCTCCTTCTTCAATCTCCACGAATCTCCATGAATCTCCATGAATCTCCATGAATCTCCATGAATCTCCGCCATGAATCTCCATGAATCTCCATGAATATCCATGAATCTCCATGAATCTCCATGAATATCCATGAATCTCCATGAATCTCCATGAATCTCCATGTATCTCCATGTATTTCCAAGAATCTCCATGAATGTCCATGAATGTCCTCCATGAATCTCCATGCATCTCCATGAATCTCCATGAATCTCCATGAACCTCCTCCATGAATCTCCATGAATCTCCATGAATCTCCATGCATCTCCATGAATCTCCATGAATCTCCATGGACCTCCTCCATGAATCTCCATGAATCTCCATGAATCTACATGAATCTCCATGAATCTCCATGAATCTCCATGAATCTCCATGAATGTCTATGAATCTCCATGACTCTCCATGAATCTCCTTGAATCTCCATGAATCTCCATAAATCTCCAAGAATCTCCGTGAATCTCCATGAATCTCCATGAATCTCCATGAATCTCCTCCATGAATCTCCATGAATCACCTCCATGAATCTCCATGAATCTCCATGGTTGTCTATGAATCTCCATGACTCTCCATGAATCTCCTTGAATCTCCATGAATCTCCATAAATCTCCAAGAATCTCCGTGAATCTCCATGAATCTCCATGAATCTCCATGAATCTCCTCCATGAATCTCCTCCACGAATCTCCTGATCCATGAATCTCTATGAATCTCCATGAATCTCCATGAATATCCTCCATGAATCTCCATGAATCTTCATGAATCTGCTGATCCATGAATCTCTATGAATCCCCATGAATCTCCATGAATATCGTCCATGAATCTCCACGAATCTCCATGAATCTCCTTCTTCAATCTCCACGAATCTCCATGAATCTCCATGAATCTCAATGAATCTCCATGAATCTCCGCCATGAATCTCCATGAATCTCCATGAATATCCATGAATCTCCATGAATCTCCATGAATCTCCATGTATCTCCATGAATCTACATGAATCTCCATGAATCTCCATGAATCTCCTCGATGAATCTCCATGAATCTTCATGAATCTCCTGATCCATGAATCTCTATGAATCTCCATGATTCTCTATGAATATCCTCCATGAATCTCCATGAATCTCCATGAATCTCCATGATATCCTGTATGAATCTTCATGAATCTCCATGAATCTCCATGCATCTCCATTAATCTCCATGAATCTTCATGAACCTCCTCCATGAATCTCCACGAATCTCCATGAATATCCATGAATCTCCATGAATATCCATGAATCTCCATGAATCTCCATGAATCTCCATGTATCTCCATGAATTTCCAAGAATCTCCATGAATGTCCATGAATGTCCTCCATGAATCTCCATGCATCTCCATGAATCTCCATGAATCTCCATGAACCTCCTCCATGAATCTCCATGAATCTCCATGCATATCCACGAATCTCCATGAATCTGCATGAATCTCCATGTATCTCCATGAATCTACATGAATCTCCATGAAGATCCTCCATGAATCTCCATGAATCTCCATGAATGTCCATGAATCTCCTCCATGAATCTCCATGAATCTCCACGTATCTCCATGAATCTCCTTCTTCAATCTCCACGAATCTCCATGAATCTCCATGAATCTCCATGAATCTCCATGCATATCCATGAATCTCCATGAATCTGCATGAATCTCCATGTATCTCCATGAATCTACATGAATCTCCATGAAGATCCTCCATGAATCTCCATGAATCTCCATGAATGTCCATGAATCTCCTCCATGAATCTCCATGAATCTCCACGAATCTCCATGAATCTCCATGAATCTCCATGAATCTCCATGAATCTCCGCCATGAATCTCCATGAATCTCCATGAATATCCATGAATCTCCATGAATCTCCATGAATCTCCATGTATCTCCATGAATCTACATGAATCTCCATGAATCTCCATGAATCTCCTCGATGAATCTCCATGAATCTTCATGAATCTCCTGATCCATGAATCTCTATGAATCTCCATGAATCTCCATGATATCCTGTATGAATCTTCATGAATCTCCATGAATCTCCATGCATCTCCATTAATCTCCATGAATCTCCATGAACCTCCTCCATGAATCTCCACGAATCTCCATGAATATCCATGAATCTCCATGAATATCCATGAATCTCCATGAATCTCCATGTATCTCCATGAATTTCCAAGAATCTCCATGAATGTCCATGAATGTCCTCCACGAATCTCCATGAATCTCCATGAATCTCCATGAATCTTCATGAATCTCCATGAATCTCCATGAATCTCCATGTATCTCCATGAATCTCCATGAATCTCCATAAATCTCCAAGAATCTCCGTGAATCTCCATGAATCTCCATGAATCTCCATGAATCTCCATGAATCTCCATGAATCTCCAAGAATCTCCTCCATGAATCTCCATGAATCTCCATGAATCTCCATGTATCTCCATGAATCTACATGAATCTCCATGAATCTCAATGAATCTCCATGAATCTTCATGAATCTCCTGATCCATGAATCTCCATGAATCTCCATGAACCTCCATGAATATCCTCCATGAATCTCCATGAATCTTCATGAATCTCCTGATCCATGAATCTCTATGAATCCCCATGAATCTCCATGAATATCCTCCATGAATCTCCATGAATCTCCATGAATCGCCATGAATCTCCATGTATCTCCATGAATCTACATGAATCTCCATGAATCTCCATGAATCTCCTCGATGAATCTCCATGAATCTTCATGAATCTCCTGATCCATGAACCTCTATGAATCTCCATGAATCTCCATGAATCTCCTTCATGAATCTCCATGAATCTCCATGAATCTCCATGCATCTCCATGAATCTCCATGAATCTCCATGAACCTCCTCCATGAATCTCCATGAATCTCCATGCATCTCCATGAATCTCCATGAATCTCCATGAACCTCCTCCATGAATCTCCATGCATCTCCATGAATCTCCATGAATCTCCATGAACCTCCTCCATGAATCACCATAAATCTCCATGAATATCCATGAATCTCCATGAGTCTCCATGAATCTCCATGTTTCTCCATGAATCTACATGAATCTCCATGAATCTCCATGAATCTCCTCGATGAATCTCCATGAATCTTCATGAATCTCCTGATCCATGGACCTCTATGAATCTCCATGAATCTCCATGAATCTCCTTCATGAATCTCCATGAATCTCCATGAATCTCCATGCATCTCCATGAATCTCCATGAATCTCCATGAACCTCCTCCATGAATCTCCATGAATCTCCATGAATCTACATGAATCTCCATGAATCTCCATGAATCTCCTCCATGAATCTCCACGAATCACCTCCATGAATCTACATGAATCTCTATGAATCCCCATGAATCTCCATGAATATCCTCCATGAATCTCCACGAATCTCCATGAATCTCCTTCTTCAATCTCCACGAATCTCCATGAATCTCCATGAATCTCAATGAATCTCCATGAATCTCCGCCATGAATCTCCATGAATCTCCATGAATATCCATGAATCTCCATGAATCTCCATGAATCTCCATGTATCTCCATGAATCTACATGAATCTCCATGAATCTCCATGAATCTCCTCGATGAATCTCCATGAATCTTCATGAATCTCCTGATCCATGAATCTCTATGAATCTCCATGATTCTCCATGAATATCCTCCATGAATCTCCATGAATCTCCATGAATCTCCATGAATCTCCATGATATCCTGTATGAATCTTCATGAATCTCCATGAATCTCCATGCATCTCCATTAATCTCCATGAATCTTCATGAACCTCCTCCATGAATCTCCACGAATCTCCATGAATATCCATGAATCTCCATGAATATCCATGAATCTCCATGAATCTCCATGAATCTCCATGTATCTCCATGAATTTCCAAGAATCTCCATGAATGTCCATGAATGTCCTCCATGAATCTCCATGCATCTCCATGAATCTCCATGAATCTCCATGAACCTCCTCCATGAATCTCCATGAATCTCCATGCATATCCATGAATCTCCATGAATCTGCATGAATCTCCATGTATCTCCATGAATCTACATGAATCTCCATGAAGATCCTCCATGAATCTCCATGAATCTCCATGAATGTCCATGAATCTCCTCCATGAATCTCCATGAATCTCCACGTATCTCCATGAATCTCCTTCTTCAATCTCCACGAATCTCCATGAATCTCCATGAATCTCCATGAATCTCCATGCATATCCATGAATCTCCATGAATCTGCATGAATCTCCATGTATCTCCATGAATCTACATGAATCTCCATGAAGATCCTCCATGAATCTCCATGAATCTCCATGAATGTCCATGAATCTCCTCCATGAATCTCCATGAATCTCCACGAATCTCCATGAATCTCCATGAATCTCCATGAATCTCCATGAATCTCCGCCATGAATCTCCATGAATCTCCATGAATATCCATGAATCTCCATGAATCTCCATGAATCTCCATGTATCTCCATGAATCTACATGAATCTCCATGAATCTCCATGAATCTCCTCGATGAATCTCCATGAATCTTCATGAATCTCCTGATCCATGAATCTCTATGAATCTCCATGATTCTCCATGAATATCCTCCATGAATCTCCATGAATCTCCATGAATCTCCATGCATCTCCATTAATCTCCATGAATCTCCATGAACCTCCTCCATGAATCTCCACGAATCTCCATGAATATCCATGAATCTCCATGAATATCCATGAATCTCCATGAATCTCCATGTATCTCCATGAATTTCCAAGAATCTCCATGAATGTCCATGAATGTCCTCCACGAATCTCCATGAATCTCCATGAATCTCCATGAATCTCCATGAATCTCCATGAATCTCCATGAATCTCCATGTATCTCCATGAATCTCCATGAATCTCCATAAATCTCCAAGAATCTCCGTGAATCTCCATGAATCTCCATGAATCTCCATGAATCTCCATGAATCTCCATGAATCTCCAAGAATCTCCTCCATGAATCTCCATGAATCTCCATGTATCTCCATGAATCTACATGAATCTCCATGAATCTCAATGAATCTCCATGAATCTTCATGAATCTCCTGATCCATGAATCTCCATGAATCTCCATGAACCTCCATGAATATCCTCCATGAATCTCCATGAATCTTCATGAATCTCCTGATCCATGAATCTCTATGAATCCCCATGAATCTCCATGAATATCCTCCATGAATCTCCATGAATCTCCATGAATCGCCATGAATCTCCATGTATCTCCATGAATCTACATGAATCTCCATGAATCTCCATGTATCTCCTCGATGAATCTCCATGAATCTCCATGAACCTCCTCCATGAATCTCCATGAATCTCCATGAATCTACATGAATCTCCATGAATCTCCATGAATCTCCTCCATGAATCTCCATGAATCACCTCCATGAATCTACATGAATCTCCATGAATCTCCATGAATCTCCTCCATGAATCTCCATGAATCTCCATGATATCCTGTATGAATCTCCATGAATCTCCATGAACCTCCTCCATGAATCTCCATGAATATCCATGAATCTCAATGAATCTCCATGAATCTCCATGTATCTCCATGAATCTCCATGAATCTCCATAAATCTCCAAGAATCTCCGTGAATCTCCATGAATCTCCATGAATCTCCATGAATCTCCTCCATGAATCTCCATGAATCTCCAAGAATCTCCTCCATGAATCTCCATGAATCTCCATGAATCTCCATGTATCTCCATGAATCTACATGAATCTCCATGAATCTCAATGAATCTCCTCGATGAATCTCCATGAATCTTCATGAATCTCCTGATCCATGAATCTCCATGAATCTCCATGAACCTCCTCCATGAATCTCCATGAATCTCCATGCATATCCATGAATCTCCATGAATCTGCATGAATATCCACGAATCTCCATGAATCTCCTTCTTCAATCTCCACGAATCTCGATGAATCTCCATGAATCTCAATGAATCTCCATGAATCTCCGCCATGAATCTCCATGAATCTCCATGAATATCCATGCATCTCCATGAATCTCCATGAATCTCCATGTATCTCCATGAATCTACATGAATCTCCATGAATCTCCATGAATCTCCATGAATCTCCTCCATGAATCTCCATGAATCACCTCCATGAATCTACATGAATCTCCATGAATCTCCATGAATCTCCTCCATGAATCTCCATGAATCTCCATGATATCCTGTATGAATCTCCATGAATCTCCATGAACCTCCTCCATGAATCTCCATGAATCTCCATGAATATCCATGAATCTCCATGAATCTCCATGTATCTCCATGAATCTCCATGAATCTCCTTAAATCTCCAAGAATCTCCTTGAATCTCCATGAATCTCCATGAATCTCCATGAATCTCCAAGAATCTCCTCCATGAATCTCCATGAATCTCCATGAATCTCCATGTATCTCCATGAATCTACATGAATCTCCATGAATCTCAATGAATCTCCTCGATGAATCTCCATGAATCTTCATGAATCTCCTGATCCATGAATCTCCATGAATCTCCATGATCCTCCTCCATGAATCTCCATGAATCTCCATGCATATCCATGAATCTCCATGAATCTCCATGAATCTCCTTCATCAATCTCCACGAATCTCCATGAATCTCCTTCATCAATCTCCACGAATCTCCATGAATCTCCTTCTTCAATCTCCACGAATCTCCATGAATCTCCATGAATCTCCATGAATCTCCATGAATCTCCGCCATGAATCTCCATGAATCTCCATGAATATCCATGAATCTCCATGAATCTCCATGAATATCCATGAATCTCCATGATTCTCCATGAATCTCCATGTATCTCCATGAATTTCCAAGAATCTCCATGAATGTCCATGAATGTCCTCCATGAATCTCCATGCATCTCCATGAATCTCCATGAATCTCCATGGACCTCCTCCATGAATCTCCATGAATCTCCATGAATCTCCATGAATCTCCATGAATCTCCATGAATCTCCATGAATCTCCATGAATGTCTATGAATCTCCATGACTCTCCATGAATCTCCTTGAATCTCCATGAATCTCCATAAATCTCCAAGAATCTCCGTAAATCTCCATGAATCTCCATGAATCTCCATGAATCTCCTCCATGAATCTCCATGAATCACCTCCATGAATCTCCATGAATCTCCATGATTGTCTATGAATCTCCATGACTCTCCATGAATCTCCTTGAATCTCCATGAATCTCCATAAATCTCCAAGAATCTCCGTGAATCTCCATGAATCTCCATGAATCTCCATGAATCTCCTCCATGAATCTCCTCCACGAATCTCCTGATCCATGAATCTCTATGAATCTCCATGAATCTCCATGAATATCCTCCATGAATCTCCATGAATCTTCATGAATCTGCTGATCCATGAATCTCTATGAATCCCCATGAATCTCCATGAATATCCTCCATGAATCTCCACGAATCTCCATGAATCTCCTTCTTCAATCTCCACGAATCTCCATGAATCTCCATGAATCTCAATGAATCTCCATGAATCTCCGCCATGAATCTCCATGAATCTCCATGAATATCCATGAATCTCCATAAATCTCCATGAATCTCCATGTATCTCCATGAATCTACATGAATCTCCATGAATCTCCACGAATCTCCTCGATGAATCTCCATGAATCTTCATGAATCTCCTGATCCATGAACCTCTATGAATCTCCATGAATCTCCATGAATCTCCTTCATGAATCTCCATGAATCTCCATGAATCTCCATGCATCTCCATGAATCTCCATGAATCTCCATGAACCTCCTCCATGAATCTCCATGAATCTCCATGAATCTACATGAATCTCCATGAATCTCCATGAATCTCCTCCATGAATCTCCATGAATCTCCAAGAATCTCCTCCATGAATCTCCATGAATCTCCATGAATCTCCATGTATCTCCATGAATCGACATGAATCTCCATGAATCTCAATGAATCTCCTCGATGAATCTCCATGAATCTTCATGAATCTCCTGATCCATGAATCTCCATGAATCTCCATGAACCTCCTCCATGAATCTCCATGAATCTCCATGCATATCCATGAATCTCCATGAATCTGCATGAATATCCACGAATCTCCATGAATCTCCTTCTTCAATCTCCACGAATCTCGATGAATCTCCATGAATCTCAATGAATCTCCATGAATCTCCGCCATGAATCTCCATGAATCTCCATGAATATCCATGAATCTCCATGAATCTCCATGAATCTCCATGTATCTCCATGAATCTACATGAATCTCCATGAATCTCCATGAATCTCCATGAATCTCCTCCATGAATCTCCATGAATCACCTCCATGAATCTACATGAATCTCCATGAATCTCCATGAATCTCCTCCATGAATCTCCATGAATCTCCATGATATCCTGTATGAATCTCCATGAATCTCCATGAACCTCCTCCATGAATCTCCATGAATCTCCATGAATATCCATGAATCTCCATTAATCTCCATGTATCTCCATGAATCTCCATGAATCTCCTTAAATCTCCAAGAATCTCCGTGAATCTCCATGAATCTCCATGAATCTCCATGAATCTCCAAGAATCTCCTCCATGAATCTCAATGAATCTCCATGAATCTCCATGTATCTCCATGAATCTACATGAATCTCCATGAATCTCAATGAATCTCCTCGATGAATCTCCATGAATCTTCATGAATCTCCTGATCCATGAATCTCCATGAATCTCCATGATCCTCCTCCATGAATCTCCATGAATCTCCATGAATCTCCATGAATCTCCATGAATCTCCATGAATCTCCATGTATCTCCATGAATCTCCATGAATCTCCATGAATATCCTCCATGAATCTCCATGAATCTCCATGAATGTCCATGAATCTCCTCCATGAAACTCCTGTATGAATCTCCATGAATCTCCATGAATCTCCATGAATCTCCTTCATCAATCTCCACGAATCTCCATGAATCTCCTTCATCAATCTCCACAAATCTCCATGAATCTCCTTCTTCAATCTCCACGAATCTCCATGAATCTCCATGAATCTCCATGAATCTCCATGAATCTCCGCCATGAATCTCCATGAATCTCCATGAATATCCATGAATCTCCATGAATCTCCATGAATATCCATGAATCTCCATGATTCTCCATGAATCTCCATGTATCTCCATGAATTTCCAAGAATCTCCATGAATGTCCATGAATGTCCTCCATGAATCTCCATGCATCTCCAGGAATCTCCATGAATCTCCATGAACCTCCTCCATGAATCTCCATGAATCTCCATGAATCTCCATGCATCTCCATGAATCTCCATGAATCTCCATGTATCTCCATGAATCTCCATGAATCTCCTTAAATCTCCAAGAATCTCCGTGAATCTCCATGAATCTCCATGAATCTCCATGAATCTCCAAGAATCTCCTCCATGAATCTCCATGAATCTCCATGAATCTCCATGTATCTCCATGAATCTACATGAATCTCCATGAATCTCAATGAATCTCCTCGATGAATCTCCATGAATCTTCATGAATCTCCTGATCCATGAATCTCCATGAATCTCCATGATCCTCCTCCATGAATCTCCATGAATCTCCATGAATCTCCATGAATCTCCATGAATCTCCATGTATCTCCATGAATCTCCATGAATCTCCATGAATATCCTCCATGAATCTCCATGAATCTCCACGAATGTCCATGAATCTCCTCCATGAAACTCCTGTATGAATCTCCATGAATCTCCATGAATCTCCATGAATCTCCTTCATCAATCTCCACGAATCTCCATGAATCTCCTTCATCAATCTCCACAAATCTCCATGAATCTCCTTCTTCAATCTCCACGAATCTCCATGAATCTCCATGAATCTCCATGAATCTCCATGAATCTCCGCCATGAATCTCCATGAATCTCCATGAATATCCATGAATCTCCATGAATCTCCATGAATATCCATGAATCTCCATGATTCTCCATGAATCTCCATGTATCTCCATGAATTTCCAAGAATCTCCATGAATGTCCATGAATGTCCTCCATGAATCTCCATGCATCTCCATGAATCTCCATGAATCTCCATGAACCTCCTCCATGAATCTCCATGAATCTCCATGAATCTCCATGCATCTCCATGAATCTCCATGAATCTCCATGGACCTCCTCCATGAATCTCCATGAATCTCCATGAATCTCCATGAATCTCCATGAATCTCCATGAATCTCCATGAATCTCCATGAATGTCTATGAATCTCCATGACTCTCCATGAATCTCCATGAATCTCCATGAATCTCCTCCATGAATCTCCATGAATCTCCATGAATCTCCATGAATCTCCTCCATGAATCTCCATGAATCTCCATGATATCCTGTATGAATCTCCATGAATCTCCATGAACCTGCTCCATGAATCTCCATGAATCTCCATGAATATCCATGAATCTCCATTAATCTCCATGTATCTCCATGAATCTCCATGAATCTCCTTAAATCTCCAAGAATCTCCGTGAATCTCCATGAATCTCCATGAATCTCCATGAATCTCCAAGAATCTCCTCCATGAATCTCCATGAATCTCCATAAATCTCCATGTATCTCCATGAATCTACATGAATCTCCATGAATCTCAATGAATCTCCTCGATGAATCTCCATGAATCTTCATGAATCTCCTGATCCATGAATCTCCATGAATCTCCATGATCCTCCTCCATGAATCTCCATGAATCTCCATGAATCTCCATGAATCTCCATGAATCTCCATGAATCTCCATGTATCTCCATGAATCTCCATGAATCTCCATGAATATCCTCCATGAATCTCCATGAATCTCCATGAATGTCCATGAATCTCCTCCATGAAACTCCTGTATGAATCTCCATGAATCTCCATGAATCTCCATGAATCTCCTTCATCAATCTCCACGAATCTCCATGAATCTCCTTCATCAATCTCCACAAATCTCCATGAATCTCCTTCTTCAATCTCCACGAATCTCCATGAATCTCCATGAATCTCCATGAATCTCCATGAATCTCCGCCATGAATCTCCATGAATCTCCATGAATATCCATGAATCTCCATGAATCTCCATGAATATCCATGAATCTCCATGATTCTCCATGAATCTCCATGTATCTCCATGAATTTCCAAGAATCTCCATGAATGTCCATGAATGTCCTCCATGAATCTCCATGCATCTCCATGAATCTCCATGAATCTCCATGAACCTCCTCCATGAATCTCCATGAATCTCCATGAATCTCCATGCATCTCCATGAATCTCCATGAATCTCCATGTATCTCCATGAATCTCCATGAATCTCCTTAAATCTCCAAGAATCTCCGTGAATCTCCATGAATCTCCATGAATCTCCATGAATCTCCAAGAATCTCCTCCATGAATCTCCATGAATCTCCATGAATCTCCATGTATCTCCATGAATCTACATGAATCTCCATGAATCTCAATGAATCTCCTCGATGAATCTCCATGAATCTTCATGAATCTCCTGATCCATGAATCTCCATGAATCTCCATGATCCTCCTCCATGAATCTCCATGAATCTCCATGAATCTCCATGAATCTCCATGAATCTCCATGAATCTCCATGTATCTCCATGAATCTCCATGAATCTCCATGAATATCCTCCATGAATCTCCATGAATCTCCATGAATGTCCATGAATCTCCTCCATGAAACTCCTGTATGAATCTCCATGAATCTCCATGAATCTCCATGAATCTCCTTCATCAATCTCCACGAATCTCCATGAATCTCCTTCATCAATCTCCACAAATCTCCATGAATCTCCTTCTTCAATCTCCACGAATCTCCATGAATCTCCATGAATCTCCATGAATCTCCATGAATCTCCGCCATGAATCTCCATGAATCTCCATGAATTTCCATGAATCTCCATGAATCTCCATGAATATCCATGAATCTCCATGATTCTCCATGAATCTCCATGTATCTCCATGAATTTCCAAGAATCTCCATGAATGTCCATGAATGTCCTCCATGAATCTCCATGCATCTCCATGAATCTCCATGAATCTCCATGAACCTCCTCCATGAATCTCCATGAATCTCCATGAATCTCCATGCATCTCCATGAATCGCCATGAATCTCCATGGACCTCCTCCATGAATCTCCATGAATCTCCATGAATCTCCATGAATCTCCATGAATCTCCATGAATCTCCATGAATCTCCATGAATGTCTATGAATCTCCATGACTCTCCATGAATCTCCTTGAATCTCCATGAATCTCCATAAATCTCCAAGAATCTCCGTAAATCTCCATGAATCTCCATGAATCTCCATGAATCTCCTCCATGAATCTCCATGAATCACCTCCATGAATCTCCATGAATCTCCATGATTGTCTATGAATCTCCATGACTCTCCATGAATCTCCTTGAATCTCCATGAATCTCCATAAATCTCCAAGAATCTCCGTGAATCTCCATGAATCTCCATGAATCTCCATGAATCTCCTCCATGAATCTCCTCCACGAATCTCCTGATCCATGAATCTCTATGAATCTCCATGAATCTCCATGAATATCCTCCATGAATCTCCATGAATCTTCATGAATCTGCTGATCCATGAATCTCTATGAATCCCCATGAATCTCCATGAATATCCTCCATGAATCTCCACGAATCTCCATGAATCTCCTTCTTCAATCTCCACGAATCTCCATGAATCTCCATGAATCTCAATGAATCTCCATGAATCTCCGCCATGAATCTCCATGAATCTCCATGAATATCCATGAATCTCCATGAATCTCCATGAATCTCCATGTATCTCCATGAATCTACATGAATCTCCATGAATCTCCACGAATCTCCTCGATGAATCTCCATGAATCTTCATGAATCTCCTGATCCATGAATCTCTATGAATCTCCATGATTCTCCATGAATCTCCATGAATCTCCATGAATCTCCATGAATCTCCATGATATCCTGTATGAATCTCCATGAATCTCCATGAACCTCCTCCATGAATCTCCATGAATCTCCATGAATATCCATGAATCTCCATGAATCTCCATGTATCTCCATGAATCTCCATGAATCTCCTTAAATCTCCAAGAATCTCCTTGAATCTCCATGAATCTCCATGAACCTCCTCCATGAATCTCCATGAATCTCCATGAATATCCATGAATCTCCATGAATCTCCATGTATCTCCATGAATCTCCATGAATCTCCTTAAATCTCCAAGAATCTCCGTGAATCTCCATGAATCTCCATGAATCTCCATGAATCTCCAAGAATCTCCTCCATGAATCTCCATGAATCTCCATGAATCTCCATGTATCTCCATGAATCTACATGAATCTCCATGAATCTCAATGAATCTCCTCGATGAATCTCCATGAATCTTCATGAATCTCCTGATCCATGAATCTCCATGATTCTCCATGATCCTCCTCCATGAATCTCCATGAATCTCCATGAATATCCATGAATCTCCATGAATCTCCATGAATCTCCATGTATCTCCATGAATCTCCATGAATCTCCATGAATATCCTCCATGAATCTCCATGAATGTCCATGAATCCCCTCCATGAAACTCCTGTATGAATCTCCATGAATCTCCATGAATCTCCATGAATCTCCTTCATCAATCTCCACGAATCTCCATGAATCTCCTTCATCAATCTCCACAAATCTCCATGAATCTCCTTCTTCAATCTCCACGAATCTCCATGAATCTCCATGAATCTCCATGAATCTCCATGAATCTCCGCCATGAATCTCCATGAATCTCCATGAATATCCATGAATCTCCATGAATCTCCATGAATATCCATGAATCTCCATGATTCTCCATGAATCCCCATGTATCTCCATGAATTTCCAAGAATCTCCATGAATGTCCATGAATGTCCTCCATGAATCTCCATGCATCTCCATGAATCTCCATGAATCTCCATGAACCTCCTCCATGAATCTCCATGAATCTCCATGAATCTCCATGCATCTCCATGAATCTCCATGAATCTCCATGGACCTCCTCCATGAATCTCCATGAATCTCCATGAATCTCCATGAATCTCCATGAATCTCCATGAATCTCCATGAATCTCCATGAATGTCTATGAATCTCCATGACTCTCCATGAATCTCCTTGAATCTCCATGAATCTCCATAAATCTCCAAGAATCTCCGTAAATCTCCATGAATCTCCATGAATCTCCATGAATCTCCTCCATGAATCTCCATGAATCACCTCCATGAATCTCCATGAATCTCCATGATTGTCTATGAATCTCCATGACTCTCCATGAATCTCCTTGAATCTCCATGAATCTCCATAAATCTCCAAGAATCTCCGTGAATCTCCATGAATCTCCATGAATCTCCATGAATCTCCTCCATGAATCTCCTCCACGAATCTCCTGATCCATGAATCTCTATGAATCTCCATGAATCTCCATGAATATCCTCCATGAATCTCCATGAATCTTCATGAATCTGCTGATCCATGAATCTCTATGAATCCCCATGAATCTCCATGAATATCCTCCATGAATCTCCACGAATCTCCATGAATCTCCTTCTTCAATCTCCACGAATCTCCATGAATCTCCATGAATCTCAATGAATCTCCATGAATCTCCGCCATGAATCTCCATGAATCTCCATGAATATCCATGAATCTCCATGAATCTCCATGAATCTCCATGTATCTCCATGAATCTACATGAATCTCCATGAATCTCCACGAATCTCCTCGATGAATCTCCATGAATCTTCATGAATCTCCTGATCCATGAATCTCTATGAATCTCCATGATTCTCCATGAATATCCTCCATGAATCTCCATGAATCTCCATGAATCTCCATGAATCTCCATGATATCCTGTATGAATCTCCATGTATCTCCATGAACCTCCTCCATGAATCTCCATGAATCTCCATGAATATCCATGAATCTCCATGAATCTCCATGTATCTCCATGAATCTCCATGAATCTCCTTAAATCTCCAAGAATCTCCTTGAATCTCCATGAATCTCCATGAATCTCCATGAATCTCCAAGAATCTCCTCCATGAATCTCCATGAATCTCCATGAATCTCCATGTATCTCCATGAATCTACATGAATCTCCATGAATCTCAATGAATCTCCTCGATGAATCTCCATGAATCTTCATGAATCTCCTGATCCATGAATCTCCATGAATCTCCATGATCCTCCTCCATGAATCTCCATGAATCTCCATGCATATCCATGAATCTCCATGAATCTGCATGAATATCCACGAATCTCCATGAATCTCCATGAATCTCCATGAATCTCCATGAATCTCCTCCATGAATCTCCATGAATCTCCATAGATCTCCATGAATCTCCATGAATATCCATGAATCTCCATGAATCTCCATGAATCTCCATGTATCTCCATGAATCTCCATGAATCTCCATGAATATCCTCCATTAATCTCCATGAATCTCCATGAATGTCCATGAATCTCCTCCATGAAACTCCTGTATGAATCTCCATGAATCTCCATGAATCTCCTTCATCAATCTCCACGAATCTCCATGAATCTCCTTCATCAATCTCCACGAATCTCCATGAATCTCCTTCTTCAATCTCCACGAATCTCCATGAATCTCCATGAATCTCCATGAATCTCCATGAATCTCCGCCATGAATCTCCATGAATCTCCATGAATATCCATGAATCTCCATGAATCTCCATGAATATCCATGAATCTCCATGATTCTCCATGAATCTCCATGTATCTCCATGAATTTCCAAGAATCTCCATGAATGTCCATGAATGTCCTCCATGAATCTCCATGCATCTCCATGAATCTCCATGAATCTCCATGAACCTCCTCCATGAATCTCCATGAATCTCCATGAATCTCCATGCATCTCCATGAATCTCCATGAATCTCCATGGACCTCCTCCATGAATCTCCATGAATCTCCATGAATCTCCATGAATCTCCATGAATCTCCATGAATCTCCATGAATCTCCATGAATGTCTATGAATCTCCATGACTCTCCATGAATCTCCTTGAATCTCCATGAATCTCCATAAATCTCCAAGAATCTCCGTAAATCTCCATGAATCTCCATGAATCTCCATGAATCTCCTCCATGAATCTCCATGAATCACCTCCATGAATCTCCATGAATCTCCATGATTGTCTATGAATCTCCATGACTCTCCATGAATCTCCTTGAATCTCCATGAATCTCCATAAATCTCCAAGAATCTCCGTGAATCTCCATGAATCTCCATGAATCTCCATGAATCTCCTCCATGAATCTCCTCCACGAATCTCCTGATCCATGAATCTCTATGAATCTCCATGAATCTCCATGAATATCCTCCATGAATCTCCATGAATCTTCATGAATCTGCTGATCCATGAATCTCTATGAATCCCCATGAATCTCCATGAATATCCTCCATGAATCTCCACGAATCTCCATGAATCTCCTTCTTCAATCTCCACGAATCTCCATGAATCTCCATGAATCTCAATGAATCTCCATGAATCTCCGCCATGAATCTCCATGAATCTCCATGAATATCCATGAATCTCCATGAATCTCCATGAATCTCCATGTATCTCCATGAATCTACATGAATCTCCATGAATCTCCACGAATCTCCTCGATGAATCTCCATGAATCTTCATGAATCTCCTGATCCATGAACCTCTATGAATCTCCATGAATCTCCATGAATCTCCTTCATGAATCTCCATGAATCTCCATGAATCTCCATGCATCTCCATGAATCTCCATGAATCTCCTACATGAATCTCCATGAATCTCCAAGAATCTCCTCCATGAATCTCCATGAATCTCCATGAATCTCCATGTATCTCCATGAATCTACATGAATCTCCATGAATCTCAATGAATCTCCTCGATGAATCTCCATGAATCTTCATGAATCTCCTGATCCATGAATCTCCATGAATCTCCATGAACCTCCTCCATGAATCTCCATGAATCTCCATGCATATCCATGAATCTCCATGAATCTGCATGAATATCCACGAATCTCCATGAATCTCCTTCTTCAATCTCCACGAATCTCGATGAATCTCCATGAATCTCAATGAATCTCCATGAATCTCCGCCATGAATCTCCATGAATCTCCATGAATATCCATGAATCTCCATGAATCTCCATGAATCTCCATGTATCTCCATGAATCTACATGAATCTCCATGAATCTCCATGAATCTCCATGAATCTCCTCCATGAATCTCCATGAATCACCTCCATGAATCTACATGAATCTCCATGAATCTCCATGAATCTCCTCCATGAATCTCCATGAATCTCCATGATATCCTGTATGAATCTCCATGAATCTCCATGAACCTCCTCCATGAATCTCCATGAATCTCCATGAATATCCATGAATTTCCATGAATCTCCATGTATCTCCATGAATCTCCATGAATCTCCTTAAATCTCCAAGAATCTCCGTGAATCTCCATGAATCTCCATGAATCTCCATGAATCTCCAAGAATCTCCTCCATGAATCTCCATGAATCTCCATGAATCTCCATGTATCTCCATGAATCTACATGAATCTCCATGAATCTCAATGAATCTCCTCGATGAATCTCCATGAATCTTCATGAATCTCCTGATCCATGAATCTCCATGAATCTCCATGATCCTCCTCCATGAATCTCCATGAATCTCCATGAATATCCATGAATCTCCATGAATCTCCATGAATCTCCATGTATCTCCATGAATCTCCATGAATCTCCATGAATATCCTCCATGAATCTCCATGAATCTCCATGAATGTCCATGAATCTCCTCCATGAAACTCCTGTATGAATCTCCATGAATCTCCATGAATCTCCATGAATCTCCTTCATCAATCTCCACGAATCTCCATGAATCTCCTTCATCAATCTCCACGAATCTCCATGAATCTCCTTCTTCAATCTCCACGAATCTCCATGAATCTCCATGAATCTCCATGAATCTCCATGAATCTCCGCCATGAATCTCCATGAATCTCCATGAATATCCATGAATCTCCATGAATCTCCATGAATGTCCTCCATGAATCTCCATGCATCTCCATGAATCTCCATGAATCTCCATGAACCTCCTCCTTGAATCTCCATGAATCTCCATGAATCTCCATGCATCTCCATGAATCTCCATGAATCTCCATGGACCTCCTCCATGAATCTCCATGAATCTCCATGAATCTCCATGAATCTCCATGAATCTCCATGAATCTCCATGAATCTCCATGAATGTCTATGAATCTCCATGACTCTCCATGAATCTCCTTGAATCTCCATGAATCTCCATAAATCTCCAAGAATCTCCGTAAATCTCCATGAATCTCCATGAATCTCCATGAATCTCCTCCATGAATCTCCATGAATCACCTCCATGAATCTCCATGAATCTCCATGATTGTCTATGAATCTCCATGACTCTCCATGAATCTCCTTGAATCTCCATGAATCTCCATAAATCTCCAAGAATCTCCGTGAATCTCCATGAATCTCCATGAATCTCCATGAATCTCCTCCATGAATCTCCTCCACGAATCTCCTGATCCATGAATCTCTATGAATCTCCATGAATCTCCATGAATATCCTCCATGAATCTCCATGAATCTTCATGAATCTGCTGATCCATGAATCTCTATGAATCCCCATGAATCTCCATGAATATCCTCCATGAATCTCCACGAATCTCCATGAATCTCCTTCTTCAATCTCCACGAATCTCCATGAATCTCCATGAATCTCAATGAATCTCCATGAATCTCCGCCATGAATCTCCATGAATCTCCATGAATATCCATGAATCTCCATGAATCTCCATGAATCTCCATGTATCTCCATGAATCTACATGAATCTCCATGAATCTCCACGAATCTCCTCGATGAATCTCCATGAATCTTCATGAATCTCCTGATCCATGAATCTCTATGAATCTCCATGATTCTCCATGAATATCCTCCATGAATCTCCATGAATCTCCATGAATCTCCATGAATCTCCATGATATCCTGTATGAATCTTCATGAATCTCCATGAATCTCCATGAATCTCCAAGAATCTCCTCCATGAATCTCCATGAATCTCCATGAATCTCCATGTATCTCCATGAATCTACATGAATCTCCATGAATCTCAATGAATCTCCATGAATCTTCATGAATCTCCTGATCCATGAATCTCCATGAATCTCCATGAACCTCCATGAATATCCTCCATGAATCTCCATGAATCTTCATGAATCTCCTGATCCATGAATCTCTATGAATCCCCATGAATCTCCATTAATATCCTCCATGAATCTCCATGAATCTCCATGAATCGCCATGAATCTCCATGTATCTCCATGAATCTACATGAATCTCCATGAATCTCCATGAATCTCCATGAATCTCCTCCATGAATCTCCATGAATCACCTCCATGAATCTACATGAATCTCCATGAATCTCCATGAATCTCCTCCATGAATCTCCATGAATCTCCATGATATCCTGTATGAATCTCCATGAATCTCCATGAACCTCCTCCATGAATCTCCATGAATCTCCATGAATATCCATGAATCTCCATGAATCTTCATGTATCTCCATGAATCTCCATGAATCTCCTTAAATCTCCAAGAATCTCCGTGAATCTCCATGAATCTCCATGAATCTCCATGAATCTCCAAGAATCTCCTCCATGAATCTCCATGAATCTCCATGAATCTCCATGTATCTCCATGAATCTACATGAATCTCCATGAATCTCAATGAATCTCCTCGATGAATCTCCATGAATCTTCATGAATCTCCTGATCCATGAATCTCCATGAATCTCCATGATCCTCCTCCATGAATCTCCATGAATCTCCATGCATATCCATGAATCTCCATGAATCTGCATGAATATCCACGAATCTCCATGAATCTCCATGAATCTCCATGAATCTCCATGAATCTCCTCCATGAATCTCCATGAATCTCCATAGATCTCCATGAATCTCCATGAATATCCATGAATCTCCATGAATCTCCATGAATCTCCATGTATCACCATGAATCTCCATGAATCTCCATGAATATCCTCCATGAATCTCCATGAATCTCCATGAGTGTCCATGAAACTCCTCCATGAAACTCCTGTATGAATCTCCATGAATCTCCATGAATCTCCATGAATCTCCTTCATCAATCTCCACGAATCTCCATGAATCTCCTTCATCAATCTCCACGAATATCCATGAATCTCCTTCTTCAATCTCCACGAATCTCCATGAATCTCCATGAATCTCCATGAATCTCCATGAATCTCCGCCATGAATCTCCATGAATCTCCATGAATATCCATGAATCTCCATGAATCTCCATGAATATCCATGAATCTCCATGATTCTCCATGAATCTCCATGTATCTCCATGAATTTCCAAGAATCTCCATGAATGTCCATGAATGTCCTCCATGAATCTCCATGCATCTCCATGAATCTCCATGAATCTCCATGAATCTCCATGAACCTCCTCCATGAATCTCCATGCATCTCCATGAATCTCCATGAATCTCCATGAATCTCCATGAATCTCCATGAATCTCCATGAATCTCCATGAACCTCCTCCATGAATCTCCATGAATCTCCATGCATATCCATGAATCTCCATGAATCTGCATGAATCTCCATGTATCTCCATGAATCTACATGAATCTCCATGAAGATCCTCCATGAATCTCCATGAATCTCCATGAATGTCCATGAATCTCCTCCATGAATCTCCATGAATCTCCACGTATCTCCATGAATCTCCTTCTTCAATCTCCACGAATCTCCATGAATCTCCATGAATCTCCATGAATCTCCATGCATATCCATGAATCTCCATGAATCTGCATGAATCTCCATGTATCTCCATGAATCTACATGAATCTCCATGAAGATCCTCCATGAATCTCCATGAATCTCCATGAATGTCCATGAATCTCCTCCATGAATCTCCATGAATCTCCACGAATCTCCATGAATCTCCATGAATCTCCATGAATCTCCATGAATCTCCGCCATGAATCTCCATGAATCTCCATGAATATCCATGAATCTCCATGAATCTCCATGAATCTCCATGTATCTCCATGAATCTACATGAATCTCCATGAATCTCCATGAATCTCCTCGATGAATCTCCATGAATCTTCATGAATCTCCTGATCCATGAATCTCTATGAATCTCCATGATTCTCCATGAATATCCTCCATGAATCTCCATGAATCTCCATGAATCTCCATGAATCTCCATGATATCCTGTATGAATCTTCATGAATCTCCATGAATCTCCATGCATCTCCATTAATCTCCATGAATCTCCATGAACCTCCTCCATGAATCTCCACGAATCTCCATGAATATCCATGAATCTCCATGAATATCCATGAATCTCCATGAATATCCATGTATCTCCATGAATTTCCGAAAATCTCCATGAATGTCCATGAATGTCCTCCACGAATCTCCATGAATCTCCATGAATCTCCATGAATCTCCATGAATCTCCATGAATCTCCATGAATCTCCATGTATCTCCATGAATCTCCATGAATCTCCATAAATCTCCAAGAATCTCCGTGAATCTCCATGAATCTCCATGAATCTCCATGAATCTCCATGAATCTCCATGAATCTCCAAGAATCTCCTCCATGAATCTCCATGAATCTCCATGTATCTCCATGAACCTCCATGAATATCCTCCATGAATCTCCATGAATCTTCATGAATCTCCTGATCCATGAATCTCTATGAATCCCCATGAATCTCCATGAATATCCTCCATGAATCTCCATGAATCTCCATGAATCGCCATGAATCTCCATGTATCTCCATGAATCTACATGAATCTCCATGAATCTCCATGTATCTCCTCGATGAATCTCCATGAATCTCCATGCATCTCCATGAATCTCCATGAATCTCCATGAACCTCCTCCATGAATCTCCATGAATCTCCATGCATCTCCATGAATCTCCATGAATCTCCATGAACCTCCTCCATGAATCTCCATGCATCTCCATGAATCTCCATGAATCTCCATGAACCTCCTCCATGAATCACCATAAATCTCCATGAATATCCATGAATCTCCATGAGTCTCAATGAATCTCCATGTATCTCCATGAATCTACATGAATCTCCATGAATCTCCATGAATCTCCTCGATGAATCTCCATGAATCTTCATGAATCTCCTGATCCATGAACCTCTATGAATCTCCATGAATCTCCATGAATCTCCTTCATGAATCTCCATGAATCTCCATGAATCTCCATGCATCTCCATGAATCTCCATGAATCTCCATGAACCTCCTCCATGAATCTCCATGAATCTCCATGAATCTACATGAATCTCCATGAATCTCCATGAATCTCCTCCATGAATCTCCATGAATCACCTCCATGAATCTACATGAATCTCCATGAATCTCCATGAATCTCCTCCATGAATCTCCATGAATCTCCATGATATCCTGTATGAATCTCCATGAATCTCCATGAACCTCCTCCATGAATCTCCATGAATATCCATGAATCTCAATGAATCTCCATGAATCTCCATGTATCTCCATGAATCTCCATGAATCTCCATAAATCTCCAAGAATCTCCGTGAATCTCCATGAATCTCCATGAATCTCCATGAATCTCCTCCATGAATCTCCATGAATCTCCATGAATCTCCATGAATCTCCATGTATCTCCATGAATCTCCATGAATCTCCATGAATATCCTCCATGAATCTCCATGAATCTCCATGAATGTCCATGAATCTCCGTGAATCTCCATGAATCTCCATGAACCTCCTCCATGAATCTCCATGAATCTCCATGAATCTCCATGCATCTCCATGAATCTCCATGAATCTCCATGGACCTCCTCCATGAAACTCCTGTATGAATCTCCATGAATCTCCATGAATCTCCATGAATCTCCTTCATCAATCTCCACGAATCTCCATGAATCTCCTTCATCAATCTCCACAAATCTCCATGAATCTCCTTCTTCAATCTCCACGAATCTCCATGAATCTCCATGAATCTCCATGAATCTCCATGAATCTCCGCCATGAATCTCCATGAATCTCCATGAATATCCATGAATCTCCATGAATCTCCATGAATATCCATGAATCTCCATGATTCTCCATGAATCTCCATGTATCTCCATGAATTTCCAAGAATCTCCATGAATGTCCATGAATGTCCTCCATGAATCTCCATGCATCTCCATGAATCTCCATGAATCTCCATGAACCTCCTCCATGAATCTCCATGAATCTCCATGAATCTCCATGCATCTCCATGAATCTCCATGAATCTCCATGGACCTCCTCCATGAATCTCCATGAATCTCCATGAATCTCCATGAATCTCCATGAATCTCCATGAATCTCCATGAATCTCCATGAATGTCTATGAATCTCCATGACTCTCCATGAATCTCCTTGAATCTCCATGAATCTCCATAAATCTCCAAGAATCTCCGTAAATCTCCATGAATCTCCATGAATCTCCATGAATCTCCTCCATGAATCTCCATGAATCACCTCCATGAATCTCCATGAATCTCCATGATTGTCTATGAATCTCCATGACTCTCCATGAATCTCCTTGAATCTCCATGAATCTCCATAAATCTCCAAGAATCTCCGTGAATCTCCATGAATCTCCATGAATCTCCATGAATCTCCTCCATGAATCTCCTCCACGAATCTCCTGATCCATGAATCTCTATGAATCTCCATGAATCTCCATGAATATCCTCCATGAATCTCCATGAATCTTCATGAATCTGCTGATCCATGAATCTTCATGAATCTGCTGATCCATGAATCTCTATGAATCCCCATGAATCTCCATGAATATCCTCCATGAATCTCCACGAATCTCCATGAATCTCCTTCTTCAATCTCCACGAATCTCCATGAATCTCCATGAATCTCAATGAATCTCCATGAATCTCCGCCATGAATCTCCATGAATCTCCATGAATATCCATGAATCTCCATGAATCTCCATGAATCTCCATGTATCTCCATGAATCTACATGAATCTCCATGAATCTCCACGAATCTCCTCGATGAATCTCCATGAATCTTCATGAATCTCCTGATCCATGAATCTCTATGAATCTCCATGATTCTCCATGAATATCCTCCATGAATCTCCATGAATCTCCATGAATCTCCATGAATCTCCATGATATCCTGTATGAATCTCCATGAATCTCCATGAACCTCCTCCATGAATCTCCATGAATCTCCATGAATATCCATGAATCTCCATGAATCTCCATGTATCTCCATGAATCTCCATGAATCTCCTTAAATCTCCAAGAATCTCCTTGAATCTCCATGAATCTCCATGAATCTCCATGAATCTCCAAGAATCTCCTCCATGAATCTCCATGAATCTCCATGAATCTCCATGTATCTCCATGAATCTACATGAATCTCCATGAATCTCAATGAATCTCCATGAATCTGCATGAATATCCACGAATCTCCATGAATCTCCATGAATCTCCTCCATGAATCTCCATGAATCTCCATAGATCTCCATGAATCTCCATGAATATCCATGAATCTCCATGAATCTCCATGAATCTCCATGTATCTCCATGAATCTCCATGAATCTCCATGAATATCCTCCATTAATCTCCATGAATCTCCATGAATGTCCATGAATCTCCTCCATGAAACTCCTGTATGAATCTCCATGAATCTCCATGAATCTCCTTCATCAATCTCCACGAATCTCCATGAATCTCCTTCATCAATCTCCACGAATCTCCATGAATCTCCTTCTTCAATCTCCACGAATCTCCATGAATCTCCATGAATCTCCATGAATCTCCATGAATCTCCGCCATGAATCTCCATGAATCTCCATGAATATCCATGAATCTCCATGAATCTCCATGAATATCCATGAATCTCCATGATTCTCCATGAATCTCCATGTATCTCCATGAATTTCCAAGAATCTCCATGAATGTCCATGAATGTCCTCCATGAATCTCCATGCATCTCCATGAATCTCCATGAATCTCCATGAACCTCCTCCATGAATCTCCATGAATCTCCATGAATCTCCATGCATCTCCATGAATCTCCATGAATCTCCATGGACCTCCTCCATGAATCTCCATGAATCTCCATGAATCTCCATGAATCTCCATGAATCTCCATGAATCTCCATGAATCTCCATGAATGTCTATGAATCTCCATGACTCTCCATGAATCTCCTTGAATCTCCATGAATCTCCATAAATCTCCAAGAATCTCCGTAAATCTCCATGAATCTCCATGAATCTCCATGAATCTCCTCCATGAATCTCCATGAATCACCTCCATGAATCTCCATGAATCTCCATGATTGTCTATGAATCTCCATGACTCTCCATGAATCTCCTTGAATCTCCATGAATCTCCATAAATCTCCAAGAATCTCCGTGAATCTCCATGAATCTCCATGAATCTCCATGAATCTCCTCCATGAATCTCCTCCACGAATCTCCTGATCCATGAATCTCTATGAATCTCCATGAATCTCCATGAATATCCTCCATGAATCTCCATGAATCTTCATGAATCTGCTGATCCATGAATCTCTATGAATCCCCATGAATCTCCATGAATATCCTCCATGAATCTCCACGAATCTCCATGAATCTCCTTCTTCAATCTCCACGAATCTCCATGAATCTCCATGAATCTCAATGAATCTCCATGAATCTCCGCCATGAATCTCCATGAATCTCCATGAATATCCATGAATCTCCATGAATCTCCATGAATCTCCATGTATCTCCATGAATCTACATGAATCTCCATGAATCTCCACGAATCTCCTCGATGAATCTCCATGAATCTTCATGAATCTCCTGATCCATGAATCTCTATGAATCTCCATGATTCTCCATGAATCTCTATGAATCTCCATGATTCTCCATGAATATCCTCCATGAATCTCCATGAATCTCCATGAATCTCCATGAATCTCCATGATATCCTGTATGAATCTCCATGAATCTCCATGAACCTCCTCCATGAATCTCCATGAATCTCCATGAATCTCCATGAATATCCATGAATCTCCATGAATCTCCATGTATCTCCATGAATCTCCATGAATCTCCTTAAATCTCCAAGAATCTCCTTGAATCTCCATGAATCTCCATGAATCTCCATGAATCTCCAAGAATCTCCTCCATGAATCTCCATGAATCTCCATGAATCTCCATGTATCTCCATGAATCTACATGAATCTCCATGAATCTCAATGAATCTCCATGAATCTGCATGAATATCCACGAATCTCCATGAATCTCCATGAATCTCCTCCATGAATCTCCATGAATCTCCATAGATCTCCATGAATCTCCATGAATATCCATGAATCTCCATGAATCTCCATGAATCTCCATGTATCTCCATGAATCTCCATGAATCTCCATGAATATCCTCCATTAATCTCCATGAATCTCCATGAATGTCCATGAATCTCCTCCATGAAACTCCTGTATGAATCTCCATGAATCTCCATGAATCTCCTTCATCAATCTCCACGAATCTCCATGAATCTCCTTCATCAATCTCCACGAATCTCCATGACTCTCCTTCTTCAATCTCCACGAATCTCCATGAATCTCCATGAATCTCCATGAATCTCCATGAATCTCCGCCATGAATCTCCATGAATCTCCATGAATATCCATGAATCTCCATGAATCTCCATGAATATCCATGAATCTCCATGATTCTCCATGAATCTCCATGTATCTCCATGAATTTCCAAGAATCTCCATGAATGTCCATGAATGTCCTCCATGAATCTCCATGCATCTCCATTAATCTCCATGAATCTCCATGAACCTCCTCCATGAATCTCCATGAATCTCCATGAATCTCCATGCATCTCCATGAATCTCCATGAATCTCCATGGACCTCCTCCATGAATCTCCATGAATCTCCATGAATCTCCATGAATCTCCATGAATCTCCATGAATCTCCATGAATCTCCATGAATGTCTATGAATCTCCATGACTCTCCATGAATCTCCTTGAATCTCCATGAATCTCCATAAATCTCCAAGAATCTCCGTAAATCTCCATGAATCTCCATGAATCTCCATGAATCTCCTCCATGAATCTCCATGAATCACCTCCATGAATCTCCATGAATCTCCATGATTGTCTATGAATCTCCATGACTCTCCATGAATCTCCTTGAATCTCCATGAATCTCCATAAATCTCCAAGAATCTCCGTGAATCTCCATGAATCTCCATGAATCTCCATGAATCTCCTCCATGAATCTCCTCCACGAATCTCCTGATCCATGAATCTCTATGAATCTCCATGAATCTCCATGAATATCCTCCATGAATCTCCATGAATCTTCATGAATCTGCTGATCCATGAATCTCTATGAATCCCCATGAATCTCCATGAATATCCTCCATGAATCTCCACGAATCTCCATGAATCTCCTTCTTCAATCTCCACGAATCTCCATGAATCTCCATGAATCTCAATGAATCTCCATGAATCTCCGCCATGAATCTCCATGAATCTCCATGAATATCCATGAATCTCCATGAATCTCCATGAATCTCCATGTATCTCCATGAATCTACATGAATCTCCATGAATCTCCACGAATCTCCTCGATGAATCTCCATGAATCTTCATGAATCTCCTGATCCATGAATCTCTATGAATCTCCATGATTCTCCATGAATATCCTCCATGAATCTCCATGAATCTCCATGAATCTCCATGAATCTCCATGATATCCTGTATGAATCTCCATGAATCTCCATGAACCTCCTCCAAGAATCTCCTTGAATCTCCATGAATCTCCATGAATCTCCATGAATCTCCAAGAATCTCCTCCATGAATCTCCATGAATCTCCATGAATCTCCATGTATCTCCATGAATCTACATGAATCTCCATGAATCTCAATGAATCTCCTCGATGAATCTCCATGAATCTTCATGAATCTCCTGATCCATGAATCTCCATGAATCTCCATGATCCTCCTCCATGAATCTCCATGAATCTCCATGCATATCCATGAATCTCCATGAATCTGCATGAATATCCACGAATCTCCATGAATCTCCATGAATCTCCATGAATCTCCATGAATCTCCTCCATGAATCTCCATGAATCTCCATAGATCTCCATGAATCTCCATGAATATCCATGAATCTCCATGAATCTCCATGAATCTCCATGTATCTCCATGAATCTCCATGAATCTCCATGAATATCCTCCATTAATCTCCATGAATCTCCATGAATGTCCATGAATCTCCTCCATGAAACTCCTGTATGAATCTCCATGAATCTCCATGAATCTCCTTCATCAATCTCCACGAATCTCCATGAATCTCCTTCATCAATCTCCACGAATCTCCATGAATCTCCGCCATGAATCTCCATGAATCTCCATGAATATCCATGAATCTCCATGAATCTCCATGAATATCCATGAATCTCCATGATTCTCCATGAATCTCCATGTATCTCCATGAATTTCCAAGAATCTCCATGAATGTCCATGAATGTCCTCCATGAATCTCCATGCATCTCCATGAATCTCCATGAATCTCCATGAACCTCCTCCATGAATCTCCATGAATCTCCATGAATCTCCATGAATCTCCATGAATCTCCATGAATCTCCATGAATCTCCATGAATGTCTATGAATCTCCATGACTCTCCATGAATCTCCTTGAATCTCCATGAATCTCCATGTATCTCCATGAATCTACATGAATCTCCATGAATCTCCATGAATCTCCATGAATCTCCTCCATGAATCTCCATGAATCACCTCCATGAATCTCCATGAATCTCCATGATTGTCTATGAATCTCCATGACTCTCCATGAATCTCCTTGAATCTCCATGAATCTCCATAAATCTCCAAGAATCTCCGTGAATCTCCATGAATCTCCATGAATCTCCATGAATCTCCTCCATGAATCTCCTCCACGAATCTCCTGATCCATGAATCTCTATGAATCTCCATGAATCTCCATGAATATCCTCCATGAATCTCCATGAATCTTCATGAATCTGCTGATCCATGAATCTCTATGAATCCCCATGAATCTCCATGAATATCCTCCATGAATCTCCACGAATCTCCATGAATCTCCTTCTTCAATCTCCACGAATCTCCATGAATCTCCATGAATCTCAATGAATCTCCATGAATCTCCGCCATGAATCTCCATGAATCTCCATGAATATCCATGAATCTCCATGAATCTCCATGAATCTCCATGTATCTCCATGAATCTACATGAATCTCCATGAATCTCCACGAATCTCCTCGATGAATCTCCATGAATCTTCATGAATCTCCTGATCCATGAACCTCTATGAATCTCCATGAATCTCCATGAATCTCCTTCATGAATCTCCATGAATCTCCATGAATCTCCATGCATCTCCATGAATCTCCATGAATCTCCTCCATGAATCTCCATGAATCTCCAAGAATCTCCTCCATGAATCTCCATGAATCTCCATGAATCTCCATGTATCTCCATGAATCTACATGAATCTCCATGAATCTCAATGAATCTCCTCGATGAATCTCCATGAATCTTCATGAATCTCCTGATCCATGAATCTCCATGAATCTCCATGAACCTCCTCCATGAATCTCCATGAATCTCCATGCATATCCATGAATCTCCATGAATCTGCATGAATATCCACGAATCTCCATGAATCTCCTTCTTCAATCTCCACGAATCTCGATGAATCTCCATGAATCTCAATGAATCTCCATGAATCTCCGCCATGAATCTCCATGAATCTCCATGAATATCCATGAATCTCCATGAATCTCCATGAATCTCCATGTATCTCCATGAATCTACATGAATCTCCATGAATCTCCATGAATCTCCATGAATCTCCTCCATGAATCTCCATGAATCACCTCCATGAAACTACATGAATCTCCATGAATCTCCATGAATCTCCTCCATGAATCTCCATGAATCTCCATGATATCCTGTATGAATCTCCATGAATCTCCATGAACCTCCTCCATGAATCTCCATGAATCTCCATGAATATCCATGAATCTCCATGAATCTCCATGTATCTCCATGAATCTCCATGAATCTCCTTAAATCTCCAAGAATCTCCGTGAATCTCCATGAATCTCCATGAATCTCCATGAATCTCCAAGAATCTCCTCCATGAATCTCCATGAATCTCCATGAATCTCCATGTATCTCCATGAATCTACATGAATCTCCATGAATCTCAATGAATCTCCTCGATGAATCTCCATGAATCTTCATGAATCTCCTGATCCATGAATCTCCATGAATCTCCATGATCCTCCTCCATGAATCTCCATGAATCTCCATGAATATCCATGAATCTCCATGAATCTCCATGAATCTCCATGTATCTCCATGAATCTCCATGAATCTCCATGAATATCCTCCATGAATCTCCATGAATCTCCATGAATGTCCATGAATCTCCTCCATGAAACTCCTGTATGAATCTCCATGAATCTCCATGAATCTCCATGAATCTCCTTCATCAATCTCCACGAATCTCCATGAATCTCCTTCATCAATCTCCACGAATCTCCATGAATCTCCTTCTTCAATCTCCACGAATCTCCATGAATCTCCATGAATCTCCATGAATCTCCATGAATCTCCGCCATGAATCTCCATGAATCTCCATGAATATCCATGAATCTCCATGAATCTCCATGAATGTCCTCCATGAATCTCCATGCATCTCCATGAATCTCCATGAATCTCCATGAACCTCCTCCTTGAATCTCCATGAATCTCCATGAATCTCCATGCATCTCCATGAATCTCCATGAATCTCCATGGACCTCCTCCATGAATCTCCATGAATCTCCATGAATCTCCATGAATCTCCATGAATCTCCATGAATCTCCATGAATCTCCATGAATGTCTATGAATCTCCATGACTCTCCATGAATCTCCTTGAATCTCCATGAATCTCCATAAATCTCCAAGAATCTCCGTAAATCTCCATGAATCTCCATGAATCTCCATGAATCTCCTCCATGAATCTCCATGAATCACCTCCATGAATCTCCATGAATCTCCATGATTGTCTATGAATCTCCATGACTCTCCATGAATCTCCTTGAATCTCCATGAATCTCCATAAATCTCCAAGAATCTCCGTGAATCTCCATGAATCTCCATGAATCTCCATGAATCTCCTCCATGAATCTCCTCCACGAATCTCCTGATCCATGAATCTCTATGAATCTCCATGAATCTCCATGAATATCCTCCATGAATCTCCATGAATCTTCATGAATCTGCTGATCCATGAATCTCTATGAATCCCCATGAATCTCCATGAATATCCTCCACGAATCTCCACGAATCTCCATGAATCTCCTTCTTCAATCTCCACGAATCTCCATGAATCTCCATGAATCTCAATGAATCTCCATGAATCTCCGCCATGAATCTCCATGAATCTCCATGAATATCCATGAATCTCCATGAATCTCCATGAATCTCCATGTATCTCCATGAATCTACATGAATCTCCATGAATCTCCATGAATCTCCTCGATGAATCTCCATGAATCTTCATGAATCTCCTGATCCATGAATCTCTATGAATCTCCATGATTCTCCATGAATATCCTCCATGAATCTCCATGAATCTCCATGAATCTCCATGAATCTCCATGATATCCTGTATGAATCTTCATGAATCTCCATGAATCTCCATGAATCTCCAAGAATCTCCTCCATGAATCTCCATGAATCTCCATGAATCTCCATGTATCTCCATGAATCTACATGAATCTCCATGAATCTCAATGAATCTCCATGAATCTTCATGAATCTCCTGATCCATGAATCTCCATGAATCTCCATGAACCTCCATGAATATCCTCCATGAATCTCCATGAATCTTCATGAATCTCCTGATCCATGAATCTCTATGAATCCCCATGAATCTCCATAAATATCCTCCATGAATCTCCATGAATCTCCATGAATCGCCATGAATCTCCATGTATCTCCATGAATCTACATGAATCTCCATGAATCTCCATGAATCTCCATGAATCTCCTCCATGAATCTCCATGAATCACCTCCATGAATCTACATGAATCTCCATGAATCTCCATGAATCTCCTCCATGAATCTCCATGATATCCTGTATGAATCTCCATGAATCTCCATGAACCTCCTCCATGAATCTCCATGAATCTCCATGAATATCCATGAATCTCCATGAATCTTCATGTATCTCCATGAATCTCCATGAATCTCCTTAAATCTCCAAGAATCTCCGTGAATCTCCATGAATCTCCATGAATCTCCATGAATCTCCAAGAATCTCCTCCATGAATCTCCATGAATCTCCATGAATCTCCATGTATCTCCATGAATCTACATGAATCTCCATGAATCTCAATGAATCTCCTCGATGAATCTCCATGAATCTTCATGAATCTCCTGATCCATGAATCTCCATGAATCTCCATGATCCTCCTCCATGAATCTCCATGAATCTCCATGCATATCCATGAATCTCCATGAATCTGCATGAATATCCACGAATCTCCATGAATCTCCATGAATCTCCATGAATCTCCATGAATCTCCTCCATGAATCTCCATGAATCTCCATAGATCTCCATGAATCTCCATGAATATCCATGAATCTCCATGAATCTCCATGAATCTCCATGTATCTCCATGAATCTCCATGAATCTCCATGAATATCCTCCATGAATCTCCATGAATCTCCATGAATGTCCATGAAACTCCTCCATGAAACTCCTGTATGAATCTCCATGAATCTCCATGAATCTCCATGCATCTCCATGAATCTCCATGAATCTCCATGAATCTCCATGAATCTCCATGATCCTCCTCCATGAATCTCCATGAATCTCCATGGATATCCATGAATCTCCATGAATCTGCATGAATATCCACGAATCTCCATGAATCTCCATGAATCTCCATGAATCTCCATGAATCTCCTCCATGAATCTCCATGAATCTCCATAGATCTCCATGAATCTCCATGAATATCCATGAATCTCCATGAATCTCCATGAATCTCCATGTATCTCCATGAATCTCCATGAATCTCCATGAATATCCTCCATGAATCTCCATGAATCTCCATGAATGTCCATGAAACTCCTCCATGAAACTCCTGTATGAATCTCCATGAATCTCCATGAATCTCCATGCATCTCCATGAATCTCCATGAATCTCCATGAACCTCCTCCATGAATCTCCATGAATCTCCATGCATCTCCATGAATCTCCATGAATCTCCATGAACCTCCTCCATGAATCTCCATGCATCTCCATGAATCTCCATGAATCTCCATGAACCTCCTCCATGAATCACCATAAATCTCCATGAATATCCATGAATCTCCATGAGTCTCAATGAATCTCCATGTATCTCCATGAATCTACATGAATCTCCATGAATCTCCATGAATCTCCTCGATGAATCTCCATGAATCTTCATGAATCTCCTGATCCATGAACCTCTATGAATCTCCATGAATCTCCATGAATCTCCTTCATGAATCTCCATGAATCTCCATGAATCTCCATGCATCTCCATGAATCTCCATGAATCTCCATGAACCTCCTCCATGAATCTCCATGAATCTCCATGAATCTACATGAATCTCCATGAATCTCCATGAATCTCCTCCATGAATCTCCATGAATCACCTCCATGAATCTACATGAATCTCCATGAATCTCCATGAATCTCCTCCATGAATCTCCATGAATCTCCATGATATCCTGTATGAATCTCCATGAATCTCCATGAACCTCCTCCATGAATCTCCATGAATATCCATGAATCTCAATGAATCTCCATGAATCTCCATGTATCTCCATGAATCTCCATGAATCTCCATAAATCTCCAAGAATCTCCGTGAATCTCCATGAATCTCCATGAATCTCCATGAATCTCCTCCATGAATCTCCATGAATCTCCAAGAATCTCCTCCATGAATCTCCATGAATCTCCATGAATCTCCATGTATCTCCATGAATCTACATGAATCTCCATGAATCTCAATGAATCTCCTCGATGAATCTCCATGAATCTTCATGAATCTCCATGAATCTCCATGAACCTCCTCCATGAATCTCCATGAATCTCCATGCATATCCATGAATCTCCATGAATCTGCATGAATATCCACGAATCTCCATGAATCTCCTTCTTCAATCTCCACGAATCTCGATGAATCTCCATGAATCTCAATGAATCTCCATGAATCTCCGCCATGAATCTCCATGAATTTCCATGAATATCCATGCATCTCCATGAATCTCCATGAATCTCCATGTATCTCCATGAATCTACATGAATCTCCATGAATCTCCATGAATCTCCATGAATCTCCTCCATGAATCTCCATGAATCACCTCCATGAATCTACATGAATCTCCATGAATCTCCATGAATCTCCTCCATGAATCTCCATGAATCTCCATGATATCCTGTATGAATCTCCATGAATCTCCATGAACCTCCTCCATGAATCTCCATGAATCTCCATGAATATCCATGAATCTCCATGAATCTCCATGTATCTCCATGAATCTCCATGAATCTCCTTAAATCTCCAAGAATCTCCTTGAATCTCCATGAATCTCCATGAATCTCCATGAATCTCCAAGAATCTCCTCCATGAATCTCCATGAATCTCCATGAATCTCCATGTATCTCCATGAATCTACATGAATCTCCATGAATCTCAATGAATCTCCTCGATGAATCTCCATGAATCTTCATGAATCTCCTGATCCATGAATCTCCATGAATCTCCATGATCCTCCTCCATGAATCTCCATGAATCTCCATGCATATCCATGAATCTCCATGAATCTGCATGAATATCCACGAATCTCCATGAATCTCCATGAATCTCCATGAATCTCCATGAATCTCCTCCATGAATCTCCATGAATCTCCATAGATCTCCATGAATCTCCATGAATATCCATGAATCTCCATGAATCTCCATGAATCTCCATGTATCTCCATGAATCTCCATGAATCTCCATGAATATCCTCCATTAATCTCCATGAATCTCCATGAATGTCCATGAATCTCCTCCATGAAACTCCTGTATGAATCTCCATGAATCTCCATGAATCTCCTTCATCAATCTCCACGAATCTCCATGAATCTCCTTCATCAATCTCCACGAATCTCCATGAATCTCCTTCTTCAATCTCCACGAATCTCCATGAATCTCCATGAATCTCCATGAATCTCCATGAATCTCCGCCATGAATCTCCATGAATCTCCATGAATATCCATGAATCTCCATGAATCTCCATGAATATCCATGAATCTCCATGATTCTCCATGAATCTCCATGTATCTCCATGAATTTCCAAGAATCTCCATGAATGTCCATGAATGTCCTCCATGAATCTCCATGCATCTCCATGAATCTCCATGAATCTCCATGAACCTCCTCCATGAATCTCCATGAATCTCCATGAATCTCCATGCATCTCCATGAATCTCCATGAATCTCCATGGACCTCCTCCATGAATCTCCATGAATCTCCATGAATCTCCATGAATCTCCATGAATCTCCATGAATCTCCATGAATCTCCATGAATGTCTATGAATCTCCATGACTCTCCATGAATCTCCTTGAATCTCCATGAATCTCCATAAATCTCCAAGAATCTCCGTAAATCTCCATGAATCTCCATGAATCTCCGTGAATCTCCTCCATGAATCTCCATGAATCACCTCCATGAATCTCCATGAATCTCCATGATTGTCTATGAATCTCCATGACTCTCCATGAATCTCCTTGAATCTCCATGAATCTCCATGAATCTCCATGAATCTCCTCCACGAATCTCCTGATCCATGAATCTCTATGAATCTCCATGAATCTCCATGAATATCCTCCATGAATCTCCATGAATCTTCATGAATCTGCTGATCCATGAATCTCTATGAATCCCCATGAATCTCCATGAATATCCTCCATGAATCTCCACGAATCTCCATGAATCTCCTTCTTCAATCTCCACGAATCTCCATGAATCTCCATGAATCTCCATGAATCTCCGCCATGAATCTCCATGAATCTCCATGAATATCCATGAATCTCCATGAATCTCCATGAATGTCCTCCATGAATCTCCATGCATCTCCATGAATCTCCATGAATCTCCATGAACCTCCTCCTTGAATCTCCATGAATCTCCATGAATCTCCATGCATCTCCATGAATCTCCATGAATCTCCATGGACCTCCTCCATGAATCTCCATGAATCTCCATGAATCTCCATGAATCTCCATGAATCTCCATGAATCTCCATGAATCTCCATGAATGTCTATGAATCTCCATGACTCTCCATGAATCTCCTTGAATCTCCATGAATCTCCATAAATCTCCAAGAATCTCCGTAAATCTCCATGAATCTCCATGAATCTCCATGAATCTCCTCCATGAATCTCCATGAATCACCTCCATGAATCTCCATGAATCTCCATGATTGTCTATGAATCTCCATGACTCTCCATGAATCTCCTTGAATCTCCATGAATCTCCATGAATCTCCATGAATCTCCTCCATGAATCTCCTCCACGAATCTCCTGATCCATGAATCTCTATGAATCTCCATGAATCTCCATGAATATCCTCCATGAATCTCCATGAATCTTCATGAATCTGCTGATCCATGAATCTCTATGAATCCCCATGAATCTCCATGAATATCCTCCATGAATCTCCACGAATCTCCATGAATCTCCTTCTTCAATCTCCACGAATCTCCATGAATCTCCATGAATCTCAATGAATCTCCATGAATCTCCGCCATGAATCTCCATGAATCTCCATGAATATCCATGAATCTCCATGAATCTCCATGAATCTCCATGTATCTCCATGAATCTACATGAATCTCCATGAATCTCCACGAATCTCCTCGATGAATCTCCATGAATCTTCATGAATCTCCTGATCCATGAACCTCTATGAATCTCCATGAATCTCCATGAATCTCCTTCATGAATCTCCATGAATCTCCATGAATCTCCATGCATCTCCATGAATCTCCATGAATCTCCATGAACCTCCTCCATGAATCTCCATGAATCTCCATGAATCTACATGAATCTCCATGAATCTCCATGAATCTCCTCCATGAATCTCCATGAATCTCCAAGAATCTCCTCCATGAATCTCCATGAATCTCCATGAATCTCCATGTATCTCCATGAATCTACATGAATCTCCATGAATCTCAATGAATCTCCTCGATGAATCTCCATGAATCTTCATGAATCTCCTGATCCATGAATCTCCATGAATCTCCATGAACCTCCTCCATGAATCTCCATGAATCTCCATGCATATCCATGAATTTCCATGAATCTGCATGAATATCCACGAATCTCCATGAATCTCCTTCTTCAATCTCCACGAATCTCGATGAATCTCCATGAATCTCAATGAATCTCCATGAATCTCCGCCATGAATCTCCATGAATCTCCATGAATATCCATGAATCTCCATGAATCTCCATGAATCTCCATGTATCTCCATGAATCTACATGAATCTCCATGAATCTCCATGAATCTCCATGAATCTCCTCCATGAATCTCCATGAATCTCCATGTATCTCCATGAATCTACATGAATCTCCATGAATCTCCACGAATCTCCTCGATGAATCTCCATGAATCTTCATGAATCTCCTGATCCATGAATCTCTATGAATCTCCATGATTCTCCATGAATATCCTCCATGAATCTCCATGAATCTCCATGAATCTCCATGAATCTCCATGATATCCTGTATGAATCTCCATGAATCTCCATGAACCTCCTCCATGAATCTCCATGAATCTCCATGAATATCCATGAATCTCCATGAATCTCCATGTATCTCCATGAATCTCCATGAATCTCCTTAAATCTCCAAGAATCTCCTTGAATCTCCATGAATCTCCATGAATCTCCATGAATCTCCAAGAATCTCCTCCATGAATCTCCATGAATCTCCATGAATCTCCATGTATCTCCATGAATCTACATGAATCTCCATGAATCTCAATGAATCTCCTCGATGAATCTCCATGAATCTTCATGAATCTCCTGATCCATGAATCTCCATGAATCTCCATGATCCTCCTCCATGAATCTCCATGAATCTCCATGCATATCCATGAATCTCCATGAATCTGCATGAATATCCACGAATCTCCATGAATCTCCATGAATCTCCATGAATCTCCATGAATCTCCTCCATGAATCTCCATGAATCTCCATAGATCTCCATGAATCTCCATGAATATCCATGAATCTCCATGAATCTCCATGAATCTCCATGTATCTCCATGAATCTCCATGAATCTCCATGAATATCCTCCATTAATCTCCATGAATCTCCATGAATGTCCATGAATCTCCTCCATGAAACTCCTGTATGAATCTCCATGAATCTCCATGAATCTCCTTCATCAATCTCCACGAATCTCCATGAATCTCCTTCATCAATCTCCACGAATCTCCATGAATCTCCTTCTTCAATCTCCACGAATCTCCATGAATCTCCATGAATCTCCATGAATCTCCGCCATGAATCTCCATGAATCTCCATGAATATCCATGAATCTCCATGAATCTCCATGAATATCCATGAATCTCCATGATTCTCCATGAATCTCCATGTATCTCCATGAATTTCCAAGAATCTCCATGAATGTCCATGAATGTCCTCCATGAATCTCCATGCATCTCCATGAATCTCCATGAATCTCCATGAACCTCCTCCATGAATCTCCATGAATCTCCATGAATCTCCATGCATCTCCATGAATCTCCATGAATCTCCATGGACCTCCTCCATGAATCTCCATGAATCTCCATGAATCTCCATGAATCTCCATGAATCTCCATGAATCTCCATGAATGTCTATGAATCTCCATGACTCTCCATGAATCTCCTTGAATCTCCATGAATCTCCATAAATCTCCAAGAATCTCCGTAAATCTCCATGAATCTCCATGAATCTCCATGAATCTCCTCCATGAATCTCCATGAATCACCTCCATGAATCTCCATGAATCTCCATGATTGTCTATGAATCTCCATGACTCTCCATGAATCTCCTTGAATCTCCATGAATCTCCATAAATCTCCAAGAATCTCCGTGAATCTCCATGAATCTCCATGAATCTCCATGAATCTCCTCCATGAATCTCCTCCACGAATCTCCTGATCCATGAATCTCTATGAATCTCCATGAATCTCCATGAATATCCTCCATGAATCTCCATGAATCTTCATGAATCTGCTGATCCATGAATCTCTATGAATCCCCATGAATCTCCATGAATATCCTCCATGAATCTCCACGAATCTCCATGAATCTCCTTCTTCAATCTCCACGAATCTCCATGAATCTCCATGAATCTCAATGAATCTCCATGAATTTCCGCCATGAATCTCCATGAATCTCCATGAATATCCATGAATCTCCATGAATCTCCATGAATCTCCATGTATCTCCATGAATCTACATGAATCTCCATGAATCTCCACGAATCTCCTCGATGAATCTCCATGAATCTTCATGAATCTCCTGATCCATGAACCTCTATGAATCTCCATGAATCTCCATGAATCTCCTTCATGAATCTCCATGAATCTCCATGAATCTCCATGCATCTCCATGAATCTCCATGAATCTCCTCCATGAATCTCCATGAATCTCCAAGAATCTCCTCCATGAATCTCCATGAATCTCCATGAATCTCCATGTATCTCCATGAATCTACATGAATCTCCATGAATCTCAATGAATCTCCTCGATGAATCTCCATGAATCTTCATGAATCTCCTGATCCATGAATCTCCATGAATCTCCATGAACCTCCTCCATGAATCTCCATGAATCTGCATGCATATCCATGAATCTCCATGAATCTGCATGAATATCCACGAATCTCCATGAATCTCCTTCTTCAATCTCCACGAATCTCGATGAATCTCCATGAATCTCAATGAATCTCCATGAATCTCCGCCATGAATCTCCATGAATCTCCATGAATATCCATGAATCTCCATGAATCTCCATGAATCTCCATGTATCTCCATGAATCTACATGAATCTCCATGAATCTCCATGAATCTCCATGAATCTCCTCCATGAATCTCCATGAATCACCTCCATGAATCTACATGAATCTCCATGAATCTCCATGAATCTCCTCCATGAATCTCCATGATATCCTGTATGAATCTCCATGAATCTCCATGAACCTCCTCCATGAATCTCCATGAATCTCCATGAATATCCATGAATCTCCATGAATCTCCATGTATCTCCATGAATCTCCATGAATCTCCTTAAATCTCCAAGAATCTCCGTGAATCTCCATGAATCTCCATGAATCTCCATGAATCTCCAAGAATCTCCTCCATGAATCTCCATGAATCTCCATGAATCTCCATGTATCTCCATGAATCTACATGAATCTCCATGAATCTCAATGAATCTCCTCGATGAATCTCCATGAATCTTCATGAATCTCCTGATCCATGAATCTCCATGAATCTCCATGATCCTCCTCCATGAATCTCCATGAATCTCCATGAATATCCATGAATCTCCATGAATCTCCATGAATCTCCATGTATCTCCATGAATCTCCATGAATCTCCATGAATATCCTCCATGAATCTCCATGAATCTCCATGAATGTCCATGAATCTCCTCCATGAAACTCCTGTATGAATCTCCATGAATCTCCATGAATCTCCATGAATCTCCTTCATCAATCTCCACGAATCTCCATGAATCTCCTTCATCAATCTCCACGAATCTCCATGAATCTCCTTCTTCAATCTCCACGAATCTCCATGAATCTCCATGAATCTCCATGAATCTCCATGAATCTCCGCCATGAATCTCCATGAATCTCCATGAATATCCATGAATCTCCATGAATCTCCATGAATGTCCTCCATGAATCTCCATGCATCTCCATGAATCTCCATGAATCTCCATGAACCTCCTCCTTGAATCTCCATGAATCTCCATGAATCTCCATGCATCTCCATGAATCTCCATGAATCTCCATGGACCTCCTCCATGAATCTCCATGAATCTCCATGAATCTCCATGAATCTCCATGAATCTCCATGAATCTCCATGAATCTCCATGAATGTCTATGAATCTCCATGACTCTCCATGAATCTCCTTGAATCTCCATGAATCTCCATAAATCTCCAAGAATCTCCGTAAATCTCCATGAATCTCCATGAATCTCCATGAATCTCCTCCATGAATCTCCATGAATCACCTCCATGAATCTCCATGAATCTCCATGATTGTCTATGAATCTCCATGACTCTCCATGAATCTCCTTGAATCTCCATGAATCTCCATAAATCTCCAAGAATCTCCGTGAATCTCCATGAATCTCCATGAATCTCCATGAATCTCCTCCATGAATCTCCTCCACGAATCTCCTGATCCATGAATCTCTATGAATCTCCATGAATCTCCATGAATATCCTCCATGAATCTCCATGAATCTTCATGAATCTGCTGATCCATGAATCTCTATGAATCCCCATGAATCTCCATGAATATCCTCCATGAATCTCCACGAATCTCCATGAATCTCCTTCTTCAATCTCCACGAATCTCCATGAATCTCCATGAATCTCAATGAATCTCCATGAATCTCCGCCATGAATCTCCATGAATCTCCATGAATATCCATGAATCTCCATGAATCTCCATGAATCTCCATGTATCTCCATGAATCTACATGAATCTCCATGAATCTCCACGAATCTCCTCGATGAATCTCCATGAATCTTCATGAATCTCCTGATCCATGAATCTCTATGAATCTCCATGATTCTCCATGAATATCCTCCATGAATCTCCATGAATCTCCATGAATCTCCATGAATCTCCATGATATCCTGTATGAATCTTCATGAATCTCCATGAATCTCCATGAATCTCCAAGAATCTCCTCCATGAATCTCCATGAATCTCCATGAATCTCCATGTATCTCCATGAATCTACATGAATCTCCATGAATCTCAATGAATCTCCATGAATCTTCATGAATCTCCTGATCCATGAATCTCCATGAATCTCCATGAACCTCCATGAATATCCTCCATGAATCTCCATGAATCTTCATGAATCTCCTGATCCATGAATCTCTATGAATCCCCATGAATCTCCATAAATATCCTCCATGAATCTCCATGAATCTCCATGAATCGCCATGAATCTCCATGTATCTCCATGAATCTACATGAATCTCCATGAATCTCCATGAATCTCCATGAATCTCCTCCATGAATCTCCATGAATCACCTCCATGAATCTACATGAATCTCCATGAATCTCCATGAATCTCCTCCATGAATCTCCATGAATCTCCATGATATCCTGTATGAATCTCCATGAATCTCCATGAACCTCCTCCATGAATCTCCATGAATCTCCATGAATATCCATGAATCTCCATGAATCTTCATGTATCTCCATGAATCTCCATGATTTCCTTAAATCTCCAAGAATCTCCGTGAATCTCCATGAATCTCCATGAATCTCCATGAATCTCCAAGAATCTCCTCCATGAATCTCCATGAATCTCCATGAATCTCCATGTATCTCCATGAATCTACATGAATCTCCATGAATCTCAATGAATCTCCTCGATGAATCTCCATGAATCTTCATGAATCTCCTGATCCATGAATCTCCATGAATCTCCATGATCCTCCTCCATGAATCTCCATGAATCTCCATGCATATCCATGAATCTCCATGAATCTGCATGAATATCCACGAATCTCCATGAATCTCCATGAATCTCCATGAATCTCCATGAATCTCCTCCATGAATCTCCATGAATCTCCATAGATCTCCATGAATCTCCATGAATATCCATGAATCTCCATGAATCTCCATGAATCTCCATGTATCTCCATGAATCTCCATGAATCTCCATGAATATCCTCCATGAATCTCCATGAATCTCCATGAATGTCCATGAAACTCCTCCATGAAACTCCTGTATGAATCTCCATGAATCTCCATGAATCTCCATGAATCTCCTTCATCAATCTCCACGAATCTCCATGAATCTCCTTCATCAATCTCCACGAATATCCATGAATCTCCTTCTTCAATCTCCACGAATCTCCATGAATCTCCATGAATCTCCATGAATCTCCATGAATCTCCGCCATGAATCTCCATGAATCTCCATGAATATCCATGAATCTCCATGAATCTCCATGAATATCCATGAATCTCCATGATTCTCCATGAATCTCCATGTATCTCCATGAATTTCCAAGAATCTCCATGAATGTCCATGAATGTCCTCCATGAATCTCCATGCATCTCCATGAATCTCCATGAATCTCCATGAATCTCCATGAACCTCCTCCATGAATCTCCATGCATCTCCATGAATCTCCATGAATCTCCATGAATCTCCATGAATCTCCATGAATCTCCATGAATCTCCATGAACCTCCTCCATGAATCTCCATGAATCTCCATGCATATCCATGAATCTCCATGAATCTGCATGAATCTCCATGTATCTCCATGAATCTACATGAATCTCCATGAAGATCCTCCATGAATCTCCATGAATCTCCATGAATGTCCATGAATCTCCTCCATGAATCTCCATGAATCTCCACGTATCTCCATGAATCTCCTTCTTCAATCTCCACGAATCTCCATGAATCTCCATGAATCTCCATGAATCTCCATGCATATCCATGAATCTCCATGAATCTGCATGAATCTCCATGTATCTCCATGAATCTACATGAATCTCCATGAAGATCCTCCATGAATCTCCATGAATCTCCATGAATGTCCATGAATCTCCTCCATGAATCTCCATGAATCTCCACGAATCTCCATGAATCTCCATGAATCTCCATGAATCTCCATGAATCTCCGCCATGAATCTCCATGAATCTCCATGAATATCCATGAATCTCCATGAATCTCCATGAATCTCCATGTATCTCCATGAATCTACATGAATCTCCATGAATCTCCATGAATCTCCTCGATGAATCTCCATGAATCTTCATGAATCTCCTGATCCATGAATCTCTATGAATCTCCATGATTCTCCATGAATATCCTCCATGAATCTCCATGAATCTCCATGAATCTCCATGAATCTCCATGATATCCTGTATGAATCTTCATGAATCTCCATGAATCTCCATGCATCTCCATTAATCTCCATGAATCTCCATGAACCTCCTCCATGAATCTCCACGAATCTCCATGAATATCCATGAATCTCCATGAATATCCATGAATCTCCATGAATCTCCATGTATCTCCATGAATTTCCGAAAATCTCCATGAATGTCCATGAATGTCCTCCACGAATCTCCATGAATCTCCATGAATCTCCATGAATCTCCATGAATCTCCATGAATCTCCATGAATCTCCATGTATCTCCATGAATCTCCATGAATCTCCATAAATCTCCAAGAATCTCCGTGAATCTCCATGAATCTCCATGAATCTCCATGAATCTCCATGAATCTCCATGAATCTCCAAGAATCTCCTCCATGAATCTCCATGAATCTCCATGTATCTCCATGAATCTACATGAATCTCCTGATCCATGAATCTCCATGAATCTCCATGAACCTCCATGAATATCCTCCATGAATCTCCATGAATCTTCATGAATCTCCTGATCCATGAATCTCTATGAATCCCCATGAATCTCCATGAATATCCTCCATGAATCTCCATGAATCTCCATGAATCGCCATGAATCTCCATGTATCTCCATGAATCTACATGAATCTCCATGAATCTCCATGTATCTCCTCGATGAATCTCCATGAATCTCCATGCATCTCCATGAATCTCCATGAATCTCCATGAACCTCCTCCATGAATCTCCATGAATCTCCATGCATCTCCATGAATCTCCATGAATATCCATGAATCTCCATGATTCTCCATGAATCTCCATGTATCTCCATGAATTTCCAAGAATCTCCATGAATGTCCATGAATGTCCTCCATGAATCTCCATGCATCTCCATGAATCTCCATGAATCTCCATGAATCTCCATGAACCTCCTCCATGAATCTCCATGCATCTCCATGAATCTCCATGAATCTCCATGAATCTCCATGAATCTCCATGAATCTCCATGAATCTCCATGAACCTCCTCCATGAATCTCCATGAATCTCCATGCATATCCATGAATCTCCATGAATCTGCATGAATCTCCATGTATCTCCATGAATCTACATGAATCTCCATGAAGATCCTCCATGAATCTCCATGAATCTCCATGAATGTCCATGAATCTCCTCCATGAATCTCCATGAATCTCCACGTATCTCCATGAATCTCCTTCTTCAATCTCCACGAATCTCCATGAATCTCCATGAATCTCCATGAATCTCCATGCATATCCATGAATCTCCATGAATCTGCATGAATCTCCATGTATCTCCATGAATCTACATGAATCTCCATGAAGATCCTCCATGAATCTCCATGAATCTCCATGAATGTCCATGAATCTCCTCCATGAATCTCCATGAATCTCCACGAATCTCCATGAATCTCCATGAATCTCCATGAATCTCCATGAATCTCCGCCATGAATCTCCATGAATCTCCATGAATATCCATGAATCTCCATGAATCTCCATGAATATCCATGAATCTCCATGATTCTCCATGAATCTCCATGTATCTCCATGAATTTCCAAGAATCTCCATGAATGTCCATGAATGTCCTCCATGAATCTCCATGCATCTCCATGAATCTCCATGAATCTCCATGAACCTCCTCCATGAATCTCCATGAATCTCCATGAATCTCCATGCATCTCCATGAATCTCCATGAATCTCCATGGACCTCCTCCATGAATCTCCATGAATCTCCATGAATCTCCATGAATCTCCATGAATCTCCATGAATCTCCATGAATCTCCATGAATGTCTATGAATCTCCATGACTCTCCATGAATCTCCTTGAATCTCCATGAATCTCCATAAATCTCCAAGAATCTCCGTAAATCTCCATGAATCTCCATGAATCTCCATGAATCTCCTCCATGAATCTCCATGAATCACCTCCATGAATCTCCATGAATCTCCATGATTGTCTATGAATCTCCATGACTCTCCATGAATCTCCTTGAATCTCCATGAATCTCCATGAATCTCCATGAATCTCCTCCATGAATCTCCTCCACGAATCTCCTGATCCATGAATCTCTATGAATCTCCATGAATCTCCATGAATATCCTCCATGAATCTCCATGAATCTTCATGAATCTGCTGATCCATGAATCTCTATGAATCCCCATGAATCTCCATGAATATCCTCCATGAATCTCCACGAATCTCCATGAATCTCCTTCTTCAATCTCCACGAATCTCCATGAATCTCCATGAATCTCCATGAATCTCCGCCATGAATCTCCATGAATCTCCATGAATATCCATGAATCTCCATGAATCTCCATGAATGTCCTCCATGAATCTCCATGCATCTCCATGAATCTCCATGAATCTCCATGAACCTCCTCCTTGAATCTCCATGAATCTCCATGAATCTCCATGCATCTCCATGAATCTCCATGAATCTCCATGGACCTCCTCCATGAATCTCCATGAATCTCCATGAATCTCCATGAATCTCCATGAATCTCCATGAATCTCCATGAATCTCCATGAATGTCTATGAATCTCCATGACTCTCCATGAATCTCCTTGAATCTCCATGAATCTCCATAAATCTCCAAGAATCTCCGTAAATCTCCATGAATCTCCATGAATCTCCATGAATCTCCTCCATGAATCTCCATGAATCACCTCCATGAATCTCCATGAATCTCCATGATTGTCTATGAATCTCCATGACTCTCCATGAATCTCCTTGAATCTCCATGAATCTCCATGAATCTCCATGAATCTCCTCCATGAATCTCCTCCACGAATCTCCTGATCCATGAATCTCTATGAATCTCCATGAATCTCCATGAATATCCTCCATGAATCTCCATGAATCTTCATGAATCTGCTGATCCATGAATCTCTATGAATCCCCATGAATCTCCATGAATATCCTCCATGAATCTCCACGAATCTCCATGAATCTCCTTCTTCAATCTCCACGAATCTCCATGAATCTCCATGAATCTCAATGAATCTCCATGAATCTCCGCCATGAATCTCCATGAATCTCCATGAATATCCATGAATCTCCATGAATCTCCATGAATCTCCATGTATCTCCATGAATCTACATGAATCTCCATGAATCTCCACGAATCTCCTCGATGAATCTCCATGAATCTTCATGAATCTCCTGATCCATGAACCTCTATGAATCTCCATGAATCTCCATGAATCTCCTTCATGAATCTCCATGAATCTCCATGAATCTCCATGCATCTCCATGAATCTCCATGAATCTCCATGAACCTCCTCCATGAATCTCCATGAATCTCCATGAATCTACATGAATCTCCATGAATCTCCATGAATCTCCTCCATGAATCTCCATGAATCTCCAAGAATCTCCTCCATGAATCTCCATGAATCTCCATGAATCTCCATGTATCTCCATGAATCTACATGAATCTCCATGAATCTCAATGAATCTCCTCGATGAATCTCCATGAATCTTCATGAATCTCCTGATCCATGAATCTCCATGAATCTCCATGAACCTCCTCCATGAATCTCCATGAATCTCCATGCATATCCATGAATTTCCATGAATCTGCATGAATATCCACGAATCTCCATGAATCTCCTTCTTCAATCTCCACGAATCTCGATGAATCTCCATGAATCTCAATGAATCTCCATGAATCTCCGCCATGAATCTCCATGAATCTCCATGAATATCCATGAATCTCCATGAATCTCCATGAATCTCCATGTATCTCCATGAATCTACATGAATCTCCATGAATCTCCATGAATCTCCATGAATCTCCTCCATGAATCTCCATGAATCTCCATGTATCTCCATGAATCTACATGAATCTCCATGAATCTCCACGAATCTCCTCGATGAATCTCCATGAATCTTCATGAATCTCCTGATCCATGAATCTCTATGAATCTCCATGATTCTCCATGAATATCCTCCATGAATCTCCATGAATCTCCATGAATCTCCATGAATCTCCATGATATCCTGTATGAATCTCCATGAATCTCCATGAACCTCCTCCATGAATCTCCATGAATCTCCATGAATATCCATGAATCTCCATGAATCTCCATGTATCTCCATGAATCTCCATGAATCTCCTTAAATCTCCAAGAATCTCCTTGAATCTCCATGAATCTCCATGAATCTCCATGAATCTCCAAGAATCTCCTCCATGAATCTCCATGAATCTCCATGAATCTCCATGTATCTCCATGAATCTACATGAATCTCCATGAATCTCAATGAATCTCCTCGATGAATCTCCATGAATCTTCATGAATCTCCTGATCCATGAATCTCCATGAATTTCCATGATCCTCCTCCATGAATCTCCATGCATATCCATGAATCTCCATGAATCTGCATGAATATCCACGAATCTCCATGAATCTCCATGAATCTCCATGAATCTCCATGAATCTCCTCCATGAATCTCCATGAATCTCCATAGATCTCCATGAATCTCCATGAATATCCATGAATCTCCATGAATCTCCATGAATCTCCATGTATCTCCATGAATCTCCATGAATCTCCATGAATATCCTCCATTAATCTCCATGAATCTCCATGAATGTCCATGAATCTCCTCCATGAAACTCCTGTATGAATCTCCATGAATCTCCATGAATCTCCTTCATCAATCTCCACGAATCTCCATGAATCTCCTTCATCAATCTCCACGAATCTCCATGAATCTCCTTCTTCAATCTCCACGAATCTCCATGAATCTCCATGAATCTCCATGAATCGCCATGAATCTCCGCCATGAATCTCCATGAATCTCCATGAATATCCATGAATCTCCATGAATCTCCATGAATATCCATGAATCTCCATGATTCTCCATGAATCTCCATGTATCTCCATGAATTTCCAAGAATCTCCATGAATGTCCATGAATGTCCTCCATGAATCTCCATGCATCTCCATGAATCTCCATGAATCTCCATGAACCTCCTCCATGAATCTCCATGAATCTCCATGAATCTCCATGCATCTCCATGAATCTCCATGAATCTCCATGGACCTCCTCCATGAATCTCCATGAATCTCCATGAATCTCCATGAATCTCCATGAATCTCCATGAATCTCCATGAATGTCTATGAATCTCCATGACTCTCCATGAATCTCCTTGAATCTCCATGAATCTCCATAAATCTCCAAGAATCTCCGTAAATCTCCATGAATCTCCATGAATCTCCATGAATCTCCTCCATGAATCTCCATGAATCACCTCCATGAATCTCCATGAATCTCCATGATTGTCTATGAATCTCCATGACTCTCCATGAATCTCCTTGAATCTCCATGAATCTCCATAAATCTCCAAGAATCTCCGTGAATCTCCATGAATCTCCATGAATCTCCATGAATCTCCTCCATGAATCTCCTCCACGAATCTCCTGATCCATGAATCTCTATGAATCTCCATGAATCTCCATGAATATCCTCCATGAATCTCCATGAATCTTCATGAATCTGCTGATCCATGAATCTCTATGAATCCCCATGAATCTCCATGAATATCCTCCATGAATCTCCACGAATCTCCATGAATCTCCTTCTTCAATCTCCACGAATCTCCATGAATCTCCATGAATCTCAATGAATCTCCATGAATCTCCGCCATGAATCTCCATGAATCTCCATGAATATCCATGAATCTCCATGAATCTCCATGAATCTCCATGTATCTCCATGAATCTACATGAATCTCCATGAATCTCCACGAATCTCCTCGATGAATCTCCATGAATCTTCATGAATCTCCTGATCCATGAACCTCTATGAATCTCCATGAATCTCCATGAATCTCCTTCATGAATCTCCATGAATCTCCATGAATCTCCATGCATCTCCATGAATCTCCATGAATCTCCTCCATGAATCTCCATGAATCTCCAAGAATCTCCTCCATGAATCTCCATGAATCTCCATGAATCTCCATGTATCTCCATGAATCTACATGAATCTCCATGAATCTCAATGAATCTCCTCGATGAATCTCCATGAATCTTCATGAATCTCCTGATCCATGAATCTCCATGAATCTCCATGAACCTCCTCCATGAATCTCCATGAATCTCCATGCATATCCATGAATCTCCATGAATCTGCATGAATATCCACGAATCTCCATGAATCTCCTTCTTCAATCTCCACGAATCTCGATGAATCTCCATGAATCTCAATGAATCTCCATGAATCTCCGCCATGAATCTCCATGAATCTCCATGAATATCCATGAATCTCCATGAATCTCCATGAATCTCCATGTATCTCCATGAATCTACATGAATCTCCATGAATCTCCATGAATCTCCATGAATCTCCTCCATGAATCTCCATGAATCACCTCCATGAATCTACATGAATCTCCATGAATCTCCATGAATCTCCTCCATGAATCTCCATGATATCCTGTATGAATCTCCATGAATCTCCATGAACCTCCTCCATGAATCTCCATGAATCTCCATGAATATCCATGAATCTCCATGAATCTCCATGTATCTCCATGAATCTCCATGAATCTCCTTAAATCTCCAAGAATCTCCGTGAATCTCCATGAATCTCCATGAATCTCCATGAATCTCCAAGAATCTCCTCCATGAATCTCCATGAATCTCCATGAATCTCCATGTATCTCCATGAATCTACATGAATCTCCATGAATCTCAATGAATCTCCTCGATGAATCTCCATGAATCTTCATGAATCTCCTGATCCATGAATCTCCATGAATCTCCATGATCCTCCTCCATGAATCTCCATGAATCTCCATGAATATCCATGAATCTCCATGAATCTCCATGAATCTCCATGTATCTCCATGAATCTCCATGAATCTCCATGAATATCCTCCATGAATCTCCATGAATCTCCATGAATGTCCATGAATCTCCTCCATGAAACTCCTGTATGAATCTCCATGAATCTCCATGAATCTCCATGAATCTCCTTCATCAATCTCCACGAATCTCCATGAATCTCCTTCATCAATCTCCACGAATCTCCATGAATCTCCTTCTTCAATCTCCACGAATCTCCATGAATCTCCATGAATCTCCATGAATCTCCATGAATCTCCGCCATGAATCTCCATGAATCTCCATGAATATCCATGAATCTCCATGAATCTCCATGAATGTCCTCCATGAATCTCCATGCATCTCCATGAATCTCCATGAATCTCCATGAACCTCCTCCTTGAATCTCCATGAATCTCCATGAATCTCCATGCATCTCCATGAATCTCCATGAATCTCCATGGACCTCCTCCATGAATCTCCATGAATCTCCATGAATCTCCATGAATCTCCATGAATCTCCATGAATCTCCATGAATCTCCATGAATGTCTATGAATCTCCATGACTCTCCATGAATCTCCTTGAATCTCCATGAATCTCCATAAATCTCCAAGAATCTCCGTAAATCTCCATGAATCTCCATGAATCTCCATGAATCTCCTCCATGAATCTCCATGAATCACCTCCATGAATCTCCATGAATCTCCATGATTGTCTATGAATCTCCATGACTCTCCATGAATCTCCTTGAATCTCCATGAATCTCCATAAATCTCCAAGAATCTCCGTGAATCTCCATGAATCTCCATGAATCTCCTCCATGAATCTCCTCCACGAATCTCCTGATCCATGAATCTCTATGAATCTCCATGAATCTCCATGAATATCCTCCATGAATCTCCATGAATCTTCATGAATCTGCTGATCCATGAATCTCTATGAACCCCATGAATCTCCATGAATATCCTCCATGAATCTCCACGAATCTCCATGAATCTCCTTCTTCAATCTCCACGAATCTCCATGAATCTCCATGAATCTCAATGAATCTCCATGAATCTCCGCCATGAATCTCCATGAATCTCCATGAATATCCATGAATCTCCATGAATCTCCATGAATCTCCATGTATCTCCATGAATCTACATGAATCTCCATGAATCTCCACGAATCTCCTCGATGAATCTCCATGAATCTTCATGAATCTCCTGATCCATGAATCTCTATGAATCTCCATGATTCTCCATGAATATCCTCCATGAATCTCCATGAATCTCCATGAATCTCCATGAATCTCCATGATATCCTGTATGAATCTTCATGAATCTCCATGAATCTCCATGAATCTCCAAGAATCTCCTCCATGAATCTCCATGAATCTCCATGAATCTCCATGTATCTCCATGAATCTACATGAATCTCCATGAATCTCAATGAATCTCCATGAATCTTCATGAATCTCCTGATCCATGAATCTCCATGAATCTCCATGAACCTCCATGAATATCCTCCATGAATCTCCATGAATCTTCATGAATCTCCTGATCCATGAATCTCTATGAATCCCCATGAATCTCCATAAATATCCTCCATGAATCTCCATGAATCTCCATGAATCGCCATGAATCTCCATGTATCTCCATGAATCTACATGAATCTCCATGAATCTCCATGAATCTCCATGAATCTCCTCCATGAATCTCCATGAATCACCTCCATGAATCTACATGAATCTCCATGAATCTCCATGAATCTCCTCCATGAATCTCCATGAATCTCCATGATATCCTGTATGAATCTCCATGAATCTCCATGAACCTCCTCCATGAATCTCCATGAATCTCCATGAATATCCATGAATCTCCATGAATCTTCATGTATCTCCATGAATCTCCATGATTTCCTTAAATCTCCAAGAATCTCCGTGAATCTCCATGAATCTCCATGAATCTCCATGAATCTCCAAGAATCTCCTCCATGAATCTCCATGAATCTCCATGAATCTCCATGTATCTCCATGAATCTACATGAATCTCCATGAATCTCAATGAATCTCCTCGATGAATCTCCATGAATCTTCATGAATCTCCTGATCCATGAATCTCCATGAATCTCCATGATCCTCCTCCATGAATCTCCATGAATCTCCATGCATATCCATGAATCTCCATGAATCTGCATGAATATCCACGAATCTCCATGAATCTCCATGAATCTCCATGAATCTCCATGAATCTCCTCCATGAATCTCCATGAATCTCCATAGATCTCCATGAATCTCCATGAATATCCATGAATCTCCATGAATCTCCATGAATCTCCATGTATCTCCATGAATCTCCATGAATCTCCATGAATATCCTCCATGAATCTCCATGAATCTCCATGAATGTCCATGAAACTCCTCCATGAAACTCCTGTATGAATCTCCATGAATCTCCATGAATCTCCATGAATCTCCTTCATCAATCTCCACGAATCTCCATGAATCTCCTTCATCAATCTCCACGAATATCCATGAATCTCCTTCTTCAATCTCCACGAATCTCCATGAATCTCCATGAATCTCCATGAATCTCCATGAATCTCCGCCATGAATCTCCATGAATCTCCATGAATATCCATGAATCTCCATGAATCTCCATGAATATCCATGAATCTCCATGATTCTCCATGAATCTCCATGTATCTCCATGAATTTCCAAGAATCTCCATGAATGTCCATGAATGTCCTCCATGAATCTCCATGCATCTCCATGAATCTCCATGAATCTCCATGAATCTCCATGAACCTCCTCCATGAATCTCCATGCATCTCCATGAATCTCCATGAATCTCCATGAATCTCCATGAATCTCCATGAATCTCCATGAATCTCCATGAACCTCCTCCATGAATCTCCATGAATCTCCATGCATATCCATGAATCTCCATGAATCTGCATGAATCTCCATGTATCTCCATGAATCTACATGAATCTCCATGAAGATCCTCCATGAATCTCCATGAATCTCCATGAATGTCCATGAATCTCCTCCATGAATCTCCATGAATCTCCACGTATCTCCATGAATCTCCTTCTTCAATCTCCACGAATCTCCATGAATCTCCATGAATCTCCATGAATCTCCATGCATATCCATGAATCTCCATGAATCTGCATGAATCTCCATGTATCTCCATGAATCTACATGAATCTCCATGAAGATCCTCCATGAATCTCCATGAATCTCCATGAATGTCCATGAATCTCCTCCATGAATCTCCATGAATCTCCACGAATCTCCATGAATCTCCATGAATCTCCATGAATCTCCATGAATCTCCGCCATGAATCTCCATGAATCTCCATGAATATCCATGAATCTCCATGAATCTCCATGAATCTCCATGTATCTCCATGAATCTACATGAATCTCCATGAATCTCCATGAATGTCCATGAAACTCCTCCATGAAACTCCTGTATGAATCTCCATGAATCTCCATGAATCTCCATGAATCTCCTTCATCAATCTCCACGAATCTCCATGAATCTCCTTCATCAATCTCCACGAATATCCATGAATCTCCTTCTTCAATCTCCACGAATCTCCATGAATCTCCATGAATCTCCATGAATCTCCATGAATCTCCGCCATGAATCTCCATGAATCTCCATGAATATCCATGAATCTCCATGAATCTCCATGAATATCCATGAATCTCCATGATTCTCCATGAATCTCCATGTATCTCCATGAATTTCCAAGAATCTCCATGAATGTCCATGAATGTCCTCCATGAATCTCCATGCATCTCCATGAATCTCCATGAATCTCCATGAATCTCCATGAACCTCCTCCATGAATCTCCATGCATCTCCATGAATCTCCATGAATCTCCATGAATCTCCATGAATCTCCATGAATCTCCATGAATCTCCATGAACCTCCTCCATGAATCTCCATGAATCTCCATGCATATCCATGAATCTCCATGAATCTGCATGAATCTCCATGTATCTCCATGAATCTACATGAATCTCCATGAAGATCCTCCATGAATCTCCATGAATCTCCATGAATGTCCATGAATCTCCTCCATGAATCTCCATGAATCTCCACGTATCTCCATGAATCTCCTTCTTCAATCTCCACGAATCTCCATGAATCTCCATGAATCTCCATGAATCTCCATGCATATCCATGAATCTCCATGAATCTGCATGAATCTCCATGTATCTCCATGAATCTACATGAATCTCCATGAAGATCCTCCATGAATCTCCATGAATCTCCATGAATGTCCATGAATCTCCTCCATGAATCTCCATGAATCTCCATGAATCTCCATGAATCTCCATGAATCTCCGCCATGAATCTCCATGAATCTCCATGAATATCCATGAATCTCCATGAATCTCCATGAATCTCCATGTATCTCCATGAATCTACATGAATCTCCATGAATCTCCATGAATCTCCTCGATGAATCTCCATGAATCTTCATGAATCTCCTGATCCATGAATCTCTATGAATCTCCATGATTCTCCATGAATATCCTCCATGAATCTCCATGAATCTCCATGAATCTCCATGAATCTCCATGATATCCTGTATGAATCTTCATGAATCTCCATGAATCTCCATGCATCTCCATTAATCTCCATGAATCTCCATGAACCTCCTCCATGAATCTCCACGAATCTCCATGAATATCCATGAATCTCCGTGAATATCCATGAATCTCCATGAATCTCCATGTATCTCCATGAATTTCCGAAAATCTCCATGAATGTCCATGAATGTCCTCCACGAATCTCCATGAATCTCCATGAATCTCCATGAATCTCCATGAATCTCCATGAATCTCCATGAATCTCCATGTATCTCCATGAATCTCCATGAATCTCCATAAATCTCCAAGAATCTCCGTGAATCTCCATGAATCTCCATGAATCTCCATGAATCTCCATGAATCTCCATGAATCTCCAAGAATCTCCTCCATGAATCTCCATGAATCTCCATGTATCTCCATGAATCTACATGAATCTCCTGATCCATGAATCTCCATGAATCTCCATGAACCTCCATGAATATCCTCCATGAATCTCCATGAATCTTCATGAATCTCCTGATCCATGAATCTCTATGAATCCCCATGAATCTCCATGAATATCCTCCATGAATCTCCATGAATCTCCATGAATCGCCATGAATCTCCATGTATCTCCATGAATCTACATGAATCTCCATGAATCTCCATGTATCTCCTCGATGAATCTCCATGAATCTCCATGCATCTCCATGAATCTCCATGAATCTCCATGAACCTCCTCCATGAATCTCCATGAATCTCCATGCATCTCCATGAATCTCCATGAATATCCATGAATCTCCATGATTCTCCATGAATATCCATGTATCTCCATGAATTTCCAAGAATCTCCATGAATGTCCATGAATGTCCTCCATGAATCTCCATGCATCTCCATGAATCTCCATGAATCTCCATGAATCTCCATGAACCTCCTCCATGAATCTCCATGCATCTCCATGAATCTCCATGAATCTCCATGAATCTCCATGAATCTCCATGAATCTCCATGAATCTCCATGAACCTCCTCCATGAATCTCCATGAATCTCCATGCATATCCATGAATCTCCATGAATCTGCATGAATCTCCATGTATCTCCATGAATCTACATGAATCTCCATGAAGATCCTCCATGAATCTCCATGAATCTCCATGAATGTCCATGAATCTCCTCCATGAATCTCCATGAATCTCCACGTATCTCCATGAATCTCCTTCTTCAATCTCCACGAATCTCCATGAATCTCCATGAATCTCCATGAATCTCCATGCATATCCATGAATCTCCATGAATCTGCATGAATCTCCATGTATCTCCATGAATCTACATGAATCTCCATGAAGATCCTCCATGAATCTCCATGAATCTCCATGAATGTCCATGAATCTCCTCCATGAATCTCCATGAATCTCCACGAATCTCCATGAATCTCCATGAATCTCCATGAATCTCCATGAATCTCCGCCATGAATCTCCATGAATCTCCATGAATATCCATGAATCTCCATGAATCTCCATGAATCTCCATGTATCTCCATGAATCTACATGAATCTCCATGAATCTCCATGAATCTCCTCGATGAATCTCCATGAATCTTCATGAATCTCCTGATCCATGAATCTCTATGAATCTCCATGATTCTCCATGAATATCCTCCATGAATCTCCATGAATCTCCATGAATCTCCATGAATCTCCATGATATCCTGTATGAATCTTCATGAATCTCCATGAATCTCCATGCATCTCCATTAATCTCCATGAATCTCCATGAACCTCCTCCATGAATCTCCACGAATCTCCATGAATATCCATGAATCTCCATGAATATCCATGAATCTCCATGAATCTCCATGTATCTCCATGAATTTCCGAAAATCTCCATGAATGTCCATGAATGTCCTCCACGAATCTCCATGAATCTCCATGAATCTCCATGAATCTCCATGAATCTCCATGAATCTCCATGAATCTCCATGTATCTCCATGAATCTCCATGAATCTCCATAAATCTCCAAGAATCTCCGTGAATCTCCATGAATCTCCATGAATCTCCATGAATCTCCATGAATCTCCATGAATCTCCAAGAATCTCCTCCATGAATCTCCATGAATCTCCATGTATCTCCATGAATCTACATGAATCTCCATGAATCTCAATGAATCTCCATGAATCTTCATGAATCTCCTGATCCATGAATCTCCATGAATCTCCATGAACCTCCATGAATATCCTCCATGAATCTCCATGAATCTTCATGAATCTCCTGATCCATGAATCTCTATGAATCCCCATGAATCTCCATGAATATCCTCCATGAATCTCCATGAATCTCCATGAATCGCCATGAATCTCCATGTATCTCCATGAATCTACATGAATCTCCATGAATCTCCATGTATCTCCTCGATGAATCTCCATGAATCTCCATGCATCTCCATGAATCTCCATGAATCTCCATGAACCTCCTCCATGAATCTCCATGAATCTCCATGCATCTCCATGAATCTCCATGAATCTCCATGAACCTCCTCCATGAATCTCCATGCATCTCCATGAATCTCCATGAATCTCCATGAACCTCCTCCATGAATCACCATAAATCTCCATGAATATCCATGAATCTCCATGAGTCTCAATGAATCTCCATGTATCTCCATGAATCTACATGAATCTCCATGAATCTCCATGAATCTCCTCGATGAATCTCCATGAATCTTCATGAATCTCCTGATCCATGAACCTCTATGAATCTCCATGAATCTCCATGAATCTCCTTCATGAATCTCCATGAATCTCCATGAATCTCCTTCATGAATCTCCATGAATCTCCATGAATCTCCATGAATCTCCATGAACCTCCTCCATGAATCACCATAAATCTCCATGAATATCCATGAATCTCCATGAGTCTCAATGAATCTCCATGTATCTCCATGAATCTACATGAATCTCCATGAATCTCCATGAATCTCCTCGATGAATCTCCATGAATCTTCATGAATCTCCTGATCCATGAACCTCTATGAATATCCATGAATCTCAATGAATCTCCATGAATCTCCATGAATCTCCATGAATCTCCATGAACCTCCTTCATGAATCTCCATGAATCTCCATGAATCTCCTTCATGAATCTCCATGAATCTCCATGAATCTCCATGAATCTCCATGAACCTCCTCCATGAATCACCATAAATCTCCATGAATATCCATGAATCTCCATGAGTCTCAATGAATCTCCATGTATCTCCATGAATCTACATGAATCTCCATGAATCGCCATGAATCTCCATGTATCTCCATGAATCTACATGAATCTCCATGAATCTCCATGTATCTCCTCGATGAATCTCCATGAATCTCCATGCATCTCCATGAATCTCCATGAATCTCCATGAACCTCCTCCATGAATCTCCATGAATCTCCATGCATCTCCATGAATCTCCATGAATCTCCATGAACCTCCTCCATGAATCTCCATGCATCTCCATGAATCTCCATGAATCTCCATGAACCTCCTCCATGAATCACCATAAATCTCCATGAATATCCATGAATCTCCATGAGTCTCAATGAATCTCCATGTATCTCCATGAATCTACATGAATCTCCATGAATCTCCATGAATCTCCTCGATGAATCTCCATGAATCTTCATGAATCTCCTGATCCATGAACCTCTATGAATCTCCATGAATCTCCATGAATCTCCTTCATGAATCTCCATGAATCTCCATGAATCTCCTTCATGAATCTCCATGAATCTCCATGAATCTCCATGCATCTCCATGAATCTCCATGAATCTCCATGAACCTCCTCCATGAATCTCCATGAATCACCTCCATGAATCTACATGAATCTCCATGAATCTCCATGAATCTCCTCCATGAATCTCCATGAATCTCCATGATATCCTGTATGAATCTCCATGAATCTCCATGAACCTCCTCCATGAATCTCCATGAATATCCATGAATCTCAATGAATCTCCATGAATCTCCATGTATCTCCATGAATCTCCATGAATCTCCATAAATCTCCAAGAATCTCCGTGAATCTCCATGAATCTCCATGAATCTCCATGAATCTCCTCCATGAATCTCCATGAATCTCCAAGAATCTCCTCCATGAATCTCCATGAATCTCCATGAATCTCCATGTATCTCCATGAATCTACATGAATCTCCATGAATCTCAATGAATCTCCTCGATGAATCTCCATGAATCTTCATGAATCTCCTGATCCATGAATCTCCATGAATCTCCATGAACCTCCTCCATGAATCTCCATGAATCTCCATGCATATCCATGAATCTCCATGAATCTGCATGAATATCCACGAATCTCCATGAATCTCCTTCTTCAATCTCCACGAATCTCGATGAATCTCCATGAATCTCAATGAATCTCCATGAATCTCCGCCATGAATCTCCATGAATCTCCATGAATATCCATGCATCTCCATGAATCTCCATGAATCTCCATGTATCTCCATGAATCTACATGAATCTCCATGAATCTCCATGAATCTCCAAGAATCTCCTCCATGAATCTCCATGAATCACCTCCATGAATCTACATGAATCTCCATGAATCTCCATGAATCTCCTCCATGAATCTCCATGAATCTCCATGATATCCTGTATGAATCTCCATGAATCTCCATGAACCTCCTCCATGAATCTCCATGAATCTCCATGAATATCCATGAATCTCCATGAATCTCCATGTATCTCCATGAATCTCCATGAATCTCCTTAAATCTCCAAGAATCTCCTTGAATCTCCATGAATCTCCATGAATCTCCATGAATCTCCAAGAATCTCCTCCATGAATCTCCATGAATCTCCATGAATCTCCATGTATCTCCATGAATCTACATGAATCTCCATGAATCTCAATGAATCTCCTCGATGAATCTCCATGAATCTTCATGAATCTCCTGATCCATGAATCTCCATGAATCTCCATGATCCTCCTCCATGAATCTCCATGAATCTCCATGCATATCCATGAATCTGCATGAATATCCACGAATCTCCACGAATCTCCATGAATCTCCATGAATCTCCATGAATCTCCATGAATCTCCTCCATGAATCTCCATGAATCTCCATAGATCTCCATGAATCTCCATGAATATCCATGAATCTCCATGAATCTCCATGAATCTCCATGTATCTCCATGAATCTCCATGAATCTCCATGAATATCCTCCATTAATCTCCATGAATCTCCATGAATGTCCATGAATCTCCTCCATGAAACTCCTGTATGAATCTCCATGAATCTCCATGAATCTCCTTCATCAATCTCCACGAATCTCCATGAATCTCCTTCATCAATCTCCACGAATCTCCATGAATCTCCTTCTTCAATCTCCACGAATCTCCATGAATCTCCATGAATCTCCATGAATCTCCATGAATCTCCGCCATGAATCTCCATGAATCTCCATGAATATCCATGAATCTCCATGAATCTCCATGAATATCCATGAATCTCCATGATTCTCCATGAATCTCCATGTATCTCCATGAATTTCCAAGAATCTCCATGAATGTCCATGAATGTCCTCCATGAATCTCCATGCATCTCCATGAATCTCCATGAATCTCCATGAACCTCCTCCATGAATCTCCATGAATCTCCATGAATCTCCATGCATCTCCATGAATCTCCATGAATCTCCATGGACCTCCTCCATGAATCTCCATGAATCTCCATGAATCTCCATGAATCTCCATGAATCTCCATGAATCTCCATGAATCTCCAAGAATCTCCTCCATGAATCTCCATGAATCTCCATGAATCTCCATGTATCTCCATGAATCTACATGAATCTCCATGAATCTCAATGAATCTCCTCGATGAATCTCCATGAATCTTCATGAATCTCCTGATCCATGAATCTCCATGAATCTCCATGAATCTCCATGAATCTCCATGAATCTCCGCCATGAATCTCCATGAATCTCCATGAATATCCATGAATCTCCATGAATCTCCATGAATATCCATGAATCTCCATGATTCTCCATGAATCTCCATGTATCTCCATGAATTTCCAAGAATCTCCATGAATGTCCATGAATGTCCTCCATGAATCTCCATGCATCTCCATGAATCTCCATGAATCTCCATGAACCTCCTCCATGAATCTCCATGAATCTCCATGAATCTCCATGCATCTCCATGAATCTCCATGAATCTCCATGGACCTCCTCCATGAATCTCCATGAATCTCCATGAATCTCCATGAATCTCCATGAATCTCCATGAATCTCCATGAATCTCCATGAATGTCTATGAATCTCCATGACTCTCCATGAATCTCCTTGAATCTCCATGAATCTCCATAAATCTCCAAGAATCTCCGTAAATCTCCATGAATCTCCATGAATCTCCATGAATCTCCTCCATGAATCTCCATGAATCACCTCCATGAATCTCCATGAATCTCCATGATTGTCTATGAATCTCCATGACTCTCCATGAATCTCCTTGAATCTCCATGAATCTCCATAAATCTCCAAGAATCTCCGTGAATCTCCATGAATCTCCATGAATCTCCATGAATCTCCTCCATGAATCTCCTCCACGAATCTCCTGATCCATGAATCTCTATGAATCTCCATGAATCTCCATGAATATCCTCCATGAATCTCCATGAATCTTCATGAATCTGCTGATCCATGAATCTCTATGAATCCCCATGAATCTCCATGAATATCCTCCATGAATCTCCACGAATCTCCATGAATCTCCATGAATCTCCATGTATCTCCATGAATCTACATGAATCTCCATGAATCTCCACGAATCTCCTCGATGAATCTCCATGAATCTTCATGAATCTCCTGATCCATGAATCTCTATGAATCTCCATGATTCTCCATGAATATCCTACATGAATCTCCATGAATCTCCATGAATCTCCATGAATCTCCATGATATCCTGTATGAATCTTCATGAATCTCCATGAATCTCCATGAATCTCCAAGAATCTCCTCCATGAATCTCCATGAATCTCCATGAATCTCCATGTATCTCCATGAATCTACATGAATCTCCATGAATCTCAATGAATCTCCATGAATCTTCATGAATCTCCTGATCCATGAATCTCCATGAATCTCCATGAACCTCCATGAATATCCTCCATGAATCTCCATGAATCTTCATGAATCTCCTGATCCATGAATCTCTATGAATCCCCATGAATCTCCATAAATATCCTCCATGAATCTCCATGAATCTCCATGAATCGCCATGAATCTCCATGTATCTCCATGAATCTACATGAATCTCCATGAATCTCCATGAATCTCCATGAATCTCCTCCATGAATCTCCATGAATCACCTCCATGAATCTACATGAATCTCCATGAATCTCCATGAATCTCCTCCATGAATCTCCATGAATCTCCATGATATCCTGTATGAATCTCCATGAATCTCCATGAACCTCCTCCATGAATCTCCATGAATCTCCATGAATATCCATGAATCTCCATGAATCTTCATGTATCTCCATGAATCTCCATGAATCTCCTTAAATCTCCAAGAATCTCCGTGAATCTCCATGAATCTCCATGAATCTCCATGAATCTCCAAGAATCTCCTCCATGAATCTCCATGAATCTCCATGAATCTCCATGTATCTCCATGAATCTACATGAATCTCCATGAATCTCAATGAATCTCCTCGATGAATCTCCATGAATCTTCATGAATCTCCTGATCCATGAATCTCCATGAATCTCCATGATCCTCCTCCATGAATCTCCATGAATCTCCATGCATATCCATGAATCTGCATGAATATCCACGAATCTCCACGAATCTCCATGAATCTCCATGAATCTCCATGAATCTCCATGAATCTCCTCCATGAATCTCCATGAATCTCCATAGATCTCCATGAATCTCCATGAATATCCATGAATCTCCATGAATCTCCATGAATCTCCATGTATCTCCATGAATCTCCATGAATCTCCATGAATATCCTCCATTAATCTCCATGAATCTCCATGAATGTCCATGAATCTCCTCCATGAAACTCCTGTATGAATCTCCATGAATCTCCATGAATCTCCTTCATCAATCTCCACGAATCTCCATGAATCTCCTTCATCAATCTCCACGAATCTCCATGAATCTCCTTCTTCAATCTCCACGAATCTCCATGAATCTCCATGAATCTCCATGAATCTCCATGAATCTCCGCCATGAATCTCCATGAATCTCCATGAATATCCATGAATCTCCATGAATCTCCATGAATATCCATGAATCTCCATGATTCTCCATGAATCTCCATGTATCTCCATGAATTTCCAAGAATCTCCATGAATGTCCATGAATGTCCTCCATGAATCTCCATGCATCTCCATGAATCTCCATGAATCTCCATGAACCTCCTCCATGAATCTCCATGAATCTCCATGAATCTCCATGCATCTCCATGAATCTCCATGAATCTCCATGGACCTCCTCCATGAATCTCCATGAATCTCCATGAATCTCCATGAATCTCCATGAATCTCCATGAATCTCCATGAATCTCCAAGAATCTCCTCCATGAATCTCCATGAATCTCCATGAATCTCCATGTATCTCCATGAATCTACATGAATCTCCATGAATCTCAATGAATCTCCTCGATGAATCTCCATGAATCTTCATGAATCTCCTGATCCATGAATCTCCATGAATCTCCATGATCCTCCTCCATGAATCTCCATGAATCTCCATGAATATCCATGAATCTCCATGAATCTCCATGAATCTCCATGTATCTCCATGAATCTCCATGAATCTCCATGAATATCCTCCATGAATCTCCATGAATCTCCATGAATGTCCATGAATCTCCTCCATGAAACTCCTGTATGAATCTCCATGAATCTCCATGAATCTCCATGAATCTCCTTCATCAATCTCCACGAATCTCCATGAATCTCCTTCATCAATCTCCACGAATCTCCATGAATCTCCTTCTTCAATCTCCACGAATCTCCATGAATCTCCATGAATCTCCATGAATCTCCATGAATCTCCGCCATGAATCTCCATGAATCTCCATGAATATCCATGAATCTCCATGAATCTCCATGAATATCCATGAATCTCCATGATTCTCCATGAATCTCCATGTATCTCCATGAATTTCCAAGAATCTCCATGAATGTCCATGAATGTCCTCCATGAATCTCCATGCATCTCCATGAATCTCCATGAATCTCCATGAACCTCCTCCATGAATCTCCATGAATCTCCATGAATCTCCATGCATCTCCATGAATCTCCATGAATCTCCATGGACCTCCTCCATGAATCTCCATGAATCTCCATGAATCTCCATGAATCTCCATGAATCTCCATGAATCTCCATGAATCTCCATGAATGTCTATGAATCTCCATGACTCTCCATGAATCTCCTTGAATCTCCATGAATCTCCATAAATCTCCAAGAATCTCCGTAAATCTCCATGAATCTCCATGAATCTCCATGAATCTCCTCCATGAATCTCCATGAATCACCTCCATGAATCTCCATGAATCTCCATGATTGTCTATGAATCTCCATGACTCTCCATGAATCTCCTTGAATCTCCATGAATCTCCATAAATCTCCAAGAATCTCCGTGAATCTCCATGAATCTCCATGAATCTCCATGAATCTCCTCCATGAATCTCCTCCACGAATCTCCTGATCCATGAATCTCTATGAATCTCCATGAATCTCCATGAATATCCTCCATGAATCTCCATGAATCTTCATGAATCTGCTGATCCATGAATCTCTATGAATCCCCATGAATCTCCATGAATATCCTCCATGAATCTCCACGAATCTCCATGAATCTCCATGAATCTCCATGTATCTCCATGAATCTACATGAATCTCCATGAATCTCCACGAATCTCCTCGATGAATCTCCATGAATCTTCATGAATCTCCTGATCCATGAATCTCTATGAATCTCCATGATTCTCCATGAATATCCTACATGAATCTCCATGAATCTCCATGAATCTCCATGAATCTCCATGATATCCTGTATGAATCTTCATGAATCTCCATGAATCTCCATGAATCTCCAAGAATCTCCTCCATGAATCTCCATGAATCTCCATGAATCTCCATGTATCTCCATGAATCTACATGAATCTCCATGAATCTCAATGAATCTCCATGAATCTTCATGAATCTCCTGATCCATGAATCTCCATGAATCTCCATGAACCTCCATGAATATCCTCCATGAATCTCCATGAATCTTCATGAATCTCCTGATCCATGAATCTCTATGAATCCCCATGAATCTCCATAAATATCCTCCATGAATCTCCATGAATCTCCATGAATCGCCATGAATCTCCATGTATCTCCATGAATCTACATGAATCTCCATGAATCTCCATGAATCTCCATGAATCTCCTCCATGAATCTCCATGAATCACCTCCATGAATCTACATGAACCTCCATGAATCTCCATGAATCTCCTCCATGAATCTCCATGAATCTCCATGATATCCTGTATGAATCTCCATGAATCTCCATGAACCTCCTCCATGAATCTCCATGAATCTCCATGAATATCCATGAATCTCCATGAATCTTCATGTATCTCCATGAATCTCCATGAATCTCCTTAAATCTCCAAGAATCTCCGTGAATCTCCATGAATCTCCATGAATCTCCATGAATCTCCAAGAATCTCCTCCATGAATCTCCATGAATCTCCATGAATCTCCATGTATCTCCATGAATCTACATGAATCTCCATGAATCTCAATGAATCTCCTCGATGAATCTCCATGAATCTTCATGAATCTCCTGATCCATGAATCTCCATGAATCTCCATGATCCTCCTAAATGAATCTCCATGAATCTCCATGCATATCCATGAATCTCCATGAATCTGCATGAATATCCACGAATCTCCATGAATCTCCATGAATCTCCATGAATCTCCATGAATCTCCTCCATGAATCTCCAAGAATCTCCATAGATCTCCATGAATCTCCATGAATCTCCATGAATCTCCATGAATCTCCATGAATCTCCATGTATCTCCATGAATCTCCATGAATCTCCATGAATATCCTCCATGAATCTCCATGAATCTCCATGAATGTCCATGAAACTCCTCCATGAAACTCCTGTATGAATCTCCATGAATCTCCATGAATCTCCATGAATCTCCTTCATCAATCTCCACGAATCTCCATGAATCTCCTTCATCAATCTCCACGAATATCCATGAATCTCCTTCTTCAATCTCCACGAATCTCCATGAATCTCCATGAATCTCCATGAATCTCCATGAATCTCCGCCATGAATCTCCATGAATCTCCATGAATATCCATGAATCTCCATGAATCTCCACGAATATCCATGAATCTCCATGATTCTCCAGGAATCTCCATGTATCTCCATGAATTTCCAAGAATCTCCATGAATGTCCATGAATGTCCTCCATGAATCTCCATGCATCTCCATGAATCTCCATGAATCTCCATGAATCTCCATGAACCTCCTCCATGAATCTCCATGCATCTCCATGAATCTCCATGAATCTCCATGAATCTCCATGAATCTCCATGAATGTCTATGAATCTCCATGACTCTCCATGAATCTCCTTGAATCTCCATGAATCTCCATAAATTTCCAAGAATCATCGTAAATCTCCATGAATCTCCATGAATCTCCATGAATCTCCTCCATGAATCTCCATGAATCACCTCCATGAATCTCCATGAATCTCCATGATTGTCTATGAATCTCCATGACTCTCCATGAATCTCCTTGAATCTCCATGAATCTCCATAAATCTCCAAGAATCTCCGTGAATCTCCATGAATCTCCATGAATCTCCATGAATCTCCTCCATGAATCTCCGCCATGAATCTCCATGAATCTCCATGAATATCCATGAATCTCCATGAATCTCCATGAATCTCCGCCATGAATCTCCATGAATCTCCATGAATATCCATGAATCTCCATGAATCTCCATGAATCTCCATGTATCTCCATGAATCTACATGAATCTCCATGAATCTCCACGAATCTCCTCGATGAATTTCCATGAATCTTCATGAATCTCCTGATCCATGAATCTCTATGAATCTCCATGATTCTCCATGAATATCCTCCATGAATCTCCATGAATCTCCATGAATCTCCATGATATCCTGTATGAATCTTCATGAATCTCCATGAATCTCCATGAATCTCCAAGAATCTCCTCCATGAATCTCCATGAATCTCCATGAATCTCCATGTATCTCCATGAATCTACATGAATCTCCATGAATCTCAATGAATCTCCATGAATCTTCATGAATCTCCTGATCCATGAATCTCCATGAATCTCCATGAACCTCCATGAATATCCTCCATGAATCTCCATGAATCTTCATGAATCTCCTGATCCATGAATCTCTATGAATCCCCATGAATCTCCATGAATATCCTCCATGAATCTCCATGAATCTCCATGAATCGCCATGAATCTCCATGTATCTCCATGAATCTACATGAATCTCCATGAATCTCCATGAATCTCCATGAATCTCCTCCATGAATCTCCATGAATCACCTCCATGAATCTACATGAATCTCCATGAATCTCCATGAATCTCCTCCATGAATCTCCATGAATCTCCATGATATCCTGTATGAATCTCCATGAATCTCCATGAACCTCCTCCATGAATCTCCATGAATCTCCATGAATATCCATGAATCTCCATGAATCTTCATGTATCTCCATGAATCTCCATGAATCTCCTTAAATCTCCAAGAATCTCCGTGAATCTCCATGAATCTCCATGAATCTCCATGAATCTCCAAGAATCTCCTCCATGAATCTCCATGAATCTCCATGAATCTCCATGTATCTCCATGAATCTACATGAATCTCCATGAATCTCAATGAATCTCCTCGATGAATCTCCATGAATCTTCATGAATCTCCTGATCCATGAATCTCCATGAATCTCCATGATCCTCCTCCATGAATCTCCATGAATCTCCATGCATATCCATGAATCTCCATGAATCTGCATGAATATCCACGAATCTCCATGCATCTCCATGAATCTCCATGAATCTCCATGAATCTCCTCCATGAATCTCCATGAATCTCCATAGATCTCCATGAATCTCCATGAATATCCATGAATCTCCATGAATCTCCATGAATCTCCATGTATCTCCATGAATCTCCATGAATCTCCATGAATATCCTCCATGAATCTCCATGAATCTCCATGAATCTCCATGTATCTCCATGAATCTACATGAATCTCCATGAATCTCAATGAATCTCCTCGATGAATCTCCATGAATCTTCATGAATCTCTTGATCCATGAATCTCCATGAATCTCCATGAACCTCCTCCATGAATCTCCATGAATCTCCATGCATATCCATGAATCTCCATGAATCTGCATGAATATCCACGAATCTCCATGAATCTCCTTCTTCAATCTCCACGAATCTCCATGAATCTCCATGAATCTCAATGAATCTCCATGAATCTCCGCCATGAATCTCCATGAATCTCCATGAATATCCATGAATCTCCATGAATCTCCATGAATCTCCATGTACCTCCATGAATCTACATGAATCTCCATGAATCTCCATGAATCTCCTCGATGAATCTCCATTAATCTTCATGAATCTCCTGATCCATGAATCTCTATGAATCTCCATGATTCTCCATGAATATCCTCCATGAATCTCCATGAATCTCCATGAATCTCCATGAATCTCCATGATATCCTGTATGAATCTTCATGAATCTCCATGAATCTCCATGCATCTCCATTAATCTCCATGAATCTCCATGAACCTCCTCCATGAATCTCCACGAATCTCCATGAATATCCATGAATCTCCATGAATCTCCATGAATCTCCATGTATCTCCATGAATTTCCAAGAATCTCCATGAATGTCCATGAATGTCCTCCATGAATCTCCATGCATCTCCATGAATCTCCATGAATCTCCATGAACCTCCTCCATGAATCTCCATGAATCTCCATGCATATCCATGAATCTCCATGAATCTGCATGAATCTCCATGTATCTCCTTGAATCTACATGAATCTCCATGAAGATCCTCCATGAATCTCCATGAATCTCAATGAATGTCCATGAATCTCCTCCATGAATTTCCTGTATGAATCTCCATGAATCTCCATGAATCTCCACGAATCTCCATGAATCTCCATGAATCTCCTTCTTCAATCTCCACGAATCTCCATGAATCTCCATGAATCTACATGAATCTCCATGAAGATCCTCCATGAATCTCCATGAATCTCCATGAATGTCCATGAATCTCCTCCATGAATTTCCTGTATGAATCTCCATGAATCACCATAAATCTCCATGAATATCCATGAATCTCCATGAATCTCCATGAATATCCTCCATGAATCTCCATGAATCTCCACGAATCTCCATGAATATCCATGAATCTCCATGAATATCCATGATTCTCCATGAATCTCCATGAATCTCCATGTATCTCCATGAATTTCCAAGAATCTCCATGAATGTCCATGAATGTCCTCCATGAATCTCCATGCATCTCCATGAATCTCCATGAATCTCCATGAATCTCCATGCATCTCCATGAATCTCCATGAATCTCCATGAACCTCCTCCATGAATCTCCATGCATCTCCATGAATCTCCATGAATCTCCATGAACCTCCTCCATGAATCACCATAAATCTCCATGAATATCCATGAATCTCCATGAATCTACATGAATCTCCATGAATCTCCATGAATCTCCTCCATGAATCTCCATGAATCACCTCCATGAATCTACATGAATCTCCATGAATCTCCATGAATCTCCTCCATGAATCTCCATGAATCTCCATGATATCCTGTATGAATCTCCATGAATCTCCATGAACCTCCTCCATGAATCTCCATGAATCTCCATGAATATCCATGAATCTCAATGAATCTCCATGAATCTCCATGTATCTCCATGAATCTCCATGAATCTCCATAAATCTCCAAGAATCTCCGTGAATCTCCATGAATCTCCATGAATCTCCATGAATCTCCTCCATGAATCTCCATGAATCTCCAAGAATCTCCTCCATGAATCTCCATGAATCTCCATGAATCTCCATGTATCTCCATGAATCTACATGAATCTCCATGAATCTCAATGAATCTCCTCGATGAATCTCCATGAATCTTCATGAATCTCCTGATCCATGAATCTCCATGAATCTCCATGAACCTCCTCCATGAATCTCCATGAATCTCCATGCATATCCTTGAATCTCCATGAATCTGCATGAATATCCACGAATCTCCATGAATCTCCTTCTTCAATCTCCACGAATCTCCATGAATCTCCATGAATCTCAATGAATCTCCATGAATCTCCGCCATGAATCTCCATGAATCTCCATGAATCTCCTCGATGAATCTCCATTAATCTTCATGAATCTCCTGATCCATGAATCTCTATGAATCTCCATGATTCTCCATGAATATCCTCCATGAATCTCCATGAATCTCCATGAATCTCCATGAATCTCCATGATATCCTGTATGAATCTTCATGAATCTCCATGAATCTCCATGCATCTCCATTAATCTCCATGAATATCCATGAATCTCCATGAATCTCCATGAATCTCCATGTATCTCCATGAATTTCCAAGAATCTCCATGAATGTCCATGAATGTCCTCCATGAATCTCCATGCATCTCCATGAATCTCCATGAATCTCCATGAACCTCCTCCATGAATCTCCATGAATCTCCATGCATATCCATGAATCTCCATGAATCTGCATGAATCTCCATGTATCTCCTTGAATCTACATGAATCTCCATGAAGATCCTCCATGAATCTCAATGAATGTCCATGAATCTCCTCCATGAATTTCCTGTATGAATCTCCATGAATCTCCATGAATCTCCACGAATCTCCATGAATCTCCTTCTTCAATCTCCACGAATCTCCATGAATCTCCATGAATCTACATGAATCTCCATGAAGATCCTCCATGAATCTCCATGAATCTCCATGGATGTCCATGAATCTCCTCCATGAATTTCCTGTATGAATCTCCATGAATCACCATAAATCTCCATGAATATCCATGAATCTCCATGAATCTCCATGAATATCCTCCATGAATCTCCATGAATCTCCACGAATCTCCATGAATATCCATGAATCTCCATGAATATCCATGAATCTCCATGAATCTCCATGAATCTCCATGTATCTCCATGAATTTCCAAGAATCTCCATGAATGTCCATGAATGTCCTCCATGAATCTCCATGCATCTCCATGAATCTCCGTGAATCTCCATGATCCTCCTCCATTAATCTCCATGAATCTCTATGAATCTCCATGCATCTCCATGAATCTCCATGAATCTCCATGGACGTCCTCCATGAATCTACATGAATCTCCATGAATCTCCTTCTTCAATCTCCACGAATCTCCATGAATCTCCATGAATCTCAATGAATCTCCATGAATCTCCGCCATGAATCTCCATGAATCTCCATGAATATCCATGAATATCCTCCATGAATCTCCACGAATCTCCATGAATCTCCTTCTTCAATCTCCACGAATCTCCATGAAACTCCATGAATCTCAATGAATCTCCATGAATATCCGCCATGAATCTCCATGAATCTCCATGAATATCCATGAATCTCCATGAATCTCCATGAATCTCCATGTATCTCCATGAATCTACATGAATCTCCATGAATCTCCACGAATCTCCTCGATGAATCTCCATGAATCTTCATGAATCTCCTGATCCATGAATCTCTATGAATCTCCATGATTCTCCATGAATATCCTCCATGAATCTCCATGAATCTCCATGAATCTCCATGATATCCTGTATGAATCTTCATGAATCTCCATGAATCTCCATGAATCTCCAAGAATCTCCTCCATGAATCTCCATGAATCTCCATGAATCTCCATGTATCTCCATGAATCTACATGAATCTCCATGAATCTCAATGAATCTCCATGAATCTTCATGAATATCCATGAATCTCCATGAATCTCCATGAATCTCCATGTATCTCCATGAATCTACATGAATCTCCATGAATCTCCATGAATCTCCAAGAATCTCCTCCATGAATCTCCATGAATCTCCATGAATCTCCATGTATCTCCATGAATCTACATGAATCTCCATGAATCTCCATGTATCTCCATGAATCTACATGAATCTCCATGAATCTCAATGAATCTCCATGAATCTTCATGAATCTCCTGATCCATGAATCTCCATGAATCTCCATGAACCTCCATGAATATCCTCCATGAATCTCCATGAATCTTCATGAATCTCCTGATCCATGAATCTCTATGAATCCCCATGAATCTCCATGAATATCCTCCATGAATCTCCATGAATCTCCATGAATCGCCATGAATCTCCATGTATCTCCATGAATCTCCATGAATCTCCTCGATGAATCTCCATGAATCTCCTGATCCATGAACCTCTATGAATCTCCATGAATCTCCATGAATCTCCTTCATGAATCTCCATGAATCTCCATGAATCTCCATGCATCTCCATGAATCTCCATGAATCTCCATGAACCTCCTCCATGAATCTCCATGAATCTCCATGAATCTACATGAATCTCCATGAATCTCCATGAATCTCCTCCATGAATCTCCATGAATCACCTCCATGAATCTACATGAATCTCCATGAATCTCCATGAATCTCCTCCATGAATCTCCATGAATCTCCATGATATCCTGTATGAATCTCCATGAATCTCCATGAACCTCCTCCATGAATCTCCATGAATCTCCATGAATATCCATGAATCTCAATGAATCTCCATGAATCTCCATGTATCTCCATGAATCTCCATGAATCTCCATAAATCTCCAAGAATCTCCGTGAATCTCCATGAATCTCCATGAATCTCCATGAATCTCCTCCATGAATCTCCATGAATCTCCAAGAATCTCCTCCATGAATCTCCATGAATCTCCATGAATCTCCATGTATCTCCATGAATCTACATGAATCTCCATGAATCTCAATGAATCTCCTCGATGAATCTCCATGAATCTTCATGAATCTCCTGATCCATGAATCTCCATGAATCTCCATGAACCTCCTCCATGAATCTCCATGAATCTCCATGCATATCCATGAATCTCCATGAATCTGCATGAATATCCACGAATCTCCATGAATCTCCTTCTTCAATCTCCACGAATCTCCATGAATCTCCATGAATCTCAATGAATCTCCATGAATCTCCGCCATGAATCTCCATGAATCTCCATGAATATCCATGAATCTCCATGAATCTCCATGAATCTCCATGAATCACCTCCATGAATACATGAATCTCCATGAATCTCCATGAATCTCCTCCATGAATCTCCATGAATCTCCATGATATCCTGTATGAATCTCCATGAATCTCCATGAACCTCCTCCATGAATCTCCATGAATCTCCATGAATATCCATGAATCTCAATGAATCTCCATGAATCTCCATGTATCTCCATGAATCTCCATGAATCTCCATAAATCTCCAAGAATCTCCGTGAATCTCCATGAATCTCCATGAATCTCCATGAATCTCCTCCATGAATCTCCATGAATCTCCAAGAATCTCCTCCATGAATCTCCATGAATCTCCATGAATCTCCATGTATCTCCATGAATCTACATGAATCTCCATGAATCTCAATGAATCTCCTCGATGAATCTCCATGAATCTCCATGAATCTCCTCCATGAATCTCCATGAATCTCCAAGAATCTCCTCCATGAATCTCCATGAATCTCCATGAATCTCCATGTATCTCCATGAATCTACATGAATCTCCATGAATCTCAATGAATCTCCTCGATGAATCTCCATGAATCTTCATGAATCTCCTGATCCATGAATCTCCATGAATCTCCATGAACCTCCTCCATGAATCTCCATGAATCTCCATGCATATCCATGAATCTCCATGAATCTGCATGAATATCCACGAATCTCCATGAATCTCCTTCTTCAATCTCCACGAATCTCCATGAATCTCCATGAATCTCAATGAATCTCCATGAATCTCCGCCATGAATCTCCATGAATCTCCATGAATATCCATGAATCTCCATGAATCTCCATGAATCTCCATGAATCACCTCCATGAATACATGAATCTCCATGAATCTCCATGAATCTCCTCCATGAATCTCCATGAATCTCCATGATATCCTGTATGAATCTCCATGAATCTCCATGAACCTCCTCCATGAATCTCCATGAATCTCCATGAATATCCATGAATCTCAATGAATCTCCATGAATCTCCATGTATCTCCATGAATCTCCATGAATCTCCATAAATCTCCAAGAATCTCCGTGAATCTCCATGAATCTCCATGAATCTCCATGAATCTCCTCCATGAATCTCCATGAATCTCCAAGAATCTCCTCCATGAATCTCCATGAATCTCCATGAATCTCCATGTATCTCCATGAATCTACATGAATCTCCATGAATCTCAATGAATCTCCTCGATGAATCTCCATGAATCTTCATGAATCTCCTGATCCATGAATCTCCATGAATCTCCATGAACCTCCTCCATGAATCTCCATGAATCTCCATGCATATCCATGAATCTCCATGAATCTGCATGAATATCCACGAATCTCCATGAATCTCCTTCTTCAATCTCCACGAATCTCCATGAATCTCCATGAATCTCAATGAATCTCCATGAATCTCCGCCATGAATCTCCATGAATCTCCATGAATATCCATGAATCTCCATGAATCTCCATGAATCTCCATGTATCTCCATGAATCTACATGAATCTCCATGAATCTCCATGAATCTCCTCGATGAATCTCCATTAATCTTCATGAATCTCCTGATCCATGAATCTCTATGAATCTCCATGATTCTCCATGAATATCCTCCATGAATCTCCATGAATCTCCATGAATCTCCATGAATCTCCATGATATCCTGTATGAATCTTCATGAATCTCCATGAATCTCCATGCATCTCCATTAATCTCCATGAATCTCCATGAACCTCCTCCATGAATCTCCACGAATCTCCATGAATATCCATGAATCTCCATGAATCTCCATGAATCTCCATGTATCTCCATGAATTTCCAAGAATCTCCATGAATGTCCATGAATGTCCTCCATGAATCTCCATGCATCTCCATGAATCTCCATGAATCTCCATGAACCTCCTCCATGAATCTCCATGAATCTCCATGCATATCCATGAATCTCCATGAATCTGCATGAATCTCCATGTATCTCCTTGAATCTACATGAATCTCCATGAAGATCCTCCATGAATCTCCATGAATCTCAATGAATGTCCATGAATCTCCTCCATGAATTTCCTGTATGAATCTCCATGAATCTCCATGAATCTCCACGAATCTCCATGAATCCGCTTCTTCAATCTCCACGAATCTCCATGAATCTCCATGAATCTACATGAATCTCCATGAAGATCCTCCATGAATCTCCATGAATCTCCATGAATGTCCATGAATCTCCTCCATGAATTTCCTGTATGAATCTCCATGAATCACCATAAATCTCCATGAATATCCATGAATCTCCATGAATCTCCATGAATATCCTCCATGAATCTCCATGAATCTCCACGAATCTCCATGAATATCCATGAATCTCCATGAATATCCATGAATCTCCATCAATCTCCATGAATCTCCATGTATCTCCATGAATTTCCAAGAATCTCCATGAATGTCCATGAATGTCCTCCATGAATCTCCATGCATCTCCATGAATCTCCGTGAATCTCCATGATCCTCCTCCATTAATCTCCATGAATCTCTATGAATCTCCATGCATCTCCATGAATCTCCATGAATCTCCATGGACGTCCTCCATGAATCTCCATGAATCTCCATGAATCTACATGAATCTCCATGAATCTCCATGAATCTCCATGAATCTCCATGAATGTCTATGAATCTCCATGACTCTCCATGAATCTCCTTGAATCTCCATCAATCTCCATAAATCTCCAAGAATCTCCGTGAATCTCCATGAATCTCCATGAATCTCCATGAATCTCCTCCATGAATCTCCATGAATCACCTCCATGAATCTCCATGAATCTCCATGATTGTCTATGAATCTCCATGACTCTCCATGAATCTCCTTGAATCTCCATGAATCTCCATAAATCTCCAAGAATCTCCGTGAATCTCCATGAATCTCCATGAATCTCCATGAATCTCCTCCATGAATCTCCTCCACGAATCTCCTGATCCATGAATCTCTATGAATCTCCATGAATCTCCATGAATATCCTCCATGAATCTCCATGAATCTTCATGAATCTGCTGATCCATGAATCTCTATGAATCCCCATGAATCTCCATGAATATCCTGCATGAATCTCCATGAATCTCCATGAATCTCCACGAATCTTCATGAATCTCCTGATCCATGAACCTCTATGAATCTCCATGAATCTCCATGAAGATCCTCCATGAATCTCCATGAATCTCCATGAATGTCCATGAATCTCCTCCATGAATTTCCTGTATGAATCTCCATGAATCTCCATGAATCTCCACGAATCTCCATGAATCTGCTTCTTCAATCTCCACGAATCTCCATGAATCTCCATGAATCTCAATGAATCTCCATGAATCTCCGCCATGAATCTCCATGATTCTCCATGAATATCCTCCATGAATCTCCATGAATCTCCATGAATCTCCATGAATCTCCATGATATCCTGTATGAATCTTCATGAATCTCCATGAATCTCCATGCATCTCCATTAATCTCCATGAACCTCCTCCATGAATCTCCACGAATCTCCATGAATATCCATGAATCTCCATGAATATCCATGAATCTCCATGAATCTCCATGAATCTCCATGTATCTCCATGAATTTCCAAGAATCTCCATGAATGTCCATGAATGTCCTCCATGAATCTCCATGCATCTCCATGCATCTCCATGAATCTCCATGAATCTCCATGAACCTCCTCCATGAATCTCCATGAATCTCCATGAATCTACATGAATCTCCATGAATCTCCATGAATCTCCTCCATGAATCTCCATGAATCACCTCCATGAATCTACATGAATCTCCATGAATCTCCATGAATCTCCTCCATGAATCTCCATGAATCTCCATGATATCCTGTATGAATCTCCATGAATCTCCATGAACCTCCTCCATGAATCTCCATGAATCTCCATGAATATCCATGAATCTCAATGAATCTCCATGAATCTCCATGTATCTCCATGAATCTCCATGAATCTCCATAAATCTCCAAGAATCTCCGTGAATCTCCATGAATCTCCATGAATCTCCATGAATCTCCTCCATGAATCTCCATGAATCTCCAAGAATCTCCTCCATGAATCTCCATGAATCTCCATGAATCTCCATGTATCTCCATGAATCTACATGAATCTCCATGAATCTCAATGAATCTCCTCGATGAATCTCCATGAATCTTCATGAATCTCCTGATCCATGAATCTCCATGAATCTCCATGAACCTCCTCCATGAATCTCCATGAATCTCCATGCATATCCATGAATCTCCATGAATCTGCATGAATATCCACGAATCTCCATGAATCTCCTTCTTCAATCTCCACGAATCTCCATGAATCTCCATGAATCTCCATGAATCTCCATGAATCACCTCCATGAATACATGAATCTCCATGAATCTCCATGAATCTCCTCCATGAATCTCCATGAATCTCCATGATATCCTGTATGAATCTCCATGAATCTCCATGAACCTCCTCCATGAATCTCCATGAATCTCCATGAATATCCATGAATCTCAATGAATCTCCATGAATCTCCATGTATCTCCATGAATCTCCATGAATCTCCATAAATCTCCAAGAATCTCCGTGAATCTCCATGAATCTCCATGAATCTCCATGAATCTCCTCCATGAATCTCCATGAATCTCCAAGAATCTCCTCCATGAATCTCCATGAATCTCCATGAATCTCCATGTATCTCCATGAATCTACATGAATCTCCATGAATCTCAATGAATCTCCTCGATGAATCTCCATGAATCTTCATGAATCTCCTGATCCATGAATCTCCATGAATCTCCATGAACCTCCTCCATGAATCTCCATGAATCTCCATGCATATCCATGAATCTCCATGAATCTGCATGAATATCCACGAATCTCCATGAATCTCCTTCTTCAATGTCCACGAATCTCCATGAATCTCCATGAATCTCAATGAATCTCCATGAATCTCCGCCATGAATCTCCATGAATCTCCATGAATATCCATGAATCTCCATGAATCTCCATGAATCTCCATGAATCACCTCCATAAATACATGAATCTCCATGAATCTCCATGAATCTCCTCCATGAATCTCCATGAATCTCCATGATATCCTGTATGAATCTCCATGAATCTCCATGAACCTCCTCCATGAATCTCCATGAATCTCCATGAATATCCATGAATCTCAATGAATCTCCATGAATCTCCATGTATCTCCATGAATCTCCATGAATCTCCATAAATCTCCAAGAATCTCCGTGAATCTCCATGAATCTCCATGAATCTCCATGAATCTCCTCCATGAATCTCCATGAATCTCCAAGAATCTCCTCCATGAATCTCCATGAATCTCCATGAATCTCCATGTATCTCCATGAATCTACATGAATCTCCATGAATCTCAATGAATCTCCTCGATGAATCTCCATGAATCTTCATGAATCTCCTGATCCATGAATCTCCATGAATCTCCATGAACCTCCTCCATGAATCTCCATGAATCTCCATGCATATCCATGAATCTCCATGAATCTGCATGAATATCCACGAATCTCCATGAATCTCCTTCTTCAATGTCCACGAATCTCCATGAATCTCCATGAATCTCAATGAATCTCCATGAATCTCCTATTGGATTTATGGGTATATTAAACTAGACTCTATTAGTATAGGAAACAAAATTTATTCTATAAAATATATTTTATGAAGGCACGTTGTGAGACACGTCTTTACTATTCGACAAACTCGAACGAAGTGAGGATCGCTCTTGAAAAAACAGACGACGATCTAAGGAGCAAGCGAGAGTTGAGAGTTCCATGACCCGAACGGCATAGATACAATGTATGGTTTGTACAGGCGCTCGAAAGTCAAGCGACCGAATGTGCCTACTAAATAACAGTAGATTATTTTTGTCAATTTGTTTCTTAAATAAATTCCAACACGCTCCCTCAAAAATAAATCTATTATTCAGTTAAGACATGCCTTCCTTGTGCTTCGTCTGGGGCTAATTATATATATGGTCCAACATTTGTTGCTTGGGATTAGGGAAACCCAGAGAAAACCTAATCAGACCAGTACATACACACACATATAAAAATAATTGTAATTACTTGAAAAAAAAATTATCAATATTAATACAGTAAAATTATTCCAAATCCAGTCCATTTCTCAGTTCTAGGAACCTGGCTGTTGGCAACGGCTTGGTCAAAATATCGGCCAGCTGACTTCCTGTGGGCATATATAACAGTTTAATTATGCCCTTTTCAACCTGCTCTCTAGAAAAATGGTACTTTATATCTATGTGTTTTGATCTTTTATGATTCGTTGGATTGTTAGCAATACTAATGCAGCCATTGTTATCCTCATAGATTACAATTGGCTGCAGAACATCTATATTTAAACTCTTCGCCAAAGATCTCAACCAAAGGGCTTCTCTAACAGCTTCAAAAAGCGCCATATATTCAGCTTCTGTAGATGAAGCTGCTACAGATGCCTGTCGTTTTGTATTCCAACAGATTGTGCATCTCTCAAACAATTTAAACAGATATCCTGTTGTACTTCTTCTATCATTTAAATCATTTCCTCCCCAATCTGAATCAACATAGCCGCTCAGAAGATTAACATAATTTGCTCTTTCGTAAACTAATTTGATATTTTGCGAACCCTTCAGATATCTAAGTACTCTTTTCAAGCACTGCCAAAGTTCTTTGTTATTTTTGTTTAGATATCTGCTTAAAATGTTCACAGCTGTGCTTAAATCAGGCCTCGTACATAGCATCACGTACATCAAACATCCGACAAGATTTCGGCAAGGAGCATCATACTCCTCAGCGGAATTTAATGCCGTGTAATCTAATTTATGTTCAAGAGGCGTATTGATAGGGTTGCAATCTGACATTTTAAATTTGTGCAAAATTGTTTTAATATATGCACTTTGGTCCATGCTTATCTTATTTCCATTTCTTTCAATTTTAATACCTAAGAAAAGTTTTATTTCGTTTAAATCTGTCATGCAAAATTTTATTTTTAGGTAATTTTTAAAACTATTCATTGTGTCGATTTTTGCGGTTGCAATCACTAAGTCATCTACATACAACACAACATATATATTTTCCGATACATCTCCTTTGTCTAAAATGTAAATGCATCTATCGACAGGTGAATTTTTAAAGCCTTTTTCTAGAAGAGCTTGTTCGAAGATTTCAAACCAGCATCTGGCTGCCTGCTTTAATCCGTACAACGCCTTATTTAATTTACACACTTGATTATTATCACATTTAACTCCCTCAGGAACTTTCATATATATTTCTTCCTTTAATGTTCCATTTAGAAAAGCAGTTTTGACGTCCATGTGATGGATCAACAAGTTAAACTGATTTGAAAAAGCTAGTATAAATCTAAAGCTAGAAATTCTGGCAACCGGTGCAAAGGTTTCATTGTAGTCTTCTAAATATTGTTGACTAAACCCTCGAGCAACAAGCCGAGCTTTATATCTCAATGGATTTCCAAATTCATCGTTCTTAATTGTGAACACCCATTTACAGTCAACAATATTTTTATGCTCAGGCTTTGAGACCAAGGTCCATGTATTATTTATCAAAAGTGAATTGATCTCTTCTTTAACAGCCTGTTCCCACTGAATTTTATCCTTCATATTTTCAATGTCTCTATACGATACAGGGATTTTACAAACAATCGATTGAGCGCATAAAAGATAAACGTCCAATATATTGTCTTCATTGTATGAAACATCTGGTCGATTTTTAATTCGATCGCTTCTTCTTAAATCAGAAGCTACTTGTCTTTTTCGATAATTATTTATAGAACTATCATTGTGTGAATCTGTTTCAATTACAGATTTATTAAGTCCATGACTTAAATCGACATTTTCAATAACAGTATTTTAACGGTGGAGATTTATCTGATTTAGTACTATTAGATTTAAAATTATCTACTGATTTTGACTGCACGTCAGATGCATCAGTTTCAGGCTGTACCATTACAGGCCTCGATATCAAAAAATTAGTTTCGTCAACTATTACATCTCTCACAATAACAAATTTACCAGTTTCCACATTCCACACTTTATAGCCGTTCGGTTCGTAACCAACTAGAATGCCTTTCGAAGATTTTTCTTCGAATTTTGATTGTCTAATTTTATTATGTATATATACTGTTGAACCGAACACCTTCAAGTACCTTAATTGTGGCTTTTTGCTATGCCACATTTCGTATGGTGTTTTTAATTGTTTCAAAGCTTTTGTCGGAGTTAAATTAATTAAATATACAGCGGTAAGGACAGCTTCTCCCCAGAAAACCTTATTCAGACTAGCTCCAGCAATTAAAGTCCGAGCTTTTTCTGTTATCGTCCTTACCATACGTTCCGATACACCATTTAACTGTGGGGTTCGTGGAACTGTTAAGTGATATGTAATGCCTTTTTCAACACAATAATCTTTCATTTCGTTTGACAAGTATTCCCCGCCATTATCGCAATACAAGTTTACTAATTTAGAATTAAAATGAGTTTCACTCTTTGCAACATAGTCTTTAAACATTGAAAATACGTCTGATTTATGTGATATCAAATATGTTACACAATAGTGGGTATATTCATCAACAAAAACTAGAAAATAATTTTTTTCGTTAATTGTAGTAGGAGTGATTGGACCACAAACATCTGAATGCACAATGAATAACGGTCGTTTTACATATTTCTTATCTTTTGAGGTTCGAAATGGTAATCGCGATTGTTTGCCGTTTATGCAAGCTTCACAAAGATTGTCGTTAACCACAACATTCTCTACTTGATTTATATCTGCAAACATTTTTCTATTCTTTAATTCTAAAAATTTTGACTTTCCGATATGGCCTAAACGCTGATGCCATAACTCATAATTATCTTTTATCGTATTAGAGACATGGACAGTAGGATAAGCATTTACTATAAAATCTATACCAGTTAAATTGTTTAGGGGCTTACCAGACATTATGACGTTTTCATTTTTACTTATCTTAACGCCTTCCTTGTCGAAAACAACGGTCATGCCTGCCTGCTGGATCCTTTGAACGGACAGCAAATTATACGGCACATCTGGGCAGTAGTATATATTGTCCACGGTTCCCTTGATGCTCAAGTTGGTAGTAACATCCAGCGTCCCTTGTTTTGTCGCTGCAATGAATGTCCCATTTTTCGCCACAGAAATTCGTACTGGCGTCTGCAACACCTTAAAGTTTCCGGTCAGGTCTTCCCTGTTGATCAGGTGATCCGATGCCCCCGAATCCAAGACGAAGGTGATTTTGTTTGTTTCCTGCATTTCTGATTGGTAATCTCCAACCATGAATGCGAAACTTGACGCAGGCGTTGACGAACTTGACGAAGGTTGAACCATTTGAACGGTTTGTGCAGTTTTATCTGTTCCAGCACTTTGTTGAGGGATGCTTCTTTTATAATAAATGCAGTTCGGTTTGATGTGTCCTTTTCTGCCACAGTGGTGGCATTTTACTTCTCGTTTTTTGTTCGTCTGGTTATTTCGTTTAAATTTCTGTTGCGGTTTTGAGAAATTGAATTCTCGTTTCCTTCCCTTAAATTCAGCGTGAAGCACTTTTAAACTGGTATCACGGTTCTCACTCGTCAATTTGACCTCATGGTCCAAAAGTCTCGTCTTGACAAATGCAAGTGTTAAATTGTCTTCCGATAATGTTTCAATCGCTGTTATTACACCATCGTAGGACGCGGGCAATGTTAACAAGAGGTGTGACACTTTATCGGCTTCTTCCATTTTTGCACCCGCGCCTAATAGTTCCGAAATTATCTCATCGAAAACCGTAAAATGTTTTAATAGTGACGTATTATTTTGGAATTTTAGAAGTAATAGTTTTTTTCGTAATGCAAGCTGTGTAGCGACACTCTTTCGCTCATAAATAGCATCCAAACTACACAACACTTCTCTAGCACTTTTATTTGTCTTTACTAAACTAAGCAATGAGTCCGACAAATATTCTATGATGACATTTTTAGCGAGATTTTCAGCCCGAATCCATTCCGTAGTTAGCTTTGTCGGAATGTTGTCATCGATCACTTTTATTGCGTCCAACTCGGTTAACAAGCCGCGAATTCTGAACTTCCACGTAGTATATTTTTCACCGTCGAAAGGTTTGATATTCCTTTTCTTATCCATTGTCTTCTATGAGTTTCTTAAATTCACTGTGTCTATGCACGATATTGAACACACGGCAAACTATTTCACAACGTAATTCTTTTTAGAAAATGTCTCTTACACAACGTAACTAGGTACACGACGTAATACAGTATGCAACGTAACCTGGGCCCATAACCTATTGGATTTATGGGTATATTAAACTAGACTCTATTAGTATAGGAAACAAAATTTATTCTATAAAATATATTTTATGAAGGCACGTTGTGAGACACGTCCTTACTATTCGACAAACTCGAACGAAGTGAGGATCGCTCTTGAAAAAACAGACGACGATCTAAGGAGCAAGCGAGAGTTGAGAGTTCCATGACCCGAACGGCATAGATACAATGTATGGTTTGTACAGGCGCTCGAAAGTCAAGCGACCGAATGTGCCTACTAAATAACAGTAGATTATTTTTGTCAATTTGTTTCTTAAATAAATTCCAACATCTCCGCCATGAATCTCCATGAATCTCCATGAATATCCATGAATCTCCATGAATCTCCATGAATCTCCATGTATCTCCATGAATCTACATGAATCTCCATGAATCTCCATGAATCTCCTCGATGAATCTCCATTAATCTTCATGAATCTCCTGATCCATGAATCTCTATGAATCTCCATGATTCTCCATGAATATCCTCCATGAATCTCCATGAATCTCCATGAATCTCCATGAATCTCCATGATATCCCGTATGAATCTTCATGAATCTCCATGAATCTCCATGCATCTCCATTAATCTCCATGAATCTCCATGAACCTCCTCCATGAATCTCCACGAATCTCCATGAATATCCATGAATCTCCATGAATCTCCATGAATCTCCATGTATCTCCATGAATTTCCAAGAATCTCCATGAATGTCCATGAATGTCCTCCATGAATCTCCATGCATCTCCATGAATCTCCATGAATCTCCATGAACCTCCTCCATGAATCTCCATGAATCTCCATGCATATCCATGAATCTCCATGAATCTGCATGAATCTCCATGTATCTCCTTGAATCTACATGAATCTCCATGAAGATCCTCCATGAATCTCCATGAATCTCAATGAATGTCCATGAATCTCCTCCATGAATTTCCTGTATGAATCTCCATGAATCTCCATGAATCTCCACGAATCTCCATGAATCTCCTTCTTCAATCTCCACGAATCTCCATGAATCTCCATGAATCTACATGAATCTCCATGAAGATCCTCCATGAATCTCCATGAATCTCCATGAATGTCCATGAATCTCCTCCATGAATTTCCTGTATGAATCTCCATGAATCACCATAAATCTCCATGAATATCCATGAATCTCCATGAATCTCCATGAATATCCTCCATGAATCTCCATGAATCTCCACGAATCTCCATGAATATCCATGAATCTCCATGAATATCCATGAATCTCCATGAATCTCCATGAATCTCCATGTATCTCCATGAATTTCCAAGAATCTCCATGAATGTCCATGAATGTCCTCCATGAATCTCCATGCATCTCCATGAATCTCCGTGAATCTCCATGATCCTCCTCCATTAATCTCCATGAATCTCTATGAATCTCCATGCATCTCCATGAATCTCCATGAATCTCCATGGACGTCCTCCATGAATCTCCATGAATCTCCATGAATCTACATGAATCTCCATGAATCTCCATGAATCTCCATGAATCTCCATGAATGTCTATGAATCTCCATGACTCTCCATGAATCTCCTTGAATCTCCATGAATCTCCATAAATCTCCAAGAATCTCCGTGAATCTCCATGAATCTCCATGAATCTCCATGAATCTCCTCCATGAATCTCCATGAATCACCTCCATGAATCTCCATGAATCTCCATGATTGTCTATGAATCTCCATGACTCTCCATGAATCTCCTTGAATCTCCATGAATCTCCATAAATCTCCAAGAATCTCCGTGAATCTCCATGAATCTCCATGAATCTCCATGAATCTCCTCCATGAATCTCCTCCACGAATCTCCTGATCCATGAATCTCTATGAATCTCCATGAATCTCCATGAATATCCTCCATGAATCTCCATGAATCTTCATGAATCTGCTGATCCATGAATCTCTATGAATCCCCATGAATCTCCATGAATATCCTCCATGAATCTCCATGAATCTCCATGAATCTCCATGAATCTCCACGAATCTCCATGAATCTCCTTCTTCAATCTCCACGAATCTCCATGAATCTCCATGAATCTCAATGAATCTCCATGAATCTCCGCCATGAATCTCCATGATTCTCCATGAATATCCTCCATGAATCTCCATGAATCTCCATGAATCTCCATGATATCCTGTATGAATCTTCATGAATCTCCATTAATCTCCATGAACCTCCTCCATGAATCTCCACGAATCTCCATGAATATCCATGAATCTCCATGAATATCCATGAATCTCCATGAATCTCCATGAATCTCCATGTATCTCCATGAATTTCCAAGAATCTCCATGAATGTCCATGAATGTCCTCCATGAATCTCCATGCATCTCCATGAATCTCCATGAATCTCCATGAACCTCCTCCATGAATCTCCATGAATCTCCATGCATATCCATGAATCTCCATGAATCTCCATGCATATCCATGAATCTCCATGAATCTCCACGAATCTCCATGAATATCCATGAATCTCCATGAATATCCATGAATCTCCATGAATCTCCATGAATCTCCATGTATCTCCATGAATTTCCAAGAATCTCCATGAATGTCCATGAATGTCCTCCATGAATCTCCATGCATCTCCATGAATCTCCGTGAATCTCCATGAATCTCCGCCATAAATCTCCATGAATCTCCATGAATATCCATGAATATCCTCCATGAATCTCCACGAATCTCCATGAATCTCCTTCTTCAATCTCCACGAATCTCCATGAATCTCCATGAATCTCAATGAATCTCCATGAATCTCCGCCATGAATCTCCATGAATCTCCATGAATATCCATGAATCTCCATGAATCTCCATGAATCTCCATGTATCTCCATGAATCTACATGAATCTCCATGAATCTCCACGAATCTCCTCGATGAATCTCCATGAATCTTCATGAATCTCCTGATCCATGAATCTCTATGAATCTCCATGATTCTCCATGAATATCCTCCATGAATCTCCATGAATCTCCATGAATCTCCATGATATCCTGTATGAATCTTCATGAATCTCCATGAATCTCCATGAATCTCCAAGAATCTCCATGAATCTCCTCCATGAATTTCCTGTATGAATCTCCATGAATCTCCATGAATCTCCAGGAATCTCCATGAATCTCCTTCTTCAATCTCCACGAATCTCCATGAATCTCCATGAATCTCAATGAATCTCCATGAATCTCCGCCATGAATCTCCATGATTCTCCATGAATATCCTCCATGAATCTCCATGAATCTCCATGAATCTCCATGATATCCTGTATGAATCTTCATGAATCTCCATTAATCTCCATGAACCTCCTCCATGAATCTCCACGAATCTCCATGAATATCCATGAATCTCCATGAATATCCATGAATCTCCATGAATCTCCATGAATCTCCATGTATCTCCATGAATTTCCAAGAATCTCCATGAATGTCCATGAATGTCCTCCATGAATCTCCATGCATCTCCATGAATCTCCATGAATCTCCATGAACCTCCTCCATGAATCTCCATGAATCTCCATGCATATCCATGAATCTCCATGAATCTCCATGCATATCCATGAATCTCCATGAATCTCCACGAATCTCCATGAATATCCATGAATCTCCATGAATATCCATGAATCTCCATGAATCTCCATGAATCTCCATGTATCTCCATGAATTTCCAAGAATCTCCATGAATGTCCATGAATGTCCTCCATGAATCTCCATGCATCTCCATGAATCTCCGTGAATCTCCATGAATCTCCGCCATAAATCTCCATGAATCTCCATGAATATCCATGAATATCCTCCATGAATCTCCACGAATCTCCATGAATCTCCTTCTTCAATCTCCACGAATCTCCATGAATCTCCATGTATCTCCATGAATTTCCATGAATCTCCATGTATCTCCATGAATTTCCAAGAATCTCCATGAATGTCCATGAATGTCCTCCATGAATCTCCATGCATCTCCATGAATCTCCATGAATCTCCATGAACCTCCTCCATGAATCTCCATGAATCTCCATGCATATCCATGAATCTCCATGAATCTCCATGCATATCCATGAATCTCCATGAATCTCCACGAATCTCCATGAATATCCATGAATCTCCATGAATATCCATGAATCTCCATGAATCTCCATGAATCTCCATGTATCTCCATGAATTTCCAAGAATCTCCATGAATGTCCATGAATGTCCTCCATGAATCTCCATGCATCTCCATGAATCTCCGTGAATCTCCATGAATCTCCGCCATAAATCTCCATGAATCTCCATGAATATCCATGAATATCCTCCATGAATCTCCACGAATCTCCATGAATCTCCTTCTTCAATCTCCACGAATCTCCATGAATCTCCATGAATCTCAATGAATCTCCATGAATCTCCGCCATGAATCTCCATGAATCTCCATGAATATCCATGAATCTCCATGAATCTCCATGAATCTCCATGTATCTCCATGAATCTACATGAATCTCCATGAATCTCCACGAATCTCCTCGATGAATCTCCATGAATCTTCATGAATCTCCTGATCCATGAATCTCTATGAATCTCCATGATTCTCCATGAATATCCTCCATGAATCTCCATGAATCTCCATGAATCTCCATGATATCCTGTATGAATCTTCATGAATCTCCATGAATCTCCATGAATCTCCAAGAATCTCCATGAATCTCCTCCATGAATTTCCTGTATGAATCTCCATGAATCTCCATGAATCTCCACGAATCTCCATGAATCTCCTTCTTCAATCTCCACGAATCTCCATGAATCTCCATGAATCTCAATGAATCTCCATGAATCTCCGCCATGAATCTCCATGATTCTCCATGAATATCCTCCATGAATCTCCATGAATCTCCATGAATCTCCATGATATCCTGTATGAATCTTCATGAATCTCCATTAATCTCCATGAACCTCCTCCATGAATCTCCACGAATCTCCATGAATATCCATGAATCTCCATGAATATCCATGAATCTCCATGAATCTCCATGAATCTCCATGTATCTCCATGAATTTCCAAGAATCTCCATGAATGTCCATGAATGTCCTCCATGAATCTCCATGCATCTCCATGAATCTCCATGAATCTCCATGAACCTCCTCCATGAATCTCCATGAATCTCCATGCATATCCATGAATCTCCATGAATCTCCATGCATATCCATGAATCTCCATGAATCTCCACGAATCTCCATGAATATCCATGAATCTCCATGAATATCCATGAATCTCCATGAATCTCCATGAATCTCCATGTATCTCCATGAATTTCCAAGAATCTCCATGAATGTCCATGAATGTCCTCCATGAATCTCCATGCATCTCCATGAATCTCCGTGAATCTCCATGAATCTCCGCCATAAATCTCCATGAATCTCCATGAATATCCATGAATATCCTCCATGAATCTCCACGAATCTCCATGAATCTCCTTCTTCAATCTCCACGAATCTCCATGAATCTCCATGAATCTCAATGAATCTCCATGAATCTCCGCCATGAATCTCCATGAATCTCCATGAATATCCATGAATCTCCATGAATCTCCATGAATCTCCATGTATCTCCATGAATCTACATGAATCTCCATGAATCTCCACGAATCTCCTCGATGAATCTCCATGAATCTTCATGAATCTCCTGATCCATGAATCTCTATGAATCTCCATGATTCTCCATGAATATCCTCCATGAATCTCCATGAATCTCCATGAATCTCCATGATATCCTGTATGAATCTTCATGAATCTCCATGAATCTCCATGAATCTCCAAGAATCTCCTCCATGAATCTCCATGAATCTCCATGAATCTCCATGTATCTCCATGAATCTACATGAATCTCCATGAATCTCCAAGAATCTCCTCCATGAATCTCCATGAATCTCCATGAATCTCCATGTATCTCCATGAATCTACATGAATCTCCATGAATCTCCATGTATCTCCATGAATCTACATGAATCTCCATGAATCTCAATGAATCTCCATGAATCTCCTCGATGAATCTCCATGAATCTTCATGAATCTCCTGATCCATGAACCTCTATGAATCTCCATGAATCTCCATGAATCTCCTTCATGAATCTACATGAATCTCCATGAATCTCAAGGCATCTCCATGAATCTCCATGAATCTCCATGAACCTCCTCCATGAATCTCCATGAATCTCCATGCATCTCCATGAATCTCCATGAATCTGCATGAACCTCCTCCATGAATCTCCATGCATCTCCATGAATCTCCATGAATCTCCATGAACCTCCTCCATGAATCACCATAAATCTCCATGAATATCCATGAATCTCCATGAGTCTCCATGAATCTCCATGTATCTCCATGAATCTACATGAATCTCCATGAATCTCCATGAATCTCCTCGATGAATCTCCATGAATCTTCATGAATCTCCTGATCCATGAACCTCTATGAATCTCCATGAATCTCCATGAATCTCCTTCATGAATCTCCATGAATCTCCATGAATCTCCATGTATCTCCATGAATCTCCATGAATCTCCATAAATCTCCAAGAATCTCCGTGAATCTCCATGAATCTCCATGAATCTCCATGAATCTCCTCCATGAATCTCCATGAATCTCCAAGAATCTCCTCCATGAATCTCCATGTATCTCCATGAATCTACATGAATCTCCACGAATCTCCATGAATCTCCTTCTTCAATCTCCACGAATCTCCATGAATCTCCATGAATCTACATGAATCTCCATGAAGATCCTCCATGAATCTCCATGAATCTCCATGAATGTCCATGAATCTCCTCCATGAATTTCCTGTATGAATCTCCATGAATCACCATAAATCTCCATGAATATCCATGAATCTCCATGAATCTCCATGAATATCCTCCATGAATCTCCATGAATCTCCACGAATCTCCATGAATATCCATGAATCTCCATGAATATCCATGAATCTCCATGAATCTCCATGAATCTCCATGTATCTCCATGAATTTCCAAGAATCTCCATGAATGTCCATGAATGTCCTCCATGAATCTCCATGCATCTCCATGAATCTCCGTGAATCTCCATGATCCTCCTCCATTAATCTCCATGAATCTCTATGAATCTCCATGCATCTCCATGAATCTCCATGAATCTCCATGGACGTCCTCCATGAATCTCCATGAATCTCCATGAATCTACATGAATCTCCATGAATCTCCATGAATCTCCATGAATCTCCATGAATGTCTATGAATCTCCATGACTCTCCATGAATCTCCTTGAATCTCCATGAATCTCCATAAATCTCCAACAATCTCCGTGAATCTCCATGAATCTCCATGAATCTCCATGAATCTCCTCCATGAATCTCCATGAATCACCTCCATGAATCTCCATGAATCTCCATGATTGTCTATGAATCTCCATGACTCTCCATGAATCTCCTTGAATCTCCATGAATCTCCATAAATCTCCAAGAATCTCCGTGAATCTCCATGAATCTCCATGAATCTCCTCCACGAATCTCCTGATCCATGAATCTCTATGAATCTCCATGAATCTCCATGAATATCCTCCATGAATCTCCATGAATCTTCATGAATCTGCTGATCCATGAATCTGTATGAATCCCCATGAATCTCCATGAATATCCTCCATGAATCTCCATGAATCTCCATGAATCTCCACGAATCTTCATGAATCTCCTGATCCATGAACCTCTATGAATCTCCATGAATCTCCATGAAGATCCTCCATGAATCTCCATGAATCTCCATGAATGTCCATGAATCTCCTCCATGAATTTCCTGTATGAATCTCCATGAATCTCCATGAATCTCCACGAATCTCCATGAATCTCCTTCTTCAATCTCCACGAATCTCCATGAATCTCCATGAATCTCAATGAATCTCCATGAATCTCCGCCATGAATCTCCATGATTCTCCATGAATATCCTCCATGAATCTCCATGAATCTCCATGAATCTCCATGATATCCTGTATGAATCTTCATGAATCTCCATTAATCTCCATGAACCTCCTCCATGAATCTCCACGAATCTCCATGAATATCCATGAATCTCCATGAATATCCATGAATCTCCATGAATCTCCATGAATCTCCATGTATCTCCATGAATTTCCAAGAATCTCCATGAATGTCCATGAATGTCCTCCATGAATCTCCATGCATCTCCATGAATCTCCATGAATCTCCATGAACCTCCTCCATGAATCTCCATGAATCTCCATGCATATCCATGAATCTCCATGAATCTGCATGAATCTCCATGTATCTCCTTGAATCTACATGAATCTCCATGAAGATCCTCCATGAATCTCCATGAATCTCAATGAATGTCCATGAATCTCCTCCATGAATTTCCTGTATGAATCTCCATGAATCTCCATGAATCTCCACGAATCTCCATGAATCTCCTTCTTCAATCTCCACGAATCTCCATGAATCTCCATGAATCTACATGAATCTCCATGAAGATCCTCCATGAATCTCCATGAATCTCCATGAATGTCCATGAATCTCCTCCATGAATTTCCTGTATGAATCTCCATGAATCACCATAAATCTCCATGAATATCCATGAATCTCCATGAATCTCCATGAATATCCTCCATGAATCTCCATGAATCTCCAAGAATCTCCATGAATGTCCATGAATGTCCTCCATGAATCTCCATGCATCTCCATGAATCTCCGTGAATCTCCATGAATCTCCGCCATAAATCTCCATGAATCTCCATGAATATCCATGAATATCCTCCATGAATCTCCACGAATCTCCATGAATCTCCTTCTTCAATCTCCACGAATCTCCATGAATCTCCATGAATCTCAATGAATCTCCATGAATCTCCGCCATGAATCTCCATGAATCTCCATGAATATCCATGAATCTCCATGAATCTCCATGAATCTCCATGTATCTCCATGAATCTACATGAATCTCCATGAATCTCCACGAATCTCCTCGATGAATCTCCATGAATCTTCATGAATCTCCTGATACATGAATCTCTATGAATCTCCATGATTCTCCATGAATATCCTCCATGAATCTCCATGAATCTCCATGAATCTCCATGATATCCTGTATGAATCTTCATGAATCTCCATGAATCTCCATGAATCTCCAAGAATCTCCTCCATGAATCTCCATGAATCTCCATGAATCTCCATGTATCTCCATGAATCTACATGAATCTCCATGAATCTCCAAGAATCTCCTCCATGAATCTCCATGAATCTCCATGAATCTCCATGTATCTCCATGAATCTACATGAATCTCCATGAATCTCCATGTATCTCCATGAATCTACATGAATCTCCATGAATCTCAATGAATCTCCATGAATCTCCTCGATGAATCTCCATGAATCTTCATGAATCTCCTGATCCATGAACCTCTATGAATCTCCATGAATCTCCATGAATCTCCATGCATCTCCATGAATCTCCATGAATCTCCATGAACCTCCTCCATGAATCTCCATGAATCTCCATGCATCTCCATGAATCTCCATGAATCTCCATGAACCTCCTCCATGAATCTCCATGCATCTCCATGAATCTCCATGAATCTCCATGAACCTCCTCCATGAATCACCATAAATCTCCATGAATATCCATGAATCTCCATGAGTCTCCATGAATCTCCATGTATCTCCATGAATCTACATGAATCTCCATGAATCTCCATGAATCTCCTCGATGAATCTCCATGAATCTTCATGAATCTCCTGATCCATGAACCTCTATGAATCTCCATGAATCTCCATGAATCTCCTTCATGAATCTCCATGAATCTCCATGAATCTCCATGTATCTCCATGAATCTCCATGAATCTCCATAAATCTCCAAGAATCTCCGTGAATCTCCATGAATCTCCATGAATCTCCATGAATCTCCTCCATGAATCTCCATGAATCTCCAAGAATCTCCTCCATGAATCTCCATGTATCTCCATGAATCTACATGAATCTCCATGAATCTCAATGAATCTCCTCGATGAATCTCCATGAATCTTCATGAATCTCCTGATCCATGAATCTCCATGAATCTCCATGAACCTCCTCCATGAATCTCCATGCATATCCATGAATCTCCATGAATCTGCATGAATATCCACGAATCTCCATGAATCTCCTTCTTCAATCTCCACGAATCTCCATGAATCTCCATGAATCTCAATGAATCTCCATGAATCTCCGCCATGAATCTCCATGAATCTCCATGAATATCCATGAATCTCCATGAATCTCCATGAATCTCCATGTATCTCCATGAATCTACATGAATCTCCATGAATCTCCATGAATCTCCTCGATGAATCTCCATTAATCTTCATGAATCTCCTGATCCATGAATCTCTATGAATCTCCATGATTCTCCATGAATATCCTCCATGAATCTCCATGAATCTCCATGAATCTCCATGAATCTCCATGATATCCTGTATGAATCTTCATGAATCTCCATGAATCTCCATGCATCTCCATTAATCTCCATGAATCTCCATGAACCTCCTCCAAGAATCTCCACGAATCTCCATGAATATCCATGAATCTCCATGAATCTCCATGAATCTCCATGTATCTCCATGAATTTCCAAGAATCTCCATGAATGTCCATGAATGTCCTGCATGAATCTCCATGCATCTCCATGAATCTCCATGAATCTCCATGAACCTCCTCCATGAATCTCCATGAATCTCCATGCATATCCATGAATCTCCATGAATCTGCATGAATCTCCATGTATCTCCTTGAATCTACATGAATCTCCATGAAGATCCTCCATGAATCTCCATGAATCTCAATGAATGTCCATGAATCTCCTCTATGAATTTCCTGTATGAATCTCCATGAATCTCCATGAATCTCCACGAATCTCCATGAATCTCCTTCTTCAATCTCCACGAATCTCCATGAATCTCCATGAATCTACATGAATCTCCATGAAGATCCTCCATGAATCTCCATGAATCTCCATGAATGTCCATGAATCTCCTCCATGAATTTCCTGTATGAATCTCCATGAATCACCATAAATCTCCATGAATATCCATGAATCTCCATGAATCTCCATGAATATCCTCCATGAATCTCCATGAATCTCCACGAATCTCCATGAATATCCATGAATCTCCATGAATATCCATGAATCTCCATGAATCTCCATGAATCTCCATGTATCTCCATGAATTTCCAAGAATCTCCATGAATGTCCATGAATGTCCTCCATGAATCTCCATGCATCTCCATGAATCTCCGTGAATCTCCATGATCCTCCTCCATTAATCTCCATGAATCTCTATGAATCTCCATGCATCTCCATGAATCTCCATGAATCTCCATGGACGTCCTCCATGAATCTCCATGAATCTCCATGAATCTACATGAATCTCCATGAATCTCCATGAATCTCCATGAATCTCCTCCATGAATCTCCATGAATCACCTCCATGAATCTCCATGAATCTCCATGATTGTCTATGAATCTCCATGACTCTCCATGAATCTCCTTGAATCTCCATGAATCTCCATAAATCTCCAAGAATCTCCGTGAATCTCCATGAATCTCCATGAATCTCCATGAATCTCCTCCATGAATCTCCTCCACGAATCTCCTGATCCATGAATCTCTATGAATCTCCATGAATCTCCATGAATATCCTCCATGAATCTCCATGAATCTTCATGAATCTGCTGATCCATGAATCTCTATGAATCCCCATGAATCTCCATGAATATCCTCCATGAATCTCCATGAATCTCCATGAATCTCCACGAATCTTCATGAATCTCCTGATCCATGAACCTCTATGAATCTCCATGAATCTCCATGAAGATCCTCCATGAATCTCCATGAATCTCCATGAATGTCCATGAATCTCCTCCATGAATTTCCTGTATGAATCTCCATGAATCTCCATGAATCTCCACGAATCTCCATGAATCTCCTTCTTCAATCTCCACGAATCTCCATGAATCTCCATGAATCTCAATGAATCTCCATGAATCTCCGCCATGAATCTCCATGATTCTCCATGAATATCCTCCATGAATCTCCATGAATCTCCATGAATCTCCATGAATCTCCATGATATCCTGTATGAATCTTCATGAATCTCCATGAATCTCCATGCATCTCCATTAATCTCCATGAACCTCCTCCATGAATCTCCACGAATCTCCATGAATATCCATGAATCTCCATGAATATCCATGAATCTCCATGAATCTCCATGAATCTCCATGTATCTCCATGAATTTCAAAGAATCTCCATGAATGTCCATGAATGTCCTCCATGAATCTCCATGCATCTCCATGAATCTCCATGAATCTCCATGAACCTCCTCCATGAATCTCCATGAATCTCCATGCATATCCATGAATCTCCATGAATCTGCATGAATCTCCATGAATTTCCAAGAATCTCCATGAATGTCCATGAATGTCCTCCATGAATCTCCATGCATCTCCATGAATCTCCATGAATCTCCATGAACCTCCTCCATGAATCTCCATGAATCTCCATGCATATCCATGAATCTCCACGAATCTCCATGAATATCCATGAATCTCCATGAATATCCATGAATCTCCATGAATCTCCATGAATCTCCATGTATCTCCATGAATTTCCAAGAATCTCCATGAATGTCCATGAATGTCCTCCACGAATCTCCATGAATCTCCATGAATCTCCATGAATCTCCATGAATCTCCATGAATCTCCATGATATCCTGTATGAATCTCCATGATATCCTGTATGAATCTCCATGATATCCTGTATGAATCTCCATGAATCTCCATGAACCTCCATGAATCTCCATGAATATCCATGAATCTCCATGAATCTCCATGAATCTCCATGAATCTCCATGAACCTCCATGAATCTCCATGATATCCTGTATGAATCTCCATGATATCCTGTATGAATCTCCATGATATCCTGTATGAATCTCCATGAATCTCCATGATATCCTGTATGAATCTCCATGATATCCTGTATGAATCTCCATGAATCTCCATGAACCTCCATGAATCTCCATGAATCTCCATGAACCTCCTCCATGAATCTCCACGAATCTCCATGAATATCCATGAATCTCCATGAATATCCATGAATCTCCATGAATCTCCATGAATCTCCATGTATCTCCATGAATTTCCAAGAATCTCCATGAATGTCCATGAATGTCCTCCATGAATCTCCATGAATCTCCATGAATCTCCATGAACCTCCTCCATGAATCTCCATGAATCTCCATGCATATCCATGAATCTCCATGAATCTGCATGAATCTCCATGTACCTCCATGAATCTACATGAATCTCCATGAATCTCCATGAATCTCCTCGATGAATCTCCATGAATCTTCTTGAATCTCCTAATCCATGAACCTCTATGAATCTCCATGAATCTCCATCAATCACCATGAATCTCCATGAATCTCCTTCATCAATCTCCACGAACCTCCACGAATCTCCATGAATCTCCATGAATCTCCATGAATCTCCATGAATCTCCATGAATCTCCATGATATCCTGTATGAATCTCCATGATATCCTGTATGAATCTCCATGAATCTCCATGAACCTCCATGAATCTCCAAGAATCTCCGTGAATCTCCATGAATATCCATGAATCTCCATGAATCTCCATGAATCTCCATGTATCTCCATGAATCTCCATGAATCTCCATAAATCTCCAAGAATCTCCGTGAATCTCCATGAATCTCCATGAATCTCCATGAATCTCCATGAATCTCCATGAATCTCCAAGAATCTCCTCCATGAATCTCCATGAATCTCCATGAATCTCCATGTATCTCCATGAATCTACATGAATCTCCATGAATCTCAATGAATCTCCTCGATGAATCTCCATGAATCTTCATGAATCTCCTGATCCATGAATCTCCATGAATCTCCATGAACCTCCTCCATGAATCTCCATGAATCTCCATGCATATCCATGAATCTCCATGAACCTCCTCCATGAATCTCCACGAATCTCCATGAATATCCATGAATCTCCATGAATATCCATGAATCTCCATGAATCTCCATGAATCTCCATGTATCTCCATGAATTTCCAAGAATCTCCATGAATGTCCATGAATGTCCTCCATGAATCTCCATGCATCTCCATGAATCTCCATGAATCTCCATGAACCTCCTCCATGAATCTCCACGAATCTCCATGCATATCCATGAATCTCCACGAATCTCCATGAATATCCATGAATCTCCATGAATATCCATGAATCTCCATGAATCTCCATGAATCTCCATGTATCTCCATGAATTTCCAAGAATCTCCATGAATGTCCATGAATGTCCTCCACGAATCTCCATGAATCTCCATGAATCTCCATGAATCTCCATGAATCTCCATGATATCCTGTATGAATCTCCATGATATCCTGTATGAATCTCCATGATATCCTGTATGAATCTCCATGAATCTCCATGAACCTCCATGAATCTCCATGAATATCCATGAATCTCCATGAATCTCCATGAATCTCCATGAATCTCCATGAACCTCCATGAATCTCCATGATATCCTGTATGAATCTCCATGATATCCTGTATGAATCTCCATGAATCTCCATGATATCCTGTATGAATCTCCATGATATCCTGTATGAATCTCCATGAATCTCCATGAACCTCCATGAATCTCCATGAATCTCCATGAACCTCCTCCATGAATCTCCACGAATCTCCATGAATATCCATGAATCTCCATGAATATCCATGAATCTCCATGAATCTCCATGAATCTCCATGTATCTCCATGAATTTCCAAGAATCTCCATGAATGTCCATGAATGTCCTCCATGAATCTCCATGCATCTCCATGAATCTCCATGAATCTCCATGAACCTCCTCCATGAATCTCCATGAATCTCCATGCATATCCATGAATCTCCATGAATCTGCATGAATCTCCATGTACCTCCATGAATCTACATGAATCTCCATGAATCTCCATGAATCTCCTCGATGAATCTCCATGAATCTTCTTGAATCTCCTAATCCATGAACCTCTATGAATCTCCATGAATCTCCATCAATCACCATGAATCTCCATGAATCTCCATGAATCTCCTTCATCAATCTCCACGAACCTCCACGAATCTCCATGAATCTCCATGAATCTCCATGAATCTCCATGAATATCCATGAATCTCCATGATATCCTGTATGAATCTCCATGATATCCTGTATGAATCTCCATGAATCTCCATGAACCTCCATGAATCTCCAAGAATCTCCGTGAATCTCCATGAATATCCATGAATCTCCATGAATCTCCATGAATCTCCATGTATCTCCATGAATCTACATGACTCTCCATAAATCTCCAAGAATCTCCGTGAATCTCCATGAATCTCCATGAATCTCCATGAATCTCCATGAATCTCCATGAATCTCCAAGAATCTCCTCCATGAATCTCCATGAATCTCCATGAATCTCCATGTATCTCCATGAATCTACATGAATCTCCATGAATCTCAATGAATCTCCTCGATGAATCTCCATGAATCTTCATGAATCTCCTGATCCATGAATCTCCATGAATCTCCATGAACCTCCTCCATGAATCTCCATGCATCTCCATGCATATCCATGAATCTCCATGAATCTGCATGAATATCCACGAATCTCCATGAATCTCCACGAATCTCCATGAATCTCCATGAATCTCCTCCATGAATCTCCATGAATCTCCATGAATCTCCATGAATCTCCATGAATATCCTCCATGAATCTCCATGAATCTCCATGAATGTCCATGAATCTCCTCCATGAAACTCCTGTATGAATCTCCATGAATCTCCATGAGTCTCCATGAATCTCCTTCATCAATCTCCACGAATCTCCATGAATCTCCATGAATCTCCATGAATCTCTTATGATATCCTGTATGAATCTTCATGAATCTCCATGAATCTCCATGCATCTCCATGAATCTCCATGAATCTCCATGAACCTCCTCCATGAATCTCCATGAATCTCCATGAATCTCCATGAATCTCCTCCATGAATCTCCATGAATCACCTCCATGAATCTCCATGAATCTCCATGAATGTCTATGAATCTCCATGACTCTCCATGAATCTCCTTGAATCTCCATGAATCTCCATAAATCTCCAAGAATCTCCGTGAATCTCCATGAATCTCCATGAATCTCCATGAATCTCCTCCATGAATCTCCTCCATGAATCTCCTCCATGAATCTCCATGAATCTCCATGAATGTTCATGAATGTCCTCCATGAATCTCCATGCATCTCCATGAATCTCCTTGTATCTCCATGAATCTACATGAATCTCCATGAATCTCCATGAATCTCCTGATCCATGAATCTCTATGAATCCCCATGAATCTCCATGAATATCCTCCATGAATCTCCATGAATCTCCATGAATCGCCATGAATCTCCATGTATCTCCATGAGTTTCCAAGAATCTCCATGAATGTTCATGAATGTCCTCCATGAATCTCCATGCATCTCCATGAATCTCCTTGTATCTCCATGAATCTACATGAATCTCCATGAATCTCCATGAATCTCCTCGATGAATCTCCATGAATCTGCATGAATCTCCTGATCCATGAACCTCTATGAATCTCCATGAATCTCCATGAACCTCTATGAATCTCCATGAATCTCCATGAATCTCCTTCATGAATCTCCATGAATCTCCATGAATCTCCATGCATCTCCATGAATCTCCATGAATCTCCATGAACCTCCTCCATGAATCTCCATGAATCTCCATGAATCTACATGAATCTCCATGAATCTCCATGAATCTCCTCCATGAATCTCCATGAATCACCTCCATGAATCTCCATGAATCTCCATGAATGTCTATAAATCTCCATGACTCTCCATGAATCTCCATGCATCTCCATGAATCTCCATGAATCTCCATGAACATCCTCCATGAATCTCCATGAATCTCCATGAATCTCCATGAATCTCCATGAACCTCCTCCATGAATCACCATAAATCTCCATGAATATCCATGAATCTCCATGAATCTCCATGAATCTCCATGAATCTCCATGAATCTCCATGTATCTCCATGAATCTACATGAATCACCATGAATCTCAATGAATCTCCTCCATGAATCTCCATGAATCTTCATGAATCTGCTGATCCATGAATCTCTATGAATCCCCATGAATCTCCATGAATATCCTCCATGAATCTCCATGAATCTCCATGAATCTCCACGAATCTTCATGAATCTCCTGATCCATGAACCTCTATGAATCTCCATGAATCTCCATGAAGATCCTCCATGAATCTCCATGAATCTCCATGAATGTCCATGAATCTCCTCCATGAATTTCCTGTATGAATCTCCATGAATCTCCATGAATCTCCACGAATCTCCATGAATCTCCTTCTTCAATCTCCACGAATCTCCATGAATCTCCATGAATCTCAATGAATCTCCATGAATCTCCGCCATGAATCTCCATGATTCTCCATGAATATCCTCCATGAATCTCCATGAATCTCCATGAATCTCCATGATATCCTGTATGAATCTTCATGAATCTCCATTAATCTCCATGAACCTCCTCCATGAATCTCCACGAATCTCCATGAATATCCATGAATCTCCATGAATATCCATGAATCTCCATGAATCTCCATGAATCTCCATGTATCTCCATGAATTTCCAAGAATCTCCATGAATGTCCATGAATGTCCTCCATGAATCTCCATGCATCTCCATGAATCTCCATGAATCTCCATGAACCTCCTCCATGAATCTCCATGCATATCCATGAATCTCCATGAATCTGCATGAATCTCCATGTATCTCCTTGAATCTACATGAATCTCCATGAAGATCCTCCATGAATCTCCATGAATCTCAATGAATGTCCATGAATCTCCTCCATGAATTTCCTGTATGAATCTCCATGAATCTCCATGAATCTCCACGAATCTCCATGAATCTCCTTCTTCAATCTCCACGAATCTCCATGAATCTCCATGAATCTACATGAATCTCCATGAAGATCCTCCATGAATCTCCATGAATCTCCATGAATGTCCATGAATCTCCTCCATGAATTTCCTGTATGAATCTCCATGAATCACCATAAATCTCCATGAATATCCATGAATCTCCATGAATCTCCATGAATATCCTCCATGAATCTCCATGAATCTCCACGAATCTCCATGAATATCCATGAATCTCCATGAATATCCATGAATCTCCATGAATCTCCATGAATCTCCATGTATCTCCATGAATTTCCAAGAATCTCCATGAATGTCCATGAATATCCATGAATATCCTCCATGAATCTCCACGAATCTCCATGAATCTCCTTCTTCAATCTCCACGAATCTCCATGAATCTCCATGAATCTCAATGTATCTCCATGAATCTCCGCCATGAATCTCCATGAATCTCCATGAATATCCATGAATCTCCATGAATCTCCATGAATCTCCATGTATCTCCATGAATCTACATGAATCTCCATGAATCTCCACGAATCTCCTCGATGAATCTCCATGAATCTTCATGAATCTCCTGATCCATGAATCTCTATGAATCTCCATGATTCTCCATGAATATCCTCCATGAATCTCCATGAATCTCCATGAATCTCCATGATATCCTGTATGAATCTTCATGAATCTCCATGAATCTCCATGAATCTCCAAGAATCTCCTCCATGAATCTCCATGAATCTCCATGAATCTCCATGTATCTCCATGAATCTACATGAATCTCCATGAATCTCCAAGAATCTCCTCCATGAATCTCCATGAATCTCCATGAATCTCCATGTATCTCCATGAATCTACATGAATCTCCATGAATCTCCATGTATCTCCATGAATCTACATGAATCTACATGAATCTCAATGAATCTCCATGAATCTCCTCGATGAATCTCCATGAATCTTCATGAATCTCCTGATCCATGAACCTCTATGAATCTCCATGAATCTCCATGAATCTCCTTCATGAATCTACATGAATCTCCATGAATCTCCATGCATCTCCATGAATCTCCATGAATCTCCATGAACCTCCTCCATGAATCTCCATGAATCTCCATGCATCTCCATGAATCTCCATGAATCTCCATGAACCTCCTCCATGAATCTCCATGCATCTCCATGAATCTCCATGAATCTCCATGAACCTCCTCCATGAATCACCATAAATCTCCATGAATATCCATGAATCTCCATGAGTCTCCATGAATCTCCATGTATCTCCATGAATCTACATGAATCTCCATGAATCTCCATGAATCTCCTCGATGAATCTCCATGAATCTTCATGAATCTCCTGATCCATGAACCTCTATGAATCTCCATGAATCTCCATGAATCTCCTTCATGAATCTCCATGAATCTCCATGAATCTCCATGTATCTCCATGAATCTCCATGAATCTCCATAAATCTCCAAGAATCTCCGTGAATCTCCATGAATCTCCATGAATCTCCATGAATCTCCTCCATGAATCTCCATGAATCTCCAAGAATCTCCTCCATGAATCTCCATGTATCTCCATGAATCTACATGAATCTCCATGAATCTCAATGAATCTCCTCGATGAATCTCCATGAATCTTCATGAATCTCCTGATCCATGAATCTCCATGAATCTCCATGAACCTCCTCCATGAATCTCCATGCATATCCATGAATCTCCATGAATCTGCATGAATATCCACGAATCTCCATGAATCTCCTTCTTCAATCTCCACGAATCTCCATGAATCTCCATGAATCTCAATGAATCTCCATGAATCTCCGCCATGAATCTCCATGAATCTCCATGAATATCCATGAATCTCCATGAATCTCCATGAATCTCCATGTATCTCCATGAATCTACATGAATCTCCATGAATCTCCATGAATCTCCTCGATGAATCTCCATTAATCTTCATGAATCTCCTGATCCATGAATCTCTATGAATCTCCATGATTCTCCATGAATATCCTCCATGAATCTCCATGAATCTCCATGAATCTCCATGAATCTCCATGATATCCTGTATGAATCTTCATGAATCTCCATGAATCTCCATGCATCTCCATTAATCTCCATGAATCTCCATGAACCTCCTCCAAGAATCTCCACGAATCTCCATGAATCTCCATGAATCTCCATGAATCTCCATGATATCCTGTATGAATCTTCATGAATCTCCATGAATCTCCATGCATCTCCATTAATCTCCATGAATCTCCATGAACCTCCTCCAAGAATCTCCACGAATCTCCATGAATATCCATGAATCTCCATGAATCTCCACGAATCTCCATGAATCTCCATGAATCTACATGAATCTCCATGAAGATCCTCCATGAATCTCCATGAATCTCCATGAATGTCCATGAATCTCCTCCATGAATTTCCTGTATGAATCTCCATGAATCACCATAAATCTCCATGAATATCCATGAATCTCCATGAATCTCCATGAATATCCTCCATGAATCTCCATGAATCTCCACGAATCTCCATGAATATCCATGAATCTCCATGAATATCCATGAATCTCCATGAATCTCCATGAATCTCCATGTATCTCCATGAATTTCCAAGAATCTCCATGAATGTCCATGAATATCCATGAATATCCTCCATGAATCTCCACGAATCTCCATGAATCTCCTTCTTCAATCTCCACGAATCTCCATGAATCTCCATGAATCTCAATGAATCTCCATGAATCTCCGCCATGAATCTCCATGAATCTCCATGAATATCCATGAATCTCCATGAATCTCCATGAATCTCCATGTATCTCCATGAATCTACATGAATCTCCATGAATCTCCACGAATCTCCTCGATGAATCTCCATGAATCTTCATGAATCTCCTGATCCATGAATCTCTATGAATCTCCATGATTCTCCATGAATATCCTCCATGAATCTCCATGAATCTCCATGAATCTCCATGATATCCTGTATGAATCTTCATGAATCTCCATGAATCTCCATGAATCTCCAAGAATCTCCTCCATGAATCTCCATGAATCTCCATGAATCTCCATGTATCTCCATGAATCTACATGAATCTCCATGAATCTCCAAGAATCTCCTCCATGAATCTCCATGAATCTCCATGAATCTCCATGTATCTCCATGAATCTACATGAATCTCCATGAATCTCCATGTATCTCCATGAATCTACATGAATCTACATGAATCTCAATGAATCTCCATGAATCTCCTCGATGAATCTCCATGAATCTTCATGAATCTCCTGATCCATGAACCTCTATGAATCTCCATGAATCTCCATGAATCTCCTTCATGAATCTACATGAATCTCCATGAATCTCCATGCATCTCCATGAATCTCCATGAATCTCCATGAACCTCCTCCATGAATCTCCATGAATCTCCATGCATCTCCATGAATCTCCATGAATCTCCATGAACCTCCTCCATGAATCTCCATGCATCTCCATGAATCTCCATGAATCTCCATGAACCTCCTCCATGAATCACCATAAATCTCCATGAATATCCATGAATCTCCATGAGTCTCCATGAATCTCCATGTATCTCCATGAATCTACATGAATCTCCATGAATCTCCATGAATCTCCTCGATGAATCTCCATGAATCTTCATGAATCTCCTGATCCATGAACCTCTATGAATCTCCATGAATCTCCATGAATCTCCTTCATGAATCTCCATGAATCTCCATGAATCTCCATGTATCTCCATGAATCTCCATGAATCTCCATAAATCTCCAAGAATCTCCGTGAATCTCCATGAATCTCCATGAATATCCATGAATCTCCTCCATGAATCTCCATGAATCTCCAAGAATCTCCTCCATGAATCTCCATGTATCTCCATGAATCTACATGAATCTCCATGAATCTCAATGAATCTCCTCGATGAATCTCCATGAATCTTCATGAATCTCCTGATCCATGAATCTCCATGAATCTCCATGAACCTCCTCCATGAATCTCCATGCATATCCATGAATCTCCATGAATCTGCATGAATATCCACGAATCTCCATGAATCTCCTTCTTCAATCTCCACGAATCTCCATGAATCTCCATGAATCTCAATGAATCTCCATGAATCTCCGCCATGAATCTCCATGAATCTCCATGAATATCCATGAATCTCCATGAATCTCCATGAATCTCCATGTATCTCCATGAATCTACATGAATCTCCATGAATCTCCATGAATCTCCTCGATGAATCTCCATTAATCTTCATGAATCTCCTGATCCATGAATCTCTATGAATCTCCATGATTCTCCATGAATATCCTCCATGAATCTCCATGAATCTCCATGAATCTCCATGAATCTCCATGATATCCTGTATGAATCTTCATGAATCTCCATGAATCTCCATGCATCTCCATTAATCTCCATGAATCTCCATGAACCTCCTCCAAGAATCTCCACGAATCTCCATGAATATCCATGAATCTCCATGAATCTCCATGAATCTCCATGTATCTCCATGAATTTCCAAGAATCTCCATGAATGTCCATGAATGTCCTCCATGAATCTCCATGCATCTCCATGAATCTCCATGAATCTCCATGAACCTCCTCCATGAATCTCCATGAATCTCCATGCATATCCATGAATCTCCATGAATCTGCATGAATCTCCATGTATCTCCTTGAATCTACATGAATCTCCATGAAGATCCTCCATGAATCTCCATGAATCTCAATGAATGTCCATGAATCTCCTCTATGAATTTCCTGTATGAATCTCCATGAATCTCCATGAATCTCCACGAATCTCCATGAATCTCCTTCTTCAATCTCCACGAATCTCCATGAATCTCCATGAATCTACATGAATCTCCATGAAGATCCTCCATGAATCTCCATGAATCTCCATGAATGTCCATGAATCTCCTCCATGAATTTCCTGTATGAATCTCCATGAATCACCATAAATCTCCATGAATATCCATGAATCTCCATGAATCTCCATGAATATCCTCCATGAATCTCCATGAATCTCCACGAATCTCCATGAATATCCATGAATCTCCATGAATATCCATGAATCTCCATGAATCTCCATGAATCTCCATGTATCTCCATGAATTTCCAAGAATCTCCATGAATGTCCATGAATGTCCTCCATGAATCTCCATGCATCTCCATGAATCTCCGTGAATCTCCATGATCCTCCTCCATTAATCTCCATGAATCTCTATGAATCTCCATGCATCTCCATGAATCTCCATGAATCTCCATGGACGTCCTCCATGAATCTCCATGAATCTCCATGAATCTCCATGAATCTCCATGAATCTCCATGAATGTCTATGAATCTCCATGACTCTCCATGAATCTCCTTGAATCTCCATGAATCTCCATAAATCTCCAAGAATCTCCGTGAATCTCCATGAATCTCCATGAATCTCCATGAATCTCCTCCCTGAATCTCCTCCACGAATCTCCTGATCCATGAATCTCTATGAATCTCCATGAATCTCCATGAATATCCTCCATGAATCTCCATGAATCTTCATGAATCTGCTGATCCATGAATCTCTATGAATCTCCATGAATCTCCATGAATCTCCATGAATCTCCATGAACCTCCTCCATGAATCTCCATGAATCTCCATGAATATCCATGAATATCCTCCATGAATCTCCATGAATCTCCATGAATCTCCACGAATCTTCATGAATCTCCTGATCCATGAACCTCTATGAATCTCCATGAATCTCCATGAAGATCCTCCATGAATCTCCATGAATCTCCATGAATGTCCATGAATCTCCTCCATGAATTTCCTGTATGAATCTCCATGAATCTCCATGAATCTCCACGAATCTCCATGAATCTCCTTCTTCAATCTCCACGAATCTCCATGAATCTCCATGAATCTCAATGAATCTCCATGAATCTCCGCCATGAATCTCCATGATTCTCCATGAATATCCTCCATGAATCTCCATGAATCTCCATGAATCTCCATGAATCTCCATGATATCCTGTATGAATCTTCATGAATCTCCATGAATCTCCATGCATCTCCATTAATCTCCTCCATGAATCTCCACGAATCTCCATGAATATCCATGAATCTCCATGAATATCCATGAATCTCCATGAATCTCCATGAATCTCCATGTATCTCCATGAATTTCAAAGAATCTCCATGAATGTCCATGAATGTCCTCCATGAATCTCCATGCATCTCCATGAATCTCCATGAATCTCCATGAACCTCCTCCATGAATCTCCATGAATCTCCATGCATATCCATGAATCTCCATGAATCTGCATGAATCTCCATGTATCTCCATGAATCTACATGAATCTCCATGAAGATCCTCCATGAATCTCCATGAATCTCCATGAATGTCCATGAATCTCCTCCATGAATTTCCTGTATGAATCTCCATGAATCTCCATGAATCTCCACGAATCTCCATGAATCTCCTTCTTCAATCTCCACGAATCTCCATGAATCTCCATGAATCTCCATGAATCTCCATGAATCTCCGCCATGAATCTCCATGAATATCCATGAATCTCCATTAATCTCCATGAATCTCCATGAATCTCCATGCATCTCCATTAATCTCCATGAACCTCCTCCATGAATCTCCACGAATCTCCATGAATATCCATGAATCTCCATGAATATCCATGAATCTCCATGAATCTCCATGAATCTCCATGTATCTCCATGAATTTCCAAGAATCTCCATGAATGTCCATGAATGTCCTCCATGAATCTCCATGCATCTCCATGAATCTCCATGAATCTCCATGAACCTCCTCCATGAATCTCCATGAACCTCCTCCATGAATCTCCATGAATCTCCATGCATATCCATGAATCTCCACGAATCTCCATGAATATCCATGAATCTCCATGAATATCCATGAATCTCCATGAATCTCCATGAATCTCCATGTATCTCCATGAATTTCCAAGAATCTCCATGAATGTCCATGAATGTCCTCCACGAATCTCCATGAATCTCCATGAATCTCCATGAATCTCCATGAATCTCCATGAATCTCCATGATATCCTGTATGAATCTCCATGATATCCTGTATGAATCTCCATGATATCCTGTATGAATCTCCATGAATCTCCTTGAACCTCCATGAATCTCCATGAATATCCATGAATCTCCATGAATCTCCATGAATCTCCATGAATCTCCATGAACCTCCATGAATCTCCATGATATCCTGTATGAATCTCCATGATATCCTGTATGAATCTCCATGAATCTCCATGATATCCTGTATGAATCTCCATGATATCCTGTATGAATCTCCATGAATCTCCATGAACCTCCATGAATCTCCATGAATCTCCATGAACCTCCTCCATGAATCTCCACGAATCTCCATGAATATCCATGAATCTCCATGAATATCCATGAATCTCCATGAATCTCCATGAATCTCCATGTATCTCCATGAATTTCCAAGAATCTCCATGAATGTCCATGAATGTCCTCCATGAATCTCCATGCATCTCCATGAATCTCCATGAATCTCCATGAACCTCCTCCATGAATCTCCATGAATCTCCATGCATATCCATGAATCTCCATGAATCTGCATGAATCTCCATGTACCTCCATGAATCTACATGAATCTCCATGAATCTCCATGAATCTCCTCGATGAATCTCCATGAATCTTCTTGAATCTCCTAATCCATGAACCTCTATGAATCTCCATGAATCTCCATCAATCACCATGAATCTCCATGAATCTCCATGAATCTCCTTCATCAATCTCCACGAACCTCCACGAATCTCCATGAATCTCCATGAATCTCCATGAATCTCCATGAATCTCCATGAATCTCCATGATATCCTGTATGAATCTCCATGATATCCTGTATGAATCTCCATGAATCTCCATGAACCTCCATGAATCTCCAAGAATCTCCGTGAATCTCCATGAATATCCATGAATCTCCATGAATCTCCATGAATCTCCATGTATCTCCATGAATCTCCATGAATCTCCATAAATCTCCAAGAATCTCCGTGAATCTCCATGAATCTCCATGAATCTCCATGAATCTCCAAGAATCTCCTCCATGAATCTCCATGAATCTCCATGAATCTCCATGTATTTCCATGAATCTACATGAATCTCCATGAATCTCAATAAATCTCCTCGATGAATCTCCATGAATCTTCATGAATCTCCTGATCCATGAATCTCCATGAATCTCCATGAACCTCCTCCATGAATCTCCATGAATCTCCATGCATATCCATGAATCTCCATGAATCTGCATGAATATCCACGAATCTCCATGAATCTCCACGAATCTCCATGAATCTCCATGAATCTCCTCCATGAATCTCCATGAATCTCCATGAATCTCCATGAATCTCCATGAATATCCTCCATGAATCTCCATGAATCTCCATGAATGTCCATGAATCTCCTCCATGAAACTCCTGTATGAATCTCCATGAATCTCCATGAGTCTCCATGAATCTCCTTCATCAATCTCCACGAATCTCCATGAATCTCCATGAATCTCCATGAATCTCTTATGATATCCTGTATGAATCTTCATGAATCTCCATGAATCTCCATGCATCTCCATGAATCTCCATGAATCTCCATGAACCTCCTCCATGAATCTCCATGAATCTCCATGAATCTCCATGAATCTCCTCCATGAATCTCCATGAATCACCTCCATGAATCTCCATGAATCTCCATGAATGTCTATGAATCTCCATGACTCTCCATGAATCTCCTTGAATCTCCATGAATCTCCATAAATCTCCAAGAATCTCCGTGAATCTCCATGAATCTCCATGAATCTCCATGAATCTCCTCCATGAATCTCCTCCATGAATCTCCTCCATGAATCTCCATGAATCTCCATGAATCTCCTGATCCATGAATCTCTATGAATCTCCATGAATCTCCATGAATATCCTCCATGAATCTCCATGAATCTTCATGAATCTCCTGATCCATGAATCTCTATGAATCCCCATGAATCTCCATGAATATCCTCCATGAATCTCCATGAATCTCCATGAATCGCCATGAATCTCCATGTATCTCCATGAGTTTCCAAGAATCTCCATGAATGTTCATGAATGTCCTCCATGAATCTCCATGCATCTCCATGAATCTCCATGTATCTCCATGAATCTACATGAATCTCCATGAATCTCCATGAATCTCCTCGATGAATCTCCTTGAATCTGCATGAATCTCCTGATCCATGAACCTCTATGAATCTCCATGAATCTCCATGAACCTCTATGAATCTCCATGAATCTCCATGAATCTCCATGAATATCCATGAATCTCCATGAATCTCCATGAATCTCCATGTATCTCCATGAATTTCCAAGAATCTCCATGAATGTCCATGAATGTCCTCCATGAATCTCCATGCATCTCCATGAATCTCCATGAATCTCCATGAACCTCCTCCATGAATCTCCATGAATCTCCATGCATATCCATGAATCTCCATGAATCTGCATGAATCTCCATGAATCTTCTTGAATCTCCTAATCCATGAACCTCTATGAATCTCCATGAATCTCCATCAATCACCATGAATCTCCATGAATCTCCATGAATCTCCTTCATCAATCTCCACGAATCTCCATGAATCTCCATGAATCTCCATGAATCTCCATGAATCTCCATGATATCCTGTATGAATCTCCATGATATCCTGTATGAATCTCCATGAATCTCCATGAACCTCCATGAATCTCCATGAATATCCATGAATCTCCATGAATCTCCATGAATCTCCACGAATCTCCATGAATCTCCTTCTTCAATCTCCACGAATCTCCATGAATCTCCATGAATCTACATGAATCTCCATGAAGATCCTCCATGAATCTCCATGAATCTCCATGAATGTCCATGAATCTCCTCCATGAATTTCCTGTATGAATCTCCATGAATCACCATAAATCTCCATGAATATCCATGAATCTCCATGAATCTCCATGAATATCCTCCATGAATCTCCATGAATCTCCACGAATCTCCATGAATATCCATGAATCTCCATGAATATCCATGAATCTCCATGAATCTCCATGAATCTCCATGTATCTCCATGAATTTCCAAGAATCTCCATGAATGTCCATGAATGTCCTCCATGAATCTCCATGCATCTCCATGAATCTCCGTGAATCTCCATGATCCTCCTCCATTAATCTCCATGAATCTCTATGAATCTCCATGCATCTCCATGAATCTCCATGAATCTCCATGGACGTCCTCCATGAATCTCCATGAATCTCCATGAATCTACATGAATCTCCATGAATCTCCATGAATCTCCATGAATGTCTATGAATCTCCATGACTCTCCATGAATCTCCTTGAATCTCCATGAATCTCCATAAATCTCCAAGAATCTCCGTGAATCTCCATGAATCTCCATGAATCTCCATGAATCTCCTCCATGAATCTCCATGAATCACCTCCATGAATCTCCATGAATCTCCATGATTGTCTATGAATCTCCATGACTCTCCATGAATCTCCTTGAATCTCCATGAATCTCCATAAATCTCCAAGAATCTCCGTGAATCTCCATGAATCTCCATGAATCTCCATGAATCTCCTCCATGAATCTCCTCCACGAATCTCCTGATCCATGAATCTCTATGAATCTCCATGAATCTCCATGAATATCCTCCATGAATCTCCATGAATCTTCATGAATCTGCTGATCCATGAATCTCTATGAATCCCCATGAATCTCCATGAATATCCTCCATGAATCTCCATGAATCTCCATGAATCTCCACGAATCTTCATGAATCTCCTGATCCATGAACCTCTATGAATCTCCATGAATCTCCATGAAGATCCTCCATGAATCTCCATGAATCTCCATGAATGTCCATGAATCTCCTCCATGAATTTCCTGTATGAATCTCCATGAATCTCCATGAATCTCCACGAATCTCCATGAATCTCCTTCTTCAATCTCCACGAATCTCCATGAATCTCCATGAATCTCAATGAATCTCCATGAATCTCCGCCATGAATCTCCATGATTCTCCATGAATATCCTCCATGAATCTCCATGAATCTCCATGAATCTCCATGAATCTCCATGATATCCTGTATGAATCTTCATGAATCTCCATGAATCTCCATGCATCTCCATTAATCTCCATGAACCTCCTCCATGAATCTCCACGAATCTCCATGAATATCCATGAATCTCCATGAATATCCATGAATCTCCATGAATCTCCATGAATCTCCATGTATCTCCATGAATTTCAAAGAATCTCCATGAATGTCCATGAATGTCCTCCATGAATCTCCATGCATCTCCATGAATCTCCATGAATCTCCATGAACCTCCTCCATGAATCTCCATGAATCTCCATGCATATCCATGAATCTCCATGAATCTGCATGAATCTCCATGTATCTCCATGAATCTACATGAATCTCCATGAAGATCCTCCATGAATCTCCATGAATCTCCATGAATGTCCATGAATCTCCTCCATGAATTTCCTGTATGAATCTCCATGAATCTCCATGAATCTCCACGAATCTCCATGAATCTCCTTCTTCAATCTCCACGAATCTCCATGAATCTCCATGAATCTCCATGAATCTCCATGAATCTCCGCCATGAATCTCCATGAATATCCATGAATCTCCATGAATCTCCATGAATCTCCATGAATCTCCATGCATCTCCATTAATCTCCACGAACCTCCTCCATGAATCTCCACGAATCTCCATGAATATCCATGAATCTCCATGAATATCCATGAATCTCCATGAATCTCCATGAATCTCCATGTATCTCCATGAATTTCCAAGAATCTCCATGAATGTCCATGAATGTCCTCCATGAATCTCCATGCATCTCCATGAATCTCCATGAATCTCCATGAACCTCCTCCATGAATCTCCATGAACCTCCTCCATGAATCTCCATGAATCTCCATGCATATCCATGAATCTCCACGAATCTCCATGAATATCCATGAATCTCCATGAATATCCATGAATCTCCATGAATCTCCATGAATCTCCATGTATCTCCATGAATTTCCAAGAATCTCCATGAATGTCCATGAATGTCCTCCACGAATCTCCATGAATCTCCATGAATCTCCATGAATCTCCATGAATCTCCATGAATCTCCATGATATCCTGTATGAATCTCCATGATATCCTGTATGAATCTCCATGATATCCTGTATGAATCTCCATGAATCTCCATGAACCTCCATGAATCTCCATGAATATCCATGAATCTCCATGAATCTCCATGAATCTCCATGAATCTCCATGAACCTCCATGAATCTCCATGATATCCTGTATGAATCTCCATGATATCCTGTATGAATCTCCATGAATCTCCATGATATCCTGTATGAATCTCCATGATATCCTGTATGAATCTCCATGAATCTCCATGAACCTCCATGAATCTCCATGAATCTCCATGAACCTCCTCCATGAATCTCCACGAATCTCCATGAATATCCATGAATCTCCATGAATATCCATGAATCTCCATGAATCTCCATGAATCTCCATGTATCTCCATGAATTTCCAAGAATCTCCATGAATGTCCATGAATGTCCTCCATGAATCTCCATGCATCTCCATGAATCTCCATGAATCTCCATGAACCTCCTCCATGAATCTCCATGAATCTCCATGCATATCCATGAATCTCCATGAATCTGCATGAATCTCCATGTACCTCCATGAATCTACATGAATCTCCATGAATCTCCATGAATCTCCTCGATGAATCTCCATGAATCTTCTTGAATCTCCTAATCCATGAACCTCTATGAATCTCCATGAATCTCCATCAATCACCATGAATCTCCATGAATCTCCATGAATCTCCTTCATCAATCTCCACGAACCTCCACGAATCTCCATGAATCTCCATGAATCTCCATGAATCTCCATGAATCTCCATGAATCTCCATGATATCCTGTATGAATCTCCATGATATCCTGTATGAATCTCCATGAATCTCCATGAACCTCCATGAATCTCCAAGAATCTCCGTGAATCTCCATGAATATCCATGAATCTCCATGAATCTCCATGAATCTCCATGTATCTCCATGAATCTCCATGAATCTCCATAAATCTCCAAGAATCTCCGTGAATCTCCATGAATCTCCATGAATCTCCATGAATCTCCATGAATCTCCATGAATCTCCAAGAATCTCCTCCATGAATCTCCATGAATCTCCATGAATCTCCATGTATCTCCATGAATCTACATGAATCTCCATGAATCTCAATGAATCTCCTCGATGAATCTCCATGAATCTTCATGAATCTCCTGATCCATGAATCTCCATGAATCTCCATGAACCTCCTCCATGAATCTCCATGAATCTCCATGCATATCCATGAATCTCCATGAATCTGCATGAATATCCACGAATCTCCATGAATCTCCACGAATCTCCATGAATCTCCATGAATCTCCTCCATGAATCTCCATGAATCTCCATGAATCTCCATGAATCTCCATGAATATCCTCCATGAATCTCCATGAATCTCCATGAATGTCCATGAATCTCCTCCATGAAACTCCTGTATGAATCTCCATGAATCTCCATGAGTCTCCATGAATCTCCTTCATCAATCTCCACGAATCTCCATGAATCTCCATGAATCTCCATGAATCTCTTATGATATCCTGTATGAATCTTCATGAATCTCCATGAATCTCCATGCATCTCCATGAATCTCCATGAATCTCCATGAACCTCCTCCATGAATCTCCATGAATCTCCATGAATCTCCTCCATGAATCTCCATGAATCACCTCCATGAATCTCCATGAATCTCCATGAATGTCTATGAATCTCCATGACTCTCCATGAATCTCCTTGAATCTCCATGAATCTCCATAAATCTCCAAGAATCTCCGTGAATCTCCATGAATCTCCATGAATCTCCATGAATCTCCTCCATGAATCTCCTCCATGAATCTCCTCCATGAATCTCCATGAATCTCCATGAATCTCCTGATCCATGAATCTCTATGAATCTCCATGAATCTCCATGAATATCCTCCATGAATCTCCATGAATCTTCATGAATCTCCTGATCCATGAATCTCTATGAATCCCCATGAATCTCCATGAATATCCTCCATGAATCTCCATGAATCTCCATGAATCGCCATGAATCTCCATGTATCTCCATGAGTTTCCAAGAATCTCCATGAATGTTCATGAATGTCCTCCATGAATCTCCATGCATCTCCATGAATCTCCATGTATCTCCATGAATCTACATGAATCTCCATGAATCTCCATGAATCTCCTCGATGAATCTCCATGAATCTGCATGAATCTCCTGATCCATGAACCTCTATGAATCTCCATGAATCTCCATGAACCTCTATGAATCTCCATGAATCTCCATGAATCTCCTTCATAAATCTCCATGAATCTCCATGAATCTCCATGCATCTCCATGAATCTCCATGAATCTCCATGAACCTCCTCCATGAATCTCCATGAATCTCCATGAATCTACATGAATCTCCATGAATCTCCATGAATCTCCTCCATGAATCTCCATGAATCACCTCCATGAATCTCCATGAATCTCCATGAATGTCTATAAATCTCCATGACTCTCCATGAATCTCCATGCATCTCCATGAATCTCCATGAATCTCCATGAACCTCCTCCATGAATCTCCATGAATCTCCATGAATCTCCATGAATCTCCATGAACCTCCTCCATGAATCACCATAAATCTCCATGAATATCCATGAATCTCCATGAATCTCCATGAATCTCCATGAATCTCCATGAATCTCCATGTATCTCCATGAATCTACATGAATCACCATGAATCTCAATGAATCTCCTCGATGAATCTCCATGAATATTCATGAATCTCCTGATCCATGAATCTCTATGAATCTCCATGATTCTCCATGAATATCCTCCATGAATCTCCATGAATCTCCATGAATCTCCATGAATCTCCATGATATCCTGTATGAATCTTCATGAATCTCCATGAATCTCCATGCATCTCCATTAATCTCCATGAATCTCCATGAACCTCCTCCATGAATCTCCACGAATCTCCATGAATATCCATGAATCTCCATGAATATCCATGAATCTCCATGAATCTCCATGAATCTCCATGTATCTCCATGAATTTCCAAGAATCTCCATGAATGTCCATGAATGTCCTCCATGAATCTCCATGCATCTCCATGAATCTCCATGAATCTCCATGAACCTCCTCCATGAATCTCCATGAATCTCCATGCATATCCATGAATCTCCATGAATCTGCATGAATCTCCATGAATCTTCTTGAATCTCCTAATCCATGAACCTCTATGAATCTCCATGAATCTCCATCAATCACCATGAATCTCCATGAATCTCCATGAATCTCCTTCATCAATCTCCACGAATCTCCATGAATCTCCATGAATCTCCATGAATCTCCATGAATCTCCATGATATCCTGTATGAATCTCCATGATATCCTGTATGAATCTCCATGAATCTCCATGAACCTCCATGAATCTCCATGAATATCCATGAATCTCCATGAATCTCCATGAATCTCCATGTATCTCCATGAATCTCCATGAATCTCCATAAATCTCCAAGAATCTCCGTGAATCTCCATGAATCTCCATGAATCTCCATGAATCTCCATGAATCTCCATGAATCTCCAAGAATCTCCTCCATGAATCTCCATGACTCTCCATGAATCTCCATGTATCTCCATGAATCTACATGAATCTCCATGAATCTCAATGAATCTCCTCGATGAATCTCCATGAATCTTCATGAATCTCCTGATCCATGAATCTCCATGAATCTCCATGAACCTCCTCCATGAATCTCCATGAATCTCCATGCATATCCATGAATCTCCATGAATCTGCATGAATATCCACGAATCTCCATGAATCTCCACGAATCTCCATGAATCTCCATGAATCTCCTCCATGAATCTCCATGAATCTCCATGAATCTCCATGAATATCCTCCATGAATCTCCACGAATCTCCATGAATCTCCATGAATCTCCTCCATGAATCTCCATGAATCTCCATGAATCTCCATGAATATCCTCCATGAATCTCCATGAATCTCCATGAATGTCCATGAATCTCCTCCATGAAACTCCTGTATGAATCTCCATGAATCTCCATGAATCTCCATGAATCTCCTTCATCAATCTCCACGAATCTCCATGAATCTCCATGAATCTCCATGAATCTCTTATGATATCCTGTATGAATCTTCATGAATCTCCATGAATCTCCATGCATCTCCATGAATCTCCATGAATCTCCATGAACCTCCTCCATGAATATCCATGAATCTCCATGAATCTCCATGAATCTCCTCCATGAATCTCCATGAATCACCTCCATGAATCACCTCCATGAATCTCCATGAATGTCTATGAATCTCCATGACTCTCCATGAATCTCCTTGAATCTCCATGAATCTCCATAAATCTCCAAGAATCTCCGTGAATCTCCATGAATCTCCATGAATCTCCATGAATCTCCTCCATGAATCTCCTCCATGAATCTCCTCCATGAATCTCCATGAATCTCCATGAATCTCCTGATCCATGAATCTCTATGAATCTCCATGAATCTCCATGAATATCCTCCATGAATCTCCATGAATCTTCATGAATCTCCTGATCCATGAATCTCTATGAATCCCCATGAATCTCCATGAATATCCTCCATGAATCTCCATGAATCTCCATGAATCGCCATGAATCTCCATGTATCTCCATGAGTTTCCAAGAATCTCCATGAATGTCCATGAATGTCCTCCATGAATCTCCTTGAATTTCCATGAATCTCCATAAATCTCCAAGAATCTCCGTGAATCTCCATGAATCTCCATGAATCTCCATCAATCTCCTCCATGAATCTCCATCAATCTCCAAGAATCTCCTCCATGAATCTCCATGAATCTCCATGAATCTCCATGTATCTCCATGAATCTACATGAATCACCATGAATCTCAATGAATCTCCTCGATGAATATCCACGAATATTCATGAATCTCCTGATCCATGAATCTCTATGAATCTCCATGAATCTCCATGAATCTCCTCCATGAATCTCCATGAATCACCTCCATGAATCTCCATGAATCTCCATGAATGTCTATGAATCTCCATGACTCTCCATGAATCTCCATGATATCCTGTATGAATCTTCATGAATCTCCATGAATCTCCATGCATCTCCATTAATCTCCATGAATCACCATGAACCTCCTCCATGAATCTCCATGAATCTCCATGAATATCCATGAATCTCCATGAATCTCCATGAATCTCCATGTATCTCCATGAATTTCCAAGAATCTCCATGAATGTCCATGAATGTCCTCCATGAATCTCCATGCATCTCCATGAATCTCCATGAATCTCCATGAACCTCCTCCATGAATCTCCATGAATCTCCATGCATATCCATGAATCTCCATGAATCTGCATGAATCTCCATGTATCTCCTTGAATCTACATGAATCTCCATGAAGATCCTCCATGAATCTCCATGAATCTCAATGAATGTCCATGAATCTCCTCTATGAATTTCCTGTATGAATCTCCATGAATCTCCATGAATCTCCACGAATCTCCATGAATCTCCTTCTTCAATCTCCACGAATCTCCATGAATCTCCATGAATCTACATGAATCTCCATGAAGATCCTCCATGAATCTCCATGAATCTCCATGAATCTCCATGAATCTCCATGCATCTCCATGAATCTCCATGAATCTCCATGAACCTCCTCCATGAATCTCCATGAATCTCCATGAATCTACATGAATCTCCATGAATCTCCATGAATCTCCTCCATGAATCTCCATGAATCACCTCCATGAATCTCCATGAATCTCCATGAATGTCTATAAATCTCCATGACTCTCCATGAATCTCCATGCATCTCCATGAATCTCCATGAATCTCCATGAACCTCCTCCATGAATCTCCATGAATCTCCATGAATCTCCATGAATCTCCATGAACCTCCTCCATGAATCACCATAAATCTCCATGAATATCCATGAATCTCCATGAATCTCCATGAATCTCCATGAATCTCCATGAATCTCCATGTATCTCCATGAATCTACATGAATCACCATGAATCTCAATGAATCTCCTCGATGAATCTCCATGAATATTCATGAATCTCCTGATCCATGAATCTCTATGAATCTCCATGATTCTCCATGAATATCCTCCATGAATCTCCATGAACCTCCTCCATGAATCTCCACGAATCTCCATGAATATCCATGAATCTCCATGAATATCCATGAATCTCCATGAATCTCCATGAATCTCCATGTATCTCCATGAATTTCCAAGAATCTCCATGAATGTCCATGAATGTCCTCCATGAATCTCCATGCATCTCCATGAATCTCCATGAATCTCCATGAACCTCCTCCATGAATCTCCATGAATCTCCATGCATATCCATGAATCTCCATGAATCTGCATGAATCTCCATGAATCTTCTTGAATCTCCTAATCCATGAACCTCTATGAATCTCCATGAATCTCCATCAATCACCATGAATCTCCATGAATCTCCATGAATCTCCTTCATCAATCTCCACGAATCTCCATGAATCTCCATGAATCTCCATGAATCTCCATGAATCTCCATGATATCCTGTATGAATCTCCATGATATCCTGTATGAATCTCCATGAATCTCCATGAACCTCCATGAATCTCCATGAATATCCATGAATCTCCATGAATCTCCATGAATCTCCATGTATCTCCATGAATCTCCATGAATCTCCATAAATCTCCAAGAATCTCCGTGAATCTCCATGAATCTCCATGAATCTCCATGAATCTCCATGAATCTCCATGAATCTCCAAGAATCTCCTCCATGAATCTCCATGACTCTCCATGAATCTCCATGTATCTCCATGAATCTACATGAATCTCCATGAATCTCAATGAATCTCCTCGATGAATCTCCATGAATCTTCATGAATCTCCTGATCCATGAATCTCCATGAATCTCCATGAACCTCCTCCATGAATCTCCATGAATCTCCATGCATATCCATGAATCTCCATGAATCTGCATGAATATCCACGAATCTCCATGAATCTCCACGAATCTCCATGAATCTCCATGAATCTCCTCCATGAATCTCCATGAATCTCCATGAATCTCCATGAATATCCTCCATGAATCTCCACGAATCTCCATGAATCTCCATGAATCTCCTCCATGAATCTCCATGAATCTCCATGAATCTCCATGAATATCCTCCATGAATCTCCATGAATCTCCATGAATGTCCATGAATCTCCTCCATGAAACTCCTGTATGAATCTCCATGAATCTCCATGAATCTCCATGAATCTCCTTCATCAATCTCCACGAATCTCCATGAATCTCCATGAATCTCCATGAATCTCTTATGATATCCTGTATGAATCTTCATGAATCTCCATGAATCTCCATGCATCTCCATGAATCTCCATGAATCTCCATGAACCTCCTCCATGAATATCCATGAATCTCCATGAATCTCCATGAATCTCCTCCATGAATCTCCATGAATCACCTCCATGAATCTCCATGAATCTCCATGAATGTCTATGAATCTCCATGACTCTCCATGAATCTCCTTGAATCTCCATGAATCTCCATAAATCTCCAAGAATCTCCGTGAATCTCCATGAATCTCCATGAATCTCCATGAATCTCCTCCATGAATCTCCTCCATGAATCTCCTCCATGAATCTCCTCCATGAATCTCCATGAATCTCCATGAATCTCCTGATCCATGAATCTCTATGAATCTCCATGAATCTCCATGAATATCCTCCATGAATCTCCATGAATCTTCATGAATCTCCTGATCCATGAATCTCTATGAATCCCCATGAATCTCCATGAATATCCTCCATGAATCTCCATGAATCTCCATGAATCTCCATGAATCTCCATGTATCTCCATGAGTTTCCAAGAATCTCCATGAATGTCCATGAATGTCCTCCATGAATCTCCTTGAATTTCCATGAATCTCCATAAATCTCCAAGAATCTCCGTGAATCTCCATGAATCTCCATGAATCTCCATCAATCTCCTCCATGAATCTCCATCAATCTCCAAGAATCTCCTCCATGAATCTCCATGAATCTCCATGAATCTCCATGTATCTCCATGAATCTACATGAATCACCATGAATCTCAATGAATCTCCTCGATGAATATCCACGAATATTCATGAATCTCCTGATCCATGAATCTCTATGAATCTCCATGAATCTCCATGAATCTCCTCCATGAATCTCCATGAATCACCTCCATGAATCTCCATGAATCTCCATGAATGTCTATGAATCTCCATGACTCTCCATGAATCTCCATGATATCCTGTATGAATCTTCATGAATCTCCATGAATCTCCATGGATCTCCATTAATCTCCATGAATCTCCATGAACCTCCTCCATGAATCTCCATGAATCTCCATGAATATCCATGAATCTCCATGAATCTCCATGAATCTCCATGTATCTCCATGAATTTCCAAGAATCTCCATGAATGTCCATGAATGTCCTCCATGAATCTCCATGCATCTCCATGAATCTCCATGAATCTCCATGAACCTCCTCCATGAATCTCCATGAATCTCCATGCATATCCATGAATCTCCATGAATCTGCATGAATCTCCATGTATCTCCTTGAATCTACATGAATCTCCATGAAGATCCTCCATGAATCTCCATGAATCTCAATGAATGTCCATGAATCTCCTCTATGAGTTTCCTGTATGAATCTCCATGAATCTCCATGAATCTCCACGAATCTCCATGAATCTCCTTCTTCAATCTCCACGAATCTCCATGAATCTCCATGAATCTACATGAATCTCCATGAAGATCCTCCATGAATCTCCATGAATCTCCATGAATGTCCATGAATCTCCTCCATGAATTTCCTGTATGAATCTCCATGAATCACCATAAATCTCCATGAATATCCATGAATCTCCATGAATCTCCATGAATATCCTCCATGAATCTCCATGAATCTCCACGAATCTCCATGAATATCCATGAATCTCCATGAATATCCATGAATCTCCATGAATCTCCATGAATCTCCATGTATCTCCATGAATTTCCAAGAATCTCCATGAATGTCCATGAATGTCCTCCATGAATCTCCATGCATCTCCATGAATCTCCGTGAATCTCCATGATCCTCCTCCATTAATCTCCATGAATCTCTATGAATCTCCATGCTTCTCCATGAATCTCCATGAATCTCCATGGACGTCCTCCATGAATCTCCATGAATCTCCATGAATCTACATGAATCTCCATGAATCTCCATGAATCTCCATGAATCTCCATGAATGTCTATGAATCTCCATGACTCTCCATGAATCTCCTTGAATCTCCATGAATCTCCATAAATCTCCAAGAATCTCCGTGAATCTCCATGAATCTCCATGAATCTCCATGAATCTCCTCCATGAATCTCCATGAATCACCTCCATGAATCTCCATGAATCTCCATGATTGTCTATGAATCTCCATGACTCTCCATGAATCTCCTTGAATCTCCATGAATCTCCATAAATCTCCAAGAATCTCCGTGAATCTCCATGAATCTCCATGAATCTCCATGAATCTCCTCCATGAATCTCCTCCACGAATCTCCTGATCCATGAATCTCTTTGAATCCCCATGAATCTCCATGAATATCCTCCATGAATCTCCATGAATCTCCATGAATCTCCACGAATCTTCATGAATCTCCTGATCCATGAACCTCTATGAATCTCCATGAATCTCCATGAAGATCCTCCATGAATCTCCATGAATCTCCATGAATGTCCATGAATCTCCTCCATGAATTTCCTGTATGAATCTCCATGAATCTCCATGAATCTCCACGAATCTCCATGAATCTCCTTCTTCAATCTCCACGAATCTCCATGAATCTCCATGAATCTCAATGAATCTCCATGAATCTCCGCCATGAATCTCCATGATTCTCCATGAATATCCTCCATGAATCTCCATGAATCTCCATGAATCTCCATGAATCTCCATGATATCCTGTATGAATCTTCATGAATCTCCATGAATCTCCATGCATCTCCATTAATCTCCATGAACCTCCTCCATGAATCTCCACGAATCTCCATGAATATCCATGAATCTCCATGAATATCCATGAATCTCCATGAATCTCCATGAATCTCCATGTATCTCCATGAATTTCAAAGAATCTCCATGAATGTCCATGAATGTCCTCCATGAATCTCCATGCATCTCCATGAATCTCCATGAATCTCCATGAACCTCCTCCATGAATCTCCATGAATCTCCATGCATATCCATGAATCTCCATGAATCTGCATGAATCTCCATGTATCTCCATGAATCTACATGAATCTCCATGAAGATCCTCCATGAATCTCCATGAATCTCCATGAATGTCCATGAATCTCCTCCATGAATTTCCTGTATGAATCTCCATGAATCTCCATGAATCTCCACGAATCTCCATGAATCTCCTTCTTCAATCTCCACGAATCTCCATGAATCTCCATGAATCTCCATGAATCTCCATGAATCTCCGCCATGAATCTCCATGAATATCCATGAATCTCCATGAATCTCCATGAATCTCCATGTATCTCCATGAATTTCCAAGAATCTCCATGAATGTCCATGAATGTCCTCCATGAATCTCCATGCATCTCCATGAATCTCCATGAATCTCCATGAACCTCCTCCATGAATCTCCATGAATCTCCATGCATATCCATGAATCTCCACGAATCTCCATGAATATCCATGAATCTCCATGAATATCCATGAATCTCCATGAATCTCCATGAATCTCCATGTATCTCCATGAATTTCCAAGAATCTCCATGAATGTCCATGAATGTCCTCCACGAATCTCCATGAATCTCCATGAATCTCCATGAATCTCCATGAATCTCCATGAATCTCCATGATATCCTGTATGAATCTCCATGATATCCTGTATGAATCTCCATGATATCCTGTATGAATCTCCATGAATCTCCATGAACCTCCATGAATCTCCAAGAATCTCCGTGAATCTCCATGAATATCCATGAATCTCCATGAATCTCCATGAATCTCCATGTATCTCCATGAATCTACATGAATCTCCATGAATCTCAATGAATCTCCTCGATGAATCTCCATGAATCTTCATGAATCTCCTGATCCATGAATCTCCATGAATCTCCATGAACCTCCTCCATGAATCTCCATGAATCTCCATGCATATCCATGAATCTCCATGAATCTGCATGAATATCCACGAATCTCCATGAATCTCCACGAATCTCCATGAATCTCCATGAATCTCCTCCATGAATCTCCATGAATCTCCATGAATCTCCATGAATCTCCATGAATATCCTCCATGAATCTCCATGAATCTCCATGAATCTCCATGAATCTCCTCCATGAAACTCCTGTATGAATCTCCATGAATCTCCATGAATCTCCATGAATCTCCTTCATCAATCTCCACGAATCTCCATGAATCTCCATGAATCTCCATGAATCTCTTATGATATCCTGTATGAATCTTCATGAATCTCCATGAATCTCCATGCATCTCCATGAATCTCCATGAATCTCCATGAACCTCCTCCATGAATATCCATGAATCTCCATGAATCTCCATGAATCTCCTCCATGAATCTCCATGAATCACCTCCATGAATCTCCATGAATCTCCATGAATGTCTATGAATCTCCATGTATCTCCATGAGTTTCCAAGAATCTCCATGAATGTCCATGAATGTCCTCCATGAATCTCCTTGAATTTCCATGAATCTCCATAAATCTCCAAGAATCTCCGTGAATCTCCATGAATCTCCATGAATCTCCATCAATCTCCTCCATGAATCTCCATCAATCTCCAAGAATCTCCTCCATGAATCTCCATGAATCTCCATGAATCTCCATGTATCTCCATGAATCTACATGAATCACCATGAATCTCAATGAATCTCCTCGATGAATATCCACGAATATTCATGAATCTCCTGATCCATGAATCTCTATGAATCTCCATGAATCTCCATGAATCTCCTCCATGAATCTCCATGAATCACCTCCATGAATCTCCATGAATCTCCATGAATGTCTATGAATCTCCATGACTCTCCATGAATCTCCATGATATCCTGTATGAATCTTCATGAATCTCCATGAATCTCCATGCATCTCCATTAATCTCCATGAATCTCCATGAACCTCCTCCATGAATCTCCACGAATCTCCATGAATATCCATGAATCTCCATGAATCTCCATGAATCTCCATGTATCTCCATGAATTTCCAAGAATCTCCATGAATGTCCATGAATGTCCTCCATGAATCTCCATGCATCTCCATGAATCTCCATGAATCTCCATGAACCTCCTCCATGAATCTCCATGAATATCCATGCATATCCATGAATCTCCATGAATCTGCATGAATCTCCATGTATCTCCTTGAATCTACATGAATCTCCATGAAGATCCTCCATGAATCTCCATGAATCTCAATGAATGTCCATGAATCTCCTCTATGAATTTCCTGTATGAATCTCCATGAATCTCCACGAATCTCCACGAATCTCCATGAATCTCCTTCTTCAATCTCCACGAATCTCCATGAATCTACATGAATCTCCAAGAAGATCCTCCATGAATCTCCATGAATCTCCATGAATGTCCATGAATCTCCTCCATGAATTTCCTGTATGAATCTCCATGAATCACCATAAATCTCCATGAATCGCCATGAATCTCCATGTATCTCCATGAGTTTCCAAGAATCTCCATGAATGTCCATGAATGTCCTCCATGAATCTCCTTGAATTTCCATGAATCTCCATAAATCTCCAAGAATCTCCGTGAATCTCCATGAATCTCCATGAATCTCCATCAATCTCCTCCATGAATCTCCATCAATCTCCAAGAATCTCCTCCATGAATCTCCATGAATCTCCATGAATCTCCATGTATCTCCATGAATCTACATGAATCACCATGAATCTCAATGAATCTCCTCGATGAATATCCACGAATATTCATGAATCTCCTGATCCATGAATCTCTATGAATCTCCATGAATCTCCATGAATCTCCTCCATGAATCTCCATGAATCACCTCCATGAATCTCCATGAATCTCCATGAATGTCTATGAATCTCCATGACTCTCCATGAATCTCCATGATATCCTGTATGAATCTTCATGAATCTCCATGAATCTCCATGCATCTCCATTAATCTCCATGAATCTCCATGAACCTCCTCCATGATCTCCACGAATCTCCATGAATATCCATGAATCTCCATGAATCTCCATGAATCTCCATGAATCTCCTTCATCAATCTCCACGAATCTCCATGAATCTCCATGAATCTCCATGAATCTCTTATGATATCCTGTATGAATCTTCATGAATCTCCATGAATCTCCATGCATCTCCATGAATCTCCATGAATCTCCATGAACCTCCTCCATGAATATCCATGAATCTCCATGAATCTCCATGAATCTCCATGAATCTCCTCCATGAATCTCCATGAATCACCTCCATGAATCTCCATGAATCTCCATGAATGTCTATGAATCTCCATGACTCTCCATGAATCTCCTTGAATCTCCATGAATCTCCATAAATCTCCAAGAATCTCCGTGAATCTCCATGAATCTCCATGAATCTCCATGAATCTCCTCCATGAATCTCCTCCATGAATCTCCTCCATGAATCTCCTCCATGAATCTCCATGAATCTCCATGAATCTCCTGATCCATGAATCTCTATGAATCTCCATGAATCTCCATGAATATCCTCCATGAATCTCCATGAATCTGCATGAATATCCACGAATCTCCATGAATCTCCACGAATCTCCATGAATCTCCATGAATCTCCTCCATGAATCTCCATGAATCTCCATGAATCTCCATGAATCTCCATGAATATCCTCCATGAATCTCCATGAATCTCCATGAATCTCCATGAATCTCCTCCATGAAACTCCTGTATGAATCTCCATGAATCTCCATGAATCTCCATGAATCTCCTTCATCAATCTCCACGAATCTCCATGAATCTCCATGAATCTCCATGAATCTCTTATGATATCCTGTATGAATCTTCATGAATCTCCATGAATCTCCATGCATCTCCATGAATCTCCATGAATCTCCATGAACCTCCTCCATGAATATCCATGAATCTCCATGAATCTCCGTGAATCTCCATGATCCTCCTCCATTAATCTCCATGAATCTCTATGAATCTCCATGCATCTCCATGAATCTCCATGAATCTCCATGGACGTCCTCCATGAATCTCCATGAATCTCCATGAATCTACATGAATCTCCATGAATCTCCATGAATCTCCATGAATCTCCATGAATGTCTATGAATCTCCATGACTCTCCATGAATCTCCTTGAATCTCCATGAATCTCCATAAATCTCCAAGAATCTCCGTGAATCTCCATGAATCTCCATGAATCTCCATGAATCTCCTCCATGAATCTCCATGAATCACCTCCATGAATCTCCATGAATCTCCATGATTGTCTATGAATCTCCATGACTCTCCATGAATCTCCTTGAATCTCCATGAATCTCCATAAATCTCCAAGAATCTCCGTGAATCTCCATGAATCTCCATGAATCTCCATGAATCTCCTCCATGAATCTCCTCCACGAATCTCCTGATCCATGAATCTCTATGAATCCCCATGAATCTCCATGAATATCCTCCATGAATCTCCATGAATCTCCATGAATCTCCACGAATCTCCTTCATCAATCTCCACGAATCTCCATGAATCTCCATGAATCTCCATGATTCTCTTATGATATCCTGTATGAATCTTCATGAATCTCCATGAATCTCCATGCATCTCCATGAATCTCCATGAATCTCCATGAACCTCCTCCATGAATATCCATGAATCTCCATGAATCTCCATGAATCTCCTCCATGAATCTCCATGAATCACCTCCATGAATCTCCATGAATCTCCATGAATGTCTATGAATCTCCATGACTCTCCATGAATCTCCTTGAATCTCCATGAATCTCCATAAATCTCCAAGAATCTCCGTGAATCTCCATGAATCTCCATGAATCTCCATGAATCTCCTCCATGAATCTCCTCCATGAATCTCCTGTATGAATCTCCATGAATCACCATAAATCTCCATGAATCGCCATGAATCTCCATGTATCTCCATGAGTTTCCAAGAATCTCCATGAATGTCCATGAATGTCCTCCATGAATCTCCTTGAATTTCCATGAATCTCCATAAATCTCCAAGAATCTCCGTGAATCTCCATGAATCTCCATGAATCTCCATCAATCTCCTCCATGAATCTCCATCAATCTCCAAGAATCTCCTCCATGAATCTCCATGAATCTCCATGAATCTCCATGTATCTCCATGAATCTACATGAATCACCATGAATCTCAATGAATCTCCTCGATGAATATCCACGAATATTCATGAATCTCCTGATCCATGAATCTCTATGAATCTCCATGAATCTCCATGAATCTCCTCCATGAATCTCCATGAATCACCTCCATGAATCTCCATGAATCTCCATGAATGTCTATGAATCTCCATGACTCTCCATGAATCTCCATGATATCCTGTATGAATCTTCATGAATCTCCATGAATCTCCATGCATCTCCATTAATCTCCATGAATCTCCATGAACCTCCTCCATGATCTCCACGAATCTCCATGAATATCCATGAATCTCCATGAATCTCCATGAATCTCCATGAATCTCCTTCATCAATCTCCACGAATCTCCATGAATCTCCATGAATCTCCATGAATCTCTTATGATATCCTGTATGAATCTTCATGAATCTCCATGAATCTCCATGCATCTCCATGAATCTCCATGAATCTCCATGAACCTCCTCCATGAATATCCATGAATCTCCATGAATCTCCATGAATCTCCATGAATCTCCTCCATGAATCTCCATGAATCACCTCCATGAATCTCCATGAATCTCCATGAATGTCTATGAATCTCCATGACTCTCCATGAATCTCCTTGAATCTCCATGAATCTCCATAAATCTCCAAGAATCTCCGTGAATCTCCATGAATCTCCATGAATCTCCATGAATCTCCTCCATGAATCTCCTCCATGAATCTCCTCCATGAATCTCCTCCATGAATCTCCATGAATCTCCATGAATCTCCTGATCCATGAATCTCTATGAATCTCCATGAATCTCCATGAATATCCTCCATGAATCTCCATGAATCTGCATGAATATCCACGAATCTCCATGAATCTCCACGAATCTCCATGAATCTCCATGAATCTCCTCCATGAATCTCCATGAATCTCCATGAATCTCCATGAATCTCCATGAATATCCTCCATGAATCTCCATGAATCTCCATGAATCTCCATGAATCTCCTCCATGAAACTCCTGTATGAATCTCCATGAATCTCCATGAATCTCCATGAATCTCCTTCATCAATCTCCACGAATCTCCATGAATCTCCATGAATCTCCATGAATCTCTTATGATATCCTGTATGAATCTTCATGAATCTCCATGAATCTCCATGCATCTCCATGAATCTCCATGAATCTCCATGAACCTCCTCCATGAATATCCATGAATCTCCATGAATCTCCGTGAATCTCCATGATCCTCCTCCATTAATCTCCATGAATCTCTATGAATCTCCATGCATCTCCATGAATCTCCATGAATCTCCATGGACGTCCTCCATGAATCTCCATGAATCTCCATGAATCTACATGAATCTCCATGAATCTCCATGAATCTCCATGAATCTCCATGAATGTCTATGAATCTCCATGACTCTCCATGAATCTCCTTGAATCTCCATGAATCTCCATAAATCTCCAAGAATCTCCGTGAATCTCCATGAATCTCCATGAATCTCCATGAATCTCCTCCATGAATCTCCATGAATCACCTCCATGAATCTCCATGAATCTCCATGATTGTCTATGAATCTCCATGACTCTCCATGAATCTCCTTGAATCTCCATGAATCTCCATAAATCTCCAAGAATCTCCGTGAATCTCCATGAATCTCCATGAATCTCCATGAATCTCCTCCATGAATCTCCTCCACGAATCTCCTGATCCATGAATCTCTATGAATCCCCATGAATCTCCATGAATATCCTCCATGAATCTCCATGAATCTCCATGAATCTCCACGAATCTCCTTCATCAATCTCCACGAATCTCCATGAATCTCCATGAATCTCCATGATTCTCTTATGATATCCTGTATGAATCTTCATGAATCTCCATGAATCTCCATGCATCTCCATGAATCTCCATGAATCTCCATGAACCTCCTCCATGAATATCCATGAATCTCCATGAATCTCCATGAATCTCCTCCATGAATCTCCATGAATCACCTCCATGAATCTCCATGAATCTCCATGAATGTCTATGAATCTCCATGACTCTCCATGAATCTCCTTGAATCTCCATGAATCTCCATAAATCTCCAAGAATCTCCGTGAATCTCCATGAATCTCCATGAATCTCCATGAATCTCCTCCATGAATCTCCTCCATGAATCTCCTCCATGAATCTCCTCCATGAATCTCCATGAATCTCCATGAATCTCCTGATCCATGAATCTCTATGAATCTCCATGAATCTCCATGAATCTCCTTCATCAATCTCCACGAATCTCCATGAATCTCCATGAATCTCCATGAATCTCTTATGATATCCTGTATGAATCTTCATGAATCTCCATGAATCTCCATGCATCTCCATGAATCTCCATGAATCTCCATGAACCTCCTCCATGAATATCCATGAATCTCCATGAATCTCCATGAATCTCCTCCATGAATCTCCATGAATCACCTCCATGAATCTCCATGAATCTCCATGAATGTCTATGAATCTCCATGTATCTCCATGAGTTTCCAAGAATCTCCATGAATGTCCATGAATGTCCTCCATGAATCTCCTTGAATTTCCATGAATCTCCATAAATCTCCAAGAATCTCCGTGAATCTCCATGAATCTCCATGAATCTCCATCAATCTCCTCCATGAATCTCCATCAATCTCCAAGAATCTCCTCCATGAATCTCCATGAATCTCCATGAATCTCCATGTATCTCCATGAATCTACATGAATCACCATGAATCTCAATGAATCTCCTCGATGAATATCCACGAATATTCATGAATCTCCTGATCCATGAATCTCTATGAATCTCCATGAATCTCCATGAATCTCCTCCATGAATCTCCATGAATCACCTCCATGAATCTCCATGAATCTCCATGAATGTCTATGACTCTCCATGACTCTCCATGAATCTCCATGATATCCTGTATGAATCTTCATGAATCTCCATGAATCTCCATGCATCTCCATTAATCTCCATGAATCTCCATGAACCTCCTCCATGAATCTCCACGAATCTCCATGAATATCCATGAATCTCCATGAATCTCCATGAATCTCCATGTATCTCCATGAATTTCCAAGAATCTCCATGAATGTCCATGAATGTCCTCCATGAATCTCCATGCATCTCCATGAATCTCCATGAATCTCCATGAACCTCCTCCATGAATCTCCATGAATATCCATGCATATCCATGAATCTCCATGAATCTGCATGAATCTCCATGTATCTCCTTGAATCTACATGAATCTCCATGAAGATCCTCCATGAATCTCCATGAATCTCAATGAATGTCCATGAATCTCCTCTATGAATTTCCTGTATGAATCTCCATGAATCTCCACGAATCTCCACGAATCTCCATGAATCTCCTTCTTCAATCTCCACGAAATCTCCATGAATCTCCATGAATCTACATGAATCTCCAAGAAGATCCTCCATGAATCTCCATGAATCTCCATGAATGTCCATGAATCTCCTCCATGAATTTCCTGTATGAATCTCCATGAATCACCATAAATCTCCATGAATCGCCATGAATCTCCATGTATCTCCATGAGTTTCCAAGAATCTCCATGAATGTCCATGAATGTCCTCCATGAATCTCCTTGAATTTCCATGAATCTCCATAAATCTCCAAAAATCTCCGTGAATCTCCATGAATCTCCATGAATCTCCATCAATCTCCTCCATGAATCTCCATCAATCTCCAAGAATCTCCTCCATGAATCTCCATGAATCTCCATGAATCTCCATGTATCTCCATGAATCTACATGAATCACCATGAATCTCAATGAATCTCCTCGATGAATATCCACGAATATTCATGAATCTCCTGATCCATGAATCTCTATGAATCTCCATGAATCTCCATGAATCTCCTCCATGAATCTCCATGAATCACCTCCATGAATCTCCATGAATCTCCATGAATGTCTATGAATCTCCATGACTCTCCATGAATCTCCATGATATCCTGTATGAATCTTCATGAATCTCCATGAATCTCCATGCATCTCCATTAATCTCCATGAATCTCCATGAACCTCCTCCATGAATCTCCACGAATCTCCATGAATATCCATGAATCTCCATGAATCTCCATGAATCTCCATGAATCTCCTTCATCAATCTCCACGAATCTCCATGAATCTCCATGAATCTCCATGAATCTCTTATGATATCCTGTATGAATCTTCATGAATCTCCATGAATCTCCATGCATCTCCATGAATCTCCATGAATCTCCATGAACCTCCTCCATGAATATCCATGAATCTCCATGAATCTCCATGAATCTCCATGAATCTCCTCCATGAATCTCCATGAATCACCTCCATGAATCTCCATGAATCTCCATGAATGTCTATGAATCTCCATGACTCTCCATGAATCTCCTTGAATCTCCATGAATCTCCATAAATCTCCAAGAATCTCCGTGAATCTCCATGAATCTCCATGAATCTCCATGAATCTCCTCCATGAATCTCCTCCATGAATCTCCTCCATGAATCTCCTCCATGAATCTCCATGAATCTCCATGAATCTCCTGATCCATGAATCTCTATGAATCTCCATGAATCTCCATGAATATCCTCCATGAATCTCCATGAATCTGCATGAATATCCACGAATCTCCATGAATCTCCACGAATCTCCATGAATCTCCATGAATCTCCTCCATGAATCTCCATGAATCTCCATGAATCTCCATGAATCTCCATGAATATCCTCCATGAATCTCCATGAATCTCCATGAATCTCCATGAATCTCCTCCATGAAACTCCTGTATGAATCTCCATGAATCTCCATGAATCTCCATGAATCTCCTTCATCAATCTCCACGAATCTCCATGAATCTCCATGAATCTCCATGAATCTCTTATGATATCCTGTATGAATCTTCATGAATCTCCATGAATCTCCATGCATCTCCATGAATCTCCATGAATCTCCATGAACCTCCTCCATGAATATCCATGAATCTCCATGAATCTCCATGAATCTCCTCCATGAATCTCCATGAATCACCTCCATGAATCTCCATGAATGTCTATGAATCTCCATGACTCTCCATGAATCTCCTTGAATCTCCATGAATCTCCATAAATCTCCAAGAATCTCCGTGAATCTCCATGAATCTCCATGAATCTCCATGAATCTCCTCCATGAATCTCCTCCATGAATCTCCTCCATGAATCTCCTCCATGAATCTCCATGAATCTCCATGAATCTCCTGATCCATGAATCTCTATGAATCTCCATGAATCTCCATGAATATCCTCCATGAATCTCCATGAATCTCCATGAATCACCTCCATGAATCTCCATGAATCTCCATGAATGTCTATGAATCTCCATGACTCTCCATGAATCTCCATGATATCCTGTATGAATCTTCATGAATCTCCATGAATCTCCATGCATCTCCATTAATCTCCATGAATCTCCATGAACCTCCTCCATGAATCTCCACGAATCTCCATGAATATCCATGAATCTCCATGAATCTCCATGAATCTCCATGTATCTCCATGAATTTCCAAGAATCTCCATGAATGTCCATGAATGTCCTCCATGAATCTCCATGCATCTCCATGAATCTCCATGAATCTCCATGAACCTCCTCCATGAATCTCCATGAATATCCATGCATATCCATGAATCTCCATGAATCTGCATGAATCTCCATGTATCTCCTTGAATCTACATGAATCTCCATGAAGATCCTCCATGAATCTCCATGAATCTCAATGAATGTCCATGAATCTCCTCTATGAATTTCCTGTATGAATCTCCATGAATCTCCATGAATCTCCACGAATCTCCATGAATCTCCTTCTTCAATCTCCACGAATCTCCATGAATCTCCATGAATCTACATGAATCTCCAAGAAGATCCTCCATGAATCTCCATGAATCTCCATGAATGTCCATGAATCTCCTCCATGAATTTCCTGTATGAATCTCCATGAATCACCATAAATCTCCATGAATATCCATGAATCTCCATGAATCTCCATGAATATCCTCCATGAATCTCCATGAATCTCCACGAATCTCCATGAATATCCATGAATCTCCATGAATATCCATGAATCTCCATGAATCTCCATGAATCTCCATGTATCTCCATGAATTTCCAAGAATCTCCATGAATGTCCATGAATGTCCTCCATGAATCTCCATGCATCTCCATGAATCTCCGTGAATCTCCATGATCCTCCTCCATTAATCTCCATGAATCTCTATGAATCTCCATGCATCTCCATGAATCTCCATGAATCTCCATGGACGTCCTCCATGAATCTCCATGAATCTCCATGAATCTACATGAATCTCCATGAATCTCCATGAATCTCCATGAATCTCCATGAATGTCTATGAATCTCCATGACTCTCCATGAATCTCCTTGAATCTCCATGAATCTCCATAAATCTCCAAGAATCTCCGTGAATCTCCATGAATCTCCATGAATCTCCATGAATCTCCTCCATGAATCTCCATGAATCACCTCCATGAATCTCCATGAATCTCCATGATTGTCTATGAATCTCCATGACTCTCCATGAATCTCCTTGAATCTCCATGAATCTCCATAAATCTCCAAGAATCTCCGTGAATCTCCATGAATCTCCATGAATCTCCATGAATCTCCTCCATGAATCTCCTCCACGAATCTCCTGATCCATGAATCTCTATGAATCCCCATGAATCTCCATGAATATCCTCCATGAATCTCCATGAATCTCCATGAATCTCCACGAATCTCCTTCATCAATCTCCACGAATCTCCATGAATCTCCATGAATCTCCATGATTCTCTTATGATATCCTGTATGAATCTTCATGAATCTCCATGAATCTCCATGCATCTCCATGAATCTCCATGAATCTCCATGAACCTCCTCCATGAATATCCATGAATCTCCATGAATCTCCATGAATCTCCTCCATGAATCTCCATGAATCACCTCCATGAATCTCCATGAATCTCCATGAATGTCTATGAATCTCCATGACTCTCCATGAATCTCCTTGAATCTCCATGAATCTCCATAAATCTCCAAGAATCTCCGTGAATCTCCATGAATCTCCATGAATCTCCATGAATCTCCTCCATGAATCTCCTCCATGAATCTCCTCCATGAATCTCCTCCATGAATCTCCATGAATCTCCATGAATCTCCTGATCCATGAATCTCTATGAATCTCCATGAATCTCCATGAATATCCTCCATGAATCTCCATGAATCTTCATGAATCTCCTGATCCATGAATCTCTATGAATCCCCATGAATCTCCATGAATATCCTCCATGAATCTCCATGAATCTCCATGAATCGCCATGAATCTCCATGTATCTCCATGAGTTTCCAAGAATCTCCATGAATGTCCATGAATGTCCTCCATGAATCTCCTTGAATTTCCATGAATCTCCATAAATCTCCAAGAATCTCCGTGAATCTCCATGAATCTCCATGAATCTCCATCAATCTCCTCCATGAATCTCCATCAATCTCCAAGAATCTCCTCCATGAATCTCCATGAATCTCCATGAATCTCCATGTATCTCCATGAATCTACATGAATCACCATGAATCTCAATGAATCTCCTCGATGAATATCCACGAATATTCATGAATCTCCTGATCCATGAATCTCTATGAATCTCCATGAATCTCCATGAATCTCCTCCATGAATCTCCATGAATCACCTCCATGAATCTCCATGAATCTCCATGAATGTCTATGAATCTCCATGACTCTCCATGAATCTCCATGATATCCTGTATGAATCTTCATGAATCTCCATGAATCTCCATGCATCTCCATTAATCTCCATGAATCTCCATGAACCTCCTCCATGAATCTCCACGAATCTCCATGAATATCCATGAATCTCCATGAATCTCCATGAATCTCCATGAATCTCCTTCATCAATCTCCACGAATCTCCATGAATCTCCATGAATCTCCATGAATCTCTTATGATATCCTGTATGAATCTTCATGAATCTCCATGAATCTCCATGCATCTCCATGAATCTCCATGAATCTCCATGAACCTCCTCCATGAATATCCATGAATCTCCATGAATCTCCATGAATCTCCATGAATCTCCTCCATGAATCTCCATGAATCACCTCCATGAATCTCCATGAATCTCCATGAATGTCTATGAATCTCCATGACTCTCCATGAATCTCCTTGAATCTCCATGAATCTCCATAAATCTCCAAGAATCTCCGTGAATCTCCATGAATCTCCATGAATCTCCATGAATCTCCTCCATGAATCTCCTCCATGAATCTCCTCCATGAATCTCCTCCATGAATCTCCATGAATCTCCATGAATCTCCTGATCCATGAATCTCTATGAATCTCCATGAATCTCCATGAATATCCTCCATGAATCTCCATGAATCTTCATGAATCTCCTGATCCATGAATCTCTATGAATCCCCATGAATCTCCATGAATATCCTCCATGAATCTCCATGAATCTCCATGAATCGCCATGAATCTCCATGTATCTCCATGAGTTTCCAAGAATCTCCATGAATGTCCATGAATGTCCTCCATGAATCTCCTTGAATTTCCATGAATCTCCATAAATCTCCAAGAATCTCCGTGAATATCCATGAATCTCCATGAATCTCCATCAATCTCCTCCATGAATCTCCATCAATCTCCAAGAATCTCCTCCATGAATCTCCATGAATCTCCATGAATCTCCATGTATCTCCATGAATCTACATGAATCACCATGAATCTCAATGAATCTCCTCGATGAATATCCACGAATATTCATGAATCTCCTGATCCATGAATCTCTATGAATCTCCATGAATCTCCATGAATCTCCTCCATGAATCTCCATGAATCACCTCCATGAATCTCCATGAATCTCCATGAATGTCTATGAATCTCCATGACTCTCCATGAATCTCCATGATATCCTGTATGAATCTTCATGAATCTCCATGAATCTCCATGCATCTCCATTAATCTCCATGAATCTCCATGAACCTCCTCCATGAATCTCCACGAATCTCCATGAATATCCATGAATCTCCATGAATCTCCATGAATCTCCATGTATCTCCATGAATTTCCAAGAATCTCCATGAATGTCCATGAATGTCCTCCATGAATCTCCATGCATCTCCATGAATCTCCATGAATCTCCATGAACCTCCTCCATGAATCTCCATGAATATCCATGCATATCCATGAATATCCATGCATATCCATGAATCTCCATGAATCTGCATGAATCTCCATGTATCTCCTTGAATCTACATGAATCTCCATGAAGATCCTCCATGAATCTCCATGAATCTCAATGAATGTCCATGAATCTCCTCTATGAATTTCCTGTATGAATCTCCATGAATCTCCACGAATCTCCACGAATCTCCATGAATCTCCTTCTTCAATCTCCACGAATCTCCATGAATCTCCATGAATCTACATGAATCTCCAAGAAGATCCTCCATGAATCTCCATGAATCTCCATGAATGTCCATGAATCTCCTCCATGAATTTCCTGTATGAATCTCCATGAATCACCATAAATCTCCATGAATATCCATGAATCTCCATGAATCTCCATGTATATCCTCCATGAATCTCCATGAATCTCCACGAATCTCCATGAATATCCATGAATCTCCATGAATATCCATGAATCTCCATGAATCTCCATGAATCTCCATGTATCTCCATGAATTTCCAAGAATCTCCATGAATGTCCATGAATGTCCTCCATGAATCTCCATGCATCTCCATGAATCTCCGTGAATCTCCATGATCCTCCTCCATTAATCTCCATGAATCTCTATGAATCTCCATGCATCTCCATGAATCTCCATGAATCTCCATGGACGTCCTCCATGAATCTCCATGAATCTCCATGAATCTACATGAATCTCCATGAATCTCCATGAATCTCCATGAATCTCCATGAATGTCTATGAATCTCCATGACTCTCCATGAATCTCCTTGAATCTCCATGAATCTCCATAAATCTCCAAGAATCTCCGTGAATCTCCATGAATCTCCATGAATCTCCATGAATCTCCTCCATGAATCTCCATGAATCACCTCCATGAATCTCCATGAATCTCCATGATTGTCTATGAATCTCCATGACTCTCCATGAATCTCCTTGAATCTCCATGAATCTCCATAAATCTCCAAGAATCTCCGTGAATCTCCATGAATCTCCATGAATCTCCATGAATCTCCTCCATGAATCTCCTCCACGAATCTCCTGATCCATGAATCTCTATGAATCCCCATGAATCTCCATGAATATCCTCCATGAATCTCCATGAATCTCCATGAATCTCCACGAATCTTCATGAATCTCCTGATCCATGAACCTCTATGAATCTCCATGAATCTCCATGAAGATCCTCCATGAATCTCCATGAATCTCCATGAATGTCCATGAATCTCCTCCATGAATTTCCTGTATGAATCTCCATGAATCTCCATGAATCTCCACGAATCTCCATGAATCTCCTTCTTCAATCTCCACGAATCTCCATGAATCTCCATGAATCTCAATGAATCTCCATGAATCTCCGCCATGAATCTCCATGATTCTCCATGAATATCCTCCATGAATCTCCATGAATCTCCATGAATCTCCATGAATCTCCATGATATCCTGTATGAATCTTCATGAATCTCCATGAATCTCCATGCATCTCCATTAATCTCCATGAACCTCCTCCATGAATCTCCACGAATCTCCATGAATATCCATGAATCTCCATGAATATCCATGAATCTCCATGAATCTCCATGAATCTCCATGTATCTCCATGAATTTCAAAGAATCTCCATGAATGTCCATGAATGTCCTCCATGAATCTCCATGCATCTCCATGAATCTCCATGAATCTCCATGAACCTCCTCCATGAATCTCCATGAATCTCCATGCATATCCATGAATCTCCATGAATCTGCATGAATCTCCATGTATCTCCATGAATCTACATGAATCTCCATGAAGATCCTCCATGAATCTCCATGAATCTCCATGAATGTCCATGAATCTCCTCCATGAATTTCCTGTATGAATCTCCATGAATCTCCATGAATCTCCACGAATCTCCATGAATCTCCTTCTTCAATCTCCACGAATCTCCATGAATCTCCATGAATCTCCATGAATCTCCATGAATCTCCGCCATGAATCTCCATGAATATCCATGAATCTCCATGAATCTCCATGAATCTCCATGTATCTCCATGAATTTCCAAGAATCTCCATGAATGTCCATGAATGTCCTCCATGAATCTCCATGCATCTCCATGAATCTCCATGAATCTCCATGAACCTCCTCCATGAATCTCCATGAATCTCCATGCATATCCATGAATCTCCACGAATCTCCATGAATATCCATGAATCTCCATGAATATCCATGAATCTCCATGAATCTCAATGAATCTCCATGTATCTCCATGAATGTCCATGAATGTCCTCCACGAATCTCCATGAATCTCCATGAATCTCCATGAATCTCCATGAATCTCCATGAATCTCCATGATATCCTGTATGAATCTCCATGATATCCTGTATGAATCTCCATGAATCTCCATGAACCTCCATGAATCTCCATGAATATCCATGAATCTCCATGAATCTCCATGAATCTCCATGAATCTCCATGAACCTCCATGAATCTCCATGATATCCTGTATGAATCTGCATGATATCCTGTATGAATCTCCATGATATCCTGTATGAATCTCCATGAATCTCCATGATATCCTGTATGAATCTCCATGATATCCTGTATGAATCTCCATGAATCTCCATGAACCTCCATGAATCTCCATGAATCTCCATGAACCTCCTCCATGAATCTCCACGAATCTCCATGAATATCCATGAATCTCCATGAATATCCATGAATCTCCATGAATCTCCATGAATCTCCATGATTCTCCATGTATCTCCATGAATTTCCAAGAATCTCCATGAATGTCCATGAATGTCCTCCATGAATCTCCATGCATCTCCATGAATCTCCATGAATCTCCATGAACCTCCTCCATGAATCTCCATGAATCTCCATGCATATCCATGAATCTCCATGAATCTGCATGAATCTCCATGTACCTCCATGAATCTACATGAATCTCCATGAATCTCCATGAATCTCCTCGATGAATCTCCATGAATCTTCTTGAATCTCCTAATCCATGAACCTCTATGAATCTCCATGAATCTCCATCAATCACCATGAATCTCCATGAATCTCCATGAATCTCCTTCATCAATCTCCACGAACCTCCACGAATCTCCATGAATCTCCATGAATCTCCATGAATCTCCATGAATCTCCATGAATCTCCATGATATCCTGTATGAATCTCCATGATATCCTGTATGAATCTCCATGAATCTCCATGAACCTCCATGAATCTCCAAGAATCTCCGTGAATCTCCATGAATATCCATGAATCTCCATGAATCTCCATGAATCTCCATGTATCTCCATGAATCTCCATGAATCTCCATAAATCTCCAAGAATCTCCGTGAATCTCCATGAATCTCCATGAATCTCCATGAATCTCCATGAATCTCCATGAATCTCCAAGAATCTCCTCCATGAATCTCCATGAATCTCCATGAATCTCCATGTATCTCCATGAATCTACATGAATCTCCATGAATCTCAATGAATCTCCTCGATGAATCTCCATGAATCTTCATGAATCTCCTGATCCATGAATCTCCATGAATCTCCATGAACCTCCTCCATGAATCTCCATGAATCTCCATGCATATCCATGAATCTCCATGAATCTGCATGAATATCCACGAATCTCCATGAATCTCCACGAATCTCCATGAATCTCCATGAATCTCCTCCATGAATCTCCATGAATCTCCATGAATCTCCATGAATCTCCATGAATATCCTCCATGAATCTCCATGAATCTCCATGAATGTCCATGAATCTCCTCCATGAAACTCCTGTATGAATCTCCATGAATCTCCATGAGTCTCCATGAATCTCCTTCATCAATCTCCACGAATCTCCATGAATCTCCATGAATCTCCATGAATCTCTTATGATATCCTGTATGAATCTTCATGAATCTCCATGATTCTCCATGCATCTCCATGAATCTCCATGAATCTCCATGAACCTCCTCCATGAATCTCCATGAATCTCCATGAATCTCCATGAATCTCCTCCATGAATCTCCATGAATCACCTCCATGAATCTCCATGAATCTCCATGAATGTCTATGAATCTCCATGACTCTCCATGAATCTCCTTGAATCTCCATGAATCTCCATAAATCTCCAAGAATCTCCGTGAACCTCCTCCATGAATCACCATAAATCTCCATGAATATCCATGAATCTCCATGAATCTCCATGAATCTCCATGAATCTCCATGAATCTCCATGTATCTCCATGAATCTACATGAATCACCATGAATCTCAATGAATCTCCTCGATGAATCTCCATGAATATTCATGAATCTCCTGATCCATGAATCTCTATGAATCTCCATGATTCTCCATGAATATCCTCCATGAATCTCCATGAATCTCCATGAATCTCCATGAATCTCCATGATATCCTGTATGAATCTTCATGAATCTCCATGAATCTCCATGCATCTCCATTAATCTCCATGAATCTCCATGAACCTCCTCCATGAATCTCCACGAATCTCCATGAATATCCATGAATCTCCATGAATATCCATGAATCTCCATGAATCTCCATGAATCTCCATGTATCTCCATGAATTTCCAAGAATCTCCATGAATGTCCATGAATGTCCTCCATGCATCTCCATGCATCTCCATGAATCTCCATGAATCTCCATGAACCTCCTCCATGAATCTCCATGAATCTCCATGCATATCCATGAATCTCCATGAATCTGCATGAATCTCCATGAATCTTCTTGAATCTCCTAATCCATGAACCTCTATGAATCTCCATGAATCTCCATCAATCACCATGAATCTCCATGAATCTCCATGAATCTCCTTCATCAATCTCCACGAATCTCCATGAATCTCCATGAATCTCCATGAATCTCCATGAATCTCCATGATATCCTGTATGAATCTCCATGATATCCTGTATGAATCTCCATGAATCTCCATGAACCTCCATGAATCTCCATGAATATCCATGAATCTCCATGAATCTCCATGAATCTCCATGTATCTCCATGAATCTCCATGAATCTCCATAAATCTCCAAGAATCTCCGTGAATCTCCATGAATCTCCATGAATCTCCATGAATCTCCATGAATCTCCATGAATCTCCAAGAATCTCCTCCATGAATCTCCATGACTCTCCATGAATCTCCATGTATCTCCATGAATCTACATGAATCTCCATGAATCTCAATGAATCTCCTCGATGAATCTCCATGAATCTTCATGAATCTCCTGATCCATGAATCTCCATGAATCTCCATGAACCTCCTCCATGAATCTCCATGAATCTCCATGCATATCCATGAATCTCCATGAATCTGCATGAATATCCACGAATCTCCATGAATCTCCACGAATCTCCATGAATCTCCATGAATCTCCTCCATGAATCTCCATGAATCTCCATGAATCTCCATGAATATCCTCCATGAATCTCCATGAATCTCCATGAATGTCCATGAATCTCCTCCATGAAACTCCTGTATGAATCTCCATGAATCTCCATGAATCTCCATGAATCTCCTTCATCAATCTCCACGAATCTCCATGAATCTCCATGAATCTCCATGAATCTCTTATGATATCCTGTATGAATCTTCATGAATCTCCATGAATCTCCATGCATCTCCATGAATCTCCATGAATCTCCATGAACCTCCTCCATGAATATCCATGAATCTCCATGAATCTCCATGAATCTCCTCCATGAATCTCCATGAATCACCTCCATGAATCTCCATGAATCTCCATGAATGTCTATGAATCTCCATGACTCTCCATGAATCTCCTTGAATCTCCATGAATCTCCATAAATCTCCAAGAATCTCCGTGAATCTCCATGAATCTCCATGAATCTCCATGAATCTCCTCCATGAATCTCCTCCATGAATCTCCTCCATGAATCTCCTCCATGAATCTCCATGAATCTCCATGAATCTCCTGATCCATGAATCTCTATGAATCTCCATGAATCTCCATGAATATCCTCCATGAATCTCCATGAATCTTCATGAATCTCCTGATCCATGAATCTCTATGAATCCCCATGAATCTCCATGAATATCCTCCATGAATCTCCATGAATCTCCATGAATCGCCATGAATCTCCATGTATCTCCATGAGTTTCCAAGAATCTCCATGAATGTCCATGAATGTCCTCCATGAATCTCCTTGAATTTCCATGAATCTCCATAAATCTCCAAGAATCTCCGTGAATCTCCATGAATCTCCATGAATCTCCATCAATCTCCTCCATGAATCTCCATCAATCTCCAAGAATCTCCTCCATGAATCTCCATGAATCTCCATGAATCTCCATGTATCTCCATGAATCTACATGAATCACCATGAATCTCAATGAATCTCCTCGATGAATATCCACGAATATTCATGAATCTCCTGATCCATGAATCTCTATGAATCTCCATGAATCTCCATCAATCACCATGAATCTCCATGAATCTCCATGAATCTCCTTCATCAATCTCCACGAATCTCCATGAATCTCCATGAATCTCCATGAATCTCCATGAATCACCTCCATGAATCTCCATGAATCTCCATGAATGTCTATGAATCTCCATGACTCTCCATGAATCTCCATGTATCTCCATGAATTTCCAAGAATCTCCATGAATGTCCATGAATCTCCATGAATCTCCATGAACCTCCTCCATGAATCTCCATGAATCTCCATGCATATCCATGAATCTCCATGAATCTGCATGAATCTCCATGAATCTTCTTGAATCTCCTAATCCATGAACCTCTATGAATCTCCATGAATCTCCATCAATCACCATGAATCTCCATGAATCTCCATGAATCTCCTTCATCAATCTCCACGAATCTCCATGAATCTCCATGAATCTCCATGAATCTCCATGAATCTCCATGATATCCTGTATGAATCTCCATGATATCCTGTATGAATCTCCATGAATCTCCATGAACCTCCATGAATCTCCATGAATATCCATGAATCTCCATGAATCTCCATGAATCTCCATGTATCTCCATGAATCTCCATGAATCTCCATAAATCTCCAAGAATCTCCGTGAATCTCCATGAATCTCCATGAATCTCCATGAATCTCCATGAATCTCCATGAATCTCCAAGAATCTCCTCCATGAATCTCCATGACTCTCCATGAATCTCCATGTATCTCCATGAATCTACATGAATCTCCATGAATCTCAATGAATCTCCTCGATGAATCTCCATGAATCTTCATGAATCTCCTGATCCATGAATCTCCATGAATCTCCATGAACCTCCTCCATGAATCTCCATGAATCTCCATGCATATCCATGAATCTCCATGAATCTGCATGAATATCCACGAATCTCCATGAATCTCCACGAATCTCCATGAATCTCCATGAATCTCCTCCATGAATCTCCATGAATCTCCATGAATCTCCATGAATATCCTCCATGAATCTCCATGAATCTCCATGAATGTCCATGAATCTCCTCCATGAAACTCCTGTATGAATCTCCATGAATCTCCATGAATCTCCATGAATCTCCTTCATCAATCTCCACGAATCTCCATGAATCTCCATGAATCTCCATGAATCTCTTATGATATCCTGTATGAATCTTCATGAATCTCCATGAATCTCCATGCATCTCCATGAATCTCCATGAATCTCCATGAACCTCCTCCATGAATATCCATGAATCTCCATGAATCTCCATGAATCTCCTCCATGAATCTCCATGAATCACCTCCATGAATCTCCATGAATCTCCATGAATGTCTATGAATCTCCATGACTCTCCATGAATCTCCTTGAATCTCCATGAATCTCCATAAATCTCCAAGAATCTCCGTGAATCTCCATGAATCTCCATGAATCTCCATGAATCTCCTCCATGAATCTCCTCCATGAATCTCCTCCATGAATCTCCATGAATCTCCATGAATCTCCTGATCCATGAATCTCTATGAATCTCCATGAATCTCCATGAATATCCTCCATGAATCTCCATGAATCTTCATGAATCTCCTGATCCATGAATCTCCATGAATATCCTCCATGAATCTCCATGAATCTCCATGAATCGCCATGAATCTCCATGTATCTCCATGAGTTTCCAAGAATCTCCATGAATGTCCATGAATGTCCTCCATGAATCTCCTTGAATTTCCATGAATCTCCATAAATCTCCAAGAATCTCCGTGAATCTCCATGAATCTCCATGAATCTCCATCAATCTCCTCCATGAATCTCCATCAATCTCCAAGAATCTCCTCCATGAATCTCCATGAATCTCCATGAATCTCCATGTATCTCCATGAATCTACATGAATCACCATGAATCTCAATGAATCTCCTCGATGAATATCCACGAATGTTCATGAATCTCCTGATCCATGAATCTCTATGAATCTCCATGAATCTCCATGAATCTCCTCCATGAATCTCCATGAATCACCTCCATGAATCTCCATGAATCTCCATGAATGTCTATGAATCTCCATGACTCTCCATGAATCTCCTTGAATCTCCATGAATCTCCATAAATCTCCAAGAATCTCCGTGAATCTCCATGAATCTCCATGAATCTCCATGAATCTCCTCCATGAATCTCCATGAATCTCCATGAATCTCCTGATCCATGAATCTCTATGAATCTCCATGAATCTCCATGAATATCCTCCATGAATCTCCATGAATCTTCATGAATCTCCTGATCCATGAACCTCCATGAATCGCCATGAATCTCTTCCATGAATCTCCATGAATCTCTTATGATATCCTGTATGAATCTTCATGAATCTCCATGAATCTCCTCCATGAATCTCCATGAATCTCTATGAATATCCTCCATGAATCTCCATGAATCTCCATGAATGTCCATGAATCTCCTCCATGAATTTCCTGTATGAATCTCCATGAATCTCCATGAATCTCCTCCATGAATCTCCATGAATCTCCATGAATATCCTCCATGAATCTCCATGAATCTCCATGAATGTCCATGAATCTCCGCCATGAAACTCCTGTATGAATCTCCATGAATCTCCATGAATCTCCATGAATCTCCTGCATCAATCTCCACGAATCTCCATGAATCTCCATGAATCTCCATGAATCTCTTATGATATCCTGTATGAATCTTCATGAATCTCCATGAATCTCCATGCATCTCCATGAATCTCCATGAATCTCCATGAATCTCCTCCATGAATCTCCATGAATCTCCATGAATCTCCATGAATCTCCATGAATCTCCTCCATGAATCTCCTCCATGAACCTCCTCCATGAATCACCATAAATCTCCATGAATATCCATGAATCTCCATGAATCTCCACGAATCTTCATGAATCTCCTGATCCATGAACCTCTATGAATCTCCATGAATCTCCATGAAGATCCTCCATGAATCTCCATGAATCTCCATGAATGTCCATGAATCTCCTCCATGAATTTCCTGTATGAATCTCCATGAATCTCCATGAATCTCCTCCATGAATCTCCATGAATCTCTATGAATATCCTCCATGAATCTCCATGAATCTCCATGAATGTCCATGAATCTCCTCCATGAATTTCCTGTATGAATCTCCATGAATCTCCATGAATCTCCTCCATGAATCTCCATGAATCTCCATGAATATCCTCCATGAATCTCCATGAATCTCCATGAATGTCCATGAATCTCCGCCATGAAACTCCTGTATGAATCTCCATGAATCTCCATGAATCTCCATGAATCTCCTGCATCAATCTCCACGAATCTCCATGAATCTCCATGAATCTCCATGAATCTCTTATGATATCCTGTATGAATCTTCATGAATCTCCATGAATCTCCATGCATCTCCATGAATCTCCATGAATCTCCATGAATCTCCTCCATGAATCTCCATGAATCTCCATGAATCTCCATGAATCTCCTCCATGAATCTCCATGAATCACCTCCATGAATCTCCATGAATCTCCATGAATGTCTATGAATCTCCATGACTCTCCATGAATCTCCTTGAATCTCCATGAATCTCCATAAATCTCCAAGAATCTCCGTGAATCTCCATGAATCTCCATGAATCTCCATGAATCTCCTCCATGAATCTCCTCCATGAATCTCCATGAATCTCCATGGATCTCCTGATCCATGAATCTCTATGAATCTCCATGAATCTCCATGAATATCCTCCATGAATCTCCATGAATCTTCATGAATCTCCTGATCCATGAATCTCTATGAATCCCCATGAATCTCCATGAATATCCTCCATGAATCTCCATGAATCTCCATGAATCGCCATGAATCTCCATGTATCTCCATGAGTTTCCAAGAATCTCCATGAATGTCCATGAATGTCCTCCATGAATCTCCATGCATCTCCATGAATCTCCATGTATCTCCATGAATCTACATGAATCTCCATGAATCTCCATGAATCTCCTCGATGAATCTCCATGAATCTGCATGAATCTCCTGATCCATGAACCTCTATGAATCTCCATGAATCTCCATGAACCTCTATGAATCTCCATGAATCTCCATGAATCTCCTTCATGAATCTCCATGAATCTCCATGAATCTCCATGCATCTCCATGAATCTCCATGAATCTCCATGAACCTCCTCCATGAATCTCCATGAATCTCCATGAATCTAAATGAATCTCCATGAATCTCCATGAATCTCCTCCATGAATCTCCATGAATCACCTCCATGAATCTCCATGAATCTCCATGAATGTCTATAAATCTCCATGACTCTCCATGAATCTCCTTGAATCTCCATGAATCTCCATAAATCTCCAAGAATCTCCGTGAATCTCCATGAATCTCCATGAATCTCCATCAATCTCCTCCATGAATCTCCATCAATCTCGAAGAATCTCCTCCATGAATCTCCATGAATCTCCATGAATCTCCATGTATCTCCATGAAACTACATGAATCACCATGAATCTCAATGAATCTCCTCGATGAATCTCCATGAATATTCATGAATCTCCTGATCCATGAATCTCTATGAATCTCCATGAATCTCCATGAATATCCTCCATGAATCTCCATGAATCTCCATGAATCGCCATGAATCTCCATGTATCTCCATGAATTTCCAAGAATCTCCATGAATGTCCATGAATGTCCTCCATGAATCTCCATGAATCTCCATGATATCCTGTATGAATCTCCATGAATCTCCATGAACCTCCTCCATGAATCTCCATGAATCTCCATGAATATCCATGAATCTCCATGAATCTCCATGAATCTCCATGTGTCTCCATGAATCTACATGAATCTCCATGAATCTCCATGAATCTCCATGAATCTCCATGAATCGCCATGAATCTCCATGTATCTCCATGAGTTTCCAAGAATCTCCATGAATGTCCATGAATGTCCTCCATGAATCTCCATGCATCTCCATGAATCTCCATGCATCTCCATGAATCTCCATGAATCTCCATGAACCTCCTCCATGAATCTCCATGAATCTCCATGAATCTACATGAATCTCCATGAATCTCCATGAATCTCCTCCATGAATCTCCATGAATCACCTCCATGAATCTCCATGAATCTCCATGAATGTCTATAAATCTCCATGACTCTCCATGAATCTCCTTGAATCTCCATGAATCTCCATAAATCTCCAAGAATCTCCGTGAATCTCCATGAATCTCCATGAATCTCCATCAATCTCCTCCATGAGTCTCCATCAATCTCCAAGAATCTCCTCCATGAATCTCCATGAATCACCATGAATCTCAATGAATCTCCTCGATGAATCTCCATGAATATTCATGAATCTCCTGATCCATGAATCTCTATGAATCTCCATGAATCTCCATGAATATCCTCCATGAATCTCCATGAATCTCCATGAATCGCCATGAATCTCCATGTATCTCCATGAATTTCCAAGAATCTCCATGAATGTCCATGAATGTCCTCCATGAATCTCCATGAATCTCCATGATATCCTGTATGAATCTCCATGAATCTCCATGAACCTCCTCCATGAATCTCCATGAATCTCCATGAATATCCATGAATCTCCATGAATCTCCATGAATCTCCATGTGTCTCCATGAATCTACATGAATCTCCATGAATCTCCATGAATCTCCTCCATGAATCTCCATGAATCACCTCCATGAATCTCCATGAATCTCCATGAATGTCTATCAATCTCCATGACTCTCCATTAATCTCCATGAATCTCCATAAATCTCCAAGAATCTCCGTGAATCTCCATGAATCTCCATGAATCTCCATGAATCTCCAAGAATCTCCATGAATCTCCATGAATCTCCATGAATCTCCTGATCCATGAATCTCTATGAATCTCCATGAATCTCCATGAATATCCTCCATGAATCTCCATGAATCTCCATGAATCGCCATGAATCTCCATGTATCTCCATGAATTTCCAAGAATCTCCATGAATGTCCATGAATGTCCTCCATGAATCTCCATGCATCTCCATGAATCTCCATGAATCTCCATGAACCTCCTCCATGAATCACCATAAATCTCCATGAATATCCATGAATCTCCATGAATCTCCACGAATCTTCATGAATCTCCAGATCAATGAACCTCTATGAATCTCCATGAATCTCCATGAAGATCCTCCATGAATCTCCATGAATCTCCATGAATGTCCATGAATCTCCTCCATGAATTTCCTGTATGAATCTCCATGAATCTCCATGAATCTCCACGAATCTCCATGAATCTCCTTCATCAATCTCCACGAATCTCCATGAATCTCCATGAATCTCCATGAATCTCCATGAATCTCCGCCTTGAATCTCCATGAATCTCCATGAATACCCATGAATCTCCATGAATCTCCATGAATCTCCATGTATCTCCATGAATCTACATGAATCTCCATGAATCTCCATGAATCTCCTCGATGAATCTCCATGAATCTTCATGAACCTCCTCCATGAATCTCCATGAATCTCCATGAATATCCATGAATCTGCATGAATATCCACGAATCTCCATGAATCTCCACGAATCTCCATGAATCTCCATGAATCTCCTCCATGAATCTCCATGAATCTCCTTGAATCTCCATGAATCTCCATGAATATCCTCCATGAATCTCCATGAATCTCCATGAATGTCCATGAATCTCCTCCATGAAACTCCTGTATGAATCTCCATGAATCTCCATGAATCTCCATGAATCTCCTTCATCAATCTCCACGAATCTCCATGAATCTCCATGAATCTCCATGAATCTCTTATGATATCCTGTATGAATCTTCATGAATCTCCATGAATCTCCATGCATCTCCATGAATCTCCATGAATCTCCATGAACCTCCTCCATGAATCTCCATGAATCTCCATGAATCTCCATGAATCTCCTCCATGAATCTCCATGAATCACCTCCATGAATCTCCATGAATCTCCATGAATGTCTATGAATCTCCATGACTCTCCATGAATCTCCTTGAATCTCCATGAATCTCCATAAATCTCCAAGAATCTCCGTGAATCTCCATGAATCTCCATGAATCTCCATGAATCTCCTCCATGAATCTCCTCCATGAATCTCCATGAATCTCCATGAATCTCCTAATCCATGAATCTCTATGAATCTCCATGAATCTCCATGAATATCCTCCATGAATCTCCATGAATCTTCATGAATCTCCTGATCCATGAATCTCTATGAATCCCCATGAATCTCCATGAATATCCTCCATGAATCTCCATGAATCTCCATGAATCGCCATGAATCTCCATGTATCTCCATGAGTTTCCAAGAATCTCCATGAATGTCCATGAATGTCCTCCATGAATCTCCATGCATCTCCATGAATCTCCATGTATCTCCATGAATCTACATGAATCTCCATGAATCTCCATGAATCTCCTCGATGAATCTCCATGAATCTGCATGAATCTCCTGATCCATGAACCTCTATGAATCTCCATGAATCTCCATGAACCTCTATGAATCTCCATGAATCTCCATGAATCTCCTTCATGAATCTCCATGAATCTCCATGAATCTCCATGCATCTCCATGACTCTCCATGAACCTCCTCCATGAATCTCCATGAATCTCCATGAATCTACATGAATCTCCATGAATCTCCATGAATCTCCTCCATGAATCTCCATGAATCACCTCCATGAATCTCCATGAATCTCCATGAATGTCTATAAATCTCCATGACTCTCCATGAATCTCCTTGAATCTCCATGAATCTCCATAAATCTCCAAGAATCTCCGTGAATCTCCATGAATCTCCATGAATCTCCATCAATCTCCTCCATGAATCTCCATCAATCTCCAAGAATCTCCTCCATGAATCTCCATGAATCTCCATGAATCTCCATGTATCTCCATGAATCTACATGAATCACCATGAATCACCATGAATCTCAATGAATCTCCTCGATGAATCTCCATGAATATTCATGAATCTCCTGATCCATGAATCTCTATGAATCTCCATGTATCTCCATGAATATCCTCCATGAATCTCCATGAATCTCCATGAATCGCCATGAATCTCCATGTATCTCCATGAATTTCCAAGAATCTCCATGAATGTCCATGAATGTCCTACATGAATCTCCATGAATCTCCATGATATCCTGTATGAATCTCCATGAATCTCCATGAACCTCCTCCATGAATCTCCATGAATCTCCATGAATATCCATGAATCTCCATGAATCTCCATGAATCTCCATGTGTCTCCATGAATCTCCATTAATCTCCATGAATCTCCTCCATGAATCTCCATGAATCACCTCCATGAATCTCCATGAATATCCATGAATGTCTATGAATCTCCATGACTCTCCATTAATCTCCATGAATCTCCATAAATCTCCAAGAATCTCCGTGAATCTCCATGAATCTCCATGAATCTCCATGAATCTCCTCCACGAATCTCCATGAATCTCCAAGAATCTCCATGAATCTCCATGAATATCCATGAATCTCCATGAATCTCCATGAATCTCCATGAATCTCCATGAATCTCCATGAATCTTCATGAATCTCCTGATCCATGAACCTCCATGAATCTCCATGAATCTCCTCCATGAATCTCCATGAATCTCTTATGATATCCTGTATGAATCTTCATGAATCTCCATGAATCTCCATGAATCACCTCCATGAATCTCCATGAATCTCCATGAATGTCTATGAATCTCCATGACTCTCCATGAATCTCCTTGAATCTCCATGAATCTCCATAAATCTCCAAGAATCTCCGCGAATCTCCATGAATCTCCATGAATCTCCATGAATCTCCTCCATGAATCTCCTCCATGAATCTCCATGAATCTCCATGAATCTCCTGATCCATGAATCTCTATGAATCTCCATGAATCTCCATGAATATCCTCCATGAATCTCCATGAATCTCCATGAATCGCCATGAATCTCCATGAATCTCCTCCACGAATCTCCATGAATCTCCATGAATCTCCTCCATGAATCTCCATGAATCACCTCCATGAATCTCCATGAATCTCCATGAATGTCTATAAATCTCCATGACTCTCCATGAATCTCCTTGAATCTCCATGAATCTCCATAAATCTCCAAGAATCTCCGTGAATCTCCATGAATCTCCATGAATCTCCATCAATCTCCTCCATGAATCTCCATCAATCTCCAAGAATCTCCTCCATGAATCTCCATGAATCTCCATGAATCTCCATGTATCTCCATGAATCTACATGAATCACCATGAATCTCAATGAATCTCCTCGATGAATCTCCATGAATATTCATGAATCTCCTGATCCATGAATCTCTATGAATCTCCATGTATCTCCATGAATATCCTCCATGAATCTCCATGAATCTCCATGAATCGCCATGAATCTCCATGTATCTCCATGAATTTCCAAGAATCTCCATGAATGTCCATGAATGTCCTCCATGAATCTCCATGAATCTCCATGAATCTCCATGATATCCTGTATGAATCTCCATGAATCTCCATGAACCTCCTCCATGAATCTCCATGAATCTCCATGAATATCCATGAATCTCCATGAATCTCCATGAATCTCCATGTGTCTCCATGAATCTACATGAATCTCCATGAATCTCCATGAATCTCCTCCATGAATCTCCATGAATCACCTCCATGAATCTCCATGAATCTCCATGAATGTCTATGAATCTCCATGACTCTCCATTAATCTCCATGAATCTCCATAAATCTCCAAGAATCTCCGTGAATCTCCATGAATCTCCATGAATCTCCATGAATCTCCTCCACGAATCTCCATGAATCTCCAAGAATCTCCATGAATCTCCATGAATATCCATGAATCTCCATGAATCTCCATGAATCTCCATGAATCTCCATGAATCTCCATGAATCTTCATGAATCTCCTGATCCATGAACCTCCATGAATCTCCATGAATCTCCTCCATGAATCTCCATGAATCTCTTATGATATCCTGTATGAATCTTCATGAATCTCCATGAATCTCCATGAATCACCTCCATGAATCTCCATGAATCTCCATGAATGTCTATGAATCTCCATGACTCTCCATGAATCTCCTTGAATCTCCATGAATCTCCATAAATCTCCAAGAATCTCCGTGAATCTCCATGAATCTCCATGAATCTCCATGAATCTCCTCCATGAATCTCCTCCATGAATCTCCATGAATCTCCATGAATCTCCTGATCCATGAATCTCTATGAATCTCCATGAATCTCCATGAATATCCTCCATGAATCTCCATGAATCTCCATGAATCGCCATGAATCTCCATGTATCTCCATGAATTTCCAAGAATCTCCATGAATGTCCATGAATGTCCTCCATGAATCTCCATGCATCTCCATGAATCTCCATGAATCTCCATGAACCTCCTCCATGAATCACCATAAATCTCCATGAATATCCATGAATCTCCATGAATCTCCACGAATCTTCATGAATCTCCTGATCCATGAACCTCTATGAATCTCCATGAATCTCCATGAAGATCCTCCATGAATCTCCATGAATCTCCATGAATGTCCATGAATCTCCTCCATGAATTTCCTGTATGAATCTCCATGAATCTCCATGAATCTCCACGAATCTCCACGAATCTCCTTCATCCATCTCCACGAATCTCCATGAATCTCCATGAATCTCCATGAATCTCCATGAATCTCCGCCATGAATCTCCATGAATCTCCATGAATATCCATGAATCTCCATGAATCTCCATGAATCTCCATGTATCTCCATGAATCTACATGAATCTCCATGAATCTCCATGAATCTCCTCGATGAATCTCCATGAATCTTCATGAACCTCCTCCATGAATCTCCATGAATCTCCATGAATATCCATGAATCTCCATGAATCTCCATGAATCTCCATGTGTCTCCATGAATCTACATGAATCTCCATGAATCTCCATGAATCTCCTCCATGAATCTCCATGAATCACCTCCATGAATCTCCATGAATCTCCATGAATGTCTATGAATCTCCATGACTCTCCATTAATCTCCATGAATCTCCATAAATCTCCAAGAATCTCCGTGAATCTCCAAGAATCTCCTCCATGAATCTCCATGAATCTCCATGAATCTCCATGTATCTCCATGAATCTACATGAATCACCATGAATCTCAATGAATCTCCTCGATGAATCTCCATGAATATTCATGAATCTCCTGATCCATGAATCTCTATGAATCTCCATGAATCTCCATGAACCTCCTCCATGAATCTCCATGAATCTCCATGAATCTCCATGAATCTCCTTCATGAATCTCCATGAATCTCCATGAATCTCCATGCATCTCCATGAATCTCCATGACTCTCCATGAACCTCCTCCATGAATCTCCATGAATCTCCATGAATCTACATGAATCTCCATGAATCTCCATGAATCTCCTCCATGAATCTCCATGAATCACCTCCATGAATCTCCATGAATCTCCATGAATGTCTATAAATCTCCATGACTCTCCATGAATCTCCTTGAATCTCCATGAATCTCCATAAATCTCCAAGAATCTCCGTGAATCTCCATGAATCTCCATGAATCTCCATCAATCTCCTCCATGAATCTCCATCAATCTCCAAGAATCTCCTCCATGAATCTCCATGAATCTCCATGAATCTCCATGTATCTCCATGAATCTACATGAATCACCATGAATCACCATGAATCTCAATGAATCTCCTCGATGAATCTCCATGAATATTCATGAATCTCCTGATCCATGAATCTCTATGAATCTCCATGTATCTCCATGAATATCCTCCATGAATCTCCATGAATCTCCATGAATCGCCATGAATCTCCATGTATCTCCATGAATTTCCAAGAATCTCCATGAATGTCCATGAATGTCCTCCATGAATCTCCATGAATCTCCATGATATCCTGTATGAATCTCCATGAATCTCCATGAACCTCCTCCATGAATCTCCATGAATCTCCATGAATATCCATGAATCTCCATGAATCTCCATGAATCTCCATGTGTCTCCATGAATCTCCATTAATCTCCATGAATCTCCTCCATGAATCTCCATGAATCACCTCCATGAATCTCCATGAATATCCATGAATGTCTATGAATCTCCATGACTCTCCATTAATCTCCATGAATCTCCATAAATCTCCAAGAATCTCCGTGAATCTCCATGAATCTCCATGAATCTCCATGAATCTCCTCCACGAATCTCCATGAATCTCCAAGAATCTCCATGAATCTCCATGAATATCCATGAATCTCCATGAATCTCCATGAATCTCCATGAATCTCCATGAATCTCCATGAATCTTCATGAATCTCCTGATCCATGAACCTCCATGAATCTCCATGAATCTCCTCCATGAATCTCCATGAATCTCTTATGATATCCTGTATGAATCTTCATGAATCTCCATGAATCTCCATGAATCACCTCCATGAATCTCCATGAATCTCCATGAATGTCTATGAATCTCCATGACTCTCCATGAATCTCCTTGAATCTCCATGAATCTCCATAAATCTCCAAGAATCTCCGCGAATCTCCATGAATCTCCATGAATCTCCATGAATCTCCTCCATGAATCTCCTCCATGAATCTCCATGAATCTCCATGAATCTCCTGATCCATGAATCTCTATGAATCTCCATGAATCTCCATGAATATCCTCCATGAATCTCCATGAATCTCCATGAATCGCCATGAATCTCCATGTCTCTCCATGAATTTCCAAGAATCTCCATGAATGTCCATGAATGTCCTCCATGAATCTCCATGCATCTCCATGAATCTCCATGAATCTCCATGAACCTCCTCCATGAATCACCATAAATCTCCATGAATATCCATGAATCTCCATGAATCTCCACGAATCTTCATGAATCTCCTGATCCATGAACCTCTATGAATCTCCATGAATCTCCATGAAGATCCTCCATGAATCTCCATGAATCTCCATGAATGTCCATGAATCTCCTCCATGAATTTCCTGTATGAATCTCCATGAATCTCCATGAATCTCCACGAATCTCCACGAATCTCCTTCATCAATCTCCACGAATCTCCATGAATCTCCATGAATCTCCATGAATCTCCATGAATCTCCGCCATGAATCTCCATGAATCTCCATGAATATCCATGAATCTCCATGAATCTCCATGAATCTCCATGTATCTCCATGAATCTACATGAATCTCCATGAATCTCCATGAATCTCCTCGATGAATCTCCATGAATCTTCATGAACCTCCTCCATGAATCTCCATGAATCTCCATGAATATCCATGAATCTCCATGAATCTCCATGAATCTCCATGTGTCTCCATGAATCTACATGAATCTCCATGAATCTCCATGAATCTCCTCCATGAATCTCCATGAATCACCTCCATGAATCTCCATGAATCTCCATGAATGTCTATGAATCTCCATGACTCTCCATTAATCTCCATGAATCTCCATAAATCTCCAAGAATCTCCGTGAATCTCCATGAATCTCCATGAATCTCCATGAATCTCCTCCACGAATCTCCATGAATCTCCAAGAATCTCCATGAATCTCCATGAATATCCATGAATCTCCATGAATCTCCATGAATCTCCATGAATCTCCATGAATCTCCATGAATCTTCATGAATCTCCTGATCCATGAACCTCCATGAATCTCCATGAATCTCCTCCATGAATCTCCATGAATCTCTTATGATATCCTGTATGAATCTTCATGAATCTCCATGAATCTCCATGAATCACCTCCATGAATCTCCATGAATCTCCATGAATGTCTATGAATCTCCATGACTCTCCATGAATCTCCTTGAATCTCCATGAATCTCCATAAATCTCCAAGAATCTCCGTGAATCTCCATGAATCTCCATGAATCTCCATGAATCTCCTCCATGAATCTCCTCCATGAATCTCCATGAATCTCCATGAATCTCCTGATCCATGAATCTCTATGAATCTCCATGAATCTCCATGAATATCCTCCATGAATCTCCATGAATCTCCATGAATCGCCATGAATCTCCATGTATCTCCATGAATTTCCAAGAATCTCCATGAATGTCCATGAATGTCCTCCATGAATCTCCATGCATCTCCATGAATCTCCATGAATCTCCATGAACCTCCTCCATGAATCACCATAAATCTCCATGAATATCCATGAATCTCCATGAATCTCCACGAATCTTCATGAATCTCCTGATCCATGAACCTCTATGAATCTCCATGAATCTCCATGAAGATCCTCCATGAATCTCCATGAATCTCCATGAATGTCCATGAATCTCCTCCATGAATTTCCTGTATGAATCTCCATGAATCTCCATGAATCTCCACGAATCTCCACGAATCTCCTTCATCAATCTCCACGAATCTCCATGAATCTCCATGAATCTCCATGAATCTCCATGAATCTCCGCCATGAATCTCCATGAATCTCCATGAATATCCATGAATCTCCATGAATCTCCATGAATCTCCATGTATCTCCATGAATCTACATGAATCTCCATGAATCTCCATGAATCTCCTCGATGAATCTCCATGAATCTTCATGAACCTCCTCCATGAATCTCCATGAATCTCCATGAATATCCATGAATCTCCATGAATCTCCATGAATCTCCATGTGTCTCCATGAATCTACATGAATCTCCATGAATCTCCATGAATCTCCTCCATGAATCTCCATGAATCACCTCCATGAATCTCCATGAATCTCCATGAATGTCTATGAATCTCCATGACTCTCCATTAATCTCCATGAATCTCCATAAATCTCCAAGAATCTCCGTGAATCTCCAAGAATCTCCTCCATGAATCTCCATGAATCTCCATGAATCTCCATGTATCTCCATGAATCTACATGAATCACCATGAATCTCAATGAATCTCCTCGATGAATCTCCATGAATATTCATGAATCTCCTGATCCATGAATCTCTATGAATCTCCATGAATCTCCATGAATATCCTCCATGAATCTCCATGAATCTCCATGAATCGCCATGAATCTCCATGTATCTCCATGAATTTCCAAGAATCTCCATGAATGTCCATGAATGTCCTCCATGAATCTCCATGAATCTCCATGATATCCTGTATGAATCTCCATGAATCTCCATGAACCTCCTCCATGAATCTCCATGAATCTCCATGAATCTCCATGAATCTTCATGAATCTCCTGATCCATGAACCTCCATGAATCTCCATGAATCTCCTCCATGAATCTCCATGAATCTCTTATGATATCCTGTATGAATCTTCATGAATCTCCATGAATCTCCATGAATCACCTCCATGAATCTCCATGAATCTCCATGAATGTCTATGAATCTCCATGACTCTCCATGAATCTCCTTGAATCTCCATGAATCTCCATAAATCTCCAAGAATCTCCGCGAATCTCCATGAATCTCCATGAATCTCCATGAATCTCCTCCATGAATCTCCTCCATGAATCTCCATGAATCTCCATGAATCTCCTGATCCATGAATCTCTATGAATCTCCATGAATCTCCATGAATATCCTCCATGAATCTCCATGAATCTCCATGAATCGCCATGAATCTCCATGTCTCTCCATGAATTTCCAAGAATCTCCATGAATGTCCATGAATGTCCTCCATGAATCTCCATGCATCTCCATGAATCTCCATGAATCTCCATGAACCTCCTCCATGAATCACCATAAATCTCCATGAATATCCATGAATCTCCATGAATCTCCACGAATCTTCATGAATCTCCTGATCCATGAACCTCTATGAATCTCCATGAATCTCCATGAAGATCCTCCATGAATCTCCATGAATCTCCATGAATGTCCATGAATCTCCTCCATGAATTTCCTGTATGAATCTCCATGAATCTCCATGAATCTCCACGAATCTCCACGAATCTCCTTCATCAATCTCCACGAATCTCCATGAATCTCCATGAATCTCCATGAATCTCCATGAATCTCCGCCATGAATCTCCATGAATCTCCATGAATATCCATGAATCTCCATGAATCTCCATGAATCTCCATGTATCTCCATGAATCTACATGAATCTCCATGAATCTCCATGAATCTCCTCGATGAATCTCCATGAATCTTCATGAACCTCCTCCATGAATCTCCATGAATCTCCATGAATATCCATGAATCTCCATGAATCTCCATGAATCTCCATGTGTCTCCATGAATCTACATGAATCTCCATGAATCTCCATGAATCTCCTCCATGAATCTCCATGAATCACCTACATGAATCTCCATGAATCTCCATGAATGTCTATGAATCTCCATGACTCTCCATTAATCTCCATGAATCTCCATAAATCTCCAAGAATCTCCGTGAATCTCCATGAATCTCCATGAATCTCCATGAATCTCCTCCACGAATCTCCATGAATCTCCATGAATCTCCTCCATGAATCTCCATGAATCACCTCCATGAATCTCCATGAATCTCCATGAATGTCTATAAATCTCCATGACTCTCCATGAATCTCCTTGAATCTCCATGAATCTCCATAAATCTCCAAGAATCTCCGTGAATCTCCATGAATCTCCATGAATCTCCATCAATCTCCTCCATGAATCTCCATCAATCTCCAAGAATCTCCTCCATGAATCTCCATGAATCTCCATGAATCTCCATGTATCTCCATGAATCTACATGAATCACCATGAATCTCAATGAATCTCCTCGATGAATCTCCATGAATATTCATGAATCTCCTGATCCATGAATCTCTATGAATCTCCATGTATCTCCATGAATATCCTCCATGAATCTCCATGAATCTCCATGAATCGCCATGAATCTCCATGTATCTCCATGAATTTCCAAGAATCTCCATGAATGTCCATGAATGTCCTCCATGAATCTCCATGAATCTCCATGAATCTCCATGATATCCTGTATGAATCTCCATGAATCTCCATGAACCTCCTCCATGAATCTCCATGAATCTCCATGAATATCCATGAATCTCCATGAATCTCCATCAATCTCCATGTGTCTCCATGAATCTACATGAATCTCCATGAATCTCCATGAATCTCCTCCATGAATCTCCATGAATCACCTCCATGAATCTCCATGAATCTCCATGAATGTCTATGAATCTCCATGACTCTCCATTAATCTCCATGAATCTCCATAAATCTCCAAGAATCTCCGTGAATCTCCATGAATCTCCATGAATCTCCATGAATCTCCTCCACGAATCTCCATGAATCTCCAAGAATCTCCATGAATCTCCATGAATATCCATGAATCTCCATGAATCTCCATGAATCTCCATGAATCTCCATGAATCTCCATGAATCTTCATGAATCTCCTGATCCATGAACCTCCATGAATCTCCATGAATCTCCTCCATGAATCTCCATGAATCTCTTATGATATCCTGTATGAATCTTCATGAATCTCCATGAATCTCCATGAATCACCTCCATGAATCTCCATGAATCTCCATGAATGTCTATGAATCTCCATGACTCTCCATGAATCTCCTTGAATCTCCATGAATCTCCATAAATCTCCAAGAATCTCCGTGAATCTCCATGAATCTCCATGAATCTCCATGAATCTCCTCCATGAATCTCCTCCATGAATCTCCATGAATCTCCATGAATCTCCTGATCCATGAATCTCTATGAATCTCCATGAATCTCCATGAATATCCTCCATGAATCTCCATGAATCTCCATGAATCGCCATGAATCTCCATGTATCTCCATGAATTTCCAAGAATCTCCATGAATGTCCATGAATGTCCTCCATGAATCTCCATGCATCTCCATGAATCTCCATGAATCTCCATGAACCTCCTCCATGAATCACCATAAATCTCCATGAATATCCATGAATCTCCATGAATCTCCACGAATCTTCATGAATCTCCTGATCCATGAACCTCTATGAATCTCCATGAATCTCCATGAAGATCCTCCATGAATCTCCATGAATCTCCATGAATGTCCATGAATCTCCTCCATGAATTTCCTGTATGAATCTCCATGAATCTCCATGAATCTCCACGAATCTCCACGAATCTCCTTCATCAATCTCCACGAATCTCCATGAATCTCCATGAATCTCCATGAATCTCCATGAATCTCCGCCATGAATCTCCATGAATCTCCATGAATATCCATGAATCTCCATGAATCTCCATGAATCTCCATGTATCTCCATGAATCTACATGAATCTCCATGAATCTCCATGAATCTCCTCGATGAATCTCCATGAATCTTCATGAACCTCCTCCATGAATCTCCATGAATCTCCATGAATATCCATGAATCTCCATGAATCTCCATGAATCTCCATGTGTCTCCATGAATCTACATGAATCTCCATGAATCTCCATGAATCTCCTCCATGAATCTCCATGAATCACCTCCATGAATCTCCATGAATCTCCATGAATGTCTATGAATCTCCATGACTCTCCATTAATCTCCATGAATCTCCATAAATCTCCAAGAATCTCCGTGAATCTCCAAGAATCTCCTCCATGAATCTCCATGAATCTCCATGAATCTCCATGTATCTCCATGAATCTACATGAATCACCATGAATCTCAATGAATCTCCTCGATGAATCTCCATGAATATTCATGAATCTCCTGATCCATGAATCTCTATGAATCTCCATGAATCTCCATGAATATCCTCCATGAATCTCCATGAATCTCCATGAATCGCCATGAATCTCCATGTATCTCCATGAATTTCCAAGAATCTCCATGAATGTCCATGAATGTCCTCCATGAATCTCCATGAATCTCCATGATATCCTGTATGAATCTCCATGAATCTCCATGAACCTCCTCCATGAATCTCCATGAATCTCCATGAATATCCATGAATCTCCATGAATCTCCATGAATCTCCATGTGTCTCCATGAATCTACATGAATCTCCATGAATCTCCATGAATCTCCTCCATGAATCTCCATGAATCACCTCCATGAATCTCCATGAATCTCCATGAATGTCTATCAATCTCCATGACTCTCCATTAATCTCCATGAATCTCCATAAATCTCCAAGAATCTCCGTGAATCTCCATGAATCTCCATGAATCTCCATGAATCTCCTCCACGAATCTCCATGAATCTCCAAGAATCTCCATGAATCTCCATGAATATCCATGAATGTCTATGAATCTCCATGACTCTCCATGAATCTCCTTGAATCTCCATGAATCTCCATAAATCTCCAAGAATCTCCGTGAATCTCCATGAATCTCCATGAATCTCCATGAATCTCCTCCATGAATCTCCTCCATGAATCTCCATGAATCTCCATGAATCTCCTGATCCATGAATCTCTATGAATCTCCATGAATCTCCATGAATATCCTCCATGAATCTCCATGAATCTCCATGAATCGCCATGAATCTCCATGTATCTCCATGAATTTCCAAGAATCTCCATGAATGTCCATGAATGTCCTCCATGAATCTCCATGCATCTCCATGAATCTCCATGAATCTCCATGAACCTCCTCCATGAATCACCATAAATCTCCATGAATATCCATGAATTTCCATGAATCTCCACGAATCTTCATGAATCTCCTGATCCATGAACCTCTATGAATCTCCATGAATCTCCATGAAGATCCTCCATGAATCTCCATGAATCTCCATGAATGTCCATGAATCTCCTCCATGAATTTCCTGTATGAATCTCCATGAATCTCCATGAATCTCCACGAATCTCCATGAATCTCCTTCATCAATCTCCACGAATCTCCATGAATCTCCATGAATCTCCATGAATCTCCATGAATCTCCGCCTTGAATCTCCATGAATCTCCATGAATATCCATGAATCTCCATGAATCTCCATGAATCTCCATGAATCTCCATGCATCTCCATGAATCTCCATGACTCTCCATGAACCTCCTCCATGAATCTCCATGAATCTCCATGAATCTACATGAATCTCCATGAATCTCCATGAATCTCCTCCATGAATCTCCATGAATCACCTCCATGAATCTCCATGAATCTCCATGAATGTCTATAAATCTCCATGACTCTCCATGAATCTCCTTGAATCTCCATGAATCTCCATAAATCTCCAAGAATCTCCGTGAATCTCCATGAATCTCCATGAATCTCCATCAATCTCCTCCATGAATCTCCATCAATCTCCAAGAATCTCCTCCATGAATCTCCATGAATCTCCATGAATCTCCATGTATCTCCATGAATCTACATGAATCACCATGAATCTCAATGAATCTCCTCGATGAATCTCCATGAATATTCATGAATCTCCTGATCCATGAATCTCTATGAATCTCCATGTATCTCCATGAATATCCTCCATGAATCTCCATGAATCTCCATGAATCGCCATGAATCTCCATGTATCTCCATGAATTTCCAAGAATCTCCATGAATGTCCATGAATGTCCTCCATGAATCTCCATGAATCTCCATGATATCCTGTATGAATCTCCATGAATCTCCATGAACCTCCTCCATGAATTTCCATGAATCTCCATGAATGTCTATGAATCTCCATGACTCTCCATTAATCTCCATGAATCTCCATAAATCTCCAAGAATCTCCGTGAATCTCCATGAATCTCCATGAATCTCCATGAATCTCCTCCACGAATCTCCATGAATCTCCAAGAATCTCCATGAATCTCCATGAATATCCATGAATCTCCATGAATCTCCATGAATCTCCATGAATCTCCATGAATCTCCATGAATCTTCATGAATCTCCTGATCCATGAACCTCCATGAATCTCCATGAATCTCCTCCATGAATCTCCATGAATCTCTTATGATATCCTGTATGAATCTTCATGAATCTCCATGAATCTCCATGAATCACCTCCATGAATCTCCATGAATCTCCATGAATGTCTATGAATCTCCATGACTCTCCATGAATCTCCTTGAATCTCCATGAATCTCCATAAATCTCCAAGAATCTCCGTGAATCTCCATGAATCTCCATGAATCTCCATGAATCTCCTCCATGAATCTCCTCCATGAATCTCCATGAATCTCCATGAATCTCCTGATCCATGAATCTCTATGAATCTCCATGAATCTCCATGAATATCCTCCATGAATCTCCATGAATCTCCATGAATCGCCATGAATCTCCATGTATCTCCATGAATTTCCAAGAATCTCCATGAATGTCCATGAATGTCCTCCATGAATCTCCATGCATCTCCATGAATCTCCATGAACCTCCTCCATGAATCACCATAAATCTCCATGAATATCCATGAATCTCCATGAATCTCCACGAATCTTCATGAATCTCCTGATCCATGAACCTCTATGAATCTCCATGAATCTCCATGAAGATCCTCCATGAATCTCCATGAATCTCCATGAATGTCCATGAATCTCCTCCATGAATTTCCTGTATGAATCTCCATGAATCTCCATGAATCTCCACGAATCTCCACGAATCTCCTTCATCAATCTCCACGAATCTCCATGAATCTCCATGAATCTCCATGAATCTCCATGAATCTCCGCCATGAATCTCCATGAATCTCCATGAATATCCATGAATCTCCATGAATCTCCATGAATCTCCATGTATCTCCATGAATCTACATGAATCTCCATGAAGATCCTCCATGAATCTCCATGAATCTCCATGAATGTCCATGAATCTCCTCCATGAATTTCCTGTATGAATCTCCATGAATCTCCATGAATCTCCACGAATCTCCACGAATCTCCTTCATCAATCTCCACGAATCTCCATGAATCTCCATGAATCTCCATGAATCTCCATGAATCTCCGCCATGAATCTCCATGAATCTCCATGAATATCCATGAATCTGCATGAATCTCCATGAATCTCCATGTATCTCCATGAATCTACATGAATCTCCATGAATCTCCATGAATCTCCTCGATGAATCTCCATGAATCTTCATGAACCTCCTCCATGAATCTCCATGAATCTCCATGAATATCCATGAATCTCCATGAATCTCCATGAATCTCCATGTGTCTCCATGAATCTACATGAATCTCCATGAATCTCCATGAATCTCCTCCATGAATCTCCATGAATCACCTCCATGAATCTCCATGAATCTCCATGAATGTCTATGAATCTCCATGACTCTCCATTAATCTCCATGAATCTCCATAAATCTCCAAGAATCTCCGTGAATCTCCAAGAATCTCCTCCATGAATGTCCATGAATGTCCTCCATGAATCTCCATGAATCTCCATGATATCCTGTATGAATCTCCATGAATCTCCATGAACCTCCTCCATGAATCTCCATGAATCTCCATGAATATCCATGAATCTCCATGAATCTCCTTGAATCTCCATGTGTCTCCATGAATCTACATGAATCTCCATGAATCTCCATGAATCTCCTCCATTAATCTCCATGAATCACCTCCATGAATCTCCATGAATCTCCATGAATGTCTATCAATCTCCATGACTCTCCATTAATCTCCATGAATCTCCATAAATCTCCAAGAATCTCCGTGAATCTCCATGAATCTCCATGAATCTCCATGAATCTCCTCCACGAATCTCCATGAATCTCCAAGAATCTCCATGAATCTCCATGAATATCCATGAATGTCTATGAATCTCCATGACTCTCCATGAATCTCCTTGAATCTCCATGAATCTCCATAAATCTCCAAGAATCTCCGTGAATCTCCATGAATCTCCATGAATCTCCATGAATCTCCTCCATGAATCTCCTCCATGAATCTCCATGAATCTCCATGAATCTCCTGATCCATGAATCTCTATGAATCTCCATGAATCTCCATGAATATCCTCCATGAATCTCCATGAATCTCCATGAATCGCCATGAATCTCCATGTATCTCCATGAATTTCCAAGAATCTCCATGAATGTCCATGAATGTCCTCCATGAATCTCCATGCATCTCCATGAATCTCCATGAATCTCCATGAACCTCCTCCATGAATCACCATAAATCTCCATGAATGTCCATGAATCTCCTCCATGAATTTCCTGTATGAATCTCCATGAATCTCCATGAATCTCCACGAATCTCCATGAATCTCCTTCATCAATCTCCACGAATCTCCATGAATCTCCATGAATCTCCATGAATCTCCATGAATCTCCGCCTTGAATCTCCATGAATCTCCATGAATATCCATGAATCTCCATGAATCTCCATGAATCTCCATGTATCTCCATGAATCTACATGAATCTCCATGAATCTCCATGAATCTCCTCGATGAATCTCCATGAATCTTCATGAACCTCCTCCATGAATCTGCATGAATCTCCATGAATATCCATGAATCTGCATGAATATCCACGAATCTCCATGAATCTCCACGAATCTCCATGAATCTCCATGAATCTCCTCCATGAATCTCCATGAATCTCCATGAATCTCCATGAATCTCCATGAATCTCCTCCATGAATCTCCATGAATCACCTCCATGAATCTCCATGAATCTCCATGAATGTCTATCAATCTCCATGACTCTCCATTAATCTCCATGAATCTCCATAAATCTCCAAGAATCTCCGTGAATCTCCATGAATCTCCATGAATCTCCATGAATCTCCTCCACGAATCTCCATGAATCTCCAAGAATCTCCATGAATCTCCATGAATATCCATGAATGTCTATGAATCTCCATGACTCTCCATGAATCTCCTTGAATCTCCATGAATCTCCATAAATCTCCAAGAATCTCCGTGAATCTCCATGAATCTCCATGAATCTCCATGAATCTCCTCCATGAATCTCCTCCATGAATCTCCATGAATCTCCATGAATCTCCTGATCCATGAATCTCTATGAATCTCCATGAATCTCCATGAATATCCTCCATGAATCTCCATGAATCTCCATGAATCGCCATGAATCTCCATGTATCTCCATGAATTTCCAAGAATCTCCATGAATGTCCATGAATGTCCTCCATGAATCTCCATGCATCTCCATGAATCTCCATGAATCTCCATGAACCTCCTCCATGAATCACCATAAATCTCCATGAATATCCATGAATCTCCATGAATCTCCACGAATCTTCATGAATCTCCTGATCCATGAACCTCTATGAATCTCCATGAATCTCCATGAAGATCCTCCATGAATCTCCATGAATCTCCATGAATGTCCATGAATCTCCTCCATGAATTTCCTGTATGAATCTCCATGAATCTCCATGAATCTCCACGAATCTCCATGAATCTCCTTCATCAATCTCCACGAATCTCCATGAATCTCCATGAATCTCCATGAATCTCCATGAATCTCCGCCTTGAATCTCCATGAATCTCCATGAATATCCATGAATCTCCATGAATCTCCATGAATCTCCATGAATCTCCATGCATCTCCATGAATCTCCATGACTCTCCATGAACCTCCTCCATGAATCTCCATGAATCTCCATGAATCTACATGAATCTCCATGAATCTCCATGAATCTCCTCCATGAATCTCCATGAATCACCTCCATGAATCTCCATGAATCTCCATGAATGTCTATAAATCTCCATGACTCTCCATGAATCTCCTTGAATCTCCATGAATCTCCATAAATCTCCAAGAATCTCCGTGAATCTCCATGAATCTCCATGAATCTCCATCAATCTCCTCCATGAATCTCCATCAATCTCCAAGAATCTCCTCCATGAATCTCCATGAATCTCCATGAATCTCCATGTATCTCCATGAATCTACATGAATCACCATGAATCTCAATGAATCTCCTCGATGAATCTCCATGAATATTCATGAATCTCCTGATCCATGAATCTCTATGAATCTCCATGTATCTCCATGAATATCCTCCATGAATCTCCATGAATCTCCATGAATCGCCATGAATCTCCATGTATCTCCATGAATTTCCAAGAATCACCATGAATCTCAATGAATCTCCTCGATGAATCTCCATGAATATTCATGAATCTCCTGATCCATGAATCTCTATGAATCTCCATGTATCTCCATGAATATCCTCCATGAATCTCCATGAATCTCCATGAATCGCCATGAATCTCCATGTATCTCCATGAATTTCCAAGAATCTCCATGAATCTCCATGAACCTCCTCCATGAATCTCCATGAATCTCCATGAATGTCTATGAATATCCATGACTCTCCATTAATCTCCATGAATCTCCATAAATCTCCAAGAATCTCCGTGAATCTCCATGAATCTCCATGAATCTCCATGAATCTCCTCCACGAATCTCCATGAATCTCCAAGAATCTCCATGAATCTCCATGAATATCCATGAATCTCCATGAATCTCCATGAATCTCCATGAATCTCCATGAATCTCCATGAATCTTCATGAATCTCCTGATCCATGAACCTCCATGAATCTCCATGAATCTCCTCCATGAATCTCCATGAATCTCTTATGATATCCTGTATGAATCTTCATGAATCTCCATGAATCTCCATGAATCACCTCCATGAATCTCCATGAATCTCCATGAATGTCTATGAATCTCCATGACTCTCCATGAATCTCCTTGAATCTCCATGAATCTCCATAAATCTCCAAGAATCTCCGTGAATCTCCATGAATCTCCATGAATCTCCATGAATCTCCTCCATGAATCTCCTCCATGAATCTCCATGAATCTCCATGAATCTCCTGATCCATGAATCTCTATGAATCTCCATGAATCTCCATGAATATCCTCCATGAATCTCCATGAATCTCCATGAATCGCCATGAATCTCCATGTATCTCCATGAATTTCCAAGAATCTCCATGAATGTCCATGAATGTCCTCCATGAATCTCCATGCATCTCCATGAATCTCCATGAACCTCCTCCATGAATCACCATAAATCTCCATGAATATCCATGAATCTCCATGAATCTCCACGAATCTTCATGAATCTCCTGATCCATGAACCTCTATGAATCTCCATGAATCTCCATGAAGATCCTCCATGAATCTCCATGAATCTCCATGAATGTCCATGAATCTCCTCCATGAATTTCCTGTATGAATCTCCATGAATCTCCATGAATCTCCACGAATCTCCACGAATCTCCTTCATCAATCTCCACGAATCTCCATGAATCTCCATGAATCTCCATGAATCTCCATGAATCTCCGCCATGAATCTCCATGAATCTCCATGAATATCCATGAATCTCCATGAATCTCCATGAATCTCCATGTATCTCCATGAATCTACATGAATCTCCATGAATCTCCATGAATCTCCTCGATGAATCTCCATGAATCTTCATGAACCTCCTCCATGAATCTCCATGAATCTCCATGAATATCCATGAATCTCCATGAATCTCCATGAATCTCCATGTGTCTCCATGAATCTACATGAATCTCCATGAATCTCCATGAATCTCCTCCATGAATCTCCATGAATCACCTCCATGAATCTCCATGAATCTCCATGAATGTCTATGAATCTCCATGACTCTCCATTAATCTCCATGAATCTCCATAAATCTCCAAGAATCTCCGTGAATCTCCAAGAATCTCCTCCATGAATGTCCATGAATGTCCTCCATGAATCTCCATGAATCTCCATGATATCCTGTATGAATCTCCATGAATCTCCATGAACCTCCTCCATGAATCTCCATGAATCTCCATGAATATCCATGAATCTCCATGAATCTCCTTGAATCTCCATGTGTCTCCATGAATCTACATGAATCTCCATGAATCTCCATGAATCTCCTCCATTAATCTCCATGAATCACCTCCATGAATCTCCATGAATCTCCATGAATGTCTATCAATCTCCATGACTCTCCATTAATCTCCATGAATCTCCATAAATCTCCAAGAATCTCCGTGAATCTCCATGAATCTCCATGAATCTCCATGAATCTCCTCCACGAATCTCCATGAATCTCCAAGAATCTCCATGAATCTCCATGAATATCCATGAATGTCTATGAATCTCCATGACTCTCCATGAATCTCCTTGAATCTCCATGAATCTCCATAAATCTCCAAGAATCTCCGTGAATCTCCATGAATCTCCATGAATCTCCATGAATCTCCTCCATGAATCTCCTCCATGAATCTCCATGAATCTCCATGAATCTCCTGATCCATGAATCTCTATGAATCTCCATGAATCTCCATGAATATCCTCCATGAATCTCCATGAATCTCCATGAATCGCCATGAATCTCCATGTATCTCCATGAATTTCCAAGAATCTCCATGAATGTCCATGAATGTCCTCCATGAATCTCCATGCATCTCCATGAATCTCCATGAATCTCCATGAACCTCCTCCATGAATCACCATAAATCTCCATGAATGTCCATGAATCTCCTCCATGAATTTCCTGTATGAATCTCCATGAATCTCCATGAATCTCCACGAATCTCCATGAATCTCCTTCATCAATCTCCACGAATCTCCATGAATCTCCATGAATCTCCATGAATCTCCATGAATCTCCGCCTTGAATCTCCATGAATCTCCATGAATATCCATGAATCTCCATGAATCTCCATGAATCTCCATGTATCTCCATGAATCTACATGAATCTCCATGAATCTCCATGAATCTCCTCGATGAATCTCCATGAATCTTCATGAACCTCCTCCATGAATCTCCATGAATCTCCATGAATATCCATGAATCTGCATGAATATCCACGAATCTCCATGAATCTCCACGAATCTCCATGAATCTCCATGAATCTCCTCCATGAATCTCCATGAATCTCCATGAATCTCCATGAATCTCCATGAATATCCTCCATGAATCTCCATGAATCTCCATGAATGTCCATGAATCTCCTCCATGAAACTCCTGTATGAATCTCCATGAATCTCCATGAATCTCCATGAATCTCCTTCATCAATCTCCACGAATCTCCATGAATCTCCATGAATCTCCATGAATCTCTTATGATATCCTGTATGAATCTTCATGAATCTCCATGAATCTCCATGCATCTCCATGAATCTCCATGAATCTCCATGAACCTCCTCCATGAATCTCCATGAATCTCCATGAATCTCCATGAATCTCCTCCATGAATCTCCATGAATCACCTCCATGAATCTCCATGAATCTCCATGAATGTCTATGAATCTCCATGACTCTCCATGAATCTCCTTGAATCTCCATGAATCTCCATAAATCTCCAAGAATCTCCGTGAATCTCCATGAATCTCCATGAATCTCCATGAATCTCCTCCATGAATCTCCTCCATGAATCTCCATGAATCTCCATGAATCTCCTAATCCATGAATCTCTATGAATCTCCATGAATATCCTCCATGAATCTCCATGAATCTTCATGAATCTCCTGATCCATGAATCTCTATGAATCCCCATGAATCTCCATGAATATCCTCCATGAATCTCCATGAATCTCCATGAATCGCCATGAATCTCCATGCATCTCCATGAGTTTCCAAGAATCTCCATGAATGTCCATGAATGTCCTCCATGAATCTCCATGCATCTCCATGAATCTCCATGTATCTCCATGAATCTACATGAATCTCCATGAATCTCCATGAATCTCCTCGATGAATCTCCATGAATCTGCATGAATCTCCTGATCCATGAACCTCCATGAATCTCCATGAATCTCCATGAATCTACATGAATCTCCATGAATCTCCATGAATCTCCTCCATGAATCTCCATGAATCACCTCCATGAATCTCCATGAATCTCCATGAATGTCTATAAATCTCCATGACTCTCCATGAATCTCCTTGAATCTCCATGAATCTCCATAAATCTCCAAGAATCTCCGTGAATCTCCATGAATCTCCATGAATCTCCATCAATCTCCTCCATGAATCTCCATCAATCTCCAAGAATCTCCTCCATGAATCTCCATGAATCTCCATGAATCTCCATGTATCTCCATGAATCTACATGAATCACCATGAATCTCAATGAATCTCCTCGATGAATCTCCATGAATATTCATGAATCTCCTGACCCATGAATCTCTATGAATCTCCATGTATCTCCATGAATATCCTCCATGAATCTCCATGAATCTCCATGAATCGCCATGAATCTCCATGTATCTCCATGAATTTCCAAGAATCTCCATGAATGTCCATGAATGTCCTCCATGAATCTCCATGAATCTCCATGATATCCTGTATGAATCTCCATGAATCTCCATGAACCTCCTCCATGAATCTCCATGAATCTCCATGAATATCCATGAATCTCCATGAATCTCCATGAATCTCCATGTGTCTCCATGAATCTACATGAATCTCCATGAATCTCCATGAATCTCCTCCACGAATCTCCATGAATCACCTCCATGAATCTCCATGAATCTCCATGAATGTCTATGAATCTCCATGACTCTCCATTAATCTCCATGAATCTCCAAAAATCTCCAAGAATCTCCGTGAATCTCCATGAATCTCCATGAATCGCCATGAATCTCCATGTATCTCCATGAATTTCCAAGAATCTCCATGAATGTCCATGAATGTCCTCCATGAATCTCCATGAATCTCCATGATATCCTGTATGAATCTCCATGAATCTCCATGAACCTCCTCCATGAATCTCCATGAATCTCCATGAATCTCCATGAATCTCCATGAATCTTCATGAATCTCCTGATCCATGAACCTCCATGAATCTCCATGAATCTCCTCCATGAATCTCCATGAATCTCTTATGATATCCTGTATGAATCTTCATGAATCTCCACGAATCTTCATGAATCTCCTGATCCATGAACCTCTATGAATCTCCATGAATCTCCATGAAGATCCTCCATGAATCTCCATGAATCTCCATGAATGTCCATGAATCTCCTCCATGAATTTCCTGTATGAATCTCCATGAATCTCCATGAATCTCCACGAATCTCCACGAATCTCCTTCATCAATCTCCACGAATCTCCATGAATCTCCATGAATCTCCATGAATCTCCATGAATCTCCGCCATGAATCTCCATGAATCTCCATGAATATCCATGAATCTCCATGAATCTCCATGAATCTCCATGTATCTCCATGAATCTACATGAATCTCCATGAATCTCCATGAATCTCCTCGATGAATCTCCATGAATCTTCATGAACCTCCTCCATGAATCTCCATGAATCTCCATGAATATCCATGAATCTCCATGAATCTCCATGAATCTCCATGTGTCTCCATGAATCTACATGAATCTCCATGAATCTCCATGAATCTCCTCCATGAATCTCCATGAATCACCTCCATGAATCTCCATGAATCTCCATGAGTGTCTATGAATCTCCATGACTCTCCATTAATCTCCATGAATCTCCATAAATCTCCAAGAATCTCCGTGAATCTCCATGAATATCCATGAATCTCCATGAATCTCCTCCACGAATCTCCATGAATCTCCAAGAATCTCCATGAATCTCCATGAATGTCTATAAATCTCCATGACTCTCCATGAATCTCCTTGAATCTCCATGAATCTCCATAAATCTCCAAGAATCTCCGTGAATCTCCATGAATCTCCATGAATCTCCATCAATCTCCTCCATGAATCTCCATCAATCTCCAAGAATCTCCTCCATGAATCTCCATGAATCTCCATGAATCTCCATGTATCTCCATGAATCTACATGAATCACCATGAATCTCAATGAATCTCCTCGATGAATCTCCATGAATATTCATGAATCTCCTGATCCATGAATCTCTATGAATCTCCAGGTATCTCCATGAATATCCTCCATGAATCTCCATGAATCTCCATGAATCGCCATGAATCTCCATGTATCTCCATGAATTTCCAAGAATCTCCATGAATGTCCATGAATGTCCTCCATGAATCTCCATGAATCTCCATGATATCCTGTATGAATCTCCATGAATCTCCATGAACCTCCTCCATGAATCTCCATGAATCTCCATGAATATCCATGAATCTCCATGAATCTCCATGAATCTCCATGTGTCTCCATGAATCTACATGAATCTCCATGAATCTCCATGAATCTCCTCCATGAATCTCAATGAATCACCTCCATGAATCTCCATGAATCTCCATGAATGTCTATGAATCTCCATGACTCTCCATTAATCTCCATGAATCTCCATAAATCTCCAAGAATCTCCGTGAATCTCCATGAATCTCCATGAATCTCCATGAATCTCCTCCACGAATCTCCATGAATCTCCAAGAATCTCCATGAATCTCCATGAATATCCATGAATCTCCATGAATCTCCATGAATCTCCATGAATCTTCATGAATCTCCATGAATCTCCATGAATCACCTCCATGAATCTCCATGAATCTCCATGAATGTCTATGAATCTCCATGACTCTCCATGAATCTCCTTGAATCTCCATGAATCTCCATAAATCTCCAAGAATCTCCGTGAATCTCCATGAATCTCCATGAATCTCCATGAATCTCCTCCATGAATCTCCTCCATGAATCTCCATGAATCTCCTGATCCATGAATCTCTATGAATCTCCATGAATCTCCATGAATATCCTCCATGAATCTCCATGAATCTCCATGAATCGCCATGAATCTCCATGTATCTCCATGAATTTCCAAGAATCTCCATGAATGTCCATGAATGTCCTCCATGAATCTCCATGCATCTCCATGAATCTCCATGAATCTCCATGAACCTCCTCCATGAATCACCATAAATCTCCATGAATATCCATGAATCTCCATGAATCTCCACGAATCTTCATGAATCTCCTGATCCATGAACCTCTATGAATCTCCATGAATCTCCATGAAGATCCTCCATGAATCTCCATGAATCTCCATGAATGTCCATGAATCTCCTCCATGAATTTCCTGTATGAATCTCCATGAATCTCCATGAATCTCCACGAATCTCCACGAATCTCCTTCATCAATCTCCACGAATCTCCATGAATCTCCATGAATCTCCATGAATCTCCATGAATCTCCGCCATGAATCTCCATGAATCTCCATGAATATCCATGAATCTCCATGAATCTCCATGAATCTCCATGTATCTCCATGAATCTACATGAATCTCCATGAATCTCCATGAATCTCCTCGATGAATCTCCATGAATCTTCATGAACCTCCTCCATGAATCTCCATGAATCTCCATGAATATCCATGAATCTCCATGAATCTCCATGAATCTCCATGTGTCACCATGAATCTACATGAATCTCCATGAATCTCCATGAATCTCCTCCATGAATCTCCATGAATCACCTCCATGAATCTCCATGAATCTCCATGAATGTCTATGAATCTCCATGACTCTCCATTAATCTCCATGAATCTCCATAAATCTCCAAGAATCTCCGTGAATCTCCATGAATCTCCATGAATCTCCATGAATCTCCTCCACGAATCTCCATGAATCTCCAAGAATCTCCATGAATCTCCATGAATATCCATGAATCTCCTCCATGAATTTCCTGTATGAATCTCCATGAATCTCCATGAATCTCCACGAATCTCCATGAATCTCCTTCATCAATCTCCACGAATCTCCATGAATCTCCATGAATCTCCATGAATCTCCATGAACCTCCTCCATGAATCTCCATGAATCTCCATGAATCTACATGAATCTCCATGAATCTCCATGAATCTCCATGAATCACCTCCATGAATCTCCATGAATGTCTATGAATCTCCATGACTCTCCATGAATCTCCTTGAATCTCCATGAATCTCCATAAATCTCCAAGAATCTCCGTGAATCTCCATGAATCTCCATGAATCTCCTCCATGAATCTCCATGAATCTCCATGAATCTCCTGATCCATGAATCTCTATGAATCTCCATGATATCCTGTATGAATCTCCATGAATCTCCATGAACCTCCTCCAGGAATCTCCATGAATCTCCATGAATATCCATGAATCTCCATGAATCTCCATGAATCTCCATGTATCTCCATGAATCTCCATGAATCTCCATAAATCTCCATAAATCTCCAAGAATCTCCGTGAATCTCCATGAATCTCCATGAATCTCCATGAATCTCCTCCATGAATCTCCATGAATCTCCAAGAATCTCCTCCATGAATCTCCATGAATCTCCATGAATCTCCATGTATCTCCATGAATCTACATGAATCTCCATGAATCTCAATGAATCTCCTCGATGAATCTCCATGAATCTTCATGAATCTCCTGATCCATGAATCTCCATGAATCTGCATGAATATCCACGAATCTCCATGAATCTCCATGAATCTCCATGAATCTGCTCCATGAATCTCCATGAATCTCCATGATATCCTGTATGAATCTCCATGAATCTCCATGAACCTCCTCCAGGAATCTCCATGAATCTCCATGAATATCCATGAATCTCCATGAATCTCCATGAATCTCCATGTATCTCCATGAATCTCCATGAATCACCATAAATCTCCAAGAATCTCCGTGAATCTCCATGAATCTCCATGAATCTCCATGAATCTCCATGAATCTCCAAGAATCTCCTCCATGAATCTCCATGAATCTCCATGAATCTCCATGTATCTCCATGAATCTACATGAATCTCCATGAATCTCAATGAATCTCCTCGATGAATCTCCATGAATCTTCATGAATCTCCTGATCCATGAATCTCCATGAATCTGCATGAATATCCACGAATCTCCATGAATCTCCATGAATCTCCATGAATCTCCATGAATCTCCATGAATCTCCTCCATGAATCTCCATGAATCTCCATGAATCTCCATGAATCTCCATGAATATCCATGAATCTCCATGAATCTCCATGAATCTCCATGAATCTCCATGTATCTCCATGAATCTCCATGAATCTCCATGAATATCCTCCATGAATCTCCATGAATCTCCATGAATGTCCATGAATCTCCTCCATGAAACTCCTGTATGAATCTCCATGAATCTCCATGAATCTCCATGAATCTCCTTCATCAATCTCCACGAATCTCCATGAATCTCCATGAATCTCCTCCATGAATCTCCATGAATCTCTTATGATATCCTGTATGAATCTTCATCAATCTCCACGAATCTCCATGCATCTCCATGAATCTCCATGAATCTCCATGAGCCTCCTCCATGAATCTCCATGAATCTCCATGAATCTACATGAATCTCTATGAATCTTCTCCATGAATCTCCATGAATCACATCCATGAATCTCCATGAATCTCCATGAATGTCTATGAATCTCCATGACTCTCCATGAATCTTCTTGAATCTCCATGAATCTCCATAAATCTCCAAGAATCTCCGTGAATCTCCTCCATGAATCTCCTCCATGAATCTCCTCCATGAATCTCCATGAATCTCCATGAATCTCCTGATCCATGAATCTCTATGAATCTCCATGAATCTCCATGAATATCCTCCATGAATCTCCATGAATCTTCATGAATCTCCTGATCCATGAATCTCTATGAATCCCCATGAATCTCCATGAATATCCTCCATGAATCTCCATGAATCTCCATGAATCGCCATGAATCTCCATGTATCTCCATGAATTTCCAAGAATCTCCATGAATGTCCATGAATGTCTTCCATGAATCTCCATGCATCTCCATGAATCTCCATGAATCTCCATGAACCTCCTCCATGAATCACCATAAATCTCCATGAATATCCATGAATCTCCATGAATCTCCATGAATCTCCATGTATCTCCATGAATCTACATGAATCTCCATGAATCTCCATGAATCTCCTCGATGAATCTCCATGAATCTGCATGAATCTCCTGATACATGAACCTCTATGAATCTCCATGAATCTCCATGAATCTCCTTCATGAATCTCCATGAATCTCCATGAATCTCCATGCATCTCCATGAATCTCCATGAATCTCCATGAACCTCCTCCATGAATCTCCATGAATCTACATGAATCTCCATGAATCTCCATGAATCTCCTCCATCAAACTCCATGAATCACCTCCATGAATCTCCATGAATCTCCATGAATGTCTATAAATCTCCATGACTCTCCATGAATCTCCTTGAATCTCCATGAATCTCCATAAATCTCCAAGAACCTCCGTGAATCTCCATGAATCTCCATGAATCTCCATCAATCTCCTCCATGAATCTCCATGAATCTCCAAGAATCTCCTCCATGAATCTCCATGAATCTCCATGAATCTCCATGTATCTCCATGAATCTACATGAATCACCATGAATCTCAATGAATCTCCTAGATGAATCTCCATGAATATTCATGAATCTCCTGATCCATGAATCTCTATGAATCTCCATGAATCTCCATGAATATCCTCCATGAATCTCCATGAATCTCCATGAATCGCCATGAATCTCCATGTATCTCCATGAATTTCCAAGAATCTCCATGAAACTCCTCGATGAAACTCCATGAATCTCCATGATATCCTGTATGAATCTTCATGAATCTCCATGAATCTCCATGCATCTCCATGAATCTCCATGAATCTCCATGAACCTCCTCCATGAATCTCCATGACTCTCCATGAATCTACATGAATCTCCATGAATCTCCATGAATCTCCTACATGAATCTCCATGAATCACCTCCATGAATCTCCATGAATCTCCATGAATGTCTATGAATCTCCATGAGTCTCCATGAATCTCCTTGAATCTCCATGAATCTCCATAAATCTCCAAGAATCTCCATGAATCTCCATGAATCTCCTCCATGAATCTCCATGAATCCCCAAGAATCTCCTCCATGAATCTCCATGAATCTCCATGAATCTCCATGTATCTCCATGAATCTACACGAATCACCATGAATCTCAATGAATCTCCTCGATGAATCTCCATGAATCTTCATGAATCTCCTGATCCCTGAATCTCCATGAATATCCTCCATGAATCTCCATGAATCGCCATGAATCTCCATGTATCTCCATGAATTTCCAAGAATCTCCATGAATGTCCATGAATGTCCTCCATGAATCTCCATGAATCTCCATGAATCTCCATGAATCTCCATGAATCTGCATGAATCTCCTGATACATGAACCTCTATGAATCTCCATGAATCTCCATGAATCTCCTTCATGAATCTCCATGAATCTCCATGAATCTCCATGCATCTCCATGAATCTCCATGAATCTCCATGAACCTCCTCCATGAATCTCCATGAATCTACATGAATCTCCATGAATCTCCATGAATCTCCTCCATCAAACTCCATGAATCACCTCCATGAATCTCCATGAATCTCCATGAATGTCTATAAATCTCCATGACTCTCCATGAATCTCCTTGAATCTCCATGAATCTCCATAAATCTCCAAGAACCTCCGTGAATCTCCATGAATCTCCATGAATCTCCATCAATCTCCTCCATGAATCTCCATGAATCTCCAAGAATCTCCTCCATGAATCTCCATGAATCTCCATGAATCTCCATGTATCTCCATGAATCTACATGAATCACCATGAATCTCAATGAATCTCCTAGATGAATCTCCATGAATATTCATGAATCTCCTGATCCATGAATCTCTATGAATCTCCATGAATCTCCATGAATATCCTCCATGAATCTCCATGAATCTCCATGAATCGCCATGAATCTCCATGTATCTCCATGAATTTCCAAGAATCTCCATGAAACTCCTCGATGAATCTCCATGAATCTCCATGATATCCTGTATGAATCTTCATGAATCTCCATGAATCTCCATGCATCTCCATGAATCTCCATGAATCTCCATGAACCTCCTCCATGAATCTCCATGACTCTCCATGAATCTACATGAATCTCCATGAATCTCCATGAATCTCCTACATGAATCTCCATGAATCACCTCCATGAATCTCCATGAATCTCCATGAATGTCTATGAATCTCCATGAGTCTCCATGAATCTCCTTGAATCTCCATGAATCTCCATAAATCTCCAAGAATCTCCGTGAATCTCCATGAATCTCCATGAATCTCCATGAATCTCCTCCATGAATCTCCATGAATCCCCAAGAATCTCCTCCATGAATCTCCATGTATCTCCATGAATCTACATGAATCACCATGAATCTCAATGAATCTCCTCGATGAATCTCCATGAATCTTCATGAATCTCCTGATCCCTGAATCTCCATGAATATCCTCCATGAATCTCCATGAATCGCCATGAATCTCCATGTATCTCCATGAATTTCCAAGAATCTCCATGAATGTCCATGAATGTCCTCCATGAATCTCCATGAATCTCCATGATATCCTGTATGAATCTCCATGAATCTCCATGAACCTCCTCCATGAATCTCCATGAATCTCCATGAATATCCATGAATCTCCATGAATCTCCATGAACCTCCTCCATGAATCTCCATGAATCTCCATGAATATCCATGAATCTCCATGAATCTCCATGAATCTCCATGTGTCTCCATGAATCTACATGAATCTCCATGAATCTCCATGAATCTCCTCCTTGAATCTCCATGAATCACCTCCATGAATCTCCATGAATCACCATGAATGTATATGAATCTCCATGAACCTCCTCCATGAATCTCCATGAATCTCCATGAATCTACATGAATCTCCATGAATCTCCTCCATGAATCTCCATGAATCACCTCCATGAATTTCCATGAATCGCCATGAATGTCTATGAATCTCCATGACTCTCCATGAATCTCCTTGAATCTCCATGAATCTCCATAAATCTCCAAGAATCTCCGTGAATCTCCATGAATCTCCATGAATCTCCATGAATCTCCTCCATGAATCTCCTCCATGAATCTCCATGAATCTCCATGAATCTCCATGTATCTCCATGAATCTACATGAATCTCCATGAATCTCCATGAATCTCCTCGATGAATCTCCATGAATCTTCATGAATCTCCTGATCCATGAACCTCTATGAATCTTCATGAATCTCCATGAATCTCCTTCATCAATCTCCATGAATCTCCATGAATGTCCATGAATCTCCATGAATCTCCTCCATGAATCTCCATGAATCTCCATGAATCTCCTGATCCATGAATCTCTATGAATCTCCATGAATCTCCATGATATCCTGTATGAATCTCCATGAATCTCCATGAACCTCCTCCAGGAATCTCCATGAATCTCCATGAATATCCATGAATCTCCATGAATCTCCATGAATCTCCATGTATCTCCATGAATCTCCATGAATCTCCATAAATCTCCATAAATCTCCAAGAATCTCCGTGAATCTCCATGAATCTCCATGAATCTCCATGAATCTCCTCCATGAATCTCCATGAATCTCCAAGAATCTCCTCCATGAATCTCCATGAATCTCCATGAATCTCCATGTATCTCCATGAATCTACATGAATCTCCATGAATCTCAATGAATCTCCTCGATGAATCTCCATGAATCTTCATGAATCTCCTGATCCATGAATCTCCATGAATCTGCATGAATATCCACGAATCTCCATGAATCTCCATGAATCTCCATGAATCTGCTCCATGAATCTCCATGAATCTCCATGATATCCTGTATGAATCTCCATGAATCTCCATGAACCTCCTCCAGGAATCTCCATGAATCTCCATGAATATCCATGAATCTCCATGAATCTCCATGAATCTCCATGTATCTCCATGAATCTCCATGAATCACCATAAATCTCCAAGAATCTCCGTGAATCTCCATGAATCTCCATGAATCTCCATGAATCTCCATGAATCTCCAAGAATCTCCTCCATGAATCTCCATGAATCTCCATGAATCTCCATGTATCTCCATGAATCTACATGAATCTCCATGAATCTCAATGAATCTCCTCGATGAATCTCCATGAATCTTCATGAATCTCCTGATCCATGAATCTCCATGAATCTGCATGAATATCCACGAATCTCCATGAATCTCCATGAATCTCCATGAATCTCCATGAATCTCCATGAATCTCCTCCATGAATCTCCATGAATCTCCATGAATCTCCATGAATCTCCATGAATATCCATGAATCTCCATGAATCTCCATGAATCTCCATGTATCTCCATGAATCTCCATGAATCTCCATGAATATCCTCCATGAATCTCCATGAATCTCCATGAATGTCCATGAATCTCCTCCATGAAACTCCTGTATGAATCTCCATGAATCTCCATGAATCTCCATGAATCTCCTTCATCAATCTCCACGAATCTCCATGAATCTCCATGAATCTCCTCCATGAATCTCCATGAATCTCTTATGATATCCTGTATGAATCTTCATCAATCTCCACGAATCTCCATGCATCTCCATGAATCTCCATGAGCCTCCTCCATGAGCCTCCTCCATGAATCTCCATGAATCTCCATGAATCTACATGAATCTCTATGAATCTTCTCCATGAATCTCCATGAATCACATCCATGAATCTCCATGAATCTCCATGAATGTCTATGAATCTCCATGACTCTCCATGAATCTTCTTGAATCTCCATGAATCTCCATAAATCTCCAAGAATCTCCGTGAATCTCCTCCATGAATCTCCTCCATGAATCTCCTCCATGAATCTCCATGAATCTCCATGAATCTCCTGATCCATGAATCTCTATGAATCTCCATGAATCTCCATGAATATCCTCCATGAATCTCCATGAATCTTCATGAATCTCCTGATCCATGAATCTCTATGAATCCCCATGAATCTCCATGAATATCCTCCATGAATCTCCATGAATCTCCATGAATCGCCATGAATCTCCATGTATCTCCATGAATTTCCAAGAATCTCCATGAATGTCCATGAATGTCTTCCATGAATCTCCATGCATCTCCATGAATCTCCATGAATCTCCATGAACCTCCTCCATGAATCACCATAAATCTCCATGAATATCCATGAATCTCCATGAATCTCCATGAATCTCCATGTATCTCCATGAATCTACATGAATCACCATGAATCTCAATGAATCTCCTAGATGAATCTCCATGAATATTCATGAATCTCCTGATCCATGAATCTCTATGAATCTCCATGAATCTCCATGAATATCCTCCATGAATCTCCATGAATCTCCATGAATCGCCATGAATCTCCATGTATCTCCATGAATTTCCAAGAATCTCCATGAAACTCCTCGATGAATCTCCATGAATCTCCATGATATCCTGTATGAATCTTCATGAATCTCCATGAATCTCCATGCATCTCCATGAATCTCCATGAATCTCCATGAACCTCCTCCATGAATCTCCATGACTCTCCATGAATCTACATGAATCTCCATGAATCTCCATGAATCTCCTACATGAATCTCCATGAATCACCTCCATGAATCTCCATGAATCTCCATGAATGTCTATGAATCTCCATGAGTCTCCATGAATCTCCTTGAATCTCCATGAATCTCCATAAATCTCCAAGAATCTCCGTGAATCTCCATGAATCTCCATGAATCTCCATGAATCTCCTCCATGAATCTCCATGAATCCCCAAGAATCTCCTCCATGAATCTCCATGAATCTCCATGAATCTCCATGTATCTCCATGAATCTACATGAATCACCATGAATCTCAATGAATCTCCTCGATGAATCTCCATGAATCTTCATGAATCTCCTGATCCCTGAATCTCCATGAATATCCTCCATGAATCTCCATGAATCGCCATGAATCTCCATGTATCTCCATGAATTTCCAAGAATCTCCATGAATGTCCATGAATGTCCTCCATGAATCTCCATGAATCTCCATGATATCCTGTATGAATCTCCATGAATCTCCATGAACCTCCTCCATGAATCTCCATGAATCTCCATGAATATCCATGAATCTCCATGAATCTCCATGAATCTCCATGTGTCTCCATGAATCTACATGAATCTCCATGAATCTCCATGAATCTCCTCCTTGAATCTCCATGAATCACCTCCATGAATCTCCATGAATCACCATGAATGTATATGAATCTCCATGAACCTCCTCCATGAATCTCCATGAATCTCCATGAATCTACATGAATCTCCATGAATCTCCTCCATGAATCTCCATGAATCACCTCCATGAATTTCCATGAATCGCCATGAATGTCTATGAATCTCCATGACTCTCCATGAATCTCCTTGAATCTCCATGAATCTCCATAAATCTCCAAGAATCTCCGTGAATCTCCATGAATCTCCATGAATCTCCATGAATCTCCTCCATGAATCTCCTCCATGAATCTCCATGAATCTCCATGAATCTCCATGTATCTCCATGAATCTACATGAATCTCCATGAATCTCCATGAATCTCCTCGATGAATCTCCATGAATCTTCATGATTCTCCTGATCCATGAACCTCTATGAATCTCCATGAATCTCCTTCATCAATCTCCATGAATCTCCATGAATGTCCATGAATCTCCATGAATCTCCTCCATGAATCTCCATGAATCTCCATGAACCTCCTCCATGAATCTCCATGACTCTCCATGAATCTACATGAATCTCCATGAATCTCCATGAATCTCCTACATGAATCTCCATGAATCACCTCCATGAATCTCCATGAATCTCCATGAATGTCTATGAATCTCCATGAGTCTCCATGAATCTCCTTGAATCTCCATGAATCTCCATAAATCTCCAAGAATCTCCGTGAATCTCCATGAATCTCCATGAATCTCCATGAATCTCCTCCATGAATCTCCATGAATCCCCAAGAATCTCCTCCATGAATCTCCATGAATCTCCATGAATCTCCATGTATCTCCATGAATCTACATGAATCACCATGAATCTCAATGAATCTCCTCGATGAATCTCCATGAATCTTCATGAATCTCCTGATCCCTGAATCTCCATGAATATCCTCCATGAATCTCCATGAATCGCCATGAATCTCCATGTATCTCCATGAATTTCCAAGAATCTCCATGAATGTCCATGAATGTCCTCCATGAATCTCCATGAATCTCCATGATATCCTGTATGAATCTCCATGAATCTCCATGAACCTCCTCCATGAATCTCCATGAATCTCCATGAATATCCATGAATCTCCATGAATCTCCATGAATCTCCATGTGTCTCCATGAATCTACATGAATCTCCATGAATCTCCATGAATCTCCTCCTTGAATCTCCATGAATCACCTCCATGAATCTCCATGAATCACCATGAATGTATATGAATCTCCATGAACCTCCTCCATGAATCTCCATGAATCTCCATGAATCTACATGAATCTCCATGAATCTCCTCCATGAATCTCCATGAATCACCTCCATGAATCTCCATGAATCTCCATGAATGTCTATGAATCTCCATGACTCTCCATGAATCTCCTTGAATCTCCATGAATCTCCATAAATCTCCAAGAATCTCCGTGAATCTCCATGAATCTCCATGAATCTCCATGAATCTCCTCCATAAATCTCCTCCATGAATCTCCATGAATCTCCATGAATCTCCATGTATCTCCATGAATCTACATGAATCTCCATGAATCTCCATGAATCTCCTCGATGAATCTCCATGAATCTTCATGAATCTCCTGATCCATGAACCTCTATGAATCTTCATGAATCTCCATGAATCTCCTTCATCAATCTCCATGAATCTCCATGAATGTCCATGAATCTCCATGAATCTCCTCCATGAATCTCCATGAATCTCCATGATATCCTGTATGAATCTTCATGAATCTCCATGAATCTCCATGCATCTCCATGAATCTCCATGAATCTCCATGAACCTCCTCCATGAATCTCCATGAATCTCCATGAATCTACATGAATCTCCATGAATCTCCATGAATCTTCTCCATAAATCTCCATGAATCACCTCCATGAATCTCCATGAATGTCTATGAATGTCCATGTATCTCCATGAATCTACATGAATCTCCATGAATCTCAATGAATCTCCTCGATGAATCTCCATGAATCTTCATGAATCTCCTGATCCATGAATCTCTATGAATCTCCATGAATATCCTCCATGAATCTCCATGAATCTCCATGTATCTCCATGAATCTTCATGAATCTCCATGAATCTCCATGAATCTCCATGAATATCCTGTATGAATCTTCATGAATCTCCATGAATCTCCATCCTACTCCATGAATCTTCATGAATCTCCATGAACCTCCTCCATGAATCTCCATGAATCTCCATGAATATCCATGAATCTCCATGATTCTCCATGAATCTCCATGAACCTCCTCCATGAATCTCCATGAATCTCCATGAATCCCCAAGAATCTCCTCCATGAATCTCCATGAATCTCCATGAATCTCCATGTATCTCCATGAATCTACATGAATCACCATGAATCTCAATGAATCTCCTCGATGAATCTCCATGAATCTTCATGAATCTCCTGATCCCTGAATCTCCATGAATATCCTCCATGAGTCTCCATGAATCGCCATGAATCTCCATGTATCTCCATGAATTTCCAAGAATCTCCATGAATGTCCATGAATGTCCTCCATGAATCTCCATGAATCTCCATGATATCCTGTATGAATCTCCATGAATCTCCATGAACCTCCTCCATGAATCTCCATGAATCTCCATGAATATCCATGAATCTCCATGAATCTCCATGAATCTCCATGTGTCTCCATGAATCTACATGAATCTCCATGAATCTCCATGAATCTCCTCCTTGAATCTCCATGAATCACCTCCATGAATCTCCATGAATCACCATGAATGTATATGAATCTCCATGAACCTCCTCCATGAATCTCCATGAATCTCCATGAATCTACATGAATCTCCATGAATCTCCTCCATGAATCTCCATGAATCACCTCCATGAATCTCCATGAATCTCCATGAATGTCTATGAATCTCCATGAATCTCCATGAATCTCCTTGAATCTCCATGAATCTCCATAAATCTCCAAGAATCTCCGTGAATCTCCATGAATCTCCATGAATCTCCATGAATCTCCTCCATGAATCTCCTCCATGAATCTCCATGAATCTCCATGAATCTCCATGTATCTCCATGAATCTACATGAATCTCCATGAATCTCCATGAATCTCCTCGATGAATCTCCATGAATCTTCATGAATCTCCTGATCCATGAACCTCTATGAATCTTCATGAATCTCCATGAATCTCCTTCATCAATCTCCATGAATCTCCATGAATGTCCATGAATCTCAATGAATCTCCTCCATGAATCTCCATGAATCTCCATGATATCCTGTATGAATCTTCATGAATCTCCATGAATCTCCATGCATCTCCATGAATCTCCATGAATCTCCATGAACCTCCTCCATGAATCTCCATGACTCTCCATGAATCTACATGAATCTCCATGAATCTCCATGAATCTTCTCCATAAATCTCCATGAATCACCTCCATGAATCTCCATGAATGTCTATGAATGTCCATGTATCTCCATGAATCTACATGAATCTCCATGAATCTCAATGAATCTCCTCGATGAATCTCCATGAATCTTCATGAATCTCCTGATCCATGAATCTCTATGAATCTCCATGAATATCCTCCATGAATCTCCATGAATCTCCATGTATCTCCATGAATCTTCATGAATCTCCATGAATCTCCATGAATCTCCATGAATATCCTGTATGAATCTTCATGAATCTCCATGAATCTCCATCCTACTCCATGAATCTTCATGAATCTCCATGAACCTCCTCCATGAATCTCCATGAATCTCCATGAATATCCATGAATCTCCATGATTCTCCATGAATCTCCATGAACCTCCTCCATGAATCTCCATGAATCTCCATGAATCTCCATGAATCTCCATGAATATCCTCCATGAATCTCCATGAATCTCCATGAATGTCCATGAATCTCCTCCATGAATCTCCTGTATGAATCTCCATGAATCTCCATGAATCTCCTTCATCAATCTCCACGAATCTCCATGAATCTACATGAATCTCCATGAACCTCCTCCATGAATCTCCATGAATCTCCATGAATATCCATAAATCTCCATGAATCTCCATGAATCTCCATGAACCTCCTCCATGACTCTCCATGAATCTCCTTGAATCTCCATGAATCTCCATAAATCTCCAAGAATCTCCATGTATCTCCATGAATCTACATGAATCTCCATGAATCTCAATGAATCTCCTCGATGAATCTCCATGAATCTTCATGAATCTCCTGATCCATGAATCTCCATGAATCTGCATGAATATCCACGAATCTCCATGAATCTCCATGAATCTCCATGAATCTCCATGAATCTCCTCCATGAATCTCCATGAATCTCCATGAATCTCCATGAATCTCCATGAATATCCATGAATCTCCATGAATCTCCATGAATCTCCTTCATCAATCTCCACGAATCTCCATGAATCTCCATGAATCTCCATGAATATCCTCCATGAATCTCCATGAATCTCCATGAATCGCCATGAATCTCCATGTATCTCCATGAATTTCCAAGAATCTCCATGAATGTCCATGAATGTCTTCCATGAATCTCCATGCATCTCCATGAATCTCCATGAATCTCCATGAACCTCCTCCATGAATCACCATAAATCTCCATGAATATCCATGAATCTCCATGAATCTCCATGAATCTCCATGTATCTCCATGAAAATACATGAATCTCCATGAATCTCCATGAATCTCCTCGATGAATCTCCATGTATCTCCATGAATTTCCAAGAATCTCCATGAATGTCCATGAATGTCTTCCATGAATCTCCATGCATCTCCATGAATCTCCATGAATCTCCATGAACCTCCTCCATGAATCACCATAAATCTCCATGAATATCCATGAATCTCCATGAATCTCCATGAATCTCCATGTATCTCCATGAATCTACATGAATCTCCATGAATCTCCATGAATCTCCTCGATGAATCTCCATGAATCTGCATGAATCTCCTGATACATGAACCTCTATGAATCTCCATGAATCTCCATGAATCTCCTTCATGAATCTCCATGAATCTCCATGCATCTCCATGAATCTCCATGAATCTCCATGAACCTCCTCCATGAATCTCCATGACTCTCCATGAATCTACATGAATCTCCATGAATCTCCATGAATCTCCTACATGAATCTCCATGAATCACCTCCATGAATCTCCATGAATCTCCATGAATGTCTATGAATCTCCATGAGTCTCCATGAATCTCCTTGAATCTCCATGAATCTCCATAAATCTCCAAGAATCTCCGTGAATCTCCATGAATCTCCATGAATCTCCATGAATCTCCATGAATCCCCAAGAATCTCCTCCATGAATCTCCATGAATCTCCATGAATCTCCATGTATCTCCATGAATCTACATGAATCACCATGAATCTCAATGAATCTCCTCGATGAATCTCCATGAATCTTCATGAATCTCCTGATCCCTGAATCTCCATGAATATCCTCCATGAATCTCCATGAATCGCCATGAATCTCCATGTATCTCCATGAATTTCCAAGAATCTCCATGAATGTCCATGAATGTCCTCCATGAATCTCCATGAATCTCCATGATATCCTGTATGAATCTCCATGAATCTTCATGAACCTCCTCCATGAATCTCCATGAATCTCCATGAATATCCATGAATCTCCATGAATCTCCATGAATCTCCATGTGTCTCCATGAATCTACATGAATCTCCATGAATCTCCATGAATCTCCTCCTTGAATCTCCATGAATCACCTCCATGAATCTCCATGAATCACCATGAATGTATATGAATCTCCATGAACCTCCTCCATGAATCTCCATGAATCTCCATGAATCTACATGAATCTCCATGAATCTCCTCCATGAATCTCCATGAATCACCTCCATGAATCTCCATGAATCTCCATGAATGTCTATGAATCTCCATGACTCTCCATGAATCTCCATGAATCTCCATGAATCTACATGAATCTCCATGAATCTCCTCCATGAATCTCCATGAATCACCTCCATGAATCTCCATGAATCTCCATGAATGTCTATGAATCTCCATGAATCTCCATAAATCTCCAAGAATCTCCGTGAATCTCCATGAATCTCCATGAATCTCCATGAATCTCCTCCATGAATCTCCTCCATGAATCTCCATGAATCTCCATGAATCTCCATGTATCTCCATGAATCTACATGAATCTCCATGAATCTCCATGAATCTCCTCGATGAATCTCCATGAATCTTCATGAATCTCCTGATCCATGAACCTCTATGAATCTTCATGAATCTCCATGAATCTCCTTCATCAATCTCCATGAATCTCCATGAATGTCCATGAATCTCCATGAATCTCCTCCATGAATCTCCATGAATCTCCATGATATCCTGAATGAATCTTCATGAATCTCCATGAATCTCCATGCATCTCCATGAATCTCCATGAATCTCCATGAACCTCCTCCATGAATCTCCATGACTCTCCATGAATCTACATGAATCTCCATGAATCTCCATGAATCTTCTCCATAAATCTCCATGAATCACCTCCATGAATCTCCATGAATGTCTATGAATGTCCATGTATCTCCATGAATCTACATGAATCTCCATGAATCTCAATGAATCTCCTCGATGAATCTCCATGAATCTTCATGAATCTCCTGATCCCTGAATCTCCATGAATATCCTCCATGAATCTCCATGAATCGCCATGAATCTCCATGTATCTCCATGAATTTCCAAGAATCTCCATGAATGTCCATGAATGTCCTCCATGAATCTCCATGAATCTCCATGATATCCTGTATGAATCTCCATGAATCTCCATGAACCTCCTCCATGAATCTCCATGAATCTCCATGAATATCCATGAATCTCCATGAATCTCCATGAATCTCCATGTGTCTCCATGAATCTACATGAATCTCCATGAATCTCCATGAATCTCCTCCTTGAATCTCCATGAATCACCTCCATGAATCTCCATGAATCACCATGAATGTATATGAATCTCCATGAACCTCCTCCATGAATCTCCATGAATCTCCATGAATCTACATGAATCTCCATGAATCTCCTCCATGAATCTCCATGAATCACCTCCATGAATCTCCATGAATCTCCATGAATGTCTATGAATCTCCATGACTCTCCATGAATCTCCATGAATCTCCATAAATCTCCAAGAATCTCCGTGAATCTCCATGAATCTCCATGAATCTCCATGAATCTCCTCCATGAATCTCCTCCATGAATCTCCATGAATCTCCATGAATCTCCATGTATCTCCATGAATCTACATGAATCTCCATGAATCTCCATGAATCTCCTCGATGAATCTCCATGAATCTTCATGAATCTCCTGATCCATGAACCTCTATGAATCTTCATGAATCTCCATGAATCTCCTTCATCAATCTCCATGAATCTCCATGAATGTCCATGAATCTCCATGAATCTCCTCCATGAATCTCCATGAATCTCCATGATATCCTGTATGAATCTTCATGAATCTCCATGAATCTCCATGCATCTCCATGAATCTCCATGAATCTCCATGAACCTCCTCCATGAATCTCCATGACTCTCCATGAATCTACATGAATCTCCATGAATCTCCATGAATCTTCTCCATAAATCTCCATGAATCACCTCCATGAATCTCCATGAATGTCTATGAATGTCCATGTATCTCCATGAATCTACATGAATCTCCATGAATCTCAATGAATCTCCTCGATGAATCTCCATGAATCTTCATGAATCTCCTGATCCATGAATCTCTATGAATCTCGATGAATATCCTCCATGAATCTCCATGAATCTCCATGTATCTCCATGAATCTTCATGAATCTCCATGAATCTCCATGAATCTCCATGAATATCCTGTATGAATCTTCATGAATCTCCATGAATCTCCATCCTACTCCATGAATCTTCATGAATCTCCATGAACCTCCTCCATGAATCTCCATGAATCTCCATGAATATCCATGAATCTCCATGATTCTCCATGAATCTCCATGAACCTCCTCCATGAATCTCCATGAATCTCCATGAATCCCCAAGAATCTCCTCCATGAATCTCCATGAATCTCCATGAATCTCCATGTATCTCCACGAATCTACATGAATCACCATGAATCTCAATGAATCTCCTCGATGAATCTCCATGAATCTTCATGAATCTCCTGATCCCTGAATCTCCATGAATATCCTCCATGAATCTCCATGAATCGCCATGAATCTCCATGTATCTCCATGAATTTCCAAGAATCTCCATGAATGTCCATGAATGTCCTCCATGAATCTCCATGAATCTCCATGATATCCTGTATGAATCTCCATGAATCTCCATGAACCTCCTCCATGAATCTCCATGAATCTCCATGAATATCCATGAATCTCCATGAATCTCCATGAATCTCCATGTGTCTCCATGAATCTACATGAATCTCCATGAATCTCCATGAATCTGCTCCTTGAATCTCCATGAATCACCTCCATGAATCTCCATGAATCACCATGAATGTATATGAATCTCCATGAACCTCCTCCATGAATCTCCATGAATCTCCTTGAATCTCCATGAATCTCCATAAATCTCCAAGAATCTCCGTGAATCTCCATGAATCTCCATGAATCTCCATGAATCTCCTCCATGAATCTCCTCCATGAATCTCCATGAATCTCCATGAATCTCCATGTATCTCCATGAATCTACATGAATCTCCATGAATCTCCATGAATCTCCTCGATGAATCTCCATGAATCTTCATGAATCTCCTGATCCATGAACCTCTATGAATCTTCATGAATCTCCATGAATCTCCTTCATCAATCTCCATGAATCTCCATGAATGTCCATGAATCTCCATGAATCTCCTCCATGAATCTCCATGAATCTCCATGATATCCTGTATGAATCTTCATGAATCTCCATGAATCTCCATGCATCTCCATGAATCTCCATAAATCTCCATGAACCTCCTCCATGAATCTCCATGACTCTCCATGAATCTACATGAATCTCCATGAATCTCCATGAATCTTCTCCATAAATCTCCATGAATCACCTCCATGAATCTCCATGAATGTCTATGAATGTCCATGTATCTCCATGAATCTACATGAATCTCCATGAATCTCAATGAATCTCCTCGATGAATCTCCATGAATCTTCATGAATCTCCTGATCCATGAATCTCTATGAATCTCCATGAATATCCTCCATGAATCTCCATGAATCTCCATGTATCTCCATGAATCTTCATGAATCTCCATGAATCTCCATGAATCTCCATGAATATCCTGTATGAATCTTCATGAATCTCCATGAATCTCCATCCTACTCCATGAATCTTCATGAATCTCCATGAACCTCCTCCATGAATCTCCATGAATCTCCATGAATATCCATGAATCTCCATGATTCTCCATGAATCTCCTCCATGAATCTCCATGAATCTCCATGAATCTCCATGTATCTCCATGAATCTACATGAATCTCCATGAATCTCCATGAATCTCCTCGATGAATCTCCATGAATCTTCATGAATCTCCTGATCCATGAACCTCTATGAATCTTCATGAATCTCCATGAATCTCCTTCATCAATCTCCATGAATCTCCATGAATGTCCATGAATCTCCATGAATCTCCTCCATGAATCTCCATGAATCTCCATGATATCCTGTATGAATCTTCATGAATCTCCATGAATCTCCATGCATCTCCATGAATCTCCATAAATCTCCATGAACCTCCTCCATGAATCTCCATGACTCTCCATGAATCTACATGAATCTCCATGAATCTCCATGAATCTTCTCCATAAATCTCCATGAATCACCTCCATGAATCTCCATGAATGTCTATGAATGTCCATGTATCTCCATGAATCTACATGAATCTCCATGAATCTCAATGAATCTCCTCGATGAATCTCCATGAATCTTCATGAATCTCCTGATCCATGAATCTCTATGAATCTCCATGAATATCCTCCATGAATCTCCATGAATCTCCATGTATCTCCATGAATCTTCATGAATCTCCATGAATCTCCATGAATCTCCATGAATATCCTGTATGAATCTTCATGAATCTCCATGAATCTCCATCCTACTCCATGAATCTTCATGAATCTCCATGAACCTCCTCCATGAATCTCCATGAATCTCCATGAATATCCATGAATCTCCATGATTCTCCATGAATCTCCATGAACCTCCTCCATGAATCTCCATGAATCTCCATGAATCTCCATGAATCTCCATGAATCTCCATGAATATCCTCCATGAATCTCCATGAATCTCCATGAATGTCCATGAATCTCCTCCATGAATCTCCTGTATGAATCTCCATGAATCTCCATGAATCTCCTTCATCAATCTCCACGAATCTCCATGAACCTCCTCCGTGAATCTCCATGAATCTCCATGAATATCCATAAATCTCCATGAATCTCCATGAATCTCCATGAACCTCCTCCATGACTCTCCATGAATCTCCTTGAATCTCCATGAATCTCCTTGAATCTCCATGAATCTCCATAAATCTCCAAGAATCTCCGTGAATCTCCATGAATCTACATGAATCTCCATGAATCTCCTCCATGAATCTCCTCCATGAATCTCCATGAATCTCCATGAATCTCCAGGAATCTACATGAATCTCCATGAATCTCCATGAATCTCCTCCATGAATCTCCATGAATCACCTCCATGAATCTCCATGAATCTCCATGTATGTCTATAAATCTCCATGACTCTCCATGAATCTCCATGAATTTCCAAGAATCTCCTCCTTGAATCTCCATGAATCACCTCCATGAATCTCCATGAATCACCATGAATGTATATGAATCTCCATGAACCTCCTCCATGAATCTCCATGAATCTCCATGAATCTACATGAATCTCCATGAATCTCCTCCATGAATCTCCATGAATCACCTCCATGAATCTCCATGAATCTCCATGAATGTCTATGAATCTCCATGAATCTCCATGAATCTCCTTGAATCTCCATGAATCTCCATAAATCTCCAAGAATCTCCGTGAATCTCCATGAATCTCCATGAATCTCCATGAATCTCCTCCATGAATCTCCTCCATGAATCTCCATGAATCTCCATGAATCTCCATGTATCTCCATGAATCTACATGAATCTCCATGAATCTCCATGAATCTCCTCGATGAATCTCCATGAATCTTCATGAATCTCCTGATCCATGAACCTCTATGAATCTTCATGAATCTCCATGAATCTCCTTCATCAATCTCCATGAATCTCCATGAATGTCCATGAATCTCCATGAATCTCCTCCATGAATCTCCATGAATCTCCATGATATCCTGTATGAATCTTCATGAATCTCCATGAATCTCCATGCATCTCCATGAATCTCCATGAATCTCCATGAACCTCCTCCATGAATCTCCATGACTCTCCATGAATCTACATGAATCTCCATGAATCTCCATGAATCTTCTCCATAAATCTCCATGAATCACCTCCATGAATCTCCATGAATGTCTATGAATGTCCATGTATCTCCATGAATCTACATGAATCTCCATGAATCTCAATGAATCTCCTCGATGAATCTCCATGAATCTTCATGAATCTCCTGATCCATGAATCTCTATGAATCTCCATGAATATCCTCCATGAATCTCCATGAATCTCCATGTATCTCCATGAATCTTCATGAATCTCCATGAATCTCCATGAATCTCCATGAATATCCTGTATGAATCTTCATGAATCTCCATGAATCTCCATCCTACTCCATGAATCTTCATGAATCTCCATGAACCTCCTCCATGAATCTCCATGAATCTCCATGAATATCCATGAATCTCCATGATTCTCCATGAATCTCCATGAACCTCCTCCATGAATCTCCATGAATCTCCATGAATCTCCATGAATCTCCATGAATATCCTCCATGAATCTCCATGAATCTCCATGAATGTCCATGAATCTCCTCCATGAATCTCCTGTATGAATCTCCATGAATCTCCATGAATCTCCTTCATCAATCTCCACGAATCTCCATGAATCTACATGAATCTCCATGAACCTCCTCCATGAATCTCCATGAATCTCCATGAATATCCATAAATCTCCATGAATCTCCATGAATCTCCATGAACCTCCTCCATGACTCTCCATGAATCTCCTTGAATCTCCATGAATCTCCAGGAATCTCCATGAATCTCCATGAATCTCCATGAATGTCCATGAATCTCCGCCATGAAACGCCTGTATGAATCTCCATGAAACTCCATGAATCTCCTTCATCAATCTCCACGAATCTCCATGAATCTCCATGAATCTCCTCCATGAATCTCCATGAATCACCTCCATGAATCTCCATGAATCTCCATGAATGTCTATGAATCTCCATGACTCTCCATGAATCTCCTAGAATCTCCATGAATCTCCATAAATCTCCAAGAATCTCCGTGAATCTCCATGAATCTCCATGAATCTCCATGAATCTCCTCCATGAATCTCCTCCATGAATCTCCATGAATCTCCATGAATCTCCTGATCCATGAATCTCTATGAATCTCCATGAATCTCCATGAATATCCTCCATGAATCTCCATGAATCTCCATGAATATCCTCCATGAATCTTCATGAATCTTCATGAATCTCCTGATCCATGAATCTCTATGAATCCCCATGAATCTCCATGAATATCCTCCATGAATCTCCATGAATCTCCATGAATCTCCATGAATCGCCATGAATCTCCATGTATCTCCATGAATTTCCAAGAATCTCCATGAATGTCCATGAATGTCCTCCATGAATCTCCATGCATCTCCACGAATCTCCATGAATCTCCATGAACCTCCTCCATGAATCACCATAAATCTCCATGAATATCCATGAATCTCCATGAATCTCCATGTATCTCCATGAATCTCCATGTATCTCCATGAATCTTCATGAATCTCCATGAATCTCCATGAATCTCAATGAATATCCTGTATGAATCTTCATGAATCTCCATGAATCTCCATCCATCTCCATGAATCTCCATGAATCTCCATGAACCTCCTCCATGAATCTCCATGAATCTCCATGAATATCCATGAATCTCCATGATTCTCCATGAATCTCCATGAACCTCCTCCATGAATCTCCATGAATCTCCATGAATATCCATGAATCTCCATGAATCTCCATGAACCTCCTCCATGAATCTCCATGAATCTCCATGAATATCCATGAACCTCCTTCATCAATCTCCACGAATCTCCATGAATCTACATGAATCTCCATGAACCTCCTCCATGAATCTCCATGAATCTCCATGAATATCCATAAATCTCCATGAATCTCCATGAATCTCCATGAACCTCCTCCATGACTCTCCATGAATCTCCTTGAATCTCCATGAATCTCCATAAATCTCCAAGAATCTCCGTGAATCTCCATGAATCTACATGAATCTCCATGAATCTCCTCCATGAATCTCCTCCATGAATCTCCATGAATCTCCATGAATCTCCTGATCCATGAATCTCTATGAATCTCCATGAATCTCCATGAATATCCTCCATGAATCTCCATGAATCTTCATGAATCTCCTGATCCATGAATCTCTATGAATCCCCATGAATCTCCATGAATATCCTCCATGAATCTCCATGAATCGCCATGAATCTCCATGTATCTCCATGAATTTCCAAGAATCTCCATGAATGTCCATGAATGTCCTCCATGAATCTCCATGCATCTCCATGAATCTCCATGAATCTCCATGAACCTCCTCCATGAATCACCATAAATAGCCATGAATATCCATGAATCTCCATGAATCTCCATGAATCTCCATGTATCTCCATGAATCTACATGAATCTCCATGAATCTCCATGAATCTCCTCGATGAATCTCCATGAATCTTCATGAATCTCCTGATCCATGAACCTCTATGAATCTCCATGAATCTCCATGAATCTCCTTCATGAATCTCCATGAATCTCCATGAATCTCCATGCATCTCCATGAATCTCCATGAATCTCCATGAACCTCCTCCATGAATCTCCATGAATCTCCAGGAATCTACATGAATCTCCATGAATCTCCATGAATCTCCTCCATGAATCTCCATGAATCACCTCCATGAATCTCCATGAATCTCCATGTATGTCTATAAATCTCCATGACTCTCCATGAATCTCCTTGAATCTCCATGAATCTCCATAAATCTCCAAGAATCTCCGTGAATCTCCATGAATCTCCATGAATCTCCATGAATCTCCATGAATCGCCATGAATCTCCATGTATCTCCATGAATTTCCAAGAATCTCCATGAATGTCCATGAATATCCTCCATGAATCTCCATGAATCTCCATGAATCGCCATGAATCTCCATGTATCTCCATGAATTTCCAAGAATCTCCATGAAACTCCTCGATGAATCTCCATGAATCTCCATGATATCCTGTATGAATCTTCATCAATCTCCATGAATCTCCATGAATGTCCATGAATCTCCATGAATCTCCATGAACCTCCTCCATGAATCTCCATGACTCTCCATGAATCTCCATGAATCTCCATGAATCTCCATGAATCTCCTCCATGAATCTCCATGAATCACCTCCATGAATCTCCATGAATCTCCATGAATGTCTATGAATCTCCATGACTCTCCATGAATCTCCTTGAATCTTCATGAATCTCCATAAATCTCCAAGAATCTCCGTGAATCTCCATGAATCTCCATGAATCTCCATGAATCTCCTCCATGAATCTCCATGAATCCCCAAGAATCTCCTCCATGAATCTCCACGAATCTCCATGAATCTCCATGTATCTCCATGAATCTACATGAATCTCCATGAATCTCCATGAATCTCCTCGATGAATCTCAATGAATCTTCATGAATCTCCTGATCCATGAACCTCTATGAATCTCCATGAATCTCCATGAATCTCCATGAATCTCCATGAATCTCCATGAATGTCCATGAATCTCCTCCATGAAACTCCTGTATGAATCTCCATGAATCTCCATGAATCTCCTTCATCAATCTCCACGAATCTCCATGAATCTCCATGAATCTCCTCCATGAATCTCCATGAATCACCTCCATGAATCTCCATGAATCTCCATGAATGTCTATGAATCTCCATGACTCTCCATGAATCTCCTAGAATCTCCATGAATCTCCATAAATCTCCAAGAATCTCCGTGAATCTCCATGAATCACCATGAATCTCCATGAATCTCCTCCATGAATCTCCTCCATGAATCTCCATGAATCTCCATGAATCTCCTGATCCATGAATCTCTATGAATCTCCATGAGTCTCCATGAATATCCTCCATGAATCTCCATGAATCTCCATGAATATCCTCCATGAATCTCCATGAATCTTCATGAATCTCCTGATCCATGAATCTCTATGAATCCCCATGAATCTCCATGAATCTCCATGAATCTCCATGAATCGCCATGAATCTCCATGTATCTCCATGAATTTCCAAGAATCTCCATGAATGTCCATGAATGTCCTCCATGAATCTCCATGCATCTCCACGAATCTCCATGAATCTCCATGAACCTCCTCCATGAATCACCATAAATCTCCATGAATATCCATGAATCTCCATGAATCTCCATGTATCTCCATGAATCTACATGAATCTTCATGAATCTCCATGAATCTCCTCGATGAATCTCCATGAATCTTCATGAATCTCCTGATCCATGAACCTCTATGAATCTCCATGAATCTCCATGAATATCCTCCATGAATCTCCATGAATCTTCATGAATCTCCTGATCCATGAATCTCTATGAATCCCCATGAATCTCCATGAATATCCTCCATGAATCTCCATGAATCGCCATGAATCTCCATGTATCTCCATGAATTTCCAAGAATCTCCATGAATGTCCATGAATGTCCTCCATGAATCTCCATGCATCTCCATGAATCTCCATGAATCTCCATGAACCTCCTCCATGAATCACCATAAATAGCCATGAATATCCATGAATCTCCATGAATCTCCATGAATCTCCATGTATCTCCATGAATCTACATGAATCTCCATGAATCTCCATGAATCTCCTCGATGAATCTCCATGAATCTTCATGAATCTCCTGATCCATGAACCTCTATGAATCTCCATGAATCTCCATGAATCTCCTTCATGAATCTCCATGAATCTCCATGAATCTCCATGCATCTCCATGAATCTCCATGAATCTCCATGAACCTCCTCCATGAATCTCCATGAATCTCCAGGAATCTACATGAATCTCCATGAATCTCCATGAATCTCCTCCATGAATCTCCATGAATCACCTCCATGAATCTCCATGAATCTCCATGTATGTCTATAAATCTCCATGACTCTCCATGAATCTCCTTGAATCTCCATGAATCTCCATAAATCTCCAAGAATCTCCGTGAATCTCCATGAATCTCCATGAATCTCCATGAATCTCCATGAATCGCCATGAATCTCCATGTATCTCCATGAATTTCCAAGAATCTCCATGAATGTCCATGAATATCCTCCATGAATCTCCATGAATCTCCATGAATCGCCATGAATCTCCATGTATCTCCATGAATTTCCAAGAATCTCCATGAAACTCCTCGATGAATCTCCATGAATCTCCATGATATCCTGTATGAATCTTCATCAATCTCCATGAATCTCCATGAATGTCCATGAATCTCCATGAATCTCCATGAACCTCCTCCATGAATCTCCATGACTCTCCATGAATCTCCATGAATCTCCATGAATCTCCATGAATCTCCTCCATGAATCTCCATGAATCACCTCCATGAATCTCCATGAATCTCCATGAATGTCTATGAATCTCCATGACTCTCCATGAATCTCCTTGAATCTTCATGAATCTCCATAAATCTCCAAGAATCTCCGTGAATCTCCATGAATCTCCATGAATCTCCATGAATCTCCTCCATGAATCTCCATGAATCCCCAAGAATCTCCTCCATGAATCTCCACGAATCTCCATGAATCTCCATGTATCTCCATGAATCTACATGAATCTCCATGAATCTCCATGAATCTCCTCGATGAATCTCAATGAATCTTCATGAATCTCCTGATCCATGAACCTCTATGAATCTCCATGAATCTCCATGAATCTCCATGAATCTCCATGAATCTCCATGAATGTCCATGAATCTCCTCCATGAAACTCCTGTATGAATCTCCATGAATCTCCATGAATCTCCTTCATCAATCTCCACGAATCTCCATTAATCTCCATGAATCTCCTCCATGAATCTCCATGAATCACCTCCATGAATCTCCATGAATCTCCATGAATGTCTATGAATCTCCATGACTCTCCATGAATCTCCTAGAATCTCCATGAATCTCCATAAATCTCCAAGAATCTCCGTGAATCTCCATGAATCACCATGAATCTCCATGAATCTCCTCCATGAATCTCCTCCATGAATCTCCATGAATCTCCATGAATCTCCTGATCCATGAATCTCTATGAATCTCCATGAGTCTCCATGAATATCCTCCATGAATCTCCATGAATCTCCATGAATATCCTCCATGAATCTCCATGAATCTTCATGAATCTCCTGATCCATGAATCTCTATGAATCCCCATGAATCTCCATGAATCTCCATGAATCTCCATGAATCGCCATGAATCTCCATGTATCTCCATGAATTTCCAAGAATCTCCATGAATGTCCATGAATGTCCTCCATGAATCTCCATGCATCTCCACGAATCTCCATGAATCTCCATGAACCTCCTCCATGAATCACCATAAACCTCCATGAATATCCATGAATCTCCATGAATCTCCATGTATCTCCATGAATCTACATGAATCTTCATGAATCTCCATGAATCTCCTCGATGAATCTCCATGAATCTTCATGAATCTCCTGATCCATGAACCTCTATGAATCTCCATGAATCTCCATGAATCCCCTTCATCAATCTCCATGAATCTCCATGAATGTCCATGAATCTCCATGAATGTCCATGAATCTCCATGAATCTCCTCCATGAATCTCCATGAATCTCCATGATATCCTGTATGAATCTTCATGAATCTCCATGAATCTCCATGCATCTCCATGAATCTCCATGAATGTCTATAAATCTCCATGTCTCTCCATGAATCTCCTTGAATCTCCATGAATCTCCATAAATCTCCAAGAATCTCCGTGAATCTCCATGAATCTCCATGAATCTCCATGAATCTCCTACATGAATCTCCATGAATCTCCAAGAATCTCCTCCATGAATCTCCATGAATCTACATGAATCACCATGAATCTCAATGAATCTCCTCGATGAATCTCCATGAATATTCATGAATCTCCTGATCCATGAATCTCTATGAATCTCCATGAATCCCCATGAATATCCTCCATGAATCTCCATGAATCTCCATGAATCTCCATGTATCTCCATGAATCTACATGAATCTCCATGAATCTCCATGAATCTCCTCGATGAATCTCAATGAATCTTCATGAATCTCCTGATCCATGAACCTCTATGAATCTCCATGAATCTCCATGAATCTCCATGAATCTCCATGAATCTCCATGAATGTCCATGAATCTCCTCCATGAAACTCCTGTATGAATCTCCATGAATCTCCATGAATCTCCTTCATCAATCTCCACGAATCTCCATGAATCTCCATGAATCTCCTCCATGAATCTCCATGAATCACCTCCATGAATCTCCATGAATCTCCATGAATGTCTATGAATCTCCATGACTCTCCATGAATCTCCTAGAATCTCCATGAATCTCCATAAATCTCCAAGAATCTCCGTGAATCTCCATGAATCTCCATGAATCTCCATGAATCTCCTCCATGAATCTCCATGAATCTCCATGAATCTCCTGATCCATGAATCTCTATGAATCTCCATGAATCTCCATGAATATCCTCCATGAATCTCCATGAATCTCCATGAATATCCTCCATGAATCTCCATGAATCTTCATGAATCTCCTGATCCATGAATCTCTATGAATCCCCATGAATCTCCATGAATCTCCATGAATCTCCATGAATCGCCATGAATCTCCATATATCTCAATGAATTTCCAAGAATCTCCATGAATGTCCATGAATGTCCTCCATGAATCTCCATGCATCTCCACGAATCTCCATGAATCTCCATGAACCTCCTCCATGAATCACCATAAATATCCATGAATATCCATGAATCTCCATGAATCTCCATGTATCTCCATGAATCTACATGAATCTTCATGAATCTCCATGAATCTCCTCGATGAATCTCCATGCATCTTCATGAATCTCCTGATCCATGAACCTCTATGAATCTCCATGAATCTCCATGAATCCCCTTCATCAATCTCCATGAATCTCCATGAATGTCCATGAATCTCCATGAATCTCCTCCATGAATCTCCATGAATCTCCATGATATCCTGTATGAATCTTCATGAATCTCCATGAATCTCCATGCATCTCCATGAATCTCCATGAATGTCTATAAATCTCCATGTCTCTCCATGAATCTCCTTGAATCTCCATGAATCTCCATAAATCTCCAAGAATCTCCGTGAATCTCCATGAATCTCCATGAATCTCCATGAATCTCCTACATGAATCTCCATGAATCTCCAAGAATCTCCTCCATGAATCTCCATGAATCTACATGAATCACCATGAATCTCAATGAATCTCCTCGATGAATCTCCATGAATATTCATGAATCTCCTGATCCATGAATCTCTATGAATCTCCATGAATCTCCATGAATGTCCTCCATGAATCTCCATGAATCTCCATGAATCGCCATGAATCTCCATGTATCTCCATGAATTTCCAAGAATCTCCATGAAACTCCTCGATGAATCTCCATGAATCTCCATGATATCCTGTATGAATCTTCATGAATCTCCATGAATCTCCATGCATCTCCATGAATCTCCATGAATCTCCATGAACCTCCTCCATGAATCTCCATGACTCTCCATGAATCTACATGAATCTCCTTGAATCTCCATGAATCTCCATAAATTTCCAAGAATCTCCGTGAATCTCCATGAATCTCCAGGAATCTCCATGAATCTCCTCCATGAATCTCCATGAATCCCCAAGAATCTCCTCCATGAATCTCCACGAATCTCCATGAATCTCCATGTATCTCCATGAATCTACATGAATCTCCTCCACGAATCTCCATGAATCTCCAAGAATCTCCATGAATCTCCATGAATATCCATGAATCTCCATGAATCTCCATGAATCTCCATGTATCTCCATGAATCTACATGAATCTCCATGAATCTCCATGAATCTCCTCGATGAATCTCCATGAATCTCCGTGAATCTCCATGAATCTCCAGGAATCTCCATGAATCTCCTCCATGAATCTCCATGAATCCCCAAGAATCTCCTCCATGAATCTCCACGAATCTCCATGAATCTCCATGTATCTCCATGAATCTACATGAATCTCCTCCACGAATCTCCACGAATCTCCAAGAATCTCCATGAATCTCCATGAATATCCATGAATCTCCATGAATCTCCATGAATCTCCATGTATCTCCATGAATCTACATGAATCTCCATGAATCTCCATGAATCTCCTCGATGAATCTCCATGAATCTTCATGAATCTCCTGATCCATGAACCTCTATGAATCTCCATCAATCTCCTTGAATATCCTCCATGAATCTCCATGAATCTCCGTGAATCTCCATGAATCTCCATGAATCTCCATGAATCTCCTCCATGAATCTCCATGAATCTCCAAGAATCTCCTCCATGAATCTCCATGAATCTCCATGAATCTCCATGAATCTCCATGTATCTCCACGAATCTACATGATTCTCCATGAATCTCAATGAATCTCCTCGATGAATCTCCATGAATCTTCATGAATCTCCTGATCCATGAATCTCCATGAATCTCCATGAATCTCCATGAATATCCTCCATGAATCTCCATGAATCACCATGAATCTCCATGTATCTCCATGAATTTCCAAGAATCTCCATGAATGTCCACGAATGTCCTCCATGAATCTCCATGCATCTCCACGAATCTCCATGAATCTCCATGAACCTCCTCCATGAATCACCATAAATCTCCATGAATATCCATGAATCTCCATGAATCTCCATGTATCTCCATGAATCTCCATGTATCTCCATGAATCTTCATGAATCTCCATGAATCTCCATGAATCTCAATGAATATCCTGTATGAATCTTCATGAATCTCCATGAATCTCCATCCATCTCCATGAATCTCCATGAATCTCCATGAACCTCCTCCATGAATCTCCATGAATCTCCATGAATATCCATGAATCTCCATAATTCTCCATGAATCTCCATGAACCTCCTCCATGAATCTCCATGAATCTCCATGAATATCCATGAATCTCCATGAATCTCCATGAACCTCCTCCATGAATCTCCATGAATCTCCATGAATATCCATGAACCTCCTTCATCAATCTCCACGAATCTCCATGAATCTACATGAATCTCCATGAACCTCCTCCATGAATCTCCATGAATCTCCATGAATATCCATAAATCTCCATGAATCTCCATGAATCTCCATGAACCTCCTCCATGACTCTCCATGAATCTCCTTGAATCTCCATGAATCTCCATAAATCTCCAAGAATCTCCGTGCATCTCCATGAATCTACATGAATCTCCATGAATCTCCTCCATGAATCTCCTCCATGAATCTCCATGAATCTCCATGAATCTCCTGATCCATGAATCTCTATGAATCTCCATGAATCTCCATGAATATCCTCCATGAATCTCCATGAATCTTCATGAATCTCCTGATCCATGAATCTCTATGAATCCCCATGAATCTCCATGAATATCCTCCATGAATCTCCATGAATCGCCATGAATCTCCATGTATCTCCATGAATTTCCAAGAATCTCCATGAATGTCCATGAATGTCCTCCATGAATCTCCATGCATCTCCATGAATCTCCATGAATCTCCATGAACCTCCTCCATGAATCACCATAAATAGCCATGAATATCCATGAATCTCCATGAATCTCCATGAATCTCCATGTATCTCCATGAATCTACATGAATCTCCATGAATCTCCATGAATCCCCTCGATGAATCTCCATGAATCTTCATGAATCTCCTGATCCATGAACCTCTATGAATCTCCATGAATCTCCATGAATCTCCTTCATGAATCTCCATGAATCTCCATGAATCTCCATGCATCTCCATGAATCTCCATGAATCTCCATGAACCTCCTCCATGAATCGCCATGAATCTCCATGTATCTCCATGAATTTCCAAGAATCTCCATGAATGTCCATGAATATCCTCCATGAATCTCCATGAATCTCCATGAATCGCCATGAATCTCCATGTATCTCCATGAATTTCCAAGAATCTCCATGAAACTCCTCGATGAATCTCCATGAATCTCCATGATATCCTGTATGAATCTTCATCAATCTCCATGAATCTCCATGAATCTCCATGAATCTCCATGAATGTCCATGAATCTCCTCCATGAAACTCCTGTATGAATCTCCATGAATCTCCATGAATCTCCTTCATCAATCTCCACGAATCTCCATGAATGTCCTCCATGAATCTCCATGAATCACCTCCATGAATCTAGATGAATCTCCATGAAAGTCTATGAATCTCCATGACTCTCCATGAATCTCCTAGAATCTCCATGAATCTCCATAAATCTCCAAGAATCTCCGTGAATCTCCATGAATCTCCATGAATCTCCATGAATCTCCTCCATGAATCTCCTCCATGAATCTCCATGAATCTCCATGAATCTCCTGATCCATGAATCTCTATGAATCTCTATGAATCCCCATGAATCTCCATGAATCTCCATGAATCTCCATGAATCGCCATGAATCTCCATGTATCTCCATGAATTTCCAAGAATCTCCATGAATGTCCATGAATGTCCTCCATGAATCTCCATGCATCTCCACGAATCTCCATGAATCTCCATGAACCTCCTCCATGAATCACCATAAATCTCCATGAATATCCATGAATCTCCATGAATCTCCATGTATCTCCATGAATCTACATGAATCTTCATGAATCTCCATGAATCTCCTCGATGAATCTCCATGAATCTTCATGAATCTCCTGATCCATGAACCTCTATGAATCTCCATGAATCTCCATGAATCTCCTTCCTACATCTCCACGAATCTCCATGAATCTCCATGAATTTCCATGAATCTCCATGAACCCTCAAGAACCTCCTCTCTAAATCTCCATGAATCTCCATGAATATACATGAATCTTATTGAATCTCCATGAATCTCCATGTATCTCCATGAATCTACATGAATCTCCATGAATCTCCATGAATCTCCTCGATGAATCTCCATGAATCTTCATGAATCTCCTGATCCATGAACCTCTATGAATCTCCTTGCATCTCCATGAATATCCTCCATGAATCTCCATGAATCCCATGATATCCTGTATGAATCTTCATGAATCTCCATGAATCTCCATGCATCTCCATGAATCTCCATGAATCTCCATGAACCTCCTCCATGAGTCTCCATGAATCTCCATGAATATCCATGAATCTCCATGAATCTCCATGAATCTCCATGAACCTCCTCCATGAATCTCCATGAATCTCCATGAATATCCATGAACCTCCTCCATGAATCTCCATGAATCTCCATGAATATCCATGAATCTCCATGAATCTCCATGAATTTCCATGAATATCCTCCATGAATCTCCATGAATCTCCATGAATGTCCATGAATCTCCTCCATGAATCTCCTGTATGAATCTCCATGAATCTCCATGAATCACCTTCATCAATCTCCACGAATCTGCATGAATCTACATGAATCTCCATGAATCTCCATGAATCTCCATGAATCTCCATGATATCCTGTATGAATCTTCATGAATCTCCATGAATCTCCATGAATCTCCATGAATATCCATGAATCTCCATGAATCTCCATGAATCTCCATGAACCTCCTCCATGAATCTCCATGAATCTCCATGAATATCCATGAACCTCCTCCATGAATCTCCATGAATCTCCATGAATCTCCATGAATCTCCTTCATCAATCTCCACGAAATCTCCATGAATCTACATGAATCTCCATGAATCTCCATGATATCCTGTATGAATCTTCATGAATCTCCATGAATCTCCATGAATATCCATGAATCTCCATGAATCTCCATGAATCTCCATGAACCTCCTCCATGAATCTCCATGAATCTCCATGAATATCCATGAACCTCCTCCATGAGTCTCCATGAATCTCCATGAATCTCCATGAATCTCCTTCATCAATCTCCACGAAATCTCCATGAATCTACATGAATCTCCATGAATCTCCATGAATCTCCATGAGTCTCCATGAATATCCATGAATATCCATGAATCTCCATGCATCTCCATGAATCTCCATGAATCTCCATGAACCTCCTCCATGAATCACCATAAATAGCCATGAATATCCATGAATCTCCATGAATCTCCATGAATCTCCATGTATCTCCATGAATCTACATGAATCTCCATGAATCTCCATGAATCTCCTCGATGAATCTCCATGAATCTTCATGAATCTCCTGATCCATGAACCTCTATGAATCTCCATGAATCTCCATGAATCTCCTTCATGAATCTCCATGAATCTCCATGAATCTCCATGCATCTCCATGAATCTCCATGAATCTCCATGAACCTCCTCCATGAATCTCCATGAATCTCCAGGAATCTACATGAATCTCCATGAATCTCCATGAATCTCCTCCATGAATCTCCATGAATCACCTCCATGAATCTCCATGAATCTCCATGTATGTCTATAAATCTCCATGACTCTCCATGAATCTCCTTGAATCTCCATGAATCTCCATAAATCTCCAAGAATTTCCATGAATCTCCATGAATCTCCATGAATCTCCATGAATCTCCATGAATCGCCATGAATCTCCATGTATCTCCATGAATTTCCAAGAATCTCCATGAATGTCCATGAATATCCTCCATGAATCTCCATGAATCTCCATGAATCGCCATGAATCTCCATGTATCTCCATGAATTTCCAAGAATCTCCATGAAACTCCTCGATGAATCTCCATGAATCTCCATGATATCCTGTATGAATCTTCATCAATCTCCATGAATCTCCATGAATGTCCATGAATCTCCATGAATCTCCATGAACCTCCTCCATGAATCTCCATGACTCTCCATGAATCTCCATGAATCTCCATGAATCTCCATGAATCTCCTCCATGAATCTCCATGAATCACCTCCATGAATCTCCATGAATCTCCATGAATGTCTATGAATCTCCATGACTCTCCATGAATCTCCTTGAATCTTCATGAATCTCCATAAATCTCCAAGAATCTCCGTGAATCTCCATGAATCTCCATGAATCTCCATGAATCTCCTCCATGAATCTCCATGAATCCCCAAGAATCTCCTCCATGAATCTCCACGAATCTCCATGAATCTCCATGTATCTCCATGAATCTACATGAATCTCCATGAATCTCCATGAATCTCCTCGATGAATCTCAATGAATCTTCATGAATCTCCTGATCCATGAACCTCTATGAATCTCCATGAATCTCCATGAATCTCCATGAATCTCCATGAATCTCCATGAATGTCCATGAATCTCCTCCATGAAACTCCTGTATGAATCTCCATGAATCTCCATGAATCTCCTTCATCAATCTCCACGAATCTCCATGAATCTCCATGAATCTCCTCCATGAATCTCCATGAATCACCTCCATGAATCTCCATGAATCTCCATGAATGTCTATGAATCTCCATGACTCTCCATGAATCTCCTAGAATCTCCATGAATCTCCATAAATCTCCAAGAATCTCCGTGAATCTCCATGAATCACCATGAATCTCCATGAATCTCCTCCATGAATCTCCTCCATGAATCTCCATGAATCTCCATGAATCTCCTGATCCATGAATCTCTATGAATCTCCATGAGTCTCCATGAATATCCTCCATGAATCTCCATGAATCTCCATGAATATCCTCCATGAATCTCCATGAATCTTCATGAATCTCCTGATCCATGAATCTCTATGAATCCCCATGAATCTCCATGAATCTCCATGAATCTCCATGAATCGCCATGAATCTCCATGTATCTCCATGAATTTCCAAGAATCTCCATGAATGTCCATGAATGTCCTCCATGAATCTCCATGCATCTCCACGAATCTCCATGAATCTCCATGAACCTCCTCCATGAATCACCATAAATCTCCATGAATATCCATGAATCTCCATGAATCTCCATGTATCTCCATGAATCTACATGAATCTTCATGAATCTCCATGAATCTCCTCGATGAATCTCCATGAATCTTCATGAATCTCCTGATCCATGAACCTCTATGAATCTCCATGAATCTCCATGAATCCCCTTCATCAATCTCCATGAATCTCCATGAATGTCCATGAATCTCCATGAATCTCCTCCATGAATCTCCATGAATCTCCATGATATCCTGTATGAATCTTCATGAATCTCCATGAATCTCCATGCATCTCCATGAATCTCCATGAATGTCTATAAATCTCCATGTCTCTCCATGAATCTCCTTGAATCTCCATGAATCTCCATAAATCTCCAAGAATCTCCGTGAATCTCCATGAATCTCCATGAATCTCCATGAATCTCCTACATGAATCTCCATGAATCTCCAAGAATCTCCTCCATGAATCTCCATGAATCTACATGAATCACCATGAATCTCAATGAATCTCCTCGATGAATCTCCATGAATATTCATGAATCTCCTGATCCATGAATCTCTATGAATCTCCATGAATCCCCATGAATATCCTCCATGAATCTCCATGAATCTCCATGAATATCCATGAATCCCCATGAATATCCTCCATGAATCTCCATGAATCTCCATGAATCTCCATGTATCTCCATGAATCTACATGAATCTCCATGAATCTCCATGAATCTCCTCGATGAATCTCAATGAATCTTCATGAATCTCCTGATCCATGAACCTCTATGAATCTCCATGAATCTCCATGAATCTCCATGAATCTCCATGAATCTCCATGAATGTCCATGAATCTCCTCCATGAAACTCCTGTATGAATCTCCATGAATCTCCATGAATCTCCTTCATCAATCTCCACGAATCTCCATGAATCTCCATGAATCTCCTCCATGAATCTCCATGAATCACCTCCATGAATCTCCATGAATCTCCATGAATGTCTATGAATCTCCATGACTCTCCATGAATCTCCTAGAATCTCCATGAATCTCCATAAATCTCCAAGAATCTCCGTGAATCTCCATGAATCTCCATGAATCTCCATGAATCTCCTCCATGAATCTCCTCCATGAATCTCCTCCATGAATCTCCATGAATCTCCATGAATCTCCTGATCCATGAATCTCTATGAATCTCCATGAATCTCCATGAATATCCTCCATGAATCTCCATGAATCTCCATGAATATCCTCCATGAATCTCCATGAATCTTCATGAATCTCCTGATCCATGAACCTCTATGAATCTCCATGAATCTCCATGAATCCCCTTCATCAATCTCCATGAATCTCCATGAATGTCCATGAATCTCCATGAATCTCCTCCATGAATCTCCATGAATCTCCATGATATCCTGTATGAATCTTCATGAATCTCCATGAATCTCCATGCATCTCCATGAATCTCCATGAATGTCTATAAATCTCCATGTCTCTCCATGAATCTCCTTGAATCTCCATGAATCTCCATAAATCTCCAAGAATCTCCGTGAATCTCCATGAATCTCCATGAATCTCCATGAATCTCCTACATGAATCTCCATGAATCTCCAAGAATCTCCTCCATGAATCTCCATGAATCTACATGAATCACCATGAATCTCAATGAATCTCCTCGATGAATCTCCATGAATATTCATGAATCTCCTGATCCATGAATCTCTATGAATCTCCATGAATCTCCATGAATATCCTCCATGAATCTCCATGAATCTCCATGAATCGCCATGAATCTCCATGTATCTCCATGAATTTCCAAGAATCTCCATGAAACTCCTCGATGAATCTCCATGAATCTCCATGATATCCTGTATGAATCTTCATGAATCTCCATGAATCTCCATGCATCTCCATGAATCTCCATGAATCTCCATGAACCTCCTCCATGAATCTCCATGACTCTCCATGAATCTACATGAATCTCCTTGAATCTCCATGAATCTCCATAAATCTCCAAGAATCTCCGTGAATCTCCATGAATCTCCAGGAATCTCCATGAATCTCCTCCATGAATCTCCATGAATCCCCAAGAATCTCCTCCATGAATCTCCACGAATCTCCATGAATCTCCATGTATCTCCATGAATCTACATGAATCTCCTCCACGAATCTCCATGAATCTCCATGAATCTCCATGAATCTCCATGAATATCCATGAATCTCCATGAATCTCCATGAATCTCCATGTATCTCCATGAATCTACATGAATCTCCATGAATCTCCATGAATCTCCTCGATGAATCTCCATGAATCTTCATGAATCTCCTGATCCATGAACCTCTATGAATCTCCATCAATCTCCTTGAATATCCTCCATGAATCTCCATGAATCTCCATGAATGTCTATGAATCTCCATGACTCTCCATGAATCTCCTTGAATCTCCATGAATCTCCATAAATCTCCAACAATCTCCGTGAATCTCCATGAATCTCCAAGAATCTCCGTGAATCTCCATGAATCTCCATGAATCTCCATGAATCTCCTCCATGAATCTCCATGAATCTCCAAGAATCTCCTCCATGAATCTCCATGAATCTCCATGAATCTCCATGAATCTCCATGTATCTCCACGAATCTACATGATTCTCCATGAATCTCAATGAATCTCCTCGATGAATCTCTATGAATCTTCATGAATCTCCTGATCCATGAATCTCCATGAATCTCCATGAATCTCCATGAATATCCTCCATGAATCTCCATGAATCTCCATGTATCTCCATGAATCTTCATGAATCTCCATGAATCTCCATGAATCTCCACGAATCTTCATGAATCTCCTGATCCATGAACCTCTATGAATCTCCATGAATCTCGATGAATATCCTCTATGAATCTCCTTCATCAATCTCCACGAATCTCCATGGATCTCCATGAATCTCCATGAATCACCATGAATCTCCATGTATCTCCATGAATTTCCAAGAATCTCCATGAATGTCCACGAATGTCCTCCATGAATCTCCATGCATCTCCACGAATCTCCATGAATCTCCATGAACCTCCTCCATGAATCACCATAAATCTCCATGAATATCCATGAATCTCCATGAATCTCCATGTATCTCCATGAATCTCCATGTATCTCCATGAATCTTCATGAATCTCCATGAATCTCCATGAATCTCAATGAATATCCTGTATGAATCTTCATGAATCTCCATGAATCTCCATCCATCTCCATGAATCTCCATGAATCTCCATGAACCTCCTCCATGAATCTCCATGAATCTCCATGAATATCCATGAATCTCCATAATTCTCCATGAATCTCCATGAACCTCCTCCATGAATCTCCATGAATCTCCATGAATATCCATGAATCTCCATGAATCTCCATGAACCTCCTCCATGAATCTCCATGAATCTCCATGAATATCCATGAACCTCCTTCATCAATCTCCACGAATCTCCATGAATCTACATGAATCTCCATGAACCTCCTCCATGAATCTCCATGAATCTCCATGAATATCCATAAATCTCCATGAATCTCCATGAATCTCCATGAACCTCCTCCATGACTCTCCATGAATCTCCTTGAATCTCCATGAATCTCCATAAATCTCCAAGAATCTCCGTGCATCTCCATGAATCTACATGAATCTCCATGAATCTCCTCCATGAATCTCCTCCATGAATCTCCATGAATCTCCATGAATCTCCTGATCCATGAATCTCTATGAATCTCCATGAATCTCCATGAATATCCTCCATGAATCTCCATGAATCTTCATGAATCTCCTGATCCATGAATCTCTATGAATCCCCATGAATCTCCATGAATATCCTCCATGAATCTCCATGAATCGCCATGAATCTCCATGTATCTCCATGAATTTCCAAGAATCTCCATGAATGTCCATGAATGTCCTCCATGAATCTCCATGCATCTCCATGAATCTCCATGAATCTCCATGAACCTCCTCCATGAATCACCATAAATAGCCATGAATATCCATGAATCTCCATGAATCTCCATGAATCTCCATGTATCTCCATGAATCTACATGAATCTCCATGAATCTCCATGAATCTCCTCGATGAATCTCCATGAATCTTCATGAATCTCCTGATCCATGAACCTCTATGAATCTCCATGAATCTCCATGAATCTCCTTCATGAATCTCCATGAATCTCCATGAATCTCCATGCATCTCCATGAATCTCCATGAATCTCCATGAACCTCCTCCATGAATCGCCATGAATCTCCATGTATCTCCATGAATTTCCAAGAATCTCCATGAATGTCCATGAATATCCTCCATGAATCTCCATGAATCTCCATGAATCGCCATGAATCTCCATGTATCTCCATGAATTTCCAAGAATCTCCATGAAACTCCTCGATGAATCTCCATGAATCTCCATGATATCCTGTATGAATCTTCATCAATCTCCATGAATCTCCATGAATCTCCATGAATCTCCATGAATGTCCATGAATCTCCTCCATGAAACTCCTGTATGAATCTCCATGAATCTCCATGAATCTCCTTCATCAATCTCCACGAATCTCCATGAATCTCCTCCATGAATCTCCATGAATCACCTCCATGAATCTAGATGAATCTCCATGAATGTCTATGAATCTCCATGACTCTCCATGAATCTCCTAGAATCTCCATGAATCTCCATAAATCTCCAAGAATCTCCGTGAATCTTCATGAATCTCCATGAATCTCCATGAATCTCCTCCATGAATCTCCTCCATGAATCTCCATGAATCTCCATGAATCTCCTGATCCATGAATCTCTATGAATCTCCATGAATCTCCATGAATATCCTCCATGAATCTCCATGAATCTCCATGAATATCCTCCATGAATCTCCATGAATCTTCATGAATCTCCTGATCCATGAATCTCTATGAATCCCCATGAATCTCCATGAATCTCCATGAATCTCCATGAATCGCCATGAATCTCCATGTATCTCCATGAATTTCCAAGAATCTCCATGAATGTCCATGAATGTCCTCCATGAATCTCCATGCATCTCCACGAATCTCCATGAATCTCCATGAACCTCCTCCATGAATCACCATAAATCTCCATGAATATCCATGAATCTCCATGAATCTCCATGTATCTCCATGAATCTACATGAATCTTCATGAATCTCCATGAATCTCCTCGATGAATCTCCATGAATCTTCATGAATCTCCTGATCCATGAACCTCTATGAATCTCCATGAATCTCCATGAATCCCCTTCATCAATCTCCATGAATCTCCATGAATGTCCATGAATCTCCATGAATCTCCTCCATGAATCTCCATGAATCTCCATGAATCTCCATGAATATCCTCCATGAATCTCCATGAATCTCCATGTATCTCCATGAATCTTCATGAATCTCCATGAATCTCCATGAATCTCCACGAATCTTCATGAATCTCCTGATCCATGAACCTCTATGAATCTCCATGAATCTCGATGAATATCCTCTATGAATCTCCTTCATCAATCTCCACGAATCTCCATGGATCTCCATGAATGTCCATGAATGTCCATGAATCTGCTCCATGAATCTCCTGTATGAATCTCCATGAATCTCCATGAATCTCCATGAATCTCCATGAATCTCCTTCCTACATCTCCACGAATCTCCATGAATCTCCATGAATTTCCATGAATCTCCATGAACCCTCAAGAACCTCCTCTCTAAATCTCCATGAATCTCCATGAATATACATGAATCTTAATGAATCTCCATGAATCTCCATGTATCTCCATGAATCTACATGAATCTCCATGAATCTCCATGAATCTCCTCGATGAATCTCCATGAATCTTCATGAATCTCCTGATCCATGAACCTCTATGAATCTCCTTGCATCTCCATGAATATCCTCCATGAATCTCCATGAATCCCATGATATCCTGTATGAATCTTCATGAATCTCCATGAATCTCCATGCATCTCCATGAATCTCCATGAATCTCCATGAACCTCCTCCATGAATCTCCATGAATCTCCATGAATATCCATGAATCTCCATGAATCTCCATGAATCTCCATGAACCTCCTCCATGAGTCTCCATGAATCTCCATGAATATCCATGAATCTCCATGAATCTCCATGAATCTCCATGAACCTCCTCCATGAATCTCCATGAATCTCCATGAATATCCATGAACCTCCTCCATGAATCTCCATGAATCTCCATGAATATCCATGAATCTCCATGAATCTCCATGAATTTCCATGAATATCCTCCATGAATCTCCATGAATCTCCATGAATGTCCATGAATCTCCTCCATGAATCTCCTGTATGAATCTCCATGAATCTCCATGAATCACCTTCATCAATCTCCACGAATCTGCATGAATCTACATGAATCTCCATGAATCTCCATGAATCTCCATGAATCTCCATGAATCTCCATGATATCCTGTATGAATCTTCATGAATCTCCATGAATCTCCATGAATCTCCATGAATATCCATGAATCTCCATGAATCTCCATGAATCTCCATGAACCTCCTCCATGAATCTCCATGAATCTCCATGAATATCCATGAACCTCCTCCATGAATCTCCATGAATCTCCATGAATCTCCATGAATCTCCTTCATCAATCTCCACGAAATCTCCATGAATCTACATGAATCTCCATGAATCTCCATGATATCCTGTATGAATCTTCATGAATCTCCATGAATCTCCATGAATCTCCATGAATATCCATGAATCTCCATGAATCTCCATGAATCTCCATGAACCTCCTCCATGAATCTCCATGAATCTCCATGAATATCCATGAACCTCCTCCATGAGTCTCCATGAATCTCCATGAATCTCCATGAATCTCCTTCATCAATCTCCACGAAATCTCCATGAATCTACATGAATCTCCATGAATCTCCATGAATCTCCATGAGTCTCCATGAATATCCATGAATATCCATGAATCTCCATGAATCTCCATGAATCTCCATGAATCTCCATGAATATCCATGAACCTCCTCCATGAATCTCCATGAATCTCCATGAATCTCCATGAATCTCCTTCATCAATCTCCACGAAATCTCCATGAATCTACATGAATCTCCATGAATCTCCATGAGTCTCCATGAATCTCCATGAATATCCATGAATCTCCATGAATCTCCATGAATCTCCATGAACCTCCTCCATGAATCTCCATGAATCTCCATGAATATCCATGAACCTCCTCCATGAATCTCCATGAATCTCCATGAATCTCCATGAATCTCCATGAATCTCCATGATATCCTGTATGAATCTTCATGAATCTCCATGAATCTCCATGAATCTCCATGAATATCCATGAATCTCCATGAATCTCCATGAATCTCCATGAATCTCCATGAATCTCCTTCATCAATCTCCACGAAATCTCCATGAATCTCCATGAATCTCCATGAATCTCCTTCATCAATCTCCACGAAATCTCCATGAATCTACATGAATCTCCATGAATCTCCATGAATCTCCATGAGTCTCCATGAATATCCATGAATATCCATGAATCTCCATGAATCTCCATGAATCACCATGAATCTCCATGATATCCTGTATGAATCTTCATGAATCTCCATGAATCTCCATGCATCTCCATGAATCTCCATGAATCTCCATGAACCTCCTCAATGAATCTCCATGAATCTCCATGAATATCCATGAATCTCCATGAATCTTCATGAATCTCCATGAACCTCCTCCATGAATCTCCATGAATCTCCATGAATATCCATGAATCTCCATGAATCTCCATGAATATCCTCCATGAATCTCCATGAATCTCCATGAATGTCCATGAATCTCCTCCATGAATCTCCTGTATGAATCTCCATGAATCTCCATGAATCTCCATGAATCTCCTTTATCAATCTCCACGAATGTCCATGAATCTCCTCCATGAATCTCCTATATGAATCTCCATGAATCTCCATGAATCTCCATGAATCTCCATGAATCTCCTTCATCAATCTCCACGAATCTCCATGAATCTACATGAATCTCCATGAATCTCCATGAATCTCCATGAATATCCATGAATATCCATGAATCTCCATGTATCTCCATGAATCTCCATGAATCTCCATGAATATCCATGAATCTTCATGAATCTCCTCCATGAATCTCAATGAATCTCCATGAATCTCCATGTATCTCCATAAATCTACATGAATCTCCATGAATCTCAATGAATCTCCTCGATGAATCTCCATGAATCTTCATGAATCTCCTGATCCATGAATCTCTATGAATCTCCATGAGTCTCCATGAATCTCCATGAATATCCATGAATCTCCATGAATCTCCATGAATCTCCATGAACCTCCTCCATGAATCTCCATGAATCTCCATGAATATCCATGAACCTCCTCCATGAATCTCCATGAATATCCATGAATCTCCATGAATCTCCATGAATTTCCATGAATATCCTCCATGAATCTCCATGAATCTCCATGAATGTCCATGAATCTCCTCCATGAATCTCCTGTATGAATCTCCATGAATCTCCATGAATCACCTTCATCAATCTCCACGAATCTGCATGAATCTACATGAATCTCCATGAATCTCCATGAATCTCCATGAATCTCCATGAATCTCCATGATATCCTGTATGAATCTTCATGAATCTCCATGAATCTCCATGAATCTCCATGAATATCCATGAATCTCCATGAATCTCCATGAACCTCCTCCATGAATCTCCATGAATCTCCATGAATATCCATGAACCTCCTCCATGAATCTCCATGAATCTCCATGAATCTCCATGAACCTCCTCCATGAATCTCCATGAATCTCCATGAATATCCATGAACCTCCTCCATGAATCTCCATGAATCTCCATGAATCTCCATGAATCTCCTTCATCAATCTCCACGAAATCTCCATGAATCTACATGAATCTCCATGAATCTCCATGAATCTCCATGAGTCTCCATGAATATCCATGAATATCCATGAATCTCCATGAATCTCCATGAATCACCATGAATCTCCATGATATCCTGTATGAATCTTCATGAATCTCCATGAATCTCCATGCATCTCCATGAATCTCCATGAATCTCCATGAACCTCCTCAATGAATCTCCATGAATCTCCATGAATATCCATGAATCTCCATGAATCTCCATGAATCTCCATGAACCTCCTCCATGAATCTCCATGAATCTCCATGAATATCCATGAACCTCCTCCATGAATCTCCATGAATCTCCATGAATATCCATGAATCTCCATGAATCTCCATGAATATCCTCCATGAATCTCCATGAATGTCCATGAATCTCCTCCATGAATCTCCTGTATGAATCTCCATGAATCTCCATGAATCTCCATGAATCTCCACGAATGTCCATGAATCTCCTCCATGAATCTCCTATATGAATCTCCATGAATCTCCATGAATCTCCATGAATCTCCATGAATCTCCTTCATCAATCTCCACGAATCTCCATGAATCTACATGAATCTCCATGAATCTCCATGAATCTCCATGAATATCCATGAATATCCATGAATCTCCATGTATCTCCATGAATCTCCATGAATCTCCATGAATATCCATGAATCTTCATGAATCTCCTCCATGAATCTCAATGAATCTCCATGAATCTCCATGTATCTCCATAAATCTACATGAATCTCCATGAATCTCAATGAATCTCCTCGATGAATCTCCATGAATCTTCATGAATCTCCTGATCCATGAATCTCTATGAATCTCCATGAATCTCCATGAATCTCCATGAATGTCCTCCATGAATCTCCATGAATCTCCATGAATCTCCATGAACCTCCATGATATCCTGTATGAATCTTCATGAATCTCCATGAATCTCCATGAATCTCCATGAATCTCCATGAATCTCCATGAACCTCCTCCATGAATCTCCATGAATCTCCATGAATATCCATGAATCTCCATGAATCTCCATGTATCTCCATGAATTTCCAAGAATCTCCATGAATGTCCATGAATGTCCTCCATGAATCTCCATGCATCTCCATGAATCTCCATGAATCTCCATGAATCTTCATGAATCTCCATGAATCTCCTTCATCAATCTCCACGAATCTCCACGAATCTCCATGAATCTCCATGAATCTCCATGAATCTCCATGAATCTCCTCCATGAATCTCCATGAATCTCCATGAATCTCCATGAATCTCCATGAATATCCATGAATCTACATGTATCTCCATGAAGCTACATGAATCTCCATGAATCTCCATGAATCTCCTCGATGAATCTCCATGAATCTTCATGAATCTCCTGATCCATGAACCTCTATGAATCTCCATGAATCTCCATGAATATCCTCCATGAATCTCCATGAATCTCCATGATATCCTGTATGAATCTTCATGAATCTCCATGAATCTCCATGCATCTCCATGAATCTCCATGAACCTCCATGAACCTCCTCCATGAATCTCCATGAAAATCCTCCATGAATCTCCATGAACCTCCATGAATCTCCATGAACCGCCTCCATGAATCTCCATGAATCTCCATGAATATCCATGAATCTACATGTATCTCCATGAATCTACATGAATCTCCATGAATCTCCATGAATCTCCTCGATGAATCTCCATGAATCTTCATGAATCTCCTGATCCATGAACCTCTATGAATCTCCATGAATCTCCATGAATATCCTCCATGAATCTCCATGAATCTCCATGAATCTCCATGATATCCTGTATGAATCTTCATGAATCTCCATGAATCTCCATGCATCTCCATGAATCTCCATGAATCAGCATGAACCTCCTCCATGAATCTCCATGAAAATCCTCCATGAATCTCCATGAATCTCCATGAATCTCCATGAATCTCCTCCATGAATCTCCATGAATCTCCATGAATATCCATGAATCTCCATGAATCTCCATGAATCTCCATGTATCTCCATGAATCTTCATGCATCTCCATGCATCTCCATGCATCTCCATGAATCTCCATGAATCTCCATGAACCGCCTCCATGGATCTCCATGAATATCCATGAATCTCCATATGAATCTCCATGCATCTCCATGAATCTCCATGAATCTCCATGAACCTCCTCCATGAATCTCCATGAATCTCCATGAATATCCATGAATCTCCATGAATCTCCACGAATCTCCATGCATCTCCATGAATCTACATGAATCTCCATGAATCTCCATGAATCTCCTCCATGAATCTCCATGAATATCCATGAATCTACATGTATCTCCATGAATCTACATGAATCTCCATGAATCTCCATGAATCTCCTCGATGAATCTCCATGAATCTTCATGAATCTCCTGATCCATGAACCTCTATGAATCTCCATGAATCTCCATGAATATCCTCCATGAATCTCCATGAATCTCCATGAATCTCCATGATATCCTGTATGAATCTTCATGAATCTCCATGAATCTCCATGAATCTCCATGAATCTCCATGAATCTCCATGAATATCCATGAATCTACATGTTTCTCCATGAATCTACATGAATCTCCATGAATCTCCATGAATCTCCTCGATGAATCTCCATGAATCTTCATGAATCTCCTGATCCATGAACCTCTATGAATCTCCATGAATCTCCATGAATATCCTCCATGAATCTCCATGAATCTCCATGAATCTCCATGATATCCTGTATGAATCTTCATGAATCTCCATGAATCTCCATGCATCTCCATGAATCTCCATGAATCTCCATGAACCTCGTCCATGAATCTCCATGAAAATCCTCCATGAATGTCCATGAATCTCCATGAATCTCCATGAACCGCCTCCATGAATCTCCATGAATCTCCATGAATATCCATGAATCTACATGTTTCTCCATGAATCTACATGAATCTCCATGAATCTCCATGAATCTCCTCGATGAATCTCCATGAATCTTCATGAATCTCCTGATCCATGAACCTCTATGAATCTCCATGAATCTCCATGAATATCCTCCATGAATCTCCATGAATCTCCATGAATCTCCATGATATCCTGTATGAATCTTCATGAATCTCCATGAATCTCCATGAATCTCCATGAATCTCCATGAATCTCCATGAACCTCCTCCATGAATCTCCATGAAAATCCTCCATGAATCTCCATGAATCTCCATGAATCTCCACGAATCTCCATGTATCTCCATGAATCTACATGAATCTCCATGAATCTCCATGAATCTCCTCCATGAATCTCCATGAATATCCATGAATCTACATGTATCTCCATGAATCTACATGAATCTCCATGAATCTCCATGAATCTCCTCGATGAATCTCCATGAATCTTCATGAATCTCCTGATCCATGAACCTCTATGAATCTCCATGAATCTCCATGAATATCCTCCATGAATCTCCATGAATCTCCATGAATCTCCATGATATCCTGTATGAATCTTCATGAATCTCCATGAATCTCCATGCATCTCCATGAATCTCCATGAATCTCCATGAACCTCCTCCATGAATCTCCATGAAAATCCTCCATGAATCTCCATGAATCTCCATGAACCGCCTCCATGAATCTCCATGAATCTCCATGAATATCCTCGATGAATCTCCATGAATCTTCATGAATCTCCTAATCCATGAACCTCTATGAATCTCCATGAATCTCCATGAATATCCTCCATAAATCTCTATGAATCTCCATGAATGTCCATGAATCTCCTACATGAATCTCCATGAATCTCCATGTATCTCCATGAATCTACAAGAATCTCCATGAATCTCCATGAATCTCCTCCATGAATCTCCATGAATCTCCATGAATATCCATGAATCTCCATGAATCTCCTCCATGAATCTCCATGAATCACCTCCATGAATCTCCATGAATCTCTATGAATGTCTATGAATCTCCATGAATCTCCATGAATCTCCATGAATCTTCATGAATCTCCTGATCCATGAACCTCTATGAATCTCCATGAATCTCCATGAATATCCTCCATGAATCACCATGAATCTCCATGAATCTCCATGATATCCTGTATGAATCTTCATGAATCTCCATGAATCTCCATGCATCTCCATGAATCTCCATGAATCTCCATGAACCTCCTCCATGAATCTCCATGAAAATCCTCCATGAATGTCCATGAATCTCCATGAATCTCCATGAACCGCCTCCATGAATCTCCATGAATCTCCATGAATATCCATGAATCTACATGTTTCTCCATGAATCTACATGAATCTCCATGAATCTCCATGAATCTCCTCGATGAATCTCCATGAATCTTCATGAATCTCCTGATCCATGAACCTCTATGAATCTCCATGAATCTCCATGAATATCCTCCATGAATCTCCATGAATCTCCATGAATCTCCATGATATCCTGTATGAATCTTCATGAATCTCCATGAATCTCCATGAATCTCCATGAATCTCCATGAATCTCCATGAACCTCCTCCATGAATCTCCATGAAAATCCTCCATGAATCTCCATGAATCTCCATGAATCTCCACGAATCTCCATGTATCTCCATGAATCTACATGAATCTCCATGAATCTCCATGAATCTCCTCCATGAATCTCCATGAATATCCATGAATCTACATGTATCTCCATGAATCTACATGAATCTCCATGAATCTCCATGAATCTCCTCGATGAATCTCCATGAATCTTCATGAATCTCCTGATCCATGAACCTCTATGAATCTCCATGAATCTCCATGAATATCCTCCATGAATCTCCATGAATCTCCATGAATCTCCATGATATCCTGTATGAATCTTCATGAATCTCCATGAATCTCCATGCATCTCCATGAATCTCCATGAATCTCCATGAACCTCCTCCATGAATCTCCATGAAAATCCTCCATGAATCTCCATGAATCTCCATGAACCGCCTCCATGAATCTCCATGAATCTCCATGAATATCCTCGATGAATCTCCATGAATCTTCATGAATCTCCTAATCCATGAACCTCTATGAATCTCCATGAATCTCCATGAATATCCTCCATAAATCTCTATGAATCTCCATGAATGTCCATGAATCTCCTACATGAATCTCCATGAATCTCCATGTATCTCCATGAATCTACAAGAATCTCCATGAATCTCCATGAATCTCCTCCATGAATCTCCATGAATCTCCATGAATATCCATGAATCTCCATGAATCTCCTCCATGAATCTCCATGAATCACCTCCATGAATCTCCATGAATCTCTATGAATGTCTATGAATCTCCATGAATCTCCATGAATCTCCATGAATCTTCATGAATCTCCTGATCCATGAACCTCTATGAATCTCCATGAATCTCCATGAATATCCTCCATGAATCACCATGAATCTCCATGAATCTCCATGATATCCTGTATGAATCTTCATGAATCTCCATGAATCTCCATGCATCTCCATGAATCTCCATGAATCTCCATGAACCTCCTCCATGAATCTCCATGAAAATCCTCCATGAATGTCCATGAATCTCCATGAATCTCCATGAACCGCCTCCATGAATCTCCATGAATCTCCATGAATATCCATGAATCTACATGTTTCTCCATGAATCTACATGAATCTCCATGAATCTCCATGAATCTCCTCGATGAATCTCCATGAATCTTCATGAATCTCCTGATCCATGAACCTCTATGAATCTCCATGAATCTCCATGAATATCCTCCATGAATCTCCATGAATCTCCATGAATCTCCATGATATCCTGTATGAATCTTCATGAATCTCCATGAATCTCCATGAATCTCCATGAATCTCCATGAATCTCCATGAACCTCCTCCATGAATCTCCATGAAAATCCTCCATGAATCTCCATGAATCTCCATGAATCTCCACGAATCTCCATGTATCTCCATGAATCTACATGAATCTCCATGAATCTCCATGAATCTCCTCCATGAATCTCCATGAATATCCATGAATCTACATGTATCTCCATGAATCTACATGAATCTCCATGAATCTCCATGAATCTCCTCGATGAATCTCCATGAATCTTCATGAATCTCCTGATCCATGAACCTCTATGAATCTCCATGAATCTCCATGAATATCCTCCATGAATCTCCATGAATCTCCATGAATCTCCATGATATCCTGTATGAATCTTCATGAATCTCCATGAATCTCCATGCATCTCCATGAATCTCCATGAATCTCCATGAACCTCCTCCATGAATCTCCATGAAAATCCTCCATGAATCTCCATGAATCTCCATGAACCGCCTCCATGAATCTCCATGAATCTCCATGAATATCCTCGATGAATCTCCATGAATCTTCATGAATCTCCTAATCCATGAACCTCTATGAATCTCCATGAATCTCCATGAATATCCTCCATAAATCTCTATGAATCTCCATGAATGTCCATGAATCTCCTACATGAATCTCCATGAATCTCCATGTATCTCCATGAATCTACAAGAATCTCCATGAATCTCCATGAATCTCCTCCATGAATCTCCATGAATCTCCATGAATATCCATGAATCTCCATGAATCTCCTCCATGAATCTCCATGAATCACCTCCATGAATCTCCATGAATCTCTATGAATGTCTATGAATCTCCATGAATCTCCATGAATCTCCATGAATCTCCATGAATTTCCAAGAATCTCCATGAATGTCCATGAATGTGCTCCAAGAACCTCCATGCATCTCCATGAATATCCATGAATCTTCATGAATCTCCTCCATGAATCTCCATGAATCTCCAGGAATCTCCAGGAATCTACATGAATCTCCATGAATCTCAATGGATCTCCTCGATGAATCTCCATGAATCTTCATGAATCTCCTGATCCATGAATGTCTATGAATCTCCATGAATCTCCATGAATATCCTCCATGAATCTCCATGAATCTCCATGAATCACCTCCATGAATCTCCATGAATCTCTATGAATGTCTATGAATCTCCATGAATCTCCATGAATCTCCATGAATCTCCATGAATTTCCAAGAATCTCCATGAATGTCCATGAATGTCCTCCATGAACCTCCATGCATCTCCATGAATATCCATGAATCTTCATGAATCTCCTCCATGAATCTCCATGAATCTCCATGCATCTCCATGAATCTCCATGAATCTCCATGAACCTCCTCCATGAATCTCCATGAATCTCCATGATATCCTGTATGAATCTTCATGAATCTCCATGAATCTCCATGCATCTCCATGAATCTCCATGAATCTCCATGAATCTCCATGAATCTCCATGAACCTCCTCCATGAATCTCCATGAATATCCATGAATCTACATGAATCTCCATGAATCTCCATGTATCTCCATGAATCTACAAGAATTTTAATGAATCTCCATGAATCTCCTCCATGAATCTCCATGAATCACCTCCATGAATCTTCATGAATCTCCATGAATGTCTATGAATCTCCATGTATCTCCATGAATCTCCATGAATCTCCATGAATATCCTCCATGAATCTCCATGAATCTCCATGAATCACCTCCATGAATCTCCATGAATCTCTATGAATGTCTATGAATCTCCATGAATCTCCATGAATCTCCATGAATCTCCATGAATTTCCATGAATCTCCATGAATCTCCATGAATCTCCATGAATTTCCATGAATCTTCATGAATCTCCATGAATCTCCATGCATCTCCATGAATCTCCATGAATCTCCATGAACCTCCTCCATGAATCTCCATGAATCTTCATGAATCTCCATGAATATCCATGAATCACCATGAATCTCCATGAATCTCCTCCATGAATCTCCATGAATCACCTCCATGAATCACCTCCATGAATCTCCATGAATCTCCATGAATGTCTATGAATCTCCATGACTCTCCATGAATCTCCTTGAATCTACATGAATCTCCGTGAATCTCCATGAATCTCAATGAATCTCCATGAATCTCCATGATATCCTGTATGAATCTTCATGAATCTCCTAGATGAATCTCCATGAATCTCCATGAATCTCCATGAATGTCCATGAATCTCCTCCATGAATCTCCTGTATGAATCTCCATGAATCTCCACGAATCTCCATGAATCTCCATGAATCTCCATGAATCTCCATGATATCCTGTATGAATCTTCATGAATCTCCATGAATCTCCATGCATCTCCATGAATCTCCATGAATCTCCATGAACCTCCTCCATGAATCTCCATGAATCTCCATGAACCTCCTCCATGAATCTCCATGAATCTCCATGAATATTAATGAATCTCCATGAATCTCCATGTATCTCCATGAATCTCCATGAATCTCGTCGATGAATCTCCATGAATCTTCATGCATCTCCATGAATCTCCATGAATCTCCATGAATCTCCTCGATGAATCTCCATGAATCTTCATGCATCTCCATGAATCTCCATGAATCTCCATGAATCTCCATGAATCTCAATGAATCTCCTCGATGAATCTCCATGAATCTTCATGAATCTCCTTATCCATGAATCTCTATGAATCTCCATGTATCTCCATGAACCTCCTCCATGAATCTCCATGAATCACCATGAATCTCCATGTATCTCCATGAACCTCCTCCATGAATCTCCATGAATATCCATGAATCTCCATGAATCTCCATGAATATCCATGAATCTCCATGAATCTGCATGAATCTCCATGAATCTACATGAATCTCCATGAATCTCCATGAATCTCCTCGATGAATCTCCATGAATCTCCATGAGTATCCATGAATCTCCATGAACTTCCAAGAATCTCCATGAATGTCCATGAATCTCCTCCATGAATCTCCATGAATCTCCATGAATCTCCATGAATCTCCATGAATCTCCATGAATCACCTCCATGAATCTCCATGAATCTCTATGAATGTCTATGAATCTCAATGAATCTCCATGAATCTCCATGAATCTCCATGAATTTCCAAGAATCTCCATGAATGTCCATGAATGTCCTCCATGAACCTCCATGCATCTCCATGAATATCCATGAATCTTCATGAATCTCCTCCATGAATCTTCATGAATCTCCATGCATCTCCATGAATCTCCATGAATCTCCATGAACCTCCTCCATGAATCTCCATGAATCTCCATGAATATCCATGAATCTCCATGAATCTCCATGAATCTCCATGTATCTCCATGAATTTCCAAGAATCTCCATGAATGTCCATGAATGTCCACCATGAATCTCCATGCATCTCCATGAATCTCCATGAATCTCCATCAACCTCCACCATGAATATCCTCCATGAATCTCCATGAATCTCCATGAATCTCCATGAATCACCTCCATGAATCTCCATGAATCTCTATGAATGTCTATGAATCTCCATGAATCTACATGAATCTCCATGAATCACCTCCATGAATCTCCATGAATCTCTATGAATGTCTATGAATCTCCATGAATCTCCATGAATCTCCATGAATCTCCATGAATCTCCATGCATCTCCATGAATCTCCATGAATCTCCATGAACCTCCTCCATGAATCTCCATGATTCTCCATGAATATCCATGAATCTCCATGAATCTCCATGAATCTCCATGTATCTCCATGAATCACCTCCATGAATCTCCATGAATATCCATGAATCTCCATGAATCTCCATGAATCTCCATGAATCACCATGAATCTCCATGAATCTCCATGAATCTCCTTCATCAATCTCCACGAATCTCCACGAATCTCCATGAATCTCCATGAATCTCCATGAATCTCCATGAATCTCCTCGATGCATCTCCATGAATCTCCATGAATCTCCATGAACCTCCTCCATGAATCTCCATGAAACTCCATGAATCTCCATGAATCTCCATGAATCGCCATGTATGTCTATAAATCTCCATGAATCTCCATGAATCTCCTCCATGAATCTCCATGAATCTCCAAGAATCTCCTCCATGAATCTCCATGAATCTCCATGTATCTCCATGAATCTACGTGAATCTCCATGAATCACCTCCATGAATCTCCATGAATCTCCATGAATGTCTATGAATCTCCATGAATCTCCATGAGTCTCCATGAATCTCCACGAATTTCCAAGAATCTCCATGAATGTCCATGAATCTCCTCCATGAATCTCCACGAATCTCCATGAATATCCATGAATCTCCATGAATCTCCTCCATGAATCTCCTGTATGAATCTCCATGACTCTCCATGAATATCCTCCATGAATCTCCATGAATCTCCATGAATCGCCATGAATTTCCAGGTATCTCCATGAATTTCCAAGAATCTCCGTGAATGTCCATGAATGTCCTCCATGAATCTCCACGAATCTCCATGAATCTCTATGAATCACCTTCATCAATCTCCATGAATCACCTTCATCAATCTCTACGAATCTCCATGAATCTCCATGATTCTCCACGAATCTCCTCCATGAGTCTCCAATGAATCTCCATGAATCTCCATGAATCTCTATGAATCTTCATGAATTTCCATGAATCTCCATGAACCCTCATGAACCTCCTCTCTAAATATCCATGAATCTCCATGAATCTTCATGAATCTCCATGAATCTCCATGAATCTCCACAAATCTCCGTGAATCTCCATGAATCTCCTCCATGAATCTCCACGACTCTCCATGAATGTCCACGAATCTCCGCGAATCTCCATGAGTCTCCATGAATTTCCATGAATTTCCAAGAATCTCCATGAATGTCCACGAATCTCCTCCACGAATCTCCTCCATGAATCTCCATGAATATCCATGAATCTCCATGAATCTCCATGAATCACCTCCATGAATCTCCATGAATCTCCATGAATCTCCATGAATCTCCATGCATCTCCATGAATCTACATGAATCTCCATGAATCTCCATGAATCTCCTCCATGAATCTCCATGAATCACCTCCATGAATCACCTCCATGAATCTCCATGAATCTCCATGAATGTCTATGAATCTCCATGACTCTCCATGAATCTCCTTGAATCTACATGAATCTCCGTGAATCTTAATGAATCTCCTAGATGAATCTCCATGAATCTCCATGAATCTCCATGAATGTCCATGAATCTCCTCCATGAATCTCCTGTATGAATCTCCATGAATCCCCATGAATCTCCATGAATCTCAATGAATCTCCACGAATCTCCATGAATCTCCATGAATCTCGTCGATGAATCTCCATGAATCTTCATGCATCTCCATGAATCTCCATGAATCTCCATGAATCTCGTCGATGAATCTCCATGAATCTTCATGCATCTCCTGATCCATGAATCTCCATGAATCTCTATGAATCTCCATGTATCTCCATGAACCTCCTCCATGAATCTCCATGAATCACCATGAATCTCCATGTATCTCCATGAACCTCCTCCATGAATCTCCATGAATATCCATGAATCTCCATGAATCTCCATGAATATCCATGAATCTCCATGAATCTGCATGAATCTCCATGAATCTCCATGAATCTCCTCGATGAATCTCCATGAGTCTACATGAATCTCCATGAACTGCCAAGAATCTCCATGAATGTCCATGAATCTCCTCCATGAATCTCCATGAATCTCCATGAATCTCCATGAATCTCCATGAATCACATCCATGAATCTCCATGAATCTCTATGAATGTCTATGAATCTCAATGAATCTCCATGAATCTCCATGAATCTCCATGAATTTCCAAGAATCTCCATGAATGTCCATGAATGTCCTCCATGAACCTCCATGCATCTCCATGAATATCCATGAATCTTCATGAATCTCCTCCATGAATCTCCATGAATCTCCATGCATCTCCATGAATCTCCATGTATCTCCATGAACCTCCTCCATGAATCTCCATGAATATCCATGAATCTCCATGAATCTCCATGAATATCCATGAATCTCCATGAATCTGCATGAATCTCCATGAATCTACATGAATCTCCATGAATCTCCATGAATCTCCTCGATGAATCTCCATGAATCTCCATGAGTATCCATGAATCTCCATGAACTTCCAAGAATCTCCATGAATGTCCATGAATCTCCTCCATGAATCTCCATGAATCTCCATGAATCTCCTTCATCAATCTCCACGAATCTCCACGAATCTCCATGAATCTCCATGAATCTCCATGAATCTCCATGAATCTCCTCGATGCATCTCCATGAATCTCCATGAATCTCCATGAACCTCCTCCATGAATCTCCATGAAACTCCATGAATCTCCATGAATCTCCATGAATCTCCATGTATGTCTATAAATCTCCATGAATCTCCATGAATCTCCTCCATGAATCTCCATGAATCTCCAAGAATCTCCTCCATGAATCTCCATGAATCTCCATGTATCTCCATGAATCTACGTGAATCTCCATGAATCACCTCCATGAATCTCCATGAATCTCCATGAATGTCTATGAATCTCCATGAATCTCCATGAGTCTCCATGAATCTCCACGAATTTCCAAGAATCTCCATGAATGTCCATGAATCTCCTCCATGAATCTCCACGAATCTCCATGAATATCCATGAATCTCCATGAATCTCCTCCATGAATCTCCTGTATGAATCTCCATGACTCTCCATGAATATCCTCCATGAATCTCCATGAATCTCCATGAATCGCCATGAATTTCCAGGTATCTCCATGAATTTCCAAGAATCTCCGTGAATGTCCATGAATGTCCTCCATGAATCTCCACGAATCTCCATGAATCTCTATGAATCACCTTCATCAATCTCCATGAATCACCTTCATCAATCTCTACGAATCTCCATGAATCTCCATGATTCTCCACGAATCTCCTCCATGAGTCTCCAATGAATCTCCATGAATCTCCATGAATCTCTATGAATCTTCATGAATTTCCATGAATCTCCATGAACCCTCATGAACCTCCTCTCTAAATATCCATGAATCTCCATGAATCTTCATGAATCTCCATGAATCTCCATGAATCTCCACAAATCTCCGTGAATCTCCATGAATCTCCTCCATGAATCTCCACGAATCTCCATGAATGTCCACGAATCTCCGCGAATCTCCATGAGTCTCCATGAATTTCCATGAATTTCCAAGAATCTCCATGAATGTCCACGAATCTCCTCCACGAATCTCCTCCATGAATCTCCATGAATATCCATGAATCTCCATGAATCTCCATGAATCACCTCCATGAATCTCCATGAATCTCCATGAATCTCCATGCATCTCCATGAATCTACATGAATCTCCATGAATCTCCATGAATCTCCTCCATGAATCTCCATGAATCACCTCCATGAATCACCTCCATGAATCTCCATGAATCTCCATGAATCTCCATGAATGTCTATGAATCTCCATGACTCTCCATGAATCTCCTTGAATCTACATGAATCTCCGTGAATCTTAATGAATCTCCTAGATGAATCTCCATGAATCTCCATGAATCTCCATGAATGTCCATGAATCTCCTCCATGAATCTCCTGTATGAATCTCCATGAATCCCCATGAATCTCCATGAATCTCAATGAATCTCCACGAATCTCCATGAATCTCCATGAATCTCCATGAATCACCATGAATCTCCATGTATCTCCATGAACCTCCTCCATGAATCTCCATGAATATCCATGAATCTCCATGAATCTCCATGAATATCCATGAATCTCCATGAATCTGCATGAATCTCCATGAATCTCCATGAATCTCCTCGATGAATCTCCATGAGTCTACATGAATCTCCATGAACTGCCAAGAATCTCCATGAATGTCCATGAATCTCCTCCATGAATCTCCATGAATCTCCATGAATCTCCATGAATCTCCATGAATCACATCCATGAATCTCCATGAATCTCTATGAATGTCTATGAATCTCAATGAATCTCCATGAATCTCCATGAATCTCCATGAATTTCCAAGAATCTCCATGAATGTCCATGAATGTCCTCCATGAACCTCCATGCATCTCCATGAATATCCATGAATCTTCATGAATCTCCTCCATGAATCTCCATGAATCTCCATGCATCTCCATGAATCTCCATGAATCTCCATGAACCTCCTCCATGAATCTCCATGAACCTCCTCCATGAATCTCCATGAATCTCCATGAATCTCCATGTATCTCCATGAACCTCCTCCATGAATCTCCATGAATATCCATGAATCTCCATGAATCTCCATGAATATCCATGAATCTCTATGAATCTGCATGAATCTCCATGAATCTACATGAATCTCCATGAATCTCCATGAATCTCCTCGATGAATCTCCATGAATCTTCATGCATCTCCATGAATCTCCATGAATCTCCATGAATCTCCTCGATGAATCTCCATGAATTTTCATGCATCTCCATGAATCTCCATGAATCTCCATGAATCTCCATGAATCTCCTCGATGAATCTCCATGAATCTTCATGAATCTCCTGATCCATGAATCTCTATGAATCTCCATGTATCTCCATGAACCTCTCCATGAATCTCCATGAATCACCATGAATCTCCATGTATCTCCATGAACCTCCTCCATGAATCTCCATGAATATCCATGAATCTCCATGAATCTGCATGAATCTCCATGAATCTACATGAATCTCCATGAATCTCCATGAATCTCCTCGATGAATCTCCATGAATCTCCATGAGTATCCATGAATCTCCATGAACTTCCAAGAATCTCCATGAATGTCCATGAATCTCCTCCATGAATCTCCATGAATCTCCATGAATCTCCTTCATCAATCTCCACGAATCTCCACGAATCTCCATGAATCTCCATGAATCTCCATGAATCTCCATGAATCTCCTCGATGCATCTCCATGAATCTCCATGAATCTCCATGAACCTCCTCCATGAATCTCCATGAAACTCCATGAATCTCCATGAATCTCCATGAATCTCCATGTATGTCTATAAATCTCCATGAATCTCCATGAATCTCCTCCATGAATCTCCATGAATCTCCAAGAATCTCCTCCATGAATCTCCATGAATCTCCATGTATCTCCATGAATCTACGTGAATCTCCATGAATCACCTCCATGAATCTCCATGAATCTCCATGAATGTCTATGAATCTCCATGAATCTCCATGAGTCTCCATGAATCTCCACGAATTTCCAAGAATCTCCATGAATGTCCATGAATCTCCTCCATGAATCTCCACGAATCTCCATGAATATCCATGAATCTCCATGAATCTCCTCCATGAATCTCCTGTATGAATCTCCATGACTCTCCATGAATATCCTCCATGAATCTCCATGAATCTCCATGAATCGCCATGAATTTCCAGGTATCTCCATGAATTTCCAAGAATCTCCGTGAATGTCCATGAATGTCCTCCATGAATCTCCACGAATCTCCATGAATCTCTATGAATCACCTTCATCAATCTCCATGAATCACCTTCATCAATCTCTACGAATCTCCATGAATCTCCATGATTCTCCACGAATCTCCTCCATGAGTCTCCAATGAATCTCCATGAATCTCCATGAATCTCTATGAATCTTCATGAATTTCCATGAATCTCCATGAACCCTCATGAACCTCCTCTCTAAATATCCATGAATCTCCATGAATCTTCATGAATCTCCATGAATCTCCATGAATCTCCACAAATCTCCGTGAATCTCCATGAATCTCCTCCATGAATCTCCACGAATCTCCATGAATGTCCACGAATCTCCGCGAATCTCCATGAGTCTCCATGAATTTCCATGAATTTCCAAGAATCTCCATGAATGTCCACGAATCTCCTCCACGAATCTCCTCCATGAATCTCCATGAATATCCATGAATCTCCATGAATCTCCATGAATCACCTCCATGAATCTCCATGAATCTCCATGAATCTCCATGCATCTCCATGAATCTACATGAATCTCCATGAATCTCCATGAATCTCCTCCATGAATCTCCATGAATCACCTCCATGAATCACCTCCATGAATCTCCATGAATCTCCATGAATCTCCATGAATGTCTATGAATCTCCATGACTCTCCATGAATCTCCTTGAATCTACATGAATCTCCGTGAATCTTAATGAATCTCCTAGATGAATCTCCATGAATCTCCATGAATCTCCATGAATGTCCATGAATCTCCTCCATGAATCTCCTGTATGAATCTCCATGAATCCCCATGAATCTCCATGAATCTCAATGAATCTCCACGAATCTCCATGAATCTCCATGAATCTCCATGAATCACCATGAATCTCCATGTATCTCCATGAACCTCCTCCATGAATCTCCATGAATATCCATGAATCTCCATGAATCTCCATGAATATCCATGAATCTCCATGAATCTGCATGAATCTCCATGAATCTCCATGAATCTCCTCGATGAATCTCCATGAGTCTACATGAATCTCCATGAACTGCCAAGAATCTCCATGAATGTCCATGAATCTCCTCCATGAATCTCCATGAATCTCCATGAATCTCCATGAATCTCCATGAATCACATCCATGAATCTCCATGAATCTCTATGAATGTCTATGAATCTCAATGAATCTCCATGAATCTCCATGAATCTCCATGAATTTCCAAGAATCTCCATGAATGTCCATGAATGTCCTCCATGAACCTCCATGCATCTCCATGAATATCCATGAATCTTCATGAATCTCCTCCATGAATCTCCATGAATCTCCATGCATCTCCATGAATCTCCATGAATCTCCATGAACCTCCTCCATGAATCTCCATGAACCTCCTCCATGAATCTCCATGAATCTCCATGAATCTCCATGTATCTCCATGAACCTCCTCCATGAATCTCCATGAATATCCATGAATCTCCATGAATCTCCATGAATATCCATGAATCTCTATGAATCTGCATGAATCTCCATGAATCTACATGAATCTCCATGAATCTCCATGAATCTCCTCGATGAATCTCCATGAATCTTCATGCATCTCCATGAATCTCCATGAATCTCCATGAATCTCCTCGATGAATCTCCATGAATTTTCATGCATCTCCATGAATCTCCATGAATCTCCATGAATCTCCATGAATCTCCTCGATGAATCTCCATGAATCTTCATGAATCTCCTGATCCATGAATCTCTATGAATCTCCATGTATCTCCATGAACCTCTCCATGAATCTCCATGAATCACCATGAATCTCCATGTATCTCCATGAACCTCCTCCATGAATCTCCATGAATATCCATGAATCTCCATGAATCTCCATGAATCTCCATGAATCTCCTCCATGAATCTCCATGAATCTCCATGAATCTCCATGAATCTCCATGAATATCCATGAATCTCCATGAATCTCCATGAATCTCCATGTATCTCCATGAATCTACATGAATCTCCATGAATCTCCTCGATGCATCTCCATGAATCTCCATGAATCTCCATGAACCTCCTCCATGAATCTCCATGAAACTCCATGAATCTCCATGAATCTCCATGAATCTCCATGTATGTCTATAAATCTCCATGAATCTCCATGAATCTCCTCCATGAATCTCCATGAATCTCCAAGAATCTCCTCCATGAATCTCCATGAATCTCCATGTATCTCCATGAATCTACATGAATCTCCATGAATCACCTCCATGAATCTCCATGAATCTCCATGAATGTCTATGAATCTCCATGAACCCTCATGAACCTCCTCCCTAAATATCCATGAATCTCCATGAATCTTCATGAATCTCCATGAATCTCCATGAATCTCCACAAATCTCCGTGAATCTCCATGAATCTCCTCCATGAATCTCCACGAATCTCCATGAATGTCCACGAATCTCCGCGAATCTCCATGAGTCTCCATGAATTTCCATGAATTTCCAAGAATCTCCATGAATGTCCACGAATCTCCTCCACGAATCTCCTCCATGAATCTCCATGAATATCCATGAATCTCCATGAATCTCCATGAATCACCTCCATGAATCTCCATGAATCTCCATGAATCTCCATGTATCTCCATGAATCTACATGAATCTCCATGAATCTCCATGAATCTCCTCCATGAATATCCATGAATCACCTCCATGAATCACCTCCATGAATCTCCATGAATCTCCATGAATGTCTATGAATCTCCATGACTCTCCATGAATCTCCTTGAATCTACATGAATCTCCGTGAATCTTAATGAATCTCCTAGATGAATCTCCATGAATCTCCATGAATCTCCATGAATGTCCATGAATCTCCTCCATGAATCTCCTGTATGAATCTCCATGAATCCCCATGAATCTCCATGAATCTCAATGAATCTCCACGAATCTCCATGAATCTCCATGAATCTCCATGATATCCTGTATGAATCTTCATGAATCTCCATGAATCTCCATGCATCTCCATGAATCTCCATGAACCTCCTCCATGAATCTCCATGAATCTCCATGAACCTCCTCCATGAATCTCCATGAATCTCCATGAATATTAATGAATCTCCATGAATCTCCATGAATATTAATGAATCTCCATGAATCTCCATGTATCTCCATGAATCTCCATGAATCTCGTCGATGGATCTCCATGAATCTTCATGCATCTCCATGAATCTCCATGAATCTCCATGAATCTCCTCGATGAATCTCCATGAATCTTCATGCATCTCCATGAATCTCCATGAATCTCCATGAATCTCCATGAATCTCAATGAATCTCCTCGATGAATCTCCATGAATCTTCATGAATCTCCTGATCCATGAATCTCTATGAATCTCCATGTATCTCCATGAACCTCCTCCATGAATCTCCATGAATCACCATGAATCTCCATGTATCTCCATGAACCTCCTCCATGAATCTCCATGAATATCCATGAATCTCCATGAATCTCCATGAATATCCATGAATCTCCATGAATCTCCATGAATTTCCAAGAATCTCCATGAATCTCCATGAATCACCTCCATGAATCTCCATGAATCTCCATGAATCTCCATGTATCTCCATGAATCTACATGAATCTCCATGAATCTCCATGAATCTCCTCCATGAATCTCCATGAATCACCTCCATGAATCACCTCCATGAATCTCCATGAATCTCCATGAATGTCTATGAATCTCCATGACTCTCCATGAATCTCCTTGAATCTACATGAATCTCCGTGAATCTTAATGAATCTCCTAGATGAATCTCCATGAATCTCCATGAATCTCCATGAATGTCCATGAATCTCCTCCATGAATCTCCTGTATGAATCTCCATGAATCCCCATGAATCTCCATGAATCTCAATGAATCTCCACGAATCTCCATGAATCTCCATGAATCTCGTCGATGAATCTCCATGAATCTTCATGCATCTCCATGAATCTCCATGAATCTCCATGAATCTCCTCGATGAATCTCCATGAATCTTCATGCATCTCCTGATCCATGAATCTCCATGAATCTCTATGAATCTCCATGTATCTCCATGAACCTCCTCCATGAATCTCCATGAATCACCATGAATCTCCATGTATCTCCATGAACCTCCTCCATGAATCTCCATGAATATCCATGAATCTCCATGAATCTCCATGAATATCCATGAATCTCCATGAATCTGCATGAATCTCCATGAATCTCCATGAATCTCCTCGATGAATCTCCATGAATCTCCATGAGTCTACATGAATCTCCATGAACTGCCAAGAATCTCCATGAATGTCCATGAATCTCCTCCATGAATCTCCATGAATCTCCATGAATCTCCATGAATCTCCATGAATCACCTCCATGAATCTCCATGAATCTCTATGAATGTCTATGAATCTCAATGAATCTCCATGAATCTCCATGAATCTCCATGAATTTCCAAGAATCTCCATGAATGTCCATGAATGTCCTCCATGAACCTCCATGCATCTCCATGAATATCCATGAATCTTCATGAATCTCCTCCATGAATCTCCATGAATCTCCATGCATCTCCATGAATCTCCATGAATCTCCATGAACCTCCTCCATGAATCTCCATGAACCTCCTCCATGAATCTCCATGAATCTCCATGAATCTCCATGTATCTCCATGAACCTCCTCCATGAATCTCCATGAATATCCATGAATCTCCATGAATCTCCATGAATATCCATGAATCTCCATGAATCTGCATGAATCTCCATGAATCTACATGAATCTCCATGAATCTCCATGAATCTCCTCGATGAATCTCCATGAATCTTCATGCATCTCCATGAATCTCCATGAATCTCCATGAATCTCCTCGATGAATCTCCATGAATTTTCATGCATCTCCATGAATCTCCATGAATCTCCATGAATCTCCATGAATCTCAATGAATCTCCTCGATGAATCTCCATGAATCTTCATGAATCTCCTGATCCATGAATCTCTATGAATCTCCATGTATCTCCATGAACCTCTCCATGAATCTCCATGAATCACCATGAATCTCCATGTATCTCCATGAATCTCCTCCATGAATCTCCATGAATATCCATGAATCTCCATGAATCTCCATGAATCTCCATGAATCTCCATGAATCACCTCCATGAATCTCCATGAATCTCTATGAATGTCTATGAATCTCAATGAATCTCCATGAATCTCCATGAATCTCCATGAATTTCCAAGAATCTCCATGAATGTCCATGAATGTCCTCCATGAACCTCCATGCATCTCCATGAATATCCATGAATCTTCATGAATCTCCTCCATGAATCTCCATGAATCTCCATGCATCTCCATGAATCTCCATGAATCTCCATGAACCTCCTCCATGAATCTCCATGAATCTCCATGAATATCCATGAATCTCCATGAATCTCCATGAATCTCCATGTATCTCCATGAATTTCCAAGAATCTCCATGAATGTCCATGAATGTCCACCATGAATCTCCATGCATCTCCATGAATCTCCATGAATCTCCATCAACCTCCTCCATGAATATCCTCGATGAATCTCCATGAATATCCATGAATCTCCATGAATCTCCATGAATCTCCATGTATCTCCATGAATCACCTCCATGAATCTCCATGAATATCCATGAATCTCCATGAATCTCCATGAATCTCCATGAATCTCCATGAATCACCATGAATCTCCATGAATCTCCATGAATCTCCTTCATCAATCTCCACGAATCTCCACGAATCTCCATGAATCTCCATGAATCTCCATGAATCTCCATGAATCTCCTCCATGAATCTCCATGAATCTCCATGAATCTCCATGAATCTCCATGAATATCCATGAATCTCCATGAATCTCCATGAATCTCCATGTATCTCCATGAATCTACATGAATCTCCATGAATCTCCTCGATGCATCTCCATGAATCTCCATGAATCTCCATGAACCTCCTCCATGAATCTCCATGAAACTCCATGAATCTCCATGAATCTCCATGAATCTCCATGTATGTCTATAAATCTCCATGAATCTCCATGAATCTCCTCCATGAATCTCCATGAATCTCCAAGAATCTCCTCCATGAATCTCCATGAATCTCCATGTATCTCGATGAATCTACATGAATCTCCATGAATCACCTCCATGAATCTCCATGAATCTCCATGAATGTCTATGAATCTCCATGAATCTCCATGAGTCTCCATGAATCTCCACGAATTTCCAAGAATCTCCATGAATGTCCATGAATCTCCTCCATGAATCTCCACGAATCTCCATGAATATCCATGAATCTCCATGAATCTCCTCCATGAATCTCCTGTATGAATCTCCATGACTCTCCATGAATATCCTCCATGAATCTCCATGAATCTCCATGAATCGCCATGAATTTCCAGGTATCTCCATGAATTTCCAAGAATCTCCGTGAATGTCCATGAATGTCCTCCATGAATCTCCACGAATCTCCATGAATCTCTATGAATCACCTTCATCAATCTCCATGAATCACCTTCATGAATCTCTACGAATCTCCATGAATCTCCATGATTCTCCACGAATCTCCTCCATGAGTCTCCATGAATCTCCATGAATCTCCATGAATCTCTATGAATCTTCATGAATTTCCATGAATCTCCATGAACCCTCATGAACCTCCTCTCTAAATATCCATGAATCTCCATGAATCTTCATGAATCTCCATGAATCTCCATGAATCTCCACAAATCTCCGTGAATCTCCATGAATCTCCTCCATGAATCTCCACGAATCTCCATGAATGTCCACGAATCTCCGCGAATCTCCATGAGTCTCCATGAATTTCCATGAATTTCCAAGAATCTCCATGAATGTCCACGAATCTCCTCCACGAATCTCCTCCATGAATCTCCATGAATATCCATGAATCTCCATGAATCTCCATGAATCACCTCCATGAATCTCCATGAATCTCCATGAATCTCCATGTATCTCCATGAATCTACATGAATCTCCATGAATCTCCATGAATCTCCTCCATGAATCTCCATGAATCACCTCCATGAATCACCTCCATGAATCTCCATGAATCTCCATGAATGTCTATGAATCTCCATGACTCTCCATGAATCTCCTTGAATCTACATGAATCTCCGTGAATCTTAATGAATCTCCTAGATGAATCTCCATGAATATCCATGAATCTCCATGAATCTCCATGAATATCCATGAATCTCCATGAATCTGCATGAATCTCCATGAATCTACATGAATCTCCATGAATCTCCATGAATCTCCTCGATGAATCTCCATGAATCTCCATGAGTCTCCATGAATCTCCATGAACTTCCAAGAATCTCCATGAATGTCCATGAATCTCCTCCATGAATCTCCATGAATCTCCATGAATCTCCATGAATCTCCATGAATCACCTCCATGAATCTCCATGAATCTCTATGAATGTCTATGAATCTCAATGAATCTCCATGAATCTCCATGAATCTCCATGAATTTCCAAGAATCTCCATGAATGTCCATGAATGTCCTCCATGAACCTCCATGCATCTCCATGAATATCCATGAATCTTCATGAATCTCCTCCATGAATCTCCATGAATCTCCATGCATCTCCATGAATCTCCATGAATCTCCATGAACCTCCTCCATGAATCTCCATGAATCTCCATGAATATCCATGAATCTCCATGAATCTCCATGAATCTCCATGTATCTCCATGAATTTCCAAGAATCTCCATGAATGTCCATGAATGTCCACCATGAATCTCCATGCATCTCCATGAATCTCCATGAATATCCATGAATCTCCATGAATCTCCATGAATCTCCATGTATCTCCATGAATTTCCAAGAATCTCCATGAATGTCCATGAATGTCCACCATGAATCTCCATGCATCTCCATGAATCTCCATGAATCTCCATGAATCTCCATGAATTTCCAAGAATCTCCATGAATGTCCATGAATGTCCTCCATGAACCTCCATGCATCTCCATGAATATCCATGAATCTCCATGAATATCCATGAATCTCCATGAATCTCCATGAATCTCCATGTATCTCCATGAATTTCCAAGAATCTCCATGAATGTCCATGAATGTCCACCATGAATCTCCATGCATCTCCATGAATCTCCATGAATCTCCATGAACCTCCTCCATGAATATCCTCCATGAATCTCCATGAATCTCCATGAATCTCCATGAATCTCTATGAATGTCTATGAATCTCCATGAATCTACATGAATCTCCATGAATCTCCATGAATCACCTCCATGAATCTCCATGAATCTCTATGAATGTCTATGAATCTCCATGAATCTCCATGAATTTCCATGAATCTCCATGAATTTCCAAGAATCTCCATGAATGTCCATGAATGTCCTCCATGAACCTCCATGCATCTCCATGAATATCCATGAATCTTCATGAATCTCCTCCATGAATCTCCATGAATCTCCATGCATCTCCATGAATCTCCATGAATCTCCATGAACCTCCTCCATGAATCTCCATGAATCTCCATGAATATCCATGAATCTCCATGAATCTCCATGAATCTCCATGTATCTCCATGAATTTCCAAGAATCTCCATGAATGTCCATGAATGTCCACCATGAATCTCCATGCATCTCCATGAATCTCCATGAATCTCCATGAACCTCCTCCATGAATCTCCATGAATCTCCATGAATATCCATGAGTCTCCATGAATCTGCATGAATCTCCATGTATCTCCATGAATCTACATGAATCTCCATGAATCTCCATGAATAACCTCCATGAATCTCCATGAATCTCCATGAATGTCCATGAATCTCCTACATGAATCTCCTATATGAATCTCCATGAATCTCCACGAATCTCCATGAATCTCCATGAATATCCATGAATCTCCATGAATCTCCATGAATCTCCATGTATCTCCATGAATTTCCAAGAATCTCCATGAATGTCCATGAATGTCCACCATGAATCTCCATGCATCTCCATGAATGTCCATGAATCTCCATGAACCTCCTCCATGAATCTCCATGAATCTCCATGAATATCCATGAGTCTCCATGAATCTGCATGAATCTCCATGTATCTCCATGAATCTACATGAATCTCCATGAATCTCCATGAATAACCTCCATGAATCTCCATGAATCTCCATGAATCTCCATGAATCTCCATGCATCTCCATCAATCTCCATGAATCTCCAAGAGCCTCCTCCCTGAATCTCCATGAATATCCATGAATCTCCATGAATCTCCATGTATCTCCATGAATCTACAAGAATCTCCATGAATCTCCTCCATGAATCTCCATGAATCACCTCCATGAATCTCCATGAATCTCAACGAATCTCAATGAATCTCCATGAATCTCCTCGATGAATCTCCATGAATCTTCATGAATCTCCTAATCCATGAACTTCTATGAATCTCCATTAATCTCCATGAATATCCTCCATAAATCTCTATGAATCTCCATGAATGTCCATGAATCTCCTACATGAATCTCCATGAATCTCCATGTATCTCCATGAATCTACAAGAATCTCCATGAATCTCCATGAATCTCCTCCATGAATCTCCTCCATGAATCTCCATGAATCTCCATGAATATCCATGAATCTCCATGAATCTCCTCCATGAATCTCCATGAATCACCTCTATGAATCTCCATGAATCTCTATGAATGTCTATGAATCTCCATGAATCTCCATGAATCTCCATGAATCTCCATGAATTTCCAAGAATCTCCATGAATGTCCATGAATGTGCTCCATGAACCTCCATGCATCTCCATGAATATCCATGAATCTTCATGAATCTCCTCCATGAATCTCCATGAATCTCCAGGAATCTCCAGGAATCTACATGAATCTCCATGAATCTCAATGAATCTCCTCGATGAATCTCCATGAATCTTCATGAATCTCCTGATCCATGAATGTCTATGAATCTCCATGAATCTCCATGAATCACCTCCATGAATCTCCATGAATCTCTATGAATGTCTATGAATCTCCATGAATCTCCATGAATCTCCATGAATCTCCATGAATTTCCAAGAATCTCCATGAATGTCCATGAATGTCCTCCATGAACCTCCATGCATCTCCATGAATATCCATGAATCTTCATGAATCTCCTCCATGAATCTCCATGAATCTCCATGCATCTCCATGAATCTCCATGAATCTCCATGAACCTCCTCCATGAATCTCCATGAATCTCCATGATATCCTGTATGAATCTTCATGAATCTCCATGAATCTCCATGCATCTCCATGAATCTCCATGAATCTCCATGAATCTCCATGAATCTCCATGAACCTCCTCCATGAATCTCCATGAATATCCATGAATCTACATGAATCTCCATGAATCTCCATGTATCTCCATGAATCTACAAGAATTTCCATGAATCTCCATGAATCTCCTCCATGAATCTCCATGAATCACCTCCATGAATCTTCATGAATCTCCGTGAATGTCTATGAATCTCCATGTATCTCCATGAATCTCCATGAATCTCCATGAATATCCTCCATGAATCTCCATGAATCTCCATGAATCACCTCCATGAATCTCCATGAATCTCTATGAATGTCTATGAATCTCCATGAATCTCCATGAATCTCCATGAATCTCCATGAATTTCCATGAATCTCCATGAATCTCCATGAATCTCCATGATATCCTGTATGAATCTTCATGAATCTCCATGAATCTCCATGCATCTCCATGAATCTCCATGAATCTCCATGAACCTCCTCCATGAATCTCCATGAATCTTCATGAATCTCCATGAATCTCCATGAATATCCATGAATCACCATGAATCTCCATGAATCTCCTCCATGAATCTCCATGAATCACCTCCATGAATCACCTCCATGAATCTCCATGAATCTCCATGAATGTCTATGAATCTCCATGACTCTCCATGAATCTCCTTGAATCTACATGTATCTCCGTGAATCTCCATGAATCTCAATGAATCTCCATGAATCTCCATGATATCCTGTATGAATCTTCATGAATCTCCTAGATGAATCTCCATGAATCTCCATGAATCTCCATGAATGTCCATGAATCTCCTCCATGAATCTCCTGTATGAATCTCCATGAATCCCCATGAATCTCCATGAATCTCAATGAATCTCCACGAATCTCCATGAATCTCCATGAATCTCCATGAATCTCCATGATATCCTGTATGAATCTTCATGAATCTCCATGAATCTCCATGCATCTCCATGAATCTCCATGAATCTCCATGAACCTCCTCCATGAATCTCCATGAATCTCCATGAACCTCCTCCATGAATCTCCATGGATCTCCATGAATATTAATGAATCTCCATGAATCTCCATGTATCTCCATGAATCTCCATGAACCTCCTCCATGAATCTCCATGAATCTTCATGAATCTCCATGAATCTCCATGAATATCCATGAATCACCATGAATCTCCATGAATCTCCATGAATCTCCATGAATCTCCATGAATCTCCATGAATCTCAATGAATCTCCTCGATGAATCTCCATGAATCTTCATGAATCTCCAGATCCATGAATCTCTATGAATCTCCATGTATCTCCATGAACCTCCTCCATGAATCTCCATGAATCACCATGAATCTCCATGTATCTCCATGAACCTCCTCCATGAATCTCCATGAATATCCATGAATCTCCATGAATCTCCATGAATATCCATGAATCTCCATGAATCTGCATGAATCTCCATGAATCTACATGAATCTCCATGAATCTCCATGAATCTCCTCGATGAATCTCCACGAATCTCCATGAGTATCCATGAATCTCCATGAACTTCCAAGAATCTCCATGAATGTCCATGAATCTCCTCCATGAATCTCCATGAATCTCCATGAATCTCCATGAATCTCCATGAATCACCTCCATGAATCTCCATGAATCTCTATGAATGTCTATGAATCTCAATGAATCTCCATGAATCTCCATGAATCTCCATGAATTTCCAAGAATCTCCATGAATGTCCATGAATGTCCTCCATGAACCTCCATGCATCTCCATGAATATCCATGAATCTTCATGAATCTCCTCCATGAATCTCCATGAATCTCCATGCATCTCCATGAATCTCCATGAATCTCCATGAACCTCCTCCATGAATCTCCATGAATCTCCATGAATATCCATGAATCTCCATGAATCTCCATGAATCTCCATGTATCTCCATGAATTTCCAAGAATCTCCATGAATGTCCATGAATGTCCACCATGAATCTCCATGCATCTCCATGAATCTCCATGAATCTCCATGAACCTCCTCCATGAATATCCTCCATGAATCTCCATGAATCTCCATGAATCACCTCCATGAATCTCCATGAATCTCTATGAATGTCTAGGAATCTCCATGAATCTACATGAATCTCCATGAATCTCCATGAATCACCTCCATGAATCTCCATGAATCTCTATGAATGTCTATGAATCTCCATGAATCTCCATGAATCTCCATGAATCTCCATGAATTTCCAAGAATCTCCATGAATGTCCATGAATGTCCTCCATGAACCTCCATGCATCTCCATGAATATCCATGAATCTTCATGAATCTCCTCCATGAATCTCCATGAATCTCCATGCATCTCCATGAATCTCCATGAATCTCCATGAACCTCCTCCATGAATCTCCATGAATCTCCATGAATATCCATGAATCTCCATGAATCTCCATGAATCTCCATGTATCTCCATGAATTTCCAAGAATCTCCATGAATGTCCATGAATGTCCACCATGAATCTCCATGCATCTCCATGAATCTCCATGAATCTCCATGAACCTCCTCCATGAATCTCCATGAATCTCCATGAATATCCATGAATCTCCATGAATCTGCATGAATCTCCATGTATCTCCATGAATCTCCATTAATCTCCATGATATCCTGTATGAATCTTCATGAATCTCCATGAATCTCCATGCATCTCCATGAATCTCCATGAATCTCCATGAATGTCCATGAATCTCCTCCATGAATCTCCTGTATGAATCTCCATGAATCCCCATGAATCTCCATGAATCTCAATGAATCTCCACGAATCTCCATGAATCTCCATGAATCTCCATGAATCTCCATGATATCCTGTATGAATCTTCATGAATCTCCATGAATCTCCATGCATCTCCATGAATCTCCATGAATCTCCATGAACCTCCTCCATGAATCTCCATGAATCTCCATGAATCTCCATGATATCCTGTATGAATCTTCATGAATCTCCATGAATCTCCATGCATCTCCATGAATCTCCATGAATCTCCATGAACCTCCTCCATGAATCTCCATGAATCTCCATGAACCTCCTCCATGAATCTCCATGGATCTCCATGAATATTAATGAATCTCCATGAATCTCCATGTATCTCCATGAATCTCGTCGATGAATCTCCATGAATCTTCATGCATCTCCATGAATCTCCATGAATCTCCATGAATCTCCTCGATGAATCTCCATGAATCTTCATGCATCTCCATGAATCTCCATGAATCTCCATGAATCTCCATGAATCTCAATGAATCTCCTCGATGAATCTCCATGAATCTTCATGAATCTCCAGATCCATGAATCTCTATGAATCTCCATGTATCTCCATGAACCTCCTCCATGAATCTCCATGAATCACCATGAATCTCCATGTATCTCCATGAACCTCCTCCATGAATCTCCATGAATATCCATGAATCTCCATGAATCTCCATGAATATCCATGAATCTCCATGAATCTGCATGAATCTCCATGAATCTACATGAATCTCCATGAATCTCCATGAATCTCCTCGATGAATCTCCACGAATCTCCATGAGTATCCATGAATCTCCATGAACTTCCAAGAATCTCCATGAATGTCCATGAATCTCCTCCATGAATCTCCATGAATCTCCATGAATCTCCATGAATCTCCATGAATCACCTCCATGAATCTCCATGAATCTCTATGAATGTCTATGAATCTCAATGAATCTCCATGAATCTCCATGAATCTCCATGAATTTCCAAGAATCTCCATGAATGTCCATGAATGTCCTCCATGAACCTCCATGCATCTCCATGAATATCCATGAATCTTCATGAATCTCCTCCATGAATCTCCATGAATCTCCATGCATCTCCATGAATCTCCATGAATCTCCATGAACCTCCTCCATGAATCTCCATGAATCTCCATGAATATCCATGAATCTCCATGAATCTCCATGAATCTCCATGTATCTCCATGAATTTCCAAGAATCTCCATGAATGTCCATGAATGTCCACCATGAATCTCCATGCATCTCCATGAATCTCCATGAATCTCCATGAACCTCCTCCATGAATATCCTCCATGAATCTCCATGAATCTCCATGAATCACCTCCATGAATCTCCATGAATCTCTATGAATGTCTAGGAATCTCCATGAATCTACATGAATCTCCATGAATCTCCATGAATCACCTCCATGAATCTCCATGAATCTCTATGAATGTCTATGAATCTCCATGAATCTCCATGAATCTCCATGAATCTCCATGAATTTCCAAGAATCTCCATGAATGTCCATGAATGTCCTCCATGAACCTCCATGCATCTCCATGAATATCCATGAATCTTCATGAATCTCCTCCATGAATCTCCATGAATCTCCATGCATCTCCATGAATCTCCATGAATCTCCATGAACCTCCTCCATGAATCTCCATGAATCTCCATGAATATCCATGAATCTCCATGAATCTCCATGAATCTCCATGTATCTCCATGAATTTCCAAGAATCTCCATGAATGTCCATGAATGTCCACCATGAATCTCCATGCATCTCCATGAATCTCCATGAATCTCCATGAACCTCCTCCATGAATCTCCATGAATCTCCATGAATATCCATGAATCTCCATGAATCTGCATGAATCTCCATGTATCTCCATGAATCTCCATTAATCTCCATGATATCCTGTATGAATCTTCATGAATCTCCATGAATCTCCATGCATCTCCATGAATCTCCATGAATCTCCATGAATGTCCATGAATCTCCTCCATGAATCTCCTGTATGAATCTCCATGAATCCCCATGAATCTCCATGAATCTCAATGAATCTCCACGAATCTCCATGAATCTCCATGAATCTCCATGAATCTCCATGATATCCTGTATGAATCTTCATGAATCTCCATGAATCTCCATGCATCTCCATGAATCTCCATGAATCTCCATGAACCTCCTCCATGAATCTCCATGAATCTCCATGAATATCCATGAATCTCCATGAATCTGCATGAATCTCCATGTATCTCCATGAATCTCCATTAATCTCCATGTATCTCCATGAATCTCCATGAATCTCGTCGATGAATCTCCATGAATCTTCATGCATCTCCATGAATCTCCATGAATCTCCATGAATCTCCTCGATGAATCTCCATGAATCTTCATGCATCTCCATGAATCTCCATGAATCTCCATGAATCTCCATGAATCTCCATGAATCTCCATGAACCTCCTCCATGAATCTCCATGAATATCCATGAATCTACATGAATCTCCATGAATCTCCATGTATCTCCATGAATCTACAAGAATTTCCATGAATCTCCATGAATCTCCTCCATGAATCTCCATGAATCACCTCCATGAATCTTCATGAATCTCCGTGAATGTCTATGAATCTCCATGTATCTCCATGAATCTCCATGAATCTCCATGAATATCCTCCATGAATCTCCATGAATCTCCATGAATCACCTCCATGAATCTCCATGAATCTCTATGAATGTCTATGAATCTCCATGAATCTCCATGAATCTCCATGAATCTCCATGAATTTCCATGAATCTCCATGAATCTCCATGAATCTCCATGATATCCTGTATGAATCTTCATGAATCTCCATGAATCTCCATGCATCTCCATGAATCTCCATGAATCTCCATGAACCTCCTCCATGAATCTCCATGAATCTTCATGAATCTCCATGAATCTCCATGAATATCCATGAATCACCATGAATCTCCATGAATCTCCTCCATGAATCTCCATGAATCACCTCCATGAATCACCTCCATGAATCTCCATGAATCTCCATGAATGTCTATGAATCTCCATGACTCTCCATGAATCTCCTTGAATCTACATGTATCTCCGTGAATCTCCATGAATCTCAATGAATCTCCATGAATCTCCATGATATCCTGTATGAATCTTCATGAATCTCCTAGATGAATCTCCATGAATCTCCATGAATCTCCATGAATGTCCATGAATCTCCTCCATGAATCTCCTGTATGAATCTCCATGAATCCCCATGAATCTCCATGAATCTCAATGAATCTCCACGAATCTCCATGAATCTCCATGAATCTCCATGAATCTCCATGATATCCTGTATGAATCTTCATGAATCTCCATGAATCTCCATGCATCTCCATGAATCTCCATGAATCTCCATGAACCTCCTCCATGAATCTCCATGAATCTCCATGAACCTCCTCCATGAATCTCCATGAATCTCCATGAATATTAATGAATCTCCATGAATCTCCATGTATCTCCATGAATCTCGTCGATGAATCTCCATGAATCTTCATGCATCTCCATGAATCTCCATGAATCTCCATGAATCTCCTCGATGAATCTCCATGAATCTTCATGCATCTCCATGAATCTCCATGAATCTCCATGAATCTCCATGAATCTCAATGAATCTCCTCGATGAATCTCCATGAATCTTCATGAATCTCCAGATCCATGAATCTCTATGAATCTCCATGTATCTCCATGAACCTCCTCCATGAATCTCCATGAATCACCATGAATCTCCATGTATCTCCATGAACCTCCTCCATGAATCTCCATGAATATCCATGAATCTCCATGAATCTCCATGAATATCCATGAATCTCCATGAATCTGCATGAATCTCCATGAATCTACATGAATCTCCATGAATCTCCATGAATCTCCTCGATGAATCTCCACGAATCTCCATGAGTATCCATGAATCTCCATGAACTTCCAAGAATCTCCATGAATGTCCATGAATCTCCTCCATGAATCTCCATGAATCTCCATGAATCTCCATGAATCACCTCCATGAATCTCCATGAATCTCTATGAATGTCTATGAATCTCAATGAATCTCCATGAATCTCCATGAATCTCCATGAATGTCCATGAATCTCCTCCATGAATCTCCTGTATGAATCTCCATGAATCCCCATGAATCTCCATGAATCTCAATGAATCTCCACGAATCTCCATGAATCTCCATGAATCTCCATGAATCTCCATGATATCCTGTATGAATCTTCATGAATCTCCATGAATCTCCATGCATCTCCATGAATCTCCATGAATCTCCATGAACCTCCTCCATGAATCTCCATGAATCTCCATGAATATCCATGAATCTCCATGAATCTGCATGAATCTCCATGTATCTCCATGAATCTCCATTAATCCCCATGTATCTCCATGAATCTCCATGAATCTCGTCGATGAATCTCCATGAATCTTCATGCATCTCCATGAATCTCCATGAATCTCCATGAATCTCCTCGATGAATCTCCATGAATCTTCATGCATCTCCATGAATCTCCATGAATCTCCATGAATATCCATGAATCTCCATGAATCTGCATGAATCTCCATGAATCTACATGAATCTCCATGAATCTCCATGAATCTCCTCGATGAATCTCCATGAATCTCCATGAGTCTCCATGAATCTCCATGAACTTCCAAGAATCTCCATGAATGTCCATGAATCTCCTCCATGAATCTCCATGAATCTCCATGAATCTCCATGAATCACCTCCATGAATCTCCATGAATCTCTATGAATGTCTATGAATCTCAATGAATCTCCATGAATCTCCATGAATCTCCATGAATTTCCAAGAATCTCCATGAATGTCCATGAATGTCCTCCATGAACCTCCATGCATCTCCATGAATATCCATGAATCTTCATGAATCTCCTCCATGAATCTCCATGAATCTCCATGCATCTCCATGAATCTCCATGAATCTCCATGAATCTCCATGAACCTCCTCCATGAATCTCCATGAATCTCCATGAATCTCCATGAATATCCATGAATCTCCATGAATCTCCATGAATCTCCATGTATCTCCATGAATTTCCAAGAATCTCCATGAATGTCCATGAATGTCCACCATGAATCTCCATGCATCTCCATGAATCTCCATGAATCTCCATGAACCTCCTCCATGAATATCCTCCATGAATCTCCATGAATCTCCATGAATCACCTCCATGAATCTCCATGAATCTCTGTGAATGTCTATGAATCTCCATGAATCTACATGAATCTCCATGAATCTCCATGAATCACCTCCATGAATCTCCATGAATCTCTATGAATGTCTATGAATCTCCATGAATCTCCATGAATTTCCAAGAATCTCCATGAATGTCCATGAATGTCCTCCATGAATCTCCATGCATCTCCATGCATCTCCATGAATCTCCATGAATCTCCATGAACCTCCTCCATGAATATCCTCCATGAATCTCCATGAATCTCCATGAATCACCTCCATGAATCTCCATGAATCTCTATGAATGTCTATGAATCTCCATGAATCTACATGAATCTCCATGAATCTCCATGAATCACCTCCATGAATCTCCATGAATCTCTATGAATGTCTATGAATCTCCATGAATCTCCATGAATTTCCATGAATCTCCATGAATTTCCAAGAATCTCCATGAATGTCCATGAATGTCCTCCATGAACCTCCATGCATCTCCATGAATATCCATGAATCTTCATGAATCTCCTCCATGAATCTCCATGAATCTCCATGCATCTCCATGAATCTCCATGAATCTCCATGAACCTCCTCCATGAATCTCCATGAATCTCCATGAATATCCATGAATCTCCATGAATCTCCATGAATCTCCATGTATCTCCATGAATTTCCAAGAATCTCCATGAATGTCCATGAATGTCCACCATGAATCTCCATGCATCTCCATGAATCTCCATGAATCTCCATGAACCTCCTCCATGAATGTCCATGAATCTCCATGAATATCCATGAGTCTCCCTGAATCTGCATGAATCTCCATGTATCTCCATGAATCTACATGAATCTCCATGAATCTCCATGAATAACCTCCATGAATCTCCATGAATCTCCATGAATGTCCATGAATCTCCTACATGAATCTCCTATATGAATCTCCATGAATCTCCACGAATCTCCATGAATCTCCATGAATATCCATGAATCTCCATGAATCTCCATGAATCTCCATGCATCTCCATCAATCTCCATGAATCTCCAAGAGCCTCCTCCATGAATCTCCATGAATATCCATGAATCTCCATGAATCTCCATGAATCTCCATGTATCTCCATGAATCTACAAGAATCTCCATGAATCTCCATGAATCTCCTCCATGAATCTCCATGAATCACCTCCATGAATCTCCATGAATCTCAACGAATTTCAATGAATCTCCATGAATCTCCTCGATGAATCTCCATGAATCTTCATGAATCTCCTAATCCATGAACCTCTATGAATCTCCATTAATCTCCATGAATATCCTCCATAAATCTCTATGAATCTCCATGAATGTCCATGAATCTCCTACATGAATCTCCATGAATCTCCATGTATCTCCATGAATCTACAAGAATCTCCATGAATCTCCATGAATCTCCTCCATGAATCTCCATGAATCTCCAGGATATCCATGAATCTCCATGAATCTCCTCCATGAATCTCCATGAATCACCTCTATGAATCTCCATGAATCTCTATGAATGTCTATGAATCTCCATGAATCTCCATGAATCTCCATGAATCTCCATGAAATTCCAAGAATCTCCATGAATGTCCATGAATGTGCTCCATGAACCTCCATGCATCTCCATGAATATCCATGAATCTTCATGAATCACCTCCATGAATCTCCATGAATCTCTATGAATGTCTATGAATCTCCATGAATCTCCATGAATCTCCATGAATCTCCATGAATTTCCAAGAATCTCCATGAATGTCCATGAATGTCCTCCATGAATCTCCATGCATCTCCATGCATCTCCATGAATCTCCATGAATCTCCATGAACCTCCTCCATGAATATCCTCCATGAATCTCCATGAATCTCCATGAATCACCTCCATGAATCTCCATGAATCTCTATGAATGTCTATGAATCTCCATGAATCTACATGAATCTCCATGAATCTCCATGAATCACCTCCATGAATCTCCATGAATCTCTATGAATGTCTATGAATCTCCATGAATCTCCATGAATTTCCATGAATCTCCATGAATTTCCAAGAATCTCCATGAATGTCCATGAATGTCCTCCATGAACCTCCATGCATCTCCATGAATATCCATGAATCTTCATGAATCTCCTCCATGAATCTCCATGAATCTCCATGCATCTCCATGAATCTCCATGAATCTCCATGAACCTCCTCCATGAATCTCCATGAATCTCCATGAATATCCATGAATCTCCATGAATCTCCATGAATCTCCATGTATCTCCATGAATTTCCAAGAATCTCCATGAATGTCCATGAATGTCCACCATGAATCTCCATGCATCTCCATGAATCTCCATGAATCTCCATGAACCTCCTCCATGAATGTCCATGAATCTCCATGAATATCCATGAGTCTCCCTGAATCTGCATGAATCTCCATGTATCTCCATGAATCTACATGAATCTCCATGAATCTCCATGAATAACCTCCATGAATCTCCATGAATCTCCATGAATGTCCATGAATCTCCTACATGAATCTCCTATATGAATCTCCATGAATCTCCACGAATCTCCATGAATCTCCATGAATATCCATGAATCTCCATGAATCTCCATGAATCTCCATGCATCTCCATCAATCTCCATGAATCTCCAAGAGCCTCCTCCATGAATCTCCATGAATATCCATGAATCTCCATGAATCTCCATGAATCTCCATGTATCTCCATGAATCTACAAGAATCTCCATGAATCTCCATGAATCTCCTCCATGAATCTCCATGAATCACCTCCATGAATCTCCATGAATCTCAACGAATTTCAATGAATCTCCATGAATCTCCTCGATGAATCTCCATGAATCTTCATGAATCTCCTAATCCATGAACCTCTATGAATCTCCATTAATCTCCATGAATATCCTCCATAAATCTCTATGAATCTCCATGAATGTCCATGAATCTCCTACATGAATCTCCATGAATCTCCATGTATCTCCATGAATCTACAAGAATCTCCATGAATCTCCATGAATCTCCTCCATGAATCTCCATGAATCTCCAGGATATCCATGAATCTCCATGAATCTCCTCCATGAATCTCCATGAATCACCTCTATGAATCTCCATGAATCTCTATGAATGTCTATGAATCTCCATGAATCTCCATGAATCTCCATGAATCTCCATGAAATTCCAAGAATCTCCATGAATGTCCATGAATGTGCTCCATGAACCTCCATGCATCTCCATGAATATCCATGAATCTTCATGAATCTCCTCCATGAATCTCCATGAATCTCCAGGAATCTCCAGGAATCTACATGAATCTCCATGAATCTCAATGAATCTCCTCGATGAATCTCCATGAATCTCCATGAGTATCCATGAATCTCCATGAACTTCCAAGAATCTCCATGAATGTCCATGAATCTCCTCCATGAATCTCCATGAATCTCCATGAATCTCCATGAATCTCCATGAATCACCTCCATGAATCTCCATGAATCTCTATGAATGTCTATGAATCTTAATGAATCTCCATGAATCTCCATGAATCTCCATGAATTTCCAAGAATCTCCATGAATGTCCATGAATGTCCTCCATGAACCTCCATGCATCTCCATGAATATCCATGAATCTTCATGAATCTCCTCCATGAATCTCCATGAATCTCCATGCATCTCCATGAATCTCCATGAATCTCCATGAACCTCCTCCATGAATCTCCATGAATCTCCATGAATATCCATGAATCTCCATGAATCTCCATGAATCTCCATGTATCTCCATGAATTTCCAAGAATCTCCATGAATGTCCATGAATGTCCACCATGAATCTCCATGCATCTCCATGAATCTCCATGAATCTCCATGAACCTCCTCCATGAATCTCCATGAATCTCCATGAATATCCATGAATCTCCATGAATCTGCATGAATCTCCATGTATCTCCATGAATCTCCATGAATCTCCATGATATCCTGTATGAATCTTCATGAATCTCCATGAATCTCCATGCATCTCCATGAATCTCCATGAATCTCCATGAACCTCGTCCATGATTCTCCATGAATCTTCATGAATCTCCATGAATCTCCATGAATATCCATGAATCACCATGAATCTCCATGAATCTCCTCCATGAATCTCCATGAATCACCTCCATGAATCACCTCCATGAATCTCCATGAATCTCCATGAATGTCTATGAATCTCCATGACTCTCCATGAATCTCCTTGAATCTACACGAATCTCCGTGAATCTTAATGAATCTCCTAGATGAATCTCCATGAATCTCCATGAATCTCCATGAACGTCCATGAATCTCCTCCATGAATCTCCTGTATGAATCTCCATGAATCCCCATGAATCTCCATGAATCTCAATGAATCTCCACGAATCTCCATGAATCTCCATGAATCTCCATGAATCTCCATGATATCCTGTATGAATCTTCATGAATCTCCATGAATCTCCATGCATCTCCATGAATCTCCATGAATCTCCATGAACCTCCTCCATGAATCTCCATGAATCTCCATGAACCTCCTCCATGAATCTCCATGAATCTCCATGAATATTAATGAATCTCCATGAATCTCCATGTATCTCCATGAATCTCCATGAATCTCGTCGATGAATCTCCATGAATCTTCATGCATCTCCATGAATCTCCATGCATCTCCATGAATCTCCATGAATCTCCATGAACCTCGTCCATGATTCTCCATGAATCTTCATGAATCTCCATGAATCTCCATGAATATCCATGAATCACCATGAATCTCCATGAATCTCCTCCATGAATCTCCATGAATCACCTCCATGAATCACCTCCATGAATCTCCATGAATCTCCATGAATGTCTATGAATCTCCATGACTCTCCATGAATCTCCTTGAATCTACACGAATCTCCGTGAATCTTAATGAATCTCCTAGATGAATCTCCATGAATCTCCATGAATCTCCATGAATGTCCATGAATCTCCTCCATGAATCTCCTGTATGAATCTCCATGAATCCCCATGAATCTCCATGAATCTCAATGAATCTCCACGAATCTCCATGAATCTCCATGAATCTCCATGAATCTCCATGATATCCTGTATGAATCTTCATGAATCTCCATGAATCTCCATGCATCTCCATGAATCTCCATGAATCTCCATGAACCTCCTCCATGAATCTCCATGAATCTCCATGAACCTCCTCCATGAATCTCCATGAATCTCCATGAATATTAATGAATCTCCATGAATCTCCATGTATCTCCATGAATCTCCATGAATCTCGTCGATGAATCTCCATGAATCTTCATGCATCTCCATGAATCTCCATGAATCTCCATGAATCTCCTCGATGAATCTCCATGAATCTTCATGCATCTCCATGAATCTCCATGAATCTCCATGAATCTCCATGAATCTCAATGAATCTCCTCGATGAATCTCCATGAATCTTCATGAATCTCCTGATCCATGAATCTCTATGAATCTCCATGTATCTCCATGAACCTCCTCCATGAATCTCCATGAATCACCATGAATCTCCATGTATCTCCATGAACCTCCTCCATGAATCTCCATGAATATCCATGAATCTCCATGAATCTCCATGAATATCCATGAATCTCCATGAATCTGCATGAATCTCCATGAATCTCCATGAATCTCCATGAATCTCCTCGATGAATCTCCATGAATCTCCATGAGTCTCCATGAATCTCCATGAACTTCCAAGAATCTCCATGAATGTCCATGAATCTCCTCCATGAATCTCCATGAATCTCCATGAATCTCCATGAATCTCCATGAATCACCTCCATGAATCTCCATGAATCTCTATGAATGTCTATGAATCTCAATGAATCTCCATGAATCTCCATGAATCTCCATGAATTTCCAAGAATCTCCATGAATGTCCATGAATGTGCTCCATGAACCTCCATGCATCTCCATGAATATCCATGAATCTTCATGAATCTCCTCCATGAATCTCCATGAATGTCTATGAATCTCCATGAATCTCCATGAATCTCCTTCATCAATCTCCACGAATCTCAATGAATCTCCATGAATCTCCATGAATCTCCATGAATCTCCTCCATGAATCTCCATGGATCTCCATGAATCTCCATGAATCTCCATGAATCTCCATGAATCTCCATGATATCCTGTATGAATCTTCATGAATCTCCATGAATCTCCATGAATCTCCATGAATCTCCATGAATCTCCATGAACCTCCTCCATGAATCTCCATGAATCTCCATGAATCTCCATGAATCTCCATGAACCTCCTCCATGAATCTCCATGAATCTCCATGAATATCCATGAATCTCCATGAATCTGCATGAATCTCCATGTATCTCCATGAATCTACATGAATCTCCATGAATCTCCATGAATAACCTCCATGAATCTCCTTCATCAATCTCCATGCATCTCCATCAATCTCCATGAATCTCCATGAGCCTCCTCCATGAATCTCCATGAATATCCATGAATCTCCATGAATCTCCATGAACCTCCTCCATGAATCTCCATGAATCTCCATGAACCTCCTCCATGAATCTCCATGAATCTCCATGAATATTAATGAATCTCCATGAATCTCCATGTATCTCCATGAATCTCCATGAATCTCGTCGATGAATCTCCATGAATCTTCATGCATCTCCATGAATCTCCATGAATCTCCATGAATCTCCATGAATCTCAATGAATCTCCTCGATGAATCTCCATGAATCTTCATGAATCTCCTGATCCATGAATCTCTATGAATCTCCATGTATCTCCATGAACCTCCTCCATGAATCTCCATGAATCACCATGAATCTCCATGTATCTCCATGAACCTCCTCCATGAATCTCCATGAATATCCATGAATCTCCATGAATCTCCATGAATATCCATGAATCTCCATGAATCTGCATGAATCTCCATGAATCTACATGAATCTCCATGAATCTCCATGAATCTCCTCGATGAATCTCCATGAATCTCCATGAGTCTCCATGAATCTCCATGAACTTCCAAGAATCTCCATGAATGTCCATGAATCTCCTCCATGAATCTCCATGAATCTCCATGAATCTCCATGAATCTCCATGAATCACCTCCATGAATCTCCATGAATCTCTATGAATGTCTATGAATCTCAATGAATCTCCATGAATCTCCATGAATCTCCATGAATTTCCAAGAATCTCCATGAATCTCCATGAATATCCTTGAATCTCCATGAATCTCCATGAATCTCCATGTATCTCCATGAATTTCCAAGAATCTCCATGAATGTCCATGAATGTCCACCATGAATCTCCATGCATCTCCATGAATCTCCATGAATCTCCATGAACCTCCTCCATGAATATCCTCCATGAATCTCCATGAATCTCCATGAATCACCTCCATGAATCTCCATGAATCTCTGTGAGTGTCTATGAATCTCCATGAATCTACATGAATCTCCATGAATCTCCATGAATCACCTCCATGAATCTCCATGAATCTCTATGAATGTCTATGAATCTCCATGAATCTCCATGAATCTCCATGAATCTCCATGAATTTCCAAGAATCTCCATGAATGTCCATGAATGTCCTCCATGAACCTCCATGCATCTCCATGAATATCCATGAATCTTCATGAATCTCCTCCATGAATCTCCATGAATCTCCATGCATCTCCATGAATCTCCATGAATCTCCATGAACCTCCTCCATGAATCTCCATGAATCTCCATGAATATCCATGAATCTCCATGAATCTCCATGAATCTCCATGTATCTCCATGAATTTCCAAGAATCTCCATGAATGTCCATGAATGTCCGCCATGAATCTCCATGCATCTCCATGAATCTCCATGAATCTCCATGAACCTCCTCCATGAATCTCCATGAATCTCCATGAATATCCATGAATCTCCATGAATCTGCATGAATCTCCATGTATCTCCATGAATCTCCATGAATCTCCATGATATCCTGTATGAATCTTCATGAATCTCCATGAATCTCCATGAATATCCATGAATCACCATGAATCTCCATGAATCTCCTCCATGAATCTCCATGAATCACCTCCATGAATCACCTCCATGAATCTCCATGAATCTCCATGAATGTCTATGAATCTCCATGACTCTCCATGAATCTCCTTGAATCTACACGAATCTCCGTGAATCTTAATGAATCTCCTAGATGAATCTCCATGAATCTCCATGAATCTCCATGAATGTCCATGAATCTCCTCCATGAATCTCCTGTATGAATCTCCATGAATTCCCATGAATCTCCATGAATCTCAATGAATCTCCACGAATCTCCATGAATCTCCATGAATCTCCATGAATCTCCATGATATCCTGTATGAATCTTCATGAATCTCCATGAATCTCCATGCATCTCCATGAATCTCCATGAATCTCCATGAACCTCCTCCATGAATCTCCATGAATCTCCATGAACCTCCTCCATGAATCTCCATGAATCTCCATGAATATTAATGAATCTCCATGAATCTCCATGTATCTCCATGAATCTCCATGAATCTCGTCGATGAATCTCCATGAATCTTCATGCATCTCCATGAATCTCCATGAATCTCCATGAATCTCCTCAATGAATCTCCATGAATCTTCATGCATCTCCATGAATCTCCATGAATCTCCATGAATCTCCATGAATCTCAATGAATCTCCTCGATGAATCTCCATGAATCTTCATGAATCTCCTGATCCATGAATCTCTATGAATCTCCATGTATCTCCATGAACCTCCTCCATGATATCCTGTATGAATCTTCATGAATCTCCATGAATCTCCATGAATCTCCATGAATCTCCATGAATCTCCATGAACCTCCTCCATGAATCTCCATGAATCTCCATGAATCTCCATGAATCTCCATGAACCTCCTCCATGAATCTCCATGAATCTCCATGAATATCCATGAATCTCCATGAATCTGCATGAATCTCCATGTATCTCCATGAATCTACATGAATCTCCATGAATCTCCATGAATAACCTCCATGAATCTCCTTCATCAATCTCCATGCATCTCCATCAATCTCCATGAATCTCCATGAGCCTCCTCCATGAATCTCCATGAATATCCATGAATCTCCATGAATCTCCATGAATCTCCATGTATCTCCATGAATCTACAAGAATCTCCATGAATCTCCATGAATCTCCTCCATGAATCTCCATGAATCACCTCCATGAATCTCCATGAATCTCAACGAATCTCAATGAATCTCCATGAATCTCCTCGATGAATCTCCATGAATCTTCATGAATCTCCTAATCCATGAACCTCTATGAATCTCCATGAATCTCCATGAATATCCTCCATGAATCTCTATGAATCTCCATGAATGTCCATGAATCTCCTACATGAATCTCCATGACTCTCCATGTATCTCCATGAATCTACAAGAATCTCCATGAATCTCCATGAATCTCCTCCATGAATCTCCTCCATGAATCTCCATGAATCTCCATGAATATCCATGAATCTCCATGAATCTCCTCCATGAATCTCCATGAATCACCTCCATGAATCTCCATGAATCTCTATGAATGTCTATGAATCTCCATGAATCTCCATGAATCTCCATGAATCTCCATGAATTTCCAAGAATCTCCATGAATGTCGATGAATGTGCTCCATGAACCTCCATGCATCTCCATGAATATCCATGAATCTTCATGAATCTCCTCCATGAATCTCCATGAATCTCCAGGAATCTCCAGGAATCTACATGAATCTCCATGAATCTCAATGAATCTCCTCGATGAATCTCCATGAATCTTCATGAATCTCCTGATCCATGAATGTCTATGAATCTCCATGAATCTCCATGAATATCCTCCATGAATCTCCATGAATCTCCTCCATGAATCTCCATGAATCTCCATGAATCACCTCCATGAATCTCCATGAATCTCTATGAATGTCTATGAATCTCCATGAATCTCCATGAATCTCCATGAATCTCCATGAATTTCCAAGAATCTCCATGAATGTCCATGAATGTCCTCCATGAACCTCCATGCATCTCCATGAATCTCCATGAATCTCCATGAACCTCCTCCATGAATCTCCATGAATCTCCATGATATCCTGTATGAATCTTCATGAATCTCCATGAATCTCCATGCATCTCCATGAATCTCCATGAATCTCCATGAATCTCCATGAATCTCCATGAACCTCCTCCATGAATCTCCATGAATATCCATGAATCTACATGAATCTCCATGAATCTCCATGTATCTCCATGAATCTACAAGAATTTCCATGAATCTCCATGAATCTCCTCCATGAATCTCCATGAATCACCTCCATGAATCTTCATGAATCTCCATGAATGTCTATGAATCTCCATGTATCTCCATGAATCTCCATGAATCTCCATGAATATCCTCCATGAATCTCCATGAATCTCCATGAATCACCTCCATGAATCTCCATGAATCTCTATGAATGTCTATGAATCTCCATGAATCTCCATGAATCTCCATGAATCTCCATGAATTTCCAAGAATCTCCATGAATGTCCATGAATGTCCTCCATGAACCTCCATGCATCTCCATGAATATCCATGAATCTCCATGAATCTCGTCCGTGAATCTCCATGAATCTCCTTCATGAATCTCCACGAATCTCCATGAATGTCCATGAATCTCCATGAATCTCCATGAGTCTCCATGAATCTCCATGAATTTCCAAGAATCTCCATGAATGTCCATGAATCTCCATGAATCTCCATGAATCTCAATGAATCTCCTCGATGAATCTCCGTGAATCTTCATGAATCTCCTGATCCATGAATCTCTATGAATCTCCATGTATCTCCATGAACCTCCTCCATGAATCTCCATGAATCACCATGAATCTCCATGTATCTCCATGAACCTCCTCCATGAATCTCCATGAATATCCATGAATCTCCATGAATCTCCATGAATATCCATGAATCTCCATGAATCTGCATGAATCTCCATGAATCTACATGAATCTCCATGAATCTCCATGAATCTCCTCGATGAATCTCCATGAATCTCCATGAGTCTCCATGAATCTCCATGAACTTCCAAGAATCTCCATGAAGGTCCATGAATCTCCTCCATGAATCTCCATGAATCTCCATGAATCTCCATAAATCTCCATGAACCTCCTCCATGAATCTCCATGAATCACCATGAATCTCCATGTATCTCCATGAACCTCCTCCATGAATCTCCATGAATATCCATGAATCTCCATGAATCTCCATGAATATCCATGAATCTCCATGAATCTGCATGAATCTCCATGAATCTACATGAATCTCCATGAATCTCCATGAATCTCCTCGATGAATCTCCATGAATCTCCATGAGTCTCCATGAATCTCCATGAACTTCCAAGAATCTCCATGAATGTCCATGAATCTCCTCCATGAATCTCCATGAATCTCCATGAATCTCCATGAATCTCCATGAATCACCTCCATGAATCTCCATGAATCTCTATGAATGTCTATGAATCTCAATGAATCTCCATGAATCTCCATGAATCTCCATGAATTTCCAAGAATCTCCATGAATGTCCATGAATGTGCTCCATGAACCTCCATGCATCTCCATGAATATCCATGAATCTTCATGAATCTCCTCCATGAATCTCCATGAATGTCTATGAATCTCCATGAATCTCCATGAATCTCCTTCATCAATCTCCACGAATCTCAATGAATCTCCATGAATCTCCATGAATCTCCATGAATCTCCTCCATGAATCTCCATGGATCTCCATGAATCTCCATGAATCTCCATGAATCTCCATGATATCCTGTATGAATCTTCATGAATCTCCATGAATCTCCATGAATCTCCATGAATCTCCATGAATCTCCATGAACCTCCTCCATGAATCTCCATGAATCTCCATGAATCTCCATGAACCTCCTCCATGAATCTCCATGAATCTCCATGAATATCCATGAATCTCCATGAATCTGCATGAATCTCCATGTATCTCCATGAATCTACATGAATCTCCATGAATCTCCATGAATAACCTCCATGAATCTCCTTCATCAATCTCCATGCATCTCCATCAATCTCCATGAATCTCCATGAGCCTCCTCCATGAATCTCCATGAATATCCATGAATCTCCATGAATCTCCATGAACCTCCTCCATGAATCTCCATGAATCTCCATGAACCTCCTCCATGAATCTCCATGAATCTCCATGAATATTAATGAATCTCCATGAATCTCCATGTATCTCCATGAATCTCCATGAATCTCGTCGATGAATCTCCATGAATCTTCATGCATCTCCATGAATCTCCATGAATCTCCATGAATCTCCATGAATCTCAATGAATCTCCTCGATGAATCTCCATGAATCTTCATGAATCTCCTGATCCATGAATCTCTATGAATCTCCATGTATCTCCATGAACCTCCTCCATGAATCTCCATGAATCACCATGAATCTCCATGTATCTCCATGAACCTCCTCCATGAATCTCCATGAATATCCATGAATCTCCATGAATCTCCATGAATATCCATGAATCTCCATGAATCTGCATGAATCTCCATGAATCTACATGAATCTCCATGAATCTCCATGAATCTCCTCGATGAATCTCCATGAATCTCCATGAGTCTCCATGAACCTCCATGAACTTCCAAGAATCTCCATGAATGTCCATGAATCTCCTCCATGAATCTCCATGAATCTCCATGAATCTCCATGAATCTCCATGAATCACCTCCATGAATCTCCATGAATCTCTATGAATGTCTATGAATCGCAATGAATCTCCATGAATCTCCATGAATCTCCATGAATTTCCAAGAATCTCCATGAATCTCCATGAATATCCATGAATCTCCATGAATCTCCATGAATCTCCATGTATCTCCATGAATCTCCATGAATATCCATGAATCTCCATGAATCTGCATGAATCTCCATGAATCTACATGAATCTCCATGAATCTCCATGAATCTCCTCGATGAATCTCCATGAATCTCCATGAGTCTCCATGAACCTCCATGAACTTCCAAGAATCTCCATGAATGTCCATGAATCTCCTCCATGAATCTCCATGAACCTCCATGCATCTCCATGAATATCCATGAATCTTCATGAATCTCCTCCATGAATCTCCATGAATCTCCATGCATCTCCATGAATCTCCATGAATCTCCATGAACCTCCTCCATGAATCTCCATGAATCTCCATGAATATCCATGAATCTCCATGAATCTCCATGAATCTCCATGTATCTCCATGAATTTCCAAGAATCTCCATGAATGTCCATGAATGTCCGCCATGAATCTCCATGCATCTCCATGAATCTCCATGAATCTCCATGAACCTCCTCCATGAATCTCCATGAATCTCCATGAATATCCATGAATCTCCATGAATCTGCATGAATCTCCATGTATCTCCATGAATCTCCATGAATCTCCATGATATCCTGTATGAATCTTCATGAATCTCCATGAATCTCCATGAATATCCATGAATCACCATGAATCTCCATGAATCTCCTCCATGAATCTCCATGAATCACCTCCATGAATCACCTCCATGAATCTCCATGAATCTCCATGAATGTCTATGAATCTCCATGACTCTCCATGAATCTCCTTGAATCTACACGAATCTCCGTGAATCTTAATGAATCTCCTAGATGAATCTCCATGAATCTCCATGAATCTCCATGAATGTCCATGAATCTCCTCCATGAATCTCCTGTATGAATCTCCATGAATCCCCATGAATCTCCATGAATCTCAATGAATCTCCACGAATCTCCATGAATCTCCATGAATCTCCATGAATCTCCATGATATCCTGTATGAATCTTCATGAATCTCCATGAATCTCCATGCATCTCCATGAATCTCCATGAATCTCCATGAACCTCCTCCATGAATCTCCATGAATCTCCATGAACCTCCTCCATGAATCTCCATGAATCTCCATGAATATTAATGAATCTCCATGAATCTCCATGTATCTCCATGAATCTCCATGAATCTAGTCGATGAATCTCCATGAATCTTCATGCATCTCCATGAATCTCCATGAATCTCCATGAATCTCCTCGATGAATCTCCATGAATCTTCATGCATCTCCATGAATCTCCATGAATCTCCATGAATCTCCATGAATCTCAATGAATCTCCTCGATGAATCTCCATGAATCTTCATGAATCTCCTGATCCATGAATCTCTATGAATCTCCATGTATCTCCATGAACCTCCTCCATGAATCTCCATGAATCACCATGAATCTCCATGTATCTCCATGAACCTCCTCCATGAATCTCCATGAATATCCATGAATCTCCATGAATCTCCATGAATATCCATGAATCTCCATGAATCTGCATGAATCTCCATGAATCTACATGAATCTCCATGAATCTCCATGAATCTCCTCGATGAATCTCCATGAATCTCCATGAGTCTCCATGAATCTCCATGAACTTCCAAGAATCTCCATGAATGTCCATGAATCTCCTCCATGAATCTCCATGAATCTCCATGAATCTCCATGAATCTCCATGAATCACCTCCATGAATCTCCATGAATCTCTATGAATGTCTATGAATCTCAATGAATCTCCATGAATCTCCATGAATCTCCATGAATTTCCAAGAATCTCCATGAATGTCCATGAATGTGCTCCATGAACCTCCATGCATCTCCATGAATATCCATGAATCTTCATGAATCTCCTCCATGAATCTCCATGAATGTCTATGAATCTCCATGAATCTCCATGAATCTCCTTCATCAATCTCCACGAATCTCAATGAATCTCCATGAATCTCCATGAATCTCCATGAATCTCCTCCATGAATCTCCATGGATCTCCATGAATCTCCATGAATCTCCATGAATCTCCATGAATCTCCATGATATCCTGTATGAATCTTCATGAATCTCCATGAATCTCCATGAATCTCCATGAATCTCCATGAATCTCCATGAACCTCCTCCATGAATCTCCATGAATCTCCATGAATCTCCATGAATCTCCATGAACCTCCTCCATGAATCTCCATGAATCTCCATGAATATCCATGAATCTCCATGAATCTGCATGAATCCCCATGTATCTCCATGAATCTACATGAATCTCCATGAATCTCCATGAATAACCTCCATGAATCTCCTTCATCAATCTCCATGCATCTCCATCAATCTCCATGAATCTCCATGAGCCTCCTCCATGAATCTCCATGAATATCCATGAATCTCCATGAATCTCCATGAATCTCCATGTATCTCCATGAATCTACAAGAATCTCCATGAATCTCCATGAATCTCCTCCATGAATCTCCATGAATCACCTCCATGAATCTCCATGAATCTCAACGAATCTCAATGAATCTCCATGAATCTCCTCGTTGAATCTCCATGAATCTTCATGAATCTCCTAATCCATGAACCTCTATGAATCTCCATGAATCTCCATGAATATCCTCCATGAATCTCTATGAATCTCCATGAATGTCCATGAATCTCCTACATGAATCTCCATGAATCTCCATGTATCTCCATGAATCTACAAGAATCTCCATGAATCTCCATGAATCTCCTCCATGAATCTCCTCCATGAATCTCCATGAATCTCCATGAATATCCATGAATCTCCATGAATCTCCTCCATGAATCTCCATGAATCACCTCCATGAATCTCCATGAATCTCTATGAATGTCTATGAATCTCCATGAATCTCCATGAATCTCCATGAATTTCCAAGAATCTCCATGAATGTCGATGAATGTGCTCCATGAACCTCCATGCATCTCCATGAATATCCATGAATCTTCATGAATCTCCTCCATGAATCTCCATGAATCTCCAGGAATCTCCAGGAATCTACATGAATCTCCATGAATCTCAATGAATCTCCTCGATGAATCTCCATGAATCTTCATGAATCTCCTGATCCATGAATGTCTATGAATCTCCATGAATCTCCATGAATATCCTCCATGAATCTCCATGAATCTCCATGAATCACCTCCATGAATCTCCATGAATCTCTATGAATGTCTATGAATCTCCATGAATCTCCATGAATCTCCATGAATCTCCATGAATTTCCAAGAATCTCCATGAATGTCCATGAATGTCCTCCATGAACCTCCATGCATCTCCATGAATCTCCATGAATCTCCATGAACCTCCTCCATGAATCTCCATGAATCTCCATGATATCCTGTATGAATCTTCATGAATCTCCATGAATCTCCATGCATCTCCATGAATCTCCATGAATCTCCATGAATCTCCATGAATCTCCATGAACCTCCTCCATGAATCTCCATGAATATCCATGAATCTACATGAATCTCCATGAATCTCCATGTATCTCCATGAATCTACAAGAATTTCCATGAATCTCCATGAATCTCCTCCATGAATCTCCATGAATCACCTCCATGAATCTTCATGAATCTCCATGAATGTCTATGAATCTCCATGTATCTCCATGAATCTCCATGAATCTCCATGAATATCCTCCATGAATCTCCATGAATCTCCATGAATCACCTCCATGAATCTCCATGAATCTCTATGAATGTCTATGAATCTCCATGAATCTCCATGAATCTCCATGAATCTCCATGAATTTCCAAGAATCTCCATGAATGTCCATGAATGTCCTCCATGAACCTCCATGCATCTCCATGAATATCCATGAATCTCCATGAATCTCGTCCGTGAATCTCCATGAATCTCCTTCATGAATCTCCACGAATCTCCATGAATGTCCATGAATCTCCATGAATCTCCATGAGTCTCCATGAATCTCCATGAATTTCCAAGAATCTCCATGAATGTCCATGAATCTCCATGAATCTCCATGAATCTCAATGAATCTCCTCGATGAATCTCCGTGAATCTTCATGAATCTCCTGATCCATGAATCTCTATGAATCTCCATGTATCTCCATGAACCTCCTCCATGAATCTCCATGAATCACCATGAATCTCCATGTATCTCCATGAACCTCCTCCATGAATCTCCATGAATATCCATGAATCTCCATGAATCTCCATGAATATCCATGAATCTCCATGAATCTGCATGAATCTCCATGAATCTACATGAATCTCCATGAATCTCCATGAATCTCCATGAATTTCCAAGAATCTCCATGAATGTCCATGAATGTCCTCCATGAACCTCCATGCATCTCCATGAATATCCATGAATCTTCATGAATCTCCTCCATGAATCTCCATGAATCTCCATGCATCTCCATGAATCTCCATGAATCTCCATGAACCTCCTCCATGAATCTCCATGAATCTCCATGAATATCCATGAATCTCCATGAATCTCCATGAATCTCCATGTATCTCCATGAACCTCCTCCATGAATATCCTCCATGAATCTCCATGAATCTCCATGAATCACCTCCATGAATCTCCATGAATCTCCATGAATCTCCATGAACCTCCTCCATGAATATCCTCCATGAATCTCCATGAATCTCCATGAATCACCTCCATGAATCTCCATGAATCTCTATGAATGTCTATGAATCTCCATGAATCTACATGAATCTCCATGAATCTCCATGAATCACCTCCATGAATCTCCATGAATCTCTATGAATGTCTATGTATCTCCATGAATCTCCATGAATCTCCATGAATCTCCATGAATTTCCAAGAATCTCCATGAATGTCCATGAATGTCCTCCATGAACCTCCATGCATCTCCATGAATATCCATGAATCTTCATGAATCTCCTCCATGAATCTCCATGAATCTCCATGCATCTCCATGAATCTCCATGAATCTCCATGAACCTCCTCCATGAATCTCCATGAATCTCCATGAATATCCATGAATCTCCATGAATCTCTATGAATCTCCATGTATCTCCATGAATTTCCAAGAATCTCCATGAATGTCCATGAATGTCCACCATGAATCTCCATGAATCTACAAGAATCTCCATGAATCTCCATGAATCTCCTCCATGAATCTCCATGAATCACATCCATGAATCTCCATGAATCTCAATGAATCTCCATGAATCTCCTCGATGAATCTCCATGAATCTCCATGAATCTCCATGTATCTCCATGAATTTCCAAGAATCTCCATGAATGTCCATGAATGTCCACCATGAATCTCCATGAATCTACAAGAATCTCCATGAATCTCCATGAATCTCCATGAATCACATCCATGAATATCCATGAATCTCTATGAATGTCTATGAATCTCCATGAATCTCCATGAATCTCCATGAATCTCCATGAATTTCCAAGAATCTCCATGAATGTCCATGAATGTCCTCCATGAACCTCCATGCATCTCCATGAATATCCATGAATCTCCATGAATCTCGTCCGTGAATCTCCATGAATCTCCTTCATGAATCTCCACGTATCTCCATGAATGTCCATGAATCTCCATGAATCTCCATGAGTCTCCATGAATCTCCAAGAATTTCGAAGAATCTCCATGAATGTCCATGAATCTCCTCCATGAATCTCCATGAATCTCCATGAATATCCATGAATCTCCATGAATCGCCTCCATGAATCTCCATGAATCACCTCCATGAATCTCCATGAATCTCTATGAATGTCTATGAATCTCCATGAATCTCCATGAATCTCCATGAATCTCCATGAATTTCCAAGAATCTCCATGAATGTCCATGAATGTGCTCCATGAACCTCCATGCATCTCCATGAATCTCCATGTATCTCCATGAATCTACAAGAATCTCCATGAATCTCCATGAATCTCCTCCATGAATCTCCATGAATCACCTCCATGAATCTCCATGAATCTCAACGAATCTCAATGAATCTCCAAGAATCTCCTCGATGAATCTCCATGAATCTTCATGAATCTCCTAATCCATGAACCTCTATGAATCTCCATGAATCTCCATGAATATCCTCCATGAATCTCTATGAATCTCCATGAATGTCCATGAATCTCCTACATGAATCTCCATGAATCTCCATGTATCTCCATGAATCTACAAGAATCTCCATGAATCTCCATGAATCTCCTCCATGAATCTCCTCCATGAATCTCCATGAATCTCCTCCATGAATCTCCATGAATCACCTCCATGAATCTCCATGAATCTCTATGAATGTCTATGAATCTCCATGAATCTCCATGAATCTCCATGAATCTCCATGAATTTCCAAGAATCTCCATGAATGTCCATGAATGTGCTCCATGAACCTCCATGCATCTCCATGAATATCCATGAATCTTCATGAATCTCCATGAATCTCCATGAATCTCCAGGAATCTCCAGGAATCTACATGAATCTCCATGAATCTCAATGAATCTCCTCGATGAATCTCCATGAATCTTCATGAATCTCCTGATCCATGAATGTCTATGAATCTCCATGAATCTCCATGAATATCCTCCATGAATCTCCATGAATCTCCATGAATCACCTCCATGAATCTCCATGAATCTCTATGAATGTCTATGAATCTCCATGAATCTCCATGACTCTCCATGAATCTCCATGAATTTCCAAGAATCTCCATGAATGTCCATGAATGTCCTCCATGAACCTCCATGCATCTCCATGAATATCCATGAATCTTCATGAATCTCCTCCATGAATCTCCATGAATCTCCATGCATCTCCATGAATCTCCATGAATCTCCATGAACCTCCTCCATGAATCTCCATGAATCTCCATGATATCCTGTATGAATCTTCATGAATCTCCATGAATCTCCATGCATCTCCATGAATCTCCATGAATCTCTATGAATCTCCATGAATCTCCATGAACCTCCTCCATGAATCTCCATGAATATCCATGAATCTACATGAATCTCCATGAATCTCCATGTATCTCCATGAATCTACAAGAATTTCCATGAATCTCCATGAATCTCCTCCATGAATCTCCATGAATCACCACCATGAATCTTCATGAATCTCCATGAATGTCTATGAATCTCCATGTATATCCATGAATCTCCATGAATCTCCATGAATATCCTCCATGAATCTCCATGAATCTCCATGAATCACCTCCATGAATCTCCATGAATCTCTATGAATGTCTATGAATCTCCATGAATCTCCATGAATCTCCATGAATCTCCATGAATTTCCAAGAATCTCCATGAATGTCCATGAATGTCCTCCATGAACCTCCATGCATCTCCATGAATATCCATGAATCTCCATGAATCTCGTCCGTGAATCTCCATGAATCTCCTTCATGAATCTCCACGAATCTCCATGAATGTCCATGAATCTCCATGAATCTCCATGAATCTCCATGAATCTCCATGAATTTCCAAGAATCTCCATGAATGTCCATGAATGTGCTCCATGAACCTCCATGCATCTCCATGAATATCCATGAATCTTCATGAATCTCCTCCATGAATCTCCATGAATCTCCAGGAATCTCCAGGAATCTACATGAATCTCCATGAATCTCAATGAATCTCCTCGATGAATCTCCATGAATCTTAATGAATCTCCTGATCCATGAATCTCTATGAATCTCCATGAATCTCCATGAATATCCTCCATGAATCTCCATGAATCTCCATGAATCTCTATGAATGTCTATGAATGTCCATGAATGTCCTCCATGAACCTCCATGCATCTCCATGAATATCCATGAATCGTCATGAATCGTCATGAATCTCCTCCATGAATCTCCATGAATCTCCATGCATCTCCATGAATCTCCATGAATCTCCATGAACCTCCTCCATGAATCTCCATGAACCTCCTCCATGAATCTCCATGAATCTCCATGAATATCCATGAATCTCCATGAATCTCCATGAATCTCCATGTATCTCCATGAATTTCCAAGAATCTCCATGAATGTCCATGAATGTCCACCATGAATCTCCATGCATCTCCATGAATCTCCATGAATCTCCATGAACCTCCTCCATGAATCTCCATGAATCTCCATGAATATCCATGAATCTCCATGAATCTGCATGAATCTCCATGTATCTCCATGAATCTACATGAATCTCCATGAATCTCCTCGATGAATCTCCATTAATCTTCATGAATCTCCTAATCCATGAACCTCTATGAATCCCCATGAATCTCCATGAATATCCTCCATGAATCTACATGAATCTCCATGAATCTCAATGAATCTCCTCGATGAATCTCCATGAATCTTCATGAATCTCCATGAATCTCCATGAATCTCCATGAATCTCCTCCATGAATCTCCATGAATCACCTCGATGAATCTCCATGAATCTCCATGAATGTCTATGAATCTCCATGAATCTCCATGAATCTCCATGAATCTCCATGAATTTCCAAGAATCTCCATGAATGTCCATGAATGTGCTCCATGAACCTCCATGCATCTCCATGAATCTCCATGTATCTCCATGAATCTACAAGAATCTCCATGAATCTCCATGAATCTCCTCCATGAATCTCCATGAATCACCTCCATGAATCTCCATGAATCTCAACGAATCTCAATGAATCTCCAAGAATCTCCTCGATGAATCTCCATGAATCTTCATGAATCTCCTAATCCATGAACCTCTATGAATCTCCATGAATCTCCATGAATATCCTCCATGAATCTCTATGAATCTCCATGAATGTCCATGAATCTCCTACATGAATCTCCATGAATCTCCATGTATCTCCATGAATCTACAAGAATCTCCATGAATCTCCATGAATCTCCTCCATGAATCTCCTCCATGAATCTCCATGAATCTCCTCCATGAATCTCCATGAATCACCTCCATGAATCTCCATGAATCTCTATGAATGTCTATGAATCTCCATGAATCTCCATGAATCTCCATGAATCTCCATGAATTTCCAAGAATCTCCATGAATGTCCATGAATGTGCTCCATGAACCTCCATGCATCTCCATGAATATCCATGAATCTTCATGAATCTCCTCCATGAATCTCCATGAATCTCCAGGAATCTCCAGGAATCTACATGAATCTCCATGAATCTCAATGAATCTCCTCGATGAATCTCCATGAATCTTCATGAATCTCCTGATCCATGAATGTCTATGAATCTCCATGAATCTCCATGAATATCCTCCATGAATCTCCATGAATCTCCATGAATCACCTCCATGAATCTCCATGAATCTCTATGAATGTCTATGAATCTCCATGAATCTCCATGACTCTCCATGAATCTCCATGAATTTCCAAGAATCTCCATGAATGTCCATCAATGTCCTCCATGAACCTCCATGCATCTCCATGAATATCCATGAATCTTCATGAATCTCCTCCATGAATCTCCATGAATCTCCATGCATCTCCATGAATCTCCATGAATCTCCATGAACCTCCTCCATGAATCTCCATGAATCTCCATGATATCCTGTATGAATCTTCATGAATCTCCATGAATCTCCATGCATCTCCATGAATCTCCATGAATCTCCATGAATCTCCATGAATCTCCATGAACCTCCTCCATGAATCTCCATGAATATCCATGAATCTACATGAATCTCCATGAATCTCCATGTATCTCCATGAATCTACAAGAATTTCCATGAATCTCCATGAATCTCCTCCATGAATCTCCATGAATCACCACCATGAATCTTCATGAATCTCCATGAATGTCTATGAATCTCCATGTATATCCATGAATCTCCATGAATCTCCATGAATATCCTCCATGAATCTCCATGAATCTCCATGAATCACCTCCATGAATCTCCATGAATCTCTATGAATGTCTATGAATCTCCATGAATCTCCATGAATCTCCATGAATCTCCATGAATTTCCAAGAATCTCCATGAATGTCCATGAATGTCCTCCATGAACCTCCATGCATCTCCATGAATATCCATGAATCTCCATGAATCTCGTCCGTGAATCTCCATGAATCTCCTTCATGAATCTCCACGAATCTCCATGAATGTCCATGAATCTCCATGAATCTCCATGAATCTCCATGAATCTCCATGAATTTCCAAGAATCTCCATGAATGTCCATGAATGTGCTCCATGAACCTCCATGCATCTCCATGAATATCCATGAATCTTCATGAATCTCCTCCATGAATCTCCATGAATCTCCAGGAATCTCCAGGAATCTACATGAATCTCCATGAATCTCAATGAATCTCCTCGATGAATCTCCATGAATCTTAATGAATCTCCTGATCCATGAATCTCTATGAATCTCCATGAATCTCCATGAATATCCTCCATGAATCTCCATGAATCTCCATGAATCTCTATGAATGTCTATGAATGTCCATGAATGTCCTCCATGAACCTCCATGCATCTCCATGAATATCCATGAATCGTCATGAATCGTCATGAATCTCCTCCATGAATCTCCATGAATCTCCATGCATCTCCATGAATCTCCATGAATCTCCATGAACCTCCTCCATGAATCTCCATGAATCTCCATGAATATCCATGAATCTCCATGAATCTCCATGAATCTCCATGTATCTCCATGAATTTCCAAGAATCTCCATGAATGTCCATGAATGTCCACCATGAATCTCCATGCATCTCCATGAATCTCCATGAATCTCCATGAACCTCCTCCATGAATCTCCATGAATCTCCATGAATATCCATGAATCTCCATGAATCTGCATGAATCTCCATGTATCTCCATGAATCTACATGAATCTCCATGAATCTCCTCGATGAATCTCCATTAATCTTCATGAATCTCCTAATCCATGAACCTCTATGAATCCCCATGAATCTCCATGAATATCCTCCATGAATCTACATGAATCTCCATGAATCTCAATGAATCTCCTCGATGAATCTCCATGAATCTTCATGAATCTCCATGAATCTCCATGAATCTCCATGAATCTCCTCCATGAATCTCCATGAATCACCTCGATGAATCTCCATGAATCTCCATGAATGTCTATGAATCTCCATGAATCTCCATGAATCTCCATGAATCTCCTTCATCAATCTCCACGAATCTCAATGAATCTCCATGAATCTCCATGAATCTCCATGAATCTCCTCCATGAATCTCCATGGATCTCCATGAATCTGCATGAATCTCCATGAATCTCCATGATATCCTGTATGAATCTTCATGAATCTCCATGAATCTCCATGCATCTCCATGAATCTCCATGAATCTCCATGAACCTCCTCCATGAATCTCCATGAATCTCCATGAATATCCATGAATCTTCATGAATCTCCATGAATCTCCATGTATCTCCATGAATCTACATGAATCTCCATGAATCTCCATGAATCTCCTCCATGAATCTCCATGAATCACCTCCATGAATCTCCATGAATCTCCATGAATGTCTATGAATCTCCTCCATGAATCTCCATGAATCTCCATGAATATCCATGAATCTCCATGAATCTGCATGAATCTCCATGTATCTCCATGAATCTACATGAATCTCCATGAATCTCCTCGATGAATCTCCATTAATCTTCATGAATCTCCTAATCCATGAACCTCTATGAATCCCCATGAATCTCCATGAATATCCTCCATGAATCTACATGAATCTCCATGAATGTCCATGAATCTCCTACATGAATCTCCTATATGAATCTCCATGAATCTCCATGAATCTCCATGAATCTCCTTCATCAATCTCCACGAATCTCCATGAATCTCCATGAATCTCCATGAATCTCCATGTATCTCCATGAATCTACATGAATCTCCATGAATCTCAATGAATCTCCTCGATGAATCTCCATGAATCTTCATGAATCTCCATGAATCTCCATGAATCTCCATGAATCTCCTCCATGAATCTCCATGAATCACCTCGATGAATCTCCATGAATCTCCATGAATGTCTATGAATCTCCATGAATCTCCATGAATCTCCATGAATCTCCTTCATCAATCTCCACGAATCTCAATGAATCTCCATGAATCTCCATGAATCTCCATGAATCTCCTCCATGAATCTCCATGGATCTCCATGCATCTGCATGAATCTCCATGAATCTCCATGATATCCTGTATGAATCTTCATGAATCTCCATGAATCTCCATGCATCTCCATGAATCTCCATGAATCTCCATGAACCTCCTCCATGAATCTCCATGAATCTCCATGAATATCCATGAATCTTCATGAATCTCCATGAATCTCCATGTATCTCCATGAATCTACATGAATCTACATGAATCTCCATGAATCTCCTCCATGAATCTCCATGAATCACCTCCATGAATCTCCATGAATCTCCATGAATGTCTATGAATCTCCTCCATGAATCTCCATGGATCTCCATGAATCTGCATGAATCTCCATGAATCTCCATGATATCCTGTATGAATCTTCATGAATCTCCATGAATCTCCATGCATCTCCATGAATCTCCATGAATCTCCATGAACCTCCTCCATGACTCTCCATGAATCTCCAAGAATCTCCGTGAATCTCCATGAATCTCCATGAATCTCCATGAATCTCAATGATTCTCCTCGATGAATCACCATGAATCTTCATGAATCTCCTGATCCATGAATATCTATGAATCTCCATGAATCTCCATGAATATCCTCCATGAATCACCATGAATCTCCAAGAATCGCCATGAATCTCCATGTATCTCCATGAATTTCCAAGAATCTCCATGAATGTCCATGAATGTCCTCCATGAATCTCCATGCATCTCCATGATTCTCCATGAATCTCCATGAACCTCCTCCATGAATCTCCATGAATCTCCATGAATATCCATGAATCTCCATGAATCTCCATGAATCTCCATGTATCTCCATGAATTTCCAAGAACCTCCATGAATGTCCATGAATGTCCACCATGAATCTCCATGAATCTCCATGAATCTCCATGAATCTCCATTAATCTCCTTCATCAATCTCCACGAATCTCCATGAATCTCCATGAATCTCCATGAATCTCCATGAATCTCCTCCATGAATCTCCATGAATCTCCATGAATCTCCATGAATCTCCATGAATCTCCATGAATCTCCATGATATCCTGTATGAATCTTCATGAATCTCCATGAATCTCCATGCATCTCCATGAATCTCCATGAATCTCCATGAAACTCCATGAACCTCCTCCATGAATCTCCATGAATATCCATGAATCTCCATGAATCTCCATGTATCTCCATGAATCTACATGAATCTCCATGAATCTCCATGAATCTCCTCCATGAATCTCCATGAATCACCTCCATGAATCTCCATGAATCTCCATGAATGTCTATGAATCTCCATGACTCTCCATGAATCTCCGTGAATCTCCATGAATCTCCATAAATCTCCAAGAATCTCCGTGAATCTCCATGAATCTCCATGAATCTCCATGAATCTCCTCCATGAATCTCCATGAATCTTCATGAATCTCCTTCATCAATCTCCACGAATCTCCATGAATCTCCATGAATCTCCATGAATCTCCATGAATCTCCTCCATGAATCTCCATGAATCTCCATGAATCTCCATGAATCTCCATGAATCTCCATGATATCCTGTATGAATCTTCATGAATCTCCATGAATCTCCATGCATCTCCATGAATCTCCATGAATCTCCATGAATCTCCATGAACCTCCTCCATGAATCTCCATGTATATCCATGAATCTCCATGAATCTCCATGAATCTTCATGTATCTCCATGAGTCTACAAGAATCTCCATGAATCTCCATGAATCTCCTCCATGAATCTCCATGCATCTCCATGATTCTCCATGAATCTCCATGAACCTCCTCCATGAATCTCCATGAATCTCCATGAATATCCATGAATCTCCATGAATCTCCATGAATCTCCATGTATCTCCGTGAATTTCCAAGAACCTCCATGAATGTCCATGAATGTCCACCATGAATCTCCATGAATCTCCATGAATCTCCATGAATCTCCATTAATCTCCTTCATCAATCTCCACGAATCTCCATGAATCTCCATGAATCTCCATGAATCTCCATGAATCTCCTCCATGAATCTCCATGAATCTCCATGAATCTCCATGAATCTCCATGATATCCTGTATGAATCTTCATGAATCTCCATGAATCTCCATGCATCTCCATGAATCTCCATGAATCTCCATGAAACTCCATGAACCTCCTCCATGAATCTCCATGAATATCCATGAATCTCCATGAATCTCCATGTATCTCCATGAATCTACATGAATCTCCATGAATCTCCATGAATCTCCTCCATGAATCTCCATGAATCACCTCCATGAATCTCCATGAATCTCCATGAATGTCTATGAATCTCCATGACTCTCCATGAATCTCCGTGAATCTCCATGAATCTCCATAAATCTCCAAGAATCTCCGTGAATCTCCATGAATCTCCATGAATCTCCATGAATCTCCTCCATGAATCTCCATGAATCTCCATGAATCTCCTTCATCAATCTCCACGAATCTCCATGAATCTCCATGAATCTCCATGAATCTCCTCCATGAATCTCCATGAATCTCCATGAATCTCCATGAATCTCCATGAATCTCCATGATATCCTGTATGAATCTTCATGAATCTCCATGAATCTCCATGCATCTCCATGAATCTCCATGAATCTCCATGAGTCTCCATGAACCTCCTCCATGAATCTCCATGTATATCCATGAATCTCCATGAATCTCCATGAATCTTCATGTATCTCCATGAGTCTACAAGAATCTCCATGAATCTGCATGAATCTCCTCCATGAATCTCCATGAATCACCTCCATGAATCTCCATGAATCTCCATGAATCTCCATGAATGTCTATGAATCTCAATGAATCTCCATGAATCTCCATGAATCTCCTTCATCAATCTCCACGAATCTCAATGAATCTCCATGAATCTCCATGAATCTCCATGATATCCTGTATGAATCTTCATGAATCTCCATGAATCTCCATGCATCTCCATGAATCTCCATGAATCTCCATGAACCTCCTCCATGAATCTCCATGAATCTCCATGAATATCCATGAATCTTCATGAATCTAGATGAATCTCCATGTATCTCCATGAATCTCCTCCATGAATCTCCATGAATCTCCAAAAATCTCCTCTATGAATCTCCATGAATCTCCATGAATCTCCATGTACCTCCATGAATCTACATGAATCTCCATGAATCTCAATGATTCTCCTCGATGAATCACCATGAATCTTCATGAATCTCCTGATCCATGAATATCTATGAATCTCCATGAATCTCCATGAATATCCTCCATGAATCACCATGAATCTCCAAGAATCGCCATGAATCTCCATGTATCTCCATGAATTTCCAAGAATCTCCATGAATGTCCATGAATGTCCTCCATGAATCTCCATGCATCTCCATGATTCTCCATGAATCTCCTTGAACCTCCTCCACGAATCTCCATGAATCTCCATGAATCTCCATGAATCTCCATGAATCTCCTCCATGAATCTCCATGAATCTCCATGAATCTCCATGAATCTCCATGAATCTCCATGATATCCTGTATGAATCTTCATGAATCTCCATGAATCTCCATGCATCTCCAGGAATCTCCATGAATCTCCATGAATCTCCATGAACCTCCTCCATGAATCTCCATGTATATCCATGAATCTCCATGAATCTCCATGAATCTTCATGTATCTCCATGAGTCTACAAGAATCTCCATGAATCTCCATGAATCTCCTCCATGAATCTCCATGAATCACCTCCATGAATCTCCATGAATCTCCATGAATCTCCATGAATGTCTATGAATCTCAATGAATCTCCACGAATCTCCATGAATCTCCTTCATCAATCTCCACGAATCTCAATGAATCTCCATGAATCTCCATGAATCTCCATGATATCCTGTATGAATCTTCATGAATCTCCATGAATCTCCATGCATCTCCATGAATCTCCATGAATCTCCATGAACCTCCTCCATGAATCTCCATGAATCTCCATGAATATCCATGAATCTTCATGAATCTCCATGAATCTCCATGTATCTCCATGAATCTCCTCCATGAATCTCCATGAATCTCCAAAAATCTCCTCTATGAATCTCCATGAATCTCCATGAATCTCCATGTACCTCCATGAATCTACATGAATCTCCATGAATCTCAATGATTCTCCTCGATGAATCACCATGAATCTTCATGAATCTCCTGATCCATGAATATCTATGAATCTCCATGAATCTCCATGAATATCCTCCATGAATCACCATGAATCTCCAAGAATCGCCATGAATCTCCATGTATCTCCATGAATTTCCAAGAATCTCCATGAATGTCCATGAATGTCCTCCATGAATCTCCATGCATCTCCATGATTCTCCATGAATCTCCATGAACCTCCTCCACGAATCTCCACGAATCTCCATGAATCTCCATGAATCTCCATGAATCTCCATGAATCTCCTCCATGAATCTCCATGAATCTCCATGAATCTCCATGAATCTCCATGATATCCTGTATGAATCTTCATGAATCTCCATGAATCTCCATGCATCTCCATGAATCTCCATGACTCTCCATGAATCTCCTTGAATCTCCATGAATCTCCATAAATCTCCAAGAATCTCCGTGAATCTCCATGATTCTCCATGAATCTCCATGAATATCCTCCATGAATCTCCATGAATCTCCATGAATCTCCTCCATGAATCTCCATGAATCTCCAAGAATCTCCTCCATGAATCTGCATGAATCTCCATGAATCTCCAAGAATCTCCGTGAATCTCCATGAATCTCCATGAATCTCCTCCATGAATCTCCATGCATCTCCATGAATCTCCATGAATCTCCATGAACCTCCTCCATGAATCTCCATGAATCTCCATGAATATCCATGAATCTTCATGAATCTCCATGAATCTCCATGTATCTCCATGAATCTACATGAATCTCCATGAATCTCCATGAATCTCCTCCATGAATCTCCATGAATCACCTCCATGAATCTCCATGAATCTCCATGAATGTCTATGAATCTCCATGACTCTCCATGAATCTCCGTGAATCTCCATGAATCTCCATAAATCTCCAAGAATCTCCGTGAATCTCCATGAATCTCCATGAATCTCCATGAATCTCCTCCATGAATCTCCTTCATCAATCTCCACGAATCTCCATGAATCTCCATGAATCTCCATGAATCTCCATGAATCTCCTCCATGAATCTCCATGAATCTCCATGAATCTCCATGAATCTCCATGAATCTCCATATCCTGTATGAATCTTCATGAATCTCCATGAATCTCCATGCATCTCCATGAATCTCCATGAATCTCCATGAATCTCCATGAACCTCCTCCATGAATCTCCATGTATATCCATGAATCTCCATGAATCTCCATGAATCTCCATGAACCTCCTCCATGAATCTCCATGAATCTCCATGAATATCCATGAATCTTCATGAATCTCCATGAATCTCCATGTATCTCAATGAATCTCCTCCATGAATCTCCATGAATCTCCAAAAATCTCCTCTATGAATCTCCATGAATCTCCATGAATCTCCATGTACCTCCATGAATCTACATGAATCTCCATGAATCTCAATGATTCTCCTCGATGAATCACCATGAATCTTCATGAATCTCCTGATCCATGAATATCTATGAATCTCCATGAATCTCCATGAATATCCTCCATGAATCACCATGAATCTCCAAGAATCGCCATGAATCTCCATGTATCTCCATGAATTTCCAAGAATCTCCATGAATGTCCATGAATGTCCTCCATGAATCTCCATGCATCTCCATGATTCTCCATGAATCTCCATGAACCTCCTCCATGAATCTCCATGAATCTCCATGAATATCCATGAATCTCCATGAATCTCCATGAATCTCCATGTATCTCCATGAATTTCCAAGAACCTCCATGAATGTCCATGAATGTCCACCATGAATCTCCATGAATCTCCATGAATCTCCATGAATCTCCATTAATCTCCTTCATCAATCTCCACGAATCTCCATGAATCTCCATGAATCTCCATGAATCTCCATGAATCTCCTCCATGAATCTCCATGAATCTCCATGAATCTCCATGAATCTCCATGATATCCTGTATGAATCTTCATGAATTTCCATGAATCTCCATGCATCTCCATGAATCTCCATGAATCTCCATGAAACTCCATGAACCTCCTCCATGAATCTCCATGAATATCCATGAATCTCCATGAATCTCCATGAATCTCAATGATTCTCCTCGATGAATCACCATGAATCTTCATGAATCTCCTGATCCATGAATATCTATGAATCTCCATGAATCTCCATGAATATCCTCCATGAATCACCATGAATCTCCAAGAATCGCCATGAATCTCCATGTATCTCCATGAATTTCCAAGAATCTCCATGAATGTCCATGAATGTCCTCCATGAATCTCCATGCATCTCCATGATTCTCCATGAATCTCCATGAACCTCCTCCATGAATCTCCATGAATCTCCATGAATATCCATGAATCTCCATGAATCTCCATGAATCTCCATGTATCTCCATGAATTTCCAAGAACCTCCATGAATGTCCATGAATGTCCACCATGAATCTCCATGAATCTCCATGAATCTCCATGAATCTCCTCCATGAATCTCCATGAATCTCCATGAATCTCCATGAATCTCCATGATATCCTGTATGAATCTTCATGAATCTCCATGAATCTCCATGCATCTCCATGAATCTCCATGAATCTCCATGAAACTCCATGAACCTCCTCCATGAATCTCCATGAATCTCCATGTATCTCCATGAATCTACATGAATCTCCATGAATCTCCATGAATCTCCTCCATGAATCTCCATGAATCACCTCCATGAATCTCCATGAATCTCCATGAATGTCTATGAATCTCCATGACTCTCCATGAATCTCCGTGAATCTCCATGAATCTCCATAAATCTCCAAGAATCTCCGTGAATCTCCATGAATCTCCATGAATCTCCATGAATCTCCTCCATGAATCTCCATGAATCTCCATGAATCTCCTTCATCAATCTCCACGAATCTCCATGAATCTCCATGAATCTCCATGAATCTCCATGAATCTCCTCCATGAATCTCCATGAATCTCCATGAATCTCCATGAATCTCCATGAATCTCCATGATATCCTGTATGAATCTTCATGAATCTCCATGAATCTCCATGCATCTCCATGAATCTCCATGAATCTCCATGAATCTCCATGAACCTCCTCCATGAATCTCCATGTATATCCATGAATCTCCATGAATCTCCATGAATCTTCATGTATCTCCATGAGTCTACAAGAATCTCCATGAATCTCCATGAATCTCCTCCATGAATCTCCATGCATCTCCATGATTCTCCATGAATCTCCATGAACCTCCTCCATGAATCTCCATGAATCTCCATGAATATCCATGAATCTCCATGAATCTCCTTGAATCTCCATGTATCTCCATGAATTTCCAAGAACCTCCATGAATGTCCATGAATGTCCACCATGAATCTCCATGAATCTCCATGAATCTCCATGAATCTCCATTAATCTCCTTCATCAATCTCCATGAATCTCCATGAATCTCCATGAATCTCCTCCATGAATCTCCATGAATCTCCATGAATCTCCATGAATCTCCATGATATCCTGTATGAATCTCCATGAATCTCCATGAATCTCCATGAATCTCCATGCATCTCCATGAATCTCCATGAATCTCCATGAAACTCCATGAACCTCCTCCATGAATCTCCATGAATATCCATGAATCTCCATGAATCTCCATGTATCTCCATGAATCTACATGAATCTCCATGAATCTCCATGAATCTCCTCCATGAATCTCCATGAATCACCTCCATGAATCTCCATGAATCTCCTCCATGAATCTCCATGAATCACCTCCATGAATCTCCATGAATCTCCATGAATGTCTATGAATCTCCATGACTCTCCATGAATCTCCGTGAATCTCCATGAATCTCCATAAATCTCCAAGAATCTCCGTGAATCTCCATGAATCTCCATGAATCTCCATGAATCTCCTCCATGAATCTCCATGAATCTCCATGAATCTCCTTCATCAATCTCCACGAATCTCCATGAATCTCCATGAATCTCCATGAATCTCCATGAATCTCCTCCATGAATCTCCATGAATCTCCATGAATCTCCATGAATCTCCATGAATCTCCATGATATCCTGTATGAATCTTCATGAATCTCCATGAATCTCCATGCATCTCCATGAATCTCCATGAATCTCCATGAATCTCCATGAACCTCCTCCATGAATCTCCATGTATATCCATGAATCTCCATGAATCTCCATGAATCTTCATGTATCTCCATGAGTCTACAAGAATCTCCATGAATCTCCATGAATCTCCTCCATGAATCTCCATGAATCACCTCCATGAATCTCCATGAATCTCCATGAATCTCCATGAATGTCTATGAATCTCAATGAATCTCCATGAATCTCCATGAATCTCCTTCATCAATCTCCACGAATCTCAATGAATCTCCATGAATCTCCATGAATCTCCATGATATCCTGTATGAATCTTCATGAATCTCCATGAATCTCCATGCATCTCCATGAATCTCCATGAATCTCCATGAACCTCCTCCATGAATCTCCATGAATCTCCATGAATATCCATGAATCTTCATGAATCTAGATGAATCTCCATGTATCTCCATGAATCTCCTCCATGAATCTCCATGAATCTCCAAAAATCTCCTCTATGAATCTCCATGAATCTCCATGAATCTCCATGTACCTCCATGAATCTACATGAATCTCCATGAATCTCAATGATTCTCCTCGATGAATCACCATGAATCTTCATGAATCTCCTGATCCATGAATATCTATGAATCTCCATGAATCTCCATGAATATCCTCCATGAATCACCATGAATCTCCAAGAATCGCCATGAATCTCCATGTATCTCCATGAATTTCCAAGAATCTCCATGAATGTCCATGAATGTCCTCCATGAATCTCCATGCATCTCCATGATTCTCCATGAATCTCCTTGAACCTCCTCCACGAATCTCCATGAATCTCCATGAATCTCCATGAATCTCCATGAATCTCCTCCATGAATCTCCATGAATCACCTCCATGAATCTCCATGAATCTCCATGAATGTCTATGAATCTCCATGACTCTCCATGAATCTCCGTGAATCTCCATGAATCTCCATAAATCTCCAAGAATCTCCGTGAATCTCCATGAATCTCCATGAATCTCCATGAATCTCCTCCATGAATCTCCATGAATCTCCATGAATCTCCTTCATCAATCTCCACGAATCTCCATGAATCTCCATGAATCTCCATGAATCTCCATGAATCTCCTCCATGAATCTCCATGAATCTCCATGAATCTCCATGAATCTCCATGATATCCTGTATGAATCTTCATGAATCTCCATGAATCTCCATGCATCTCCATGAATCTCCATGAATCTCCATGAATCTCCATGAACCTCCTCCATGAATCTCCATGTATATCCATGAATCTCCATGAATCTCCATGAATCTTCATGTATCTCCATGAGTCTACAAGAATCTCCATGAATCTCCATGAATCTCCTCCATGAATCTCCATGAATCACCTCCATGAATCTCCATGAATCTCCATGAATCTCCATGAATGTCTATGAATCTCAATGAATCTCCATGAATCTCCATGAATCTCCTTCATCAATCTCCACGAATCTCAATGAATCTCCATGAATCTCCATGAATCTCCATGATATCCTGTATGAATCTTCATGAATCTCCATGAATCTCCATGCATCTCCATGAATCTCCATGAATCTCCATGAACCTCCTCCATGAATCTCCATGAATCTCCATGAATATCCATGAATCTTCATGAATCTAGATGAATCTCCATGTATCTCCATGAATCTCCTCCATGAATCTCCATGAATCTCCAAAAATCTCCTCTATGAATCTCCATGAATCTCCATGAATCTCCATGTACCTCCATGAATCTACATGAATCTCCATGAATCTCAATGATTCTCCTCGATGAATCACCATGAATCTTCATGAATCTCCTGATCCATGAATATCTATGAATCTCCATGAATCTCCATGAATATCCTCCATGAATCACCATGAATCTCCAAGAATCGCCATGAATCTCCATGTATCTCCATGAATTTCCAAGAATCTCCATGAATGTCCATGAATGTCCTCCATGAATCTCCATGCATCTCCATGATTCTCCATGAATCTCCTTGAACCTCCTCCACGAATCTCCATGAATCTCCATGAATCTCCATGAATCTCCATGAATCTCCTCCATGAATCTCCATGAATCTCCATGAATCTCCATGAATCTCCATGAATCTCCATGATATCCTGTATGAATCTTCATGAATCTCCATGAATCTCCATGCATCTCCATGAATCTCCATGAATCTCCATGAATCTCCATGAACCTCCTCCATGAATCTCCATGTATATCCATGAATCTCCATGAATCTCCATGAATCTTCATGTATCTCCATGAGTCTACAAGAATCTCCATGAATCTCCATGAATCTCCTCCATGAATCTCCATGAATCACCTCCATGAATCTCCATGAATCTCCATGAATCTCCATGAATGTCTATGAATCTCAATGAATCTCCACGAATCTCCATGAATCTCCTTCATCAATCTCCACGAATCTCAATGAATCTCCATGAATCTCCATGAATCTCCATGATATCCTGTATGAATCTTCATGAATCTCCATGAATCTCCATGCATCTCCATGAATCTCCATGAATCTCCATGAACCTCCTCCATGAATCTCCATGAATCTCCATGAATATCCATGAATCTTCATGAATCTCCATGAATCTCCATGTATCTCCATGAATCTCCTCCATGAATCTCCATGAATCTCCAAAAATCTCCTCTATGAATCTCCATGAATCTCCATGAATCTCCATGTACCTCCATGAATCTACATGAATCTCCATGAATCTCAATGATTCTCCTCGATGAATCACCATGAATCTTCATGAATCTCCTGATCCATGAATATCTATGAATCTCCATGAATCTCCATGAATATCCTCCATGAATCACCATGAATCTCCAAGAATCGCCATGAATCTCCATGTATCTCCATGAATTTCCAAGAATCTCCATGAATGTCCATGAATGTCCTCCATGAATCTCCATGCATCTCCATGATTCTCCATGAATCTCCATGAACCTCCTCCACGAATCTCCATGAATCTCCATGAATCTCCATGAATCTCCATGAATCTCCTCCATGAATCTCCATGAATCTCCATGAATCTCCATGAATCTCCATGATATCCTGTATGAATCTTCATGAATCTCCATGAATCTCCATGCATGTCCATGAATCTCCATGACTCTCCATGAATCTCCTTGAATCTCCATGAATCTCCATAAATCTCCAAGAATCTCCGTGAATCTCCATGATTCTCCATGAATCTCCATGAATATCCTCCATGAATCTCCATGAATCTCCATGAATCTCCTCCATGAATCTCCATGAATCTCCAAGAATCTCCTCCATGAATCTGCATGAATCTCCATGAATCTCCAAGAATCTCCGTGAATCTCCATGAATCTCCATGAATCTCCTCCATGAATCTCCATGCATCTCCATGAATCTCCATGAATCTCCATGAATCTCCATGAACCTCCTCCATGAATCTCCATGAATCTCCATGAATATCCATGAATCTTCATGAATCTCCATGAATCTCCATGTATCTCCATGAATCTACATGAATCTCCATGAATCTCCATGAATCTCCTCCATGAATCTCCATGAATCACCTCCATGAATCTCCATGAATCTCCATGAATGTCTATGAATCTCCATGACTCTCCATGAATCTCCGTGAATCTCCATGAATCTCCATAAATCTCCAAGAATCTCCGTGAATCTCCATGAATCTCCATGAATCTCCATGAATCTCCTCCATGAATCTCCATGAATCTCCATGAATCTCCTTCATCAATCTCCACGAATCTCCATGAATCTCCATGAATCTCCATGAATCTCCATGAATCTCCTCCATGAATCTCCATGAATCTCCATGAATCTCCATGAATCTCCATGAATCTCCATGATATCCTGTATGAATCTTCATGAATCTCCATGAATCTCCATGCATCTCCATGAATCTCCATGAATCTCCATGAATCTCCATGAACCTCCTCCATGAATCTCCATGTATATCCATGAATCTCCATGAATCTCCATGAATCTTCATGTATCTCCATGAGTCTACAAGAATCTCCATGAATCTCCATGAATCTCCTCCATGAATCTCCATGAATCACCTCCATGAATCTCCATGAATCTCCATGAATGTCTATGAATCTCAATGAATCTCCATGAATCTCCATGAATCTCCATGCATCTCCATGAATCTCCATGAATCTCCATGAACCTCCTCCATGAATCTCCATGAATCTCCATGAATCTCCATGAATCTCCATGAACCTCCTCCATGAATCTCCATGTATATCCACGAATCTCAATGAATCTCCATGAATCTCCATGAATCTCCATGATATCCTGTATGAATCTTCATGAATCTCCATGAATCTCCATGCATCTCCATGAATCTCCATGAATCTCCATGAACCTCCTCCATGAATCACCATGAATCTCCATGAATATCCATGAATCTTCATGAATCTCCATGAATCTCCATGTATCTCCATGAATCTCCTCCATGAATCTCCATGAATCTCCAAAAATCTCCTCTATGAATCTCCATGAATCTCCATGAATCTCCATGTACCTCCATGAATCTACATGAATCTCCATGAATCTCAATGATTCTCCTCGATGAATCACCATGAATCTTCATGAATCTCCTGATCCATGAATATCTATGAATCTCCATGAATCTCCATGAATATCCTCCATGCATCACCATGAATCTCCAAGAATCGCCATGAATCTCCATGTATCTCCATGAATTTCCAAGAATCTCCATGAATGTCCATGAATGTCCTCCATGAATCTCCATGCATCTCCATGATTCTCCATGAATCTCCATGAACCTCCTCCATGAATCTCCATGAATCTCCATGAATATCCATGAATCTCCATGAATCTCCATGAATCTCCATGTATCTCCATGAATTTCCAAGAACCTCCATGAATGTCCATGAATGTCCACCATGAATCTCCATGAATCTCCATGAATCTCCATGAATCTCCATGAATCTCCATGAATCTCCATGAATCTCCTCCATGAATCTCCATGAATCTCCATGAATCTCCATGATATCCTGTATGAATCTTCATGAATCTCCATGAATCTCCATGCATCTCCATGAATCTCCATGAATCTCCATGAAACTCCATGAACCTCCTCCATGAATCTCCATGAATATCCATGAATCTCCATGAATCTTCATGTATCTCCATGAGTCTACAAGAATCTCCACGAATCTCCATGAATCTCCTCCATGAATCTCCATGAATCACCTCCATGAATCTCCATGAATCTCCATGAATGTCTATGAATCTCCATGACTCTCCATGAATCTCCTTGAATCTCCATGAATCTCCATAAATCTCCAAGAATCTCCGTGAATCTCCATGAATCTCCATGAATCTCCATGAATATCCTCCATGAATCTCCATGAATCTCCATGAATCTCCTCCATGAATCTCCATGAATCTCCAAGAATCTCATCCATGAATCTGCATGAATCTCCATGAATCTCCAAGAATCTCCGTGAATCTCCATGAATCTCCATGAATCTCCATGAATCTCCTCCATGAATCTCCATGAATCTCCATGAATCTCCTCCATGAATCTCCATGAATCTCCAAGAATCTCCTCCATGAATCTCCATGCATCTCCATGAACCTCCTCCATGAATCTCCATGAATCTCCATGAATATCCATGAATCTCCATGAATCTGCATGAATCTCCATGTATCTCCATGAATCTACATGAATCTCCATGAATCTCCATGAATCTCCTCGATGAATCTCCATGAATCTTCATGAATCTCCTAATCCATGAACCTCTATGAATCTCCATGAATCTCCATGAATATCCTCCATGAATCTCCATGAATCTCCATGAATGTCCATGAATCTCCTACATGAATCTCCTATATGAATCTCCATGAATCTCCATGAATCTCCATGAATCTCCATGAATCTCCATGAATCTCCTTCATCAATCTCCACGAATCTCCATGAATCTCCATGAATCTCCATGAATCTCCATGAATCTCCTCCATGAATCTCCATGAATCTCCATGAATATCCATGAATCTCCATGAATCTGCATGAATCTCCATGTATCTCCATGAATCTACATGAATCTCCATGAATCTCCATGAATCTCCTCGATGAATCTCCATGAATCTTCATGAATCTCCTAATCCATGAACCTCTATGAATCTCCATGAATCTCCATGAATATCCTCCATGAATCTCCATGAATCTCCATGAATGTCCATGAATCTCCTACATGAATCTCCTATATGAATCTCCATGAATCTCCATGAATCTCCATGAATCTCCATGAATCTCCATGAATCTCCTTCATCAATCTCCACGAATCTCCATGAATCTCCATGAATCTCCATGAATCTCCATGAATCTCCATGAATCTCCTCCATGAATCTCCATGAATCTCCATGAATCTCCATGAATCTCCATGATATCCTGTATGAATCTTCATGAATCTCCATGAATCTCCATGCATCTCCATGAATCTCCATGAATCTCCATGAATCTCCATGAACCTCCTGCATGAATCTCCATGAATATCCATGAATCTCCATGAATCTCCATGAATCTCCATGTATCTCCATGAATCTACAAGAATCTCCATGAATCTCCATGAATCTCCTCCATGAATCTCCATGAATCTCCATGAATGTCCATGAATCTCCTACATGAATCTCCTATATGAATCTCCATGAATCTCCATGAATCTCCATGAATCTCCATGAATCTCCATGAATCTCCTTCATCAATCTCCACGAATCTCCATGAATCTCCATGAATCTCCATGAATCTCCATGAATCTCCTCCATGAATCTCCATGAATCTCCATGAATATCCATGAATCTCCATGAATCTGCATGAATCTCCATGTATCTCCATGAATCTACATGAATCTCCATGAATCTCCATGAATCTCCTCGATGAATCTCCATGAATCTTCATGAATCTCCTAATCCATGAACCTCTATGAATCTCCATGAATCTCCATGAATATCCTCCATGAATCTCCATGAATCTCCATGAATGTCCATGAATCTCCTACATGAATCTCCTATATGAATCTCCATGAATCTCCATGAATCTCCATGAATCTCCATGAATCTCCATGAATCTCCATGAATCTCCATGAATCTCCTTCATCAATCTCCACGAATCTCCATGAATCTCCATGAATCTCCATGAATCTCCATGAATCTCCATGAATCTCCATGAATCTCCTCCATGAATCTCCATGAATCTCCATGAATCTCCATGAATCTCCATGATATCCTGTATGAATCTTCATGAATCTCCATGAATCTCCATGCATCTCCATGAATCTCCATGAATCTCCATGAATCTCCATGAACCTCCTGCATGAATCTCCATGAATATCCATGAATCTCCATGAATCTCCATGAATCTCCATGTATCTCCATGAATCTACAAGAATCTCCATGAATCTCCATGAATCTCCTCCATGAATCTCCATGAATCACCTCCATGAATCTCCATGAATCTCCATGAATGTCTATGAATCTCCATGATTCTCCATGAACCTCCTCCATGAATCTCCATGAATCTCCATGAATATCCATGAATCTTCATGAATCTCCATGAATCTGCATGTATCTCCATGAATCTCCTCCATGAATCTCCATGAATCTCCAAAAATCTCCTCTATGAATCTCCATGAATCTCCATGAATCTCCATGTACCTCCATGAATCTACATGAATCTCCATGAATCTCAATGATTCTCCTCGATGAATCTCCATGAATCTTCATGAATGTCCTGATCCATGAATATCTATGAATCTCCATGAATCTCCATGAATATCCTCCATGAATCTCCATGAATCTCCATGAATCGCCATGAATCTCAATGTATCTCCATGAATTTCCAAGAATCTCCATGAATGTCCATGAATGTCCTCCATGCATCTCCATGCATCTCCATGATTCTCCATGAATCTCCATGAACCTCCTCCATGAATCTCCATGAATCTCCATGAATATCCATGAATCTCCATGAATCTCCATGAATCTCCATGTATCTCCATGAATTTCCAAGAATCTCCATGAATGTCCATGAATGTCCACCATGAATCTCCATGCATCTCCATGAATCTCCATGAATCTCCATGAACCTCCTCCATGAATCTCCATGAATCTCCTCGATGAATCTCCATGAATCTTCATGAATCTCCTAATCCATGAACCTCTATGAATCTCCATGAATCTCCATGAATATCCTCCATGAATCTCCATGAATCTCCATGAATGTCCATGAATCTCCTACATGAATCTCCATGAATCTCCATGAATCTCCATGAATCTCCATGAATCTCCTTCATCAATCTCCAGGAATCTCCATGAATCTCCATGAATCTCCATGAATCTCCATGAATCTCCTCCATGAATCTCCATGAATCTCCATGATATCCTGTATGAATCTTCATGAATCTCCAAGAATCTCCGTGAATCTCCATGAATCTCCATGAATCTCCATGAATCTCCTCCATGAATCTCCATGAATCTCCATGAATCTCCTCCATGAATCTCCATGAATCTCCAAGAATCTCCTCCATGAATCTCCATGAATCTCCATGAACCTCCTCCATGAATCTCCATGAATCTCCATGAATATCCATGAATCTCCATGAATCTGCATGAATCTCCATGTATCTCCATGAATCTACATGAATCTCCATGAATCTCCATGAATCTCCTCGATGAATCTCCATGAATCTTCATGAATCTCCTAATCCATGAACCTCTATGAATCTCCATGAATCTCCATGAATATCCTCCATGAATCTCCATGAATCTCCATGAATGTCCATGAATCTCCTACATGAATCTCCTATATGAATCTCCATGAATCTCCATGAATCTCCATGAATCTCCATGAATCTCCTTCATCAATCTCCACGAATCTCCATGAATCTCCATGAATCTCCATGAATCTCCATGAATCTCCATGAATCTCCATGAATCTCCATGAATCTCCTCCATGAATCTCCATGAATCTCCATGAATATCCATGAATCTCCATGCATCTGCATGAATCTCCATGTATCTCCATGAATCTACATGAATCTCCATGAATCTCCATGAATCTCCTCGATGAATCTCCATGAATCTTCATGAATCTCCTAATCCATGAACCTCTATGAATCTCCATGAATCTCCATGAATATCCTCCATGAATCTCCATGAATCTCCATGAATGTCCATGAATCTCCTACATGAATCTCCTATATGAATCTCCATGAATCTCCATGAATCTCCATGAATCTCCATGAATCTCCATGAATCTCCATGAATCTCCATGAATCTCCATGAATCTCCATGAATCTCCTTCATCAATCTCCACGAATCTCCATGAATCTCCATGAATCTCCATGAATCTCCATGAATCTCCATGAATCTCCTCCATGAATCTCCATGAATCTCCATGAATCTCCATGAATCTCCATGATATCCTGTATGAATCTTCATGAATCTCCATGAATCTCCATGGATCTCCATGAATCTCCATGAATATCCATGAATCTTCATGAATCTCCATGAATCTCCATGTATCTCTATGAATCTCCTCCATGAATCTCCATGAATCTCCAAAAATCTCCTCTATGAATCTCCATGAATCTCCATGAATCTCCATGTACCTCCATGAATCTACATGAATCTCCATGAATCTCAATGATTCTCCTCGATGAATCTCCATGAATCTTCATGAATCTCCTGATCCATGAATATCTATGAATCTCCATGAATCTCCATGAATATCCTCCATGAATCTCCATGCATCTCCATGAATCTCCATGAATCTCCATGAACCTCCTCCATGAATCTCCATGAATCTCCTCGATGAATCTCCATGAATCTTCATGAATCTCCTAATCCATGAACCTCTATGAATCTCCATAAATCTCCATGAATATCCTCCATGAATCTCCATGAATCTCCATGAATGTCCATGAATCTCCTACATGAATCTCCATGAATCTCCATGAATCTCCATGAATCTCCATGAATCTCCTTCATCAATCTCCACGAATCTCCATGAATCTCCATGAATCTCCATGAATCTCCATGAATCTCCTCCATGAATCTCCATGAATCTCCATGATATCCTGTATGAATCTTCATGAATCTCCATGAATCTCCATGCATCTCCATGAATCTCCATGAATCTCCATGAATCTCCATGAACCTCCTCCATGAATCTCCATGAATATCCATGAATCTCCATGAATCTCCACGAATCTTCATGTATCTCCATGAGTCTACAAGAATCTCCATGAATCTCCATGAATCTCCTCTATGAATCTCCATGAATCACCTCCATGAATCTCCATGAATCTCCATGAATGTCTATGAATCTCCATGAATTTCCAAGAATCTCCATGAATGTCCATGAATGTCCTCCATGCATCTCCATGCATCTCCATGATTCTCCATGAATCTCCATGAACCTCCTCCATGAATCTCCATGAATCTCCATGAATATCCATGAATCTCCATGAATCTCCATGAATCTCCATGTATCTCCATGAATTTCCAAGAATCTCCATGAATGTCCATGAATGTCCACCATGAATCTCCATGCATCTCCATGAATCTCCATGAATCTCCATGAACCTCCTCCATGAATCTCCATGAATCTCCTCGATGAATCTCCATGAATCTTCATGAATCTCCTAATCCATGAACCTCTATGAATCTCCATGAATCTCCATGAATATCCTCCATGAATCTCCATGAATCTCCATGAATGTCCATGAATCTCCTACATGAATCTCCATGAATCTCCATGAATCTCCATGAATCTCCATGAATCACTTCATCAATCTCCAGGAATCTCCATGAATCTCCATGAATCTCCATGAATCTCCATGAATCTCCTCCATGAATCTCCATGAATCTCCAAGAATCTCCTCCATGAATCTCCATGAATCTCCATGAACCTCCTCCATGAATCTCCATGAATCTCCATGAATATCCATGAATCTCCATGAATCTGCATGAATCTCCATGTATCTCCATGAATCTACATGAATCTCCATGAATCTCCATGAATCTCCTCGATGAATCTCCATGAATCTTCATGAATCTCCTAATCCATGAACCTCTATGAATCTCCATGAATCTCCATGAATATCCTCCATGAATCTCCATGAATCTCCATGAATGTCCATGAATCTCCTACATGAATCTCCTATATGAATCTCCATGAATCTCCATGAATCTCCATGAATCTCCATGAATCTCCTTCATCAATCTCCACGAATCTCCATGAATCTCCATGTATCTCCATGAATCTCCATGAATCTCCATGAATCTCCATGAATCTCCATGAATCTCCTCCATGAATCTCCATGAATCTCCATGAATATCCATGAATCTCCATGCATCTGCATGAATCTCCATGTATCTCCATGAATCTACATGAATCTCCATGAATCTCCATGAATCTCCTCGATGAATCTCCATGAATCTTCATGAATCTCCTAATCCATGAACCTCTATGAATCTCCATGAATCTCCATGAATATCCTCCATGAATCTCCATGAATCTCCATGAATGTCCATGAATCTCCTACATGAATCTCCTATATGAATCTCCATGAATCTCCATGAATCTCCATGAATCTCCATGAATCTCCATGAATCTCCATGAATCTCCATGAATCTCCATGAATCTCCATGAATCTCCTTCATCAATCTCCACGAATCTCCATGAATCTCCATGAATCTCCATGAATCTCCATGAATCTCCATGAATCTCCTCCATGAATCTCCATGAATCTCCATGAATCTCCATGAATCTCCATGATATCCTGTATGAATCTTCATGAATCTCCATGAATCTCCATGCATCTCCATGAATCTCCATGAATATCCATGAATCTTCATGAATCTCCATGAATCTCCATGTATCTCTATGAATCTCCTCCATGAATCTCCATGAATCTCCAAAAATCTCCTCTATGAATCTCCATGAATCTCCATGAATCTCCATGTACCTCCATGAATCTACATGAATCTCCATGAATCTCAATGATTCTCCTCGATGAATCTCCATGAATCTTCATGAATCTCCTGATCCATGAATATCTATGAATCTCCATGAATCTCCATGAATATCCTCCATGAATCTCCATGCATCTCCATGAATCTCCATGAATCTCCATGAACCTCCTCCATGAATCTCCATGAATCTCCTCGATGAATCTCCATGAATCTTCATGAATCTCCTAATCCATGAACCTCTATGAATCTCCATAAATCTCCATGAATATCCTCCATGAATCTCCATGAATCTCCATGAATGTCCATGAATCTCCTACATGAATCTCCATGAATCTCCATGAATCTCCATGAATCTCCATGAATCTCCATGAATCTCCTTCATCAATCTCCACGAATCTCCATGAATCTCCATGAATCTCCATGAATCTCCATGAATCTCCTCCATGAATCTCCATGAATCTCCATGATATCCTGTATGAATCTTCATGAATCTCCATGAATCTCCATGCATCTCCATGAATCTCCATGAATCTCCATGAATCTCCATGAACCTCCTCCATGAATCTCCATGAATATCCATGAATCTCCATGAATCTCCACGAATCTTCATGTATCTCCATGAGTCTACAAGAATCTCCATGAATCTCCATGAATCTCCTCTATGAATCTCCATGAATCACCTCCATGAATCTCCATGAATCTCCATGAATGTCTATGAATCTCCATGAATCTCCATGTACCTCCATGAATCTCCATGAACCTCCTCCATGAATCTCCATGAATCTCCATGAATATCCATGAATCTCCATGAATCTCCATGAATCTCCATGAATCTCCATGAATTTCCAAGAATCTCCATGAATGTCCATGAATGTCCACCATGAATCTCCATGCATCTCCATGAATCTCCATGAATCTCCATGAACCTCCTCCATGAATCTCCATGAATCTCCTCGATGAATCTCCATGAATCTTCATGAATCTCCTAATCCATGAACCTCTATGAATCTCCATAAATCTCCATGAATATCCTCCATGAATCTCCATGAATCTCCATGAATGTCCATGAATCTCCTACATGAATCTCCATGAATCTCCATGAATCTCCATGAATCTCCATGAATCTCCATGAATCTCCATGAATCTCCATGAATCTCCTTCATCAATCTCCACGAATCTCCATGAATCTCCATGAATCTCCATGAATCTCCATGAATCTCCTCCATGAATCTCCATGAATCTCCATGATATCCTGTATGAATCTTCATGAATCTCCATGAATCTCCATGCATCTCCATGAATCTCCATGAATCTCCATGCATCTCCATGAATCTCCATGAATCTCCATGAACCTCCTCCATGAATCTCCATGAATCTCCATGAATATCCAAGAATCTTCATGAATCTCCATGAATCTCCATGTATCTCCATGAATCTACATGAATCTCCATGAATCTCCATGAATCTCCTCCATGAATCTCCATGAATCACCTCCATGAATCTCCATGAATCTCCATGAATGTCTACGAATCTCCATGAACCTCCATGAATCTCCATGAATCTCCTTCATCAATCTCCACGAATCTCCATGAATCTCCATGAATCTCCATGAATCTCCTCCATGAATCTCCATGGATCTCCATGAATCTCCATGAATCTCCATGAATCTCCATGATATCCTGTATGAATCTTCATGAATCTCCATGAATCTCCATGCATCTCCATGAATCTCCATGAATCTCCATGAACCTCCTCCATGAATCTCCATGAATCTCCATGAATATCCATGAATCTTCATGAATCTCCATGAATCTCCATGTATCTCCATGAATCTACATGAATCTCCATGAATGTCTATGAATCTCCATGACTCTCCATGAATCTCCTTGAATCTCCATGAATCTCCATAAATCTCCAAGAATCTCCGTGAATCTCCATGAATCTCCATGAATCTCCATGAATCTCCATGTATCTCCATGAATCTACAAGAATCTCCATGAATCTACAAGAATCTCCATGAATCTACAAGAATCTCCATGAATCTACAAGAATCTCCATGAATCTACATGAATCTCCATGAATCACCTCCATGAATCTCCATGAATCTCCATGAATGTCTATGAATCTCCATGAATCTCCATGAATCTCCATGAATCTCCTTCATCAATCTCCACGAATCTCAATGAATCTCCATGAATCTCCATGAATCTCCATGAATCTCCATGAATCTCCATGTATCTCCATGAATTTCCAAGAATCTCCATGAATGTCCATGAATGTCCACCATGAATCTCCATGCATCTCCATGAATCTCCATGAATCTCCATGAACCTCCTCCATGAATCTCCATGAATCTCCATGAATCTCCATGATATCCTGTATGAATCTTCATGAATCTCCATGAATCTCCATGCATCTCCATGAATCTCCATGAATCTCCATGAACCTCCTCCATGAATCTCCATGAATCTCCATGAATATCCATGAATCTTCATGAATCTCCATGAATCTCCATGTATCTCCATGAATCTACATGAATCTCCATGAATCTCCATGAATCTCCTCCATGAATCTCCATGAATATCCTCCATGAATCTCCATGAATCTCCATGAATGTCCATGAATCTCCTACATGAATCTCCATGAATCTCCATGAATCTCCATGGATCTCCATGAATCTCCTTCATCAATCTCCACGAATCTCCATGAATCTCCATGAATCTCTTCCATGAATCTCCATGAATCTCCATGATATCCTGTATGAATCTTCATGAATCTCCATGAATCTCCATGCATCTCCATGAATCTCCATGAATCTCCATGCATCTCCATGAATCTCCATGAATCTCCATGAACCTCCTCCATGAATCTCCATGAATCTCCATGAATATCCAAGAATCTTCATGAATCTCCATGAATCTCCATGTATCTCCATGAATCTACATGAATCTCCATGAATCTCCATGAATCTCCTCCATGAATCTCCATGAATCACCTCCATGAATCTCCATGAATCTCCATGAATGTCTACGAATCTCCATGAACCTCCATGAATCTCCATGAATCTCCTTCATCAATCTCCACGAATCTCAATGAATCTCCATGAATCTCCATGAATCTCCATGAATCTCCTCCATGAATCTCCATGGATCTCCATGAATCTCCATGAATCTCCATGAATCTCCATGATATCCTGTATGAATCTTCATGAATCTCCATGAATCTCCATGCATCTCCATGAATCTCCATGAATCTCCATGAACCTCCTCCATGAATCTCCATGAATCTCCATGAATATCCATGAATCTTCATGAATCTCCATGAATCTCCATGTATCTCCATGAATCTACATGAATCTCCATGAATGTCTATGAATCTCCATGACTCTCCATGAATCTCCTTGAATCTCCATGAATCTCCATAAATCTCCAAGAATCTCCGTGAATCTCCATGAATCTCCATGAATCTCCATGAATCTCCATGAATCTCCATGTATCTCCATGAATCTACAAGAATCTCCATGAATCTCCATGAATGTCCATGAATCTCCTACATGAATCTCCATGAATCTCCATGAATCTCCATGAATCTCCATGAATCTCCATGAATCTCCTTCATCAATCTCCACGAATCTCCATGAATCTCCATGAATGTCTATGAATCTCCATGAATCTCCATGTACCTCCATGAATCTCCATGAACCTCCTCCATGAATCTCCATGGATCTCCATGAATATCCATGAATCTCCATGAATCTCCATGAATCTCCATGTATCTCCATGAATTTCCAAGAATCTCCATGAATGTCCATGAATGTCCACCATGAATCTCCATGCATCTCCATGAATCTCCATGAATCTCCATGAACCTCCTCCATGAATCTCCATGAATCTCCTCGATGAATCTCCATGAATCTTCATGAATCTCCTAATCCATGAACCTCTATGAATCTCCATAAATCTCCATGAATATCCTCCATGAATCTCCATGAATCTCCATGAATGTCCATGAATCTCCTACATGAATCTCCATGAATCTCCATGAATCTCCATGAATCTCCATGAATCTCCATGGATCTCCATGAATCTCCTTCATCAATCTCCACGAATCTCCATGAATCTCCATGAATCTCCATGAATCTCCATGAATCTCCTCCATGAATCTCCATGAATCTCCATGATATCCTGTATGAATCTTCATGAATCTCCATGAATCTCCATGCATCTCCATGAATCTCCATGAATCTCCATGCATCTCCATGAATCTCCATGAATCTCCATGAATGTCTACGAATCTCCATGAACCTCCATGAATCTCCATGAATCTCCTTCATCAATCTCCACGAATCTCAATGAATCTCCATGAATCTCCATGAATCTCCATGAATCTCCTCCATGAATCTCCATGGATCTCCATGAATCTCCATGAATCTCCATGAATCTCCATGATATCCTGTATGAATCTTCATGAATCTCCATGAATCTCCATGCATCTCCATGAATCTCCATGAATCTCCATGAACCTCCTCCATGAATCTCCATGAATCTCCATGAATATCCATGAATCTTCATGAATCTCCATGAATCTCCATGAATCTCCATGAATATCCAAGAATCTTCATGAATCTCCATGAATCTCCATGTATCTCCATGAATCTACATGAATCTCCATGAATCTCCATGAATCTCCTCCATGAATCTCCATGAATCACCTCCATGAATCTCCATG